>OW240921.1:20547713-20579821 GCA_933207985.1 Pelobates cultripes | reverse complement strand
AAAAAGAAGATTTAGAAGAAAGAAAACATCGAATGGTAAGTTGTTTTTTTTTCATTTTACAGGTACTTAGTTAAAGGTGCCCCCCCTTATTATTTTTAGGGTGAGGGGGGTAGGTAGGGGGATAATGGTTTTTTTTGGGGGGAGGGGATGACTAGGGGTTTGGGGACCCCTAGTCACCTGGGGGGTGGGGGAAAAATTTTTTTAGGGCCCCCACCCGCCGCTCAGGGGTGGGGGCCAGGGGGGAGGACCTTAGGTCCCCCCCCCCATTTTAGTATTTAGGGCCCCCACCCGCCGCTCAGGGGTGGGGGCCAGGGGGGGAGGACCTTAGGTCCCCACCCCCATTTTAGTATTTAGGGCCCCCACCCGCCGCTCAGGGGTGGGGGCCAGGGGGGGAGGACCTTAGGTCCCCCCTCCCCTTTTAGTATTTAGGGCCCCCCCACCCACAGCTCAGGGGTGGGGGCCAGGGGGGAGGACCTTAGGTCCCCCCCTTATTCCAATTTAGGGCCCCCACCCACAGCTCAGGGGTGGGGGCCAGGGGGGAGGACATTAGGTCCCCCCCTTCTTAGTATTTAGGGCCCCCACCCACCACTCAGGGGTGGGGGCCGGGGGGGGACAGAAGTTCCCCCCCTATTGTTTTTTTTAGGGCCCCCACCCACCGCTCAGGGGTGGGGGCCGGGGGGAGGACAGTAGGTCCCCCCCCCATATCATTGAGTTAACTTTGACAACCCCCCCCCGCGCGGCGGGTGGGGGGGTTGTCAAAGTTAACTCAATGATATGGAATAGGCGGCGGACCGAACATCGCATATGTTCGCCCGCCGTGGCGAACGCGAACATGCGATGTTCGCCGGGAACTGTCCGCCGGCGAACTGTTCGGGACATCTCTAGTCTTCTACTTATTTACTTCACTGTTTTTGTCCTTTATGCATTTTAAATAAAAACGCCTAAGTTACTTTCTTCAGAGGTTGTTGTTGGTAGACATGTGCAATTTGTTTCGGTCCGAATTTAAATTCAGACATATTTTGGCAATTTGGACATTTGAATGCTTCAGAATGTCCTAATTGCCGAAGTGCTGAATTGCCGGATTTCTGAAGTGCCGAACCAAACCGAATTGCCAAACCAAATCGAATTGCCGAAGTGCCGAATTTCAGAAGTACTGAATTTCGGAAGTGCCGAACTGAACTGAATTGCTGAAGTGCCGAATTTCAGAAGTGCCAGAGTGCTTTGGATTTCTGAAAAGTGGCAAAACAGGAGAGGGAGGGAAAATTAATGATGACAGGAATCTAACCCTAACTCTAGCCCTAAACCTACCCGTACCCCTACTTCTAACCCTACCCCTACCCCTACTAGGGTTAAGGGTAGGGTCAGGGTTAGGGGTAGGGTTAGGGGTAGGGTAAGAGGAAGGGTTAGGGGTAGGGTTATTGTTAGAGTTAGGGGTAGGGTTGGGGTAGGGGTAGGGGTGGGGTTAGGATTGGGGTAGGGTTAGAGTTGGGATAGGGTTAGGGTTGTGTTAGGGGTAGGGTAAGGATTGGGGTAGGGTTAGCGTTGGGGTAGGGTTAAGGTTGGGGTAGGGTTAGTGGAAGGTTTGGGGTAGGGTTAGGGTACGGTTAGGGTTTGGATAGGGTTAGGGGTAGGGTTAGAGGAAGGGCTAGGTTTAGAGGTAGGGTTGGGGTAGGGTTAGGGGTAGGATTAGGGTTGGGGTATAGTTAGTGGTAGGGTTAGGGGTAGGATTAGGGTTGGGGTAGGATTAGGGTTGGGTTAGGGGTAGGGTTAGAGGAAGGATTAGGGTTAGAGTTAGGGGTGGGTTTAGGGTTAGGGTAAGAGTTAGGTGTAGGGTTAGAGTTAGGGGTAAGGTTAGGGGTAAGATTAAGGTAGGGGTAGGGAACTGCCAAAGTCCCAAATTCTCGAATTGCCAAAGTCCAGAATTTCAGAAGTGCTGAACTGAACCGAAGTGCCAAAGTCCTGATTTGCTGAATTCCTGAATTTCAGAAGTGCCGAACCGAAGTGCCGAATTGCCAAATTGCCGAAGTCCAGAATTTCGGAAGTGACAAACCGAATTGCCGAAGTCACGAATTTCGGAAGTCCGAACCGAACCAAGGTTTTTGCCCATGCACACCCCTAGTTGTCAGTACCATTACATTTATAATTCATTTTTTGACATGCCCTAAATGAAAAATTTAGTTCTTATTTTTTCATAAAATTTTTATATCTGTGATGATTCCAACTTCAATTTTTTTATAATGGTCACACCTAGCAAATAAAACAAATTACATATACTGCACCTGAAAGATCAACATTCTAACCTGAATTACACAGAGAAAAAGGACAATAGCGCCACCTGTTGACAGCAGAGGGCAATGCCTATTTAAGCAGTGGTCATGAAAGAGAAGTCTTAGCAATTACTTATTTCTACTGCTGTAATTGGCCAAAGCTTTCAACTAATCCTAATCATGAGGAGTATGTGTATGTGGATTCAACATAAATATGAGAAACTAGATTTTCTTGCAGGAAAAAAGCTAAATGGACCCTCAAGCCTGTTTAAATATTTTATTCTTAATTTTGATTTCAGCTCAGGAAAGAAGACTTAAAAGACTTAGGTCTTTTAGACCTTTTCCTGTATAATTGCAATTTGCCACTTCGACTTAACATATATTCCATGATTCTACAATTCCTGCAACAAATGTACTTCATTTCCCTCTCTATAATTTGTGATTGTATAATCTCGTTCTAGCTACCAGAGTCTACAGAAAATTCACCCAGTTACACCGATCAGTCACAATATTAAAACCACTGACAGGTAAAGTAAATAACATTGATGATATTGTTATTGATATTGCTATAAAGGAGTGGGTCTAATTTGAAAATCCATCTGCTACAAAGCCACTTCATTTCGTTTAAGGTATGGACTGAAATTTCGAAGACACTCCACCAGAATTATTTCACCTTTGTTACTACATTATTAATTTACTATAATAATGCCACCATTTTCACCTATAGTTTACCATTGTAATATATTGTACTTGCAGTTACATGTAGTTATTAATATTTTGGCTGGTTCCCTCTTATTATATATCATGCTTTTCCAGCTGTTTGGTATCACAGTCAATCACCTCCTTATTCCCTTCACATGTTACCCATCACTGCCGTCACCTCTGCCATCACCTCCAAATTATTCTGCTACCTCTTGCCTCATCTCCCCATTTTAAAAGTTAAATTGTAAGCTCACGGGCAGGTCCCTCTACCTTTTGTATCCGTCTATTGATATTGTATTTTCTTTTTCCCAATTGTACAGCTCAGCGGAATATGTTGGTGCTTTATAAATGCCAGTAATAAATAAATAAAAAACTATACTAAGCAGCAAGTGAACAGTCAGTTCTTGAATTTGGAAGCAGGAATAAGAGGCATACAATTGCTTAATCACAGACTCAGGCAGAATCAGAAATGCTGCATCCTGCTCTTTGCTGAAAATCCAGGCACCTTGTGTTGAGTGTCCCAGTGGTGGAACTAATGTAGAGAGGGATCTGGTGCAATTATGTTTTCTAGGTCCCCCTCTAGTGTAAGTGTGGCCAAAAGGTAGATCACCATCTGTCATAGAACTTCAACAATGTTATGCCAGCTGTGGATCTACTTTGCCCATCGTTGCAGGGTTTGTATTTGTGAGCAGTGTTTGAGCATTTGAATGCAAGCATGTTTTTGTATTAAGTATATGTGTGCGTGTATAGGTGTGTTTGTATGTAAACCCTGTTCCAAATTATTATGCATAGAATATTTTTCTCATTTGCCTAAATAATTGATGTAAATAACAGTCAGCATAATTCTCATGTTATCAACTATTAAGAGTACAATTCAAATTTTATTGAACAAACCTCCTAATGATAACAGTATTTTTTTTAAACATAAAAAAACTTAGAATGCACTGTTACAAATTATTACGCACAGTAAGTTTCAAAACACTTGATAGGTTGTAAAGAACTGAAAATTGCCATTTGTTGTGTTTCACTGAAATCAAAAGCTATTTCAATCAAACTTATAACAGCATTTTAACTTTTTAAACATTTTAACAGGTCACATTACAGGTCACGTTACATTTTAACATAGGACCCCTTATTTGATAGCAGCTTCACAAGTCTTGCATCCATTGAACTTGAGAGTTTTTGGACAGTTTCTGCTTAAATTTGTTTGCAAGATGTCAGAATAGCCTCCCAGAGCTGCTGTTTGGATGTAAACTGCCTCCCACCCTCATAGATCTTTTGCTTGAGGATGCTCCAAACATTCTCAATAGGATTGAGGACAGGGGAGGAAAGAGGCCACGCCATGACTTTCTCTCCTTTTATCCCCATAGCAGCCATTGATGCAGAGGTATTCTTTGCAGCATGAGATGGTGCATTGTCATGCATGAAGATGATTTTATTACGGAAAGCATAGTGCTTCCTTCTGTACCAGGGAAGAAAGTGGTCAGTCAGAAACTCCTCATACTTTACAGAGGTCATCTTTACATCTTCGGGGACCCTAAAGGGGCCGACCAGCTCTCTTCCCATGATTCCGGCCCAAAACATGACTCCACCACTGCCTTGCTGACGTCGCAGCCTTGTTGGAACAGGGTGGCCGTCCACCAACCATCCACTACTCCATCCATCTGGACCATCCAGGGTTGCACGGCACTCATCAGTGAACAGGACTGTTTGAAAATTAGTCTACATGTATTTTTCTGCCCAAGCAGCTTGTGAGCTTGTGAGCATTGGTTAGTGGTGGCCGAATAGAAGATTTATGCACAGTTGCAAGACTCTGGAGGACTCCAGAGGCACCAGCAGCTTCAAATATCTGTTTGCTGCTATGTAATGGTATTTTAGCAGCTGCTCTCTTGATCCGATGCATGGATCTGGCAGAAATCTTCCTCAATGTGCCTTTATCTGCACGAACCCGTCTGTGCTCTGAATCAGCCACAAATCTCTTAATAGTGCGATGATCACGCTTAAGTTTTCATGAAATATCTAATGTTTTCATACCTCGTCCAAGGCATTGAACTATTTCACTCTTTTCGGCAGCAGAGAGATCCTTTTTCTTCCCCATATTGCATGAAAATGGTGCTCTGATTAATAATGTGGAACACCCTCCTTTAGTAGTTTTTCCTTAAATTGGGCTCACCTGGCAATCTAATTATCACAGGTGTCCGAGATTGTTTCCAGTGATCAAAAGAGCCCTGAGACACAATGCCATCCATGAGTTAAACTGAAAAACAAAATATTTAATCTTTGTGACACTTTAATAGAATTTGCATAATAATTTGGAATAATTTGTACTGTTGCCATTGGAATGTAGTGGTATACTTGTGTGTAGTGTTTGTGTCTGAATGTGGGGGTGTGTTTGTATGTAGTGTTGGATTTAAATGCAGATGTGCTTTTGTGTGTAGTGTTGGTGTTTTTAAGAAGGGGTGTTTGTATGTAATTTTAGTGGTTTAATACAAGGATGTGTTTATATGCAATGTTTGCATTTGACTGCGTTTCATGTGTAGTGTGTATATTGTGTAAATAAAAATATATAGTATGTATGTGCATGTAGGTGTTTGAATGCAGGTGTGCATTTCTGCACAATGTACACTTACACACACACACACACACACACTGAAACACACACACACACACACACACTGACACACATGCAAATACACAGACACACAAATACACACACTGACACAGTGATACACACACAGACACACACAATGACACCTAGTTACCCACACACAAATACACACACATACCCACACTGACACAGATACAGACACTCATGTACACTGACACACAAAACACACATAGAAACACACAGACACAAATACAGAGACACACTGACACAAAAGGTCACACAGATACACATACATTCTGAGACAGAAGGTAAGGGTGACAGTCTGTGGGGGAGGTAAGGTTGACAGTGTGTGGGTGACAGTGTAGGTAGTAGAAGAGAGTTACATTGTGGGGGAGCAGGGTGAGTAATGGTTACAGTGGGGGAGCAGGGTGATAAAGGGTTAGATTGGGGTGGTGCAGATTGAGAATCGGTTACAACAGGGGGGCAGGGAGAGAAACTACTACAGTGAGAAGGTGCAGGGTGAGAAAGGGTTACAATAGGTGGGCAGGAAAATAAATTATTACAGTGGGGAGGGGCAGGGGTAAGAAAGGGTTCCAGTAGGCAGGCAGGGAGAGAAATGTTTACAATGCGGGGTGGGGGGTGGGGGGGGGGGGTGAGAAAGGGTTGCAGTAGGGGGAGAGGGAGAGAAGTGATAGGTGGGAAGGGTGAGAAATTATTACAGTGGGGAGGGGCAGGGTGAGAAAGGATTGCAGTAGGGGGGCATGGACAGCAATGATTACAGTGGGGGGGAGGAGGTGAGAAATGATACAGTGGAAGGGTGCAAGAAGGTTCCAGTAGGGGGGCAGGGTGAGAAAGGGTTACAGTGGGTAGGAGAGGGGCAAGGCTGTGGGGTGGTTGTGACCTACTTTTATTTTTATTTGAAAGAGTCACTGCACGTGGTGGAGCTGCAGACCAGGGGTGCTGGGCTCTTTTTCAGGCAGACTGATTGGAGGGGCCCGGCGGCAAACAGTCTGCATGACTGTCTCCCGAGTCCCAGGTGACCCTTGATGCGTGGGTCAGCGCGACCCACCGGAAATCAGACGGTGACCCACACTTTGGGAAGCCCTGTATTTAATTATTTTATATAGTCCTTGCACAAAATGCACACAATATAATCCCTTAAAATTCTATCAGGAAAACAGTGAAATAATATCTATATACTTAAAAGGTTTGCACTATTATGTATTTTTTTTTCTCTCCATGTAAATCCCTGATTCTGTATCCATTGGCTGAGGGCGCCATCTACTGTATTTTTAAGTATTTTTTTTAACAATTAGTTACACTTTTTTAAATTTTGAGTTACATAAATTGTTTAGTTGGTTGGGTTTAGCACTTAAGTGTGAAAGCAGTCATTTATATTACTAGTGCAAAGCATCACACCATATACATATTTTTATTAAATTTTTTCAGACATTCAGAAAATATTATTTTTCCCATTTTTTTTTATTTTTTTTTACTCCTGAATGTTTTTTTAGTGCTCCAGAGATCATACAAGCTTAGTAATACATGGCAACTCACATCACAAGAATAGTAAAATAGTCCAAACAGGGGTCTCCAAACTATGGAAGACAGTAGAGGCAGCACTGGAGGGTAGGCCTCCTGTGGTTAGATCCACCCCACAGCACTAAACTTGTAACTCTCACTACCCCCTCATTAAAGCCACAATCCATGTATGGCACCTTCTTGCATTTAAACTCTTACATCCTTCCCCACCCCAGTGGTACACAACCCAACCTTCACTCCAGGACTGGAGGCTTGTGACCCAAGAGGGATCAATCAGACCTATAGAAAACCTACATACAACCAGGGGCGTACCTAGAGCATTTGGCACCCGGGGCGGATCCTGTGCTTGGCACCCCCTTGACACCCAAAAAAACCTGTAAAAAATGTTAAAGGTTTTCTTTCTTTCTTTTTTTTTACAATTTGTAAACTTTGCAAAAGCCCCTCCTACAAAACCCTTGTCCTGCCCCACCCCTCCTACAAAACCTCTGTCCTGCCCCTTCTACAAATCCTGTACTGCCCCGTCTACAAAACCCCCGCAACCCCCTTCCACAAATCCCTTGCTTATCTCCCCTTATAAAGACTCCTGTCCCAATACAAAACCCCCGCCCCCTTCTACAAAATACCTGCAGCCCCACATACACATTTACAGGCAGACAGTCACACACTCAGTTACAGACAGACAGTCACACACTCAGTTACAAGCAGTCTGTCACACACTCAGTTACAGGCAGACAGTCACACGCACACAGACACACATGCAGTCACCGACAGTCATATATACATTGACACACACACATGATAGCAGCAGACAGCCACATGCACACAGTCACAGACAGTCACACACGGTTACAGGCAACATCAAACAGTCACAGGCAGACAGTCACACATACATAGTCACATGCAGTCACATTCACAGTTATAGGCAGACTTACACACACAGTCAGTTACAGGTAGCCACACACAGTCATAGCCAGACAGTCACGCACACAGTTACAGACAGACAGTCACATATACAGTCACACACACAGTCACAGGCAGAGAGTTACACACACACATACAGGCAGACACACACACAGTTACAGGCACACAGTCACATGCATACAGTCACACATACAGTCACAGACAGTCATGCACACAGTTACAGGCAGACAGTCACATATACATTGACACACACACACAACAGCAGCAGACAATCACATGCACACAGTCACAGACAGATATTCACACACGGTTACAGGCAGACAGTCAGGCCGACAATTACACACACAGTCAGTTAAAGGTAGTCACACACAGTCATAGCCAGACAGTCACGCACACAGTTACAGACAGACAGTCACATATATAGTCACTCACAGTCACAAACACACACACACTTACAGACAGACACACACACAGTTACAGGCAGACAGTCACACACACACACATACACACACATAAACACACACAAAGTTACAGGCAGACAGTTACACACACACAGTTACAGGCAGACAGTCTCACACAGGCAGACAGTTACACACAGTTACAGGCATACAGTTACACACAGACACACACACAGTTACAGGCAGACAGTTACACACAGACAGTCTCACACACACACACACACACACACACACAGACACACACTCTTACTTACAGACAGTGGGATGGAGGAGGACTGGATTCCCTGAAGTCCTTCTCTGAAGCCTGTGGGGAAGCAGAGATTCCATCTTGCTGCACCTCCTAACAGCAGTGGGTAAGAGCCATATTAAGCACCGCCTCCAGTGCCAGTTCAGCCCCGCCCCCGATTTTGCTTAGCTCCACCCCACTTTTCCTCCGTGCGGCCAGTGTATCAGCTGTTTGCTTGTGTGAGCTGCACCCTAACTACCATGGGGCACTGTGCGGCCACAGCTCACACAGCCCCCTCCAGCCAGGGCCGGTGCAAGGATTTTTGCCGCCCTAGGCAAAAGTAAAGTTTGTCGCCCCCCCCATGTGACATCACAATGCCCCACCCATATGATCTGCCATGTTAACTAACGCCAGTGCTGCAGTGCCGCCGTGTTTACATTAAAAGGCCTGCAGTGACAGGCTATAGAAACCAGAACCACTACATTAAGCTGCAGTGGTTCTGGGGACTATAGTGTTTCTTTAATGTGAGGTAAATTAGAGCTTAGTGCCACGAATAATATACTAGATTGCCTACTTACAACCAGATGAGGAGGATGGCTCCACTGGTCTGATGTAGAACAGGCTCTCTAGAGGCGGTTTGTAACTGTGGTCAATGTTCTGGGAGAATGGGAAGCAGCTCCATTTTTTGGGTGCCCCTTACATAGCTCAAGGTCTGGGTCCCAGGGTCCACCTTCATGTTCCACCAATGAGTTTGTTCACAGGGGGTGGAGTGTGTAAGGGATGTCCTGATATGTATGTAAGGAATGCATTGTGTGAATCTGTGTTTGTATGTGTAAGGGCTGCAAGGTGTGTTTCTGTGTATGTACGGGATGCATTGAGTGTGTGTAAGGGGTGCATTGAGTGTGTGTAATGAATGCATTGCGTGTTTCTGTGTGTGTAAGGGATGCATTGTGTGTAACGGATGCATTGCTTGTGTATGTGTGTCTGTGTGTGTAATGCAGTGTGTGTAATGCATTGTGTGTTTTTCTGTGTGCAAGGGGTGCATTGTGTGTGATGAATGTCATTCTCTCCCCCCCCCTTCAATTTCCTTCTCTCCCCCTCCCAATTTCTCTCTTTATCCCCTCCAATTTCCTTCCAATTTCCTTCTCCCCCCTCAATCTTTCTTTATCCCCTCCCAATTTCTTTCTTTATCCCCCTCCCAATTTTCTTTCTCCCCCTCCCAATCTTTCTTTATTTACCCCCCTCCCAATCTTTCTTTATCCCCCCCCTCTCCAGTTTCCTTCTCCCCCCTCCCAATTTATTTCTTTATTCCCCCTTCCCAATTTCTTTCTTTATCCCCCCTCCCAATCTTTCCTTCTCCCCACTCCCAATTTCTTTCTTTATTCACCCCTCCCAATTTCTTTCTTTAGTCCCCCTCCCAATTTCTTTCTTTATTCCCCTCTCCCAATTTCTTTCTTTATTCCCCCCTCCCAGTTTCTTTCTTTATTCCCCCTTCCAAATTCTTTCTTTATCCCCCTCCCAATTTCTTTCTTTATCCCCCCTCCCAATCTTTCTTTATACCCCCTCCTAATTTCCTTCTCCCCCTCCCAATTTCTTTCCTTCTCCTTCTCAGCCCTCCCACTCCCAATTTCTTTCCTTCTCCCCCTCCCAATTTCTTTCTTTATCCCCCTCCCAATCTTTCTTTATCCCCCCTCTCCAATTTCCTTCTCCCCCTCCCAATTTCTTTCTTTATCCCCCCTCCCATTCTTTCTTTATCCCCCCTCTCCAATTTCCTTCTCCCCCCTCCCAATTTCTTTCTTTATCCCCCCTCCCAATCTTTCTTTATCCCCTCTCTCCAATTTCCTTCCTCCCCCCTCCCAATTTCTTTCTTTATCCCCCCCTCCCAATTTCTTTTTATCCCCCCCTCCCAATCTTTCTTTATCCCCTGGCAATCTTTCTTTAGCCCCCCTCCTCCCAATCTTTCTTTTATCCCCCTCCAAATTTCTCCCCCCCTCTCAATTTATTTATCCCCCCCTACCACTGTTGTAGCGTGGCCGAGCTCTGTATAGACCGCGGGTACAGGGAGCTTTTGTTTCCTGTACCCGGCTGGACTAAAAGGAAGTGCACACTCAGTGTGTACTTCGTGTTAGTCCGGCCTGGTACAGGAGACAGACGCTCCCTGTACCCGCGGACCATACAGAGATCGGCCATGCTACAGTGAGGGAGTGACAGGAGGCGGTTTGCACTATTATGTATTTGCACCAGCCCGGGCAAAGCTGCAGCCGCCTGAGGCTCTCTGCAGAGCGCTCGGGCGGCTGCAGCATGAGGGTCATGGCATCCCCCACCCTGGTGGCACCCTGGGACCACCCCCTCTGCCCCCCACCTTAGTACGCCACTGCATACAACCACACAAAACTTTATGAATCACTTTCACTATAGACAAGTATTACAGTTCCTCACCTCCATTCCTCAAAAACATTTAGGAACAAGATAGACCACTGACCTCAAAATGGTCTACGTAGATCAGGACACCCTGGAGAGAAGATTCTCGTTGATGCTTATGAAACCGAGAAGGTTGCCACCTCAAGATTCATGAGGAAATGGGAAATAGCCTTAGGCAAATTACTCACACCTACGCAGTGGTTGAAAAATCGGAATTTGACCCTCCACTGCATGATTTGTAGTGGGACACAAGAAACTGCATATAAGATGTTGCCCTACTGGTACAGGATCCCTCCCCCCCACCCCCCAGGTATTGCATGCAATTGACTCCTCCATAGCCAACAGGTGTACTGGTCCTTATCTGGTGTGATTGCCCCTTTATTTAACCCTGCTGGGCTTCTAACCACAAAATCATACTGAAGTTCTTGGATGACCCCCCCCACCTCTAAAAGCAGCACCATTGCTTTTACACCACACTAAACTCTGCTCTTTGGTCTAAACAAAATCCCTCACAATTAGAATTCTAAATGTTGCTAAGAGCCTGATCCCCCTGTACTGGATACAGGTGGTGCCTATGGTTTCAATGCATGGAGAGGCTCTGCTTCTTAGAGGAGCTCACCATGCTCATGGAATGTTGAAAGCAGATTCAATAAATTCTAGCGGCAGACTCAGAAGATTTTCGGGCCTTGCTGCAGTGAAAAGTGGAGCTCTGGAAACATGGGGAGAGAACCATAGGGGGAACACACATGGTTATATACCTTATGTCCCACACCACAACCGGTAGTGTAATTTACGATAAGCCCGTTCACTGGAATGTCTTCTGCAGCACAAGCATTACCCCCCTAACATGGTCTAGTACTAGGACATATTTCGAGTAGCCAAATGGGTGACACATACATTCTTCTACATCCACCCTTCTCCCCCTTTTTCATCTTTTCTTCTTCAGTCTTTCCTCTACTTCAAGGTCGTTTTCGTGGCCCTCCTTCGCTGGGTCTGGGATGCGGAGGATTTCCTAGACTGACCTTTATGGGTCTTTTATATTTGACATCATATAATATGCAATTTTGCTTTAAACAAGATAGCCTGCAAATTTTTGTTTTCTAGCCTATCAGACATCTCTGAATTTATTTTATGTATTTTGTCTTGATCATGTTATGTTTTTGAACCAAATCACTTCTTTGACCCTTCTAGAGATCTGTGTATCTCACAAAAAACCTCTAACAAAGTGAAATTTACACACAAACACACACACCTATTAATTTTTTTTTATGTTTGAATTCATTACTGCAGCACAATATCTCATGGCAACCTCAGATTGGATGATTAATGGAAAAGATGGCACTTGAGACTAATGTTCTGAGGACAATATTTTACCTCTCTAATCTCTTTTGTTCATTCCATCAGTGTCAAACACTCCGTGTAAACCTCCTCTAAATTCTTTCCCCGAATTGTAATTGTATCCCAGAAATTAAGAAATGAGTTACAATGCATGGCACAGACAGACATTAGTGACTACAAAAACCAAACCAATTTAAAACACAATTCCATTTGACACTTTGTTTTATTGTTAATCTTTATATGCAATTCAATAATTTCAAATGCAGGAAGCCCATTTATCAATACTGATTTATATTAATTAGATCTTCCCATAACACTCCAATTAGTGCAACTCCTTTTCTTTCAATCTATGTGCATTTTCTGCAGATTGTTTAACGCTCAGTCATGCTTAAGAACAAGTCATTTTAAATCCAGCTTTTAATGGACTGTGTGGGTGAGTTGGGGCAGGGTAGGTGCAAGCATTCTCAGTGGTGCATCCTTTTAGATCAGTCTTAAGAAAGTAGCCTGTAAATATTAAAAAAAACAACAACATATATTAGTACTCATCAACTAGTCATATTATCCACTTTTTAACAAATGGTGGCTCTCAGATGACTAAAATCTTTCTAAATGAAGATGGATAAAGACCTACCCTTATAATGGACTTCACCCGTGTAGGAGACACATTTAGTTTGGGCACCAGTACATTTCATGGTTTCTTTAGGAACACAATTTTCACCTCCTACTTTTAAACAGGAAGGACAGCTTACCCCATTTTCGATCTTGTTAAAGGGAGGCACTGAGGAAGGAATAGAGATAATAATAGGGAACAATTATATTGACTGTAAATAAATAAATCACTAATTCCACGAATGATTAACTTGCTCATTGGTGGCTCTTAAAGGACCACTATAGGCACCCAGCCAACTTCAGCTTAATGAAGTGATCTGGGTGCCAGGTCCATCTAGGGTTAACCCTGCAGCTGTAAACATAGCAGTTTCAGAGAAACTGCTATGTTTATATTAGGGTTAATCCGGCCTCTAGTGGCTGTCTTATTGACAGTCACTAGAGGCGCTTCCACGATTCTCACTGTGATTTTCACAGTGAGAAGATGCAGACGTCCATAGGAAAGCATTGAGAATGCTTTCCTATGGACTGACTGAATGCGCGCGCGGCTCTTGCCGTCGGAAGAGGGAGGAGAGTCCCCAGCGCCAAGCGAGCCAGTCGCTGGAGAAAGGTAAGATTTTTAACTCCTTCCTCCCCCTAGAGCCCGGTGCGGGGGGGGGGGCTATTAATACTATAGTGCCAGGAAAACAAGTTTGTAGTAGTCCTTTAAGATGACACAGTAATTGGTCTTACCTATCACCATACCTATAGAGCACTGAACAATTATAGCCCCACTTATATCTCTTCACAGATCCATAGGCATGCCCCTTCTCTGTCTCTCTGCTCTGCCCGTGACCTTCTCCTGTCCGCTGCCTGCACCCGTACAGCCAACTTATGCTTGCAGGACTTCTCACGGACAGTTCCCTTCCTATGGAATAGCCTGCCTACCGCCATCAGACTTTCCCCTACTCTTTAATCGCTTAAGAAGTGCCTTAAAGCCCACCTCTTTAGGAAAACTTATGGCCTCCCTGAGTAATTTCTACCTCACATTCCTGTTTCTTGCTCTCACCTAAAGGGCAGTACTCTACTCTCTTCCAGCTCTGCTGCACTCCCACTTTATTTGAGTGCTATTTCCTGTCCTAATGTGTTTTATACCCCACCTTCTATAGACTGTAAGCTCAGTTGAGCAGGGTTATATTCAACCTATTGTTCATGTATTTTTCTTGTAATTGTCCTATTTATAGTTAAATCCCCCCTCTCATAATATTGTAAAGTGCTACGGAATCGGCTGGCGCTATATAAATGGCAATAATAATAATAATATTACCAATCATGTGAAAAATGTCTGAATACTCACGTTTTATGTTTTCTTTGTTGCATCCATCGCTTTTGCAGCACTGAGCTAGATGGTACACTTGCATTGATCCAAATGTCATGTTATAAGTAGTGGAACAAAAATCAGGGCTGGGTGCACAAGACTTTTTGCTTTGTACAGTGGTTTGGGTACCTGTGTAATAAATTGTTTTAGTATAACAATAGTTTACATTTATAGTGTAAGTAGTGGTTGACAAAGAATTCCCTTATACTTTCTTGTAGAAATACCATAATATTTACACAGCTGGATTCATTACTTCAAACGCGACAATGCAATGATTTGTGGGCCCAGGACATACTTGAAAACGAGAGAAATCTCAATGTATCTTTCCTGGTAAAATATTTTATAAATAAATAAATAAATAAAAGCTCAACAATAGGAGTCTTTCACCATCCAACAATGTCACTTAACATCCAACATTTGTATATCCACTTTGCAGAGTCACACTTATCCAAAATTAATCATGTGTCCTGATTGTAGTAAGTTATGGTCCTCCACAAAATCACCCAGCACAAAAGGGGTTAATAAATTCTGAGTTGGGGATCAAGAGGAAAAAGGCTTCCAATAGCATAATATTGTTAGTACTGAAAGCCTCCACTGGAAAAAAAACACCTCTAATAGTGGTCTCACCTTATTGGGGGACCCACATTATAGCCCCTAATGTATCGCATATTTAAAAAAATCGCAGTAATATTCCTGTGGCTAATAACCTGAACAATCACAATGACAGGCAAAGCTCCGATTGTGCAGTAGTTTTTCAATGGGTGAGTCACGGCCCACACCCTTTATGTGCACTCTTACCTGGTTTAGGGACTCCCACTGGTCCCACAGTCAGAAGTATGCAAAGAGGAATCAGTACTCAATTTTTTATAATATTGTGTGATTTATATTTGGGAGAAGATGAGATAACAGCATAACTAGATTTTAATAATGATTTCTCAAGTCATTAGTATATAATGAATATATTTTAAAGGACCACTATAGTGCCAGGAAAACAAACTCTCGTGGTGCTGAAGGGGGAGGAAGGGGTTAATCCCTTACCATTTTTCCAGCGCCGGGCTCCCTCGGCACTGGGACTCTCCTCCCTCTTCTGATGTAATCGGCTGAATGCACATGCGCGCACATTCAGCCAGTCTCATTCTCAATGCTTTCCTATGGACGCTGGCGTTTTCTCACTGTGAAAATCAGCGCCAATGAGACAGCCACTAGAGGCTGGATTAACCCATAGGTAAACCTAGCAGTTTCTCTGAAACTGCTGTTAACTGCAAAAAGGGTTAAACCTAGAGGAACCAGGCACCCAGACCACTTCATTGAGCTGAAGTGGTCTGGGTGCCTACAGTGGTCCTTTAAAGGAACAGCGCCTCCAATTTAAGCATATTTAGATTCATTACTTACTATCAATTGTAACAATTAAGGAACTAAAGCAGCTCTCGACAGATTTATCACACATTTTAAGATTTCCAGAGCACGAGCCACCATCCTTGTTTTCACATGTGTCACACTTAAGACCATTCCCTAGAATGAGATAGAAGATGGATAGATTGAATATAATGTAGAAATGTATGCATTACTCAGTTTTATTATCAGTTTTGTTAAAGACCCTTTTCAATGCTAAATCGGTGCTTTAGAGCTAGCTAGAGCCCACCTATGGGGCATGCATGCATGCGCAACTATATGCCAGAAGGTCTTGATTCAGGGTGATTAGTCTGTTAACCCTGTCATTATCTAAGTATTTATCCATGACCACATCAAACACAAAACTATTGAAATAGCTCAACACAATTAATGGTTAAAATGTTTTCCCTAACTATATATAAATATAAAACCAGACATTACAATTAAAAATAAACAATGAAAAAAACTTGTAAAAATAAAAAAGCACCACAAAAAAAAGCTATCTTCACCTTATAACTAAACCAAACCAATCAAAACACTATTTTTTTTATTGAATACAGTCCTACATATTTTTACACTTGGAAAAGCCTTTTTATCGGTGAAACACGCTGTGCAGTATTTTATTTCTTTTAGCATTAAAGTATATTTGGTTTTCACTTATTATGTGTTAGATAATTTATTACACTTTTCATGCTTTAATAGTTTTTAACTATTTTATATGTTCCTCGCACAGCCAACTTCAATATTGGATAACTACTCCAAACCATATCCCTGGTGGGGATTATACCAACCATGCGCAGATATTTGAGCTATATACTGCCCTATCAAATGTGAGTAAAATATATCCATTTATTTTTATATAAATTGTACTTACAGTGAACACTATTGTATACATCTTTGTTTTTTATATAACCATCTGTACGCTAAGAAACCGGCCTCCAGAGTATTATAACCACCAGTGGGGATTCTACCTCTCCAAGCAATTTTACTTAGAGCTAGTTTAAGCTCTACAAAATGTGAGTGCAATTCCAATCATTTTTATTGAGAGTTTTATCTTCCTACTTAAACAGTCTGCACTATTATCTGTCATTTTGTATTTTGTTCACAAGCACCTTAATCAAGAACTGATGTCTATAAATAATTTAAAAGCAGCTGGGATTATGATCATTGGACTGTAAATATTGGACTTTGTACACTTATTATTTATTCCATATATACATTTTTACTAATTACATCTTTATATCTATCTATCGGAGCAACCTGTTTTTGTGTATTTATGTTAATTTTTTAGGATTTGAGTATCTCCCCTATATCCAGTTTGCTGCCTATATTTTGTCAGTTGCTCTTCTAGCGGTTATCCCTACTTGTGCTTTATATAAAAGGAATTTGCTGTTCAATGTTGCGCACGGTTTCATGGCCTTCCACTAATATATTACAGAGATTTAACATCAGATATGGTAACTGTGGCTCTAGTCACCATCACCAGCTGCTTCAGACAGACAATTTATGTAGGTCCCTGGACTACTCCTATGTCTAAGTCGTCCTGTGCCCATTATAGGTGCTGAGTGTGTGAAATGTATCGGTCTATTGTTAAATGTTTTGTCTGCTCTCCCTTCCTGCTAATGCTGGCTACCAATTAGGTGGAGCCTGTCTGTGTAATGCTATCTGTTGGTATCAACTGTTATGTGCACTAAAATGTAGTCATTTACATATTCAGGTAGATTTGCATATTGCAAATTCTGCAGGCAGGAGAGATATTTTGTGTTAATTATTGTCTTCCCCACGACTTTATCAATATGCCATTATGCTTTTATAAGTTCCTGTATGTTTTCTGATATGTTTTGGTTAATTGTATTTTATTGAGTGTGTCACTGTAAGCTTTATGTAATGTGTATATGTTTGTTCTTTTTGAAACTCTGTGTCCTTTGATGATATGTTTAGGGATTCCAGTAACAGAGTCTTTGGACCTTTTGGCTGGCTGCATGGTACAAGTACAAGTGCAAGTATAAATTTGCTGATTACATTATATTTTGCCTGACTACTTGGTGGTTTGTGCATGCCTCAGCTGCCCACTGATCTTGTTTTTTTTCTGCATATACATGTGTGGCTTTTTTATTTGGTATACCTCACATATTATCTGTTCAAGTATATTTATCTGGTTGCTATTTTCTAAACAACTTTGCGCACCTGCACCTTTCAGAAGAAAATGCAGTGTTTAAATTACCACCTAGGAACACCTGTAGTGGCAGTCAGTCAGAGTGCCACTAGAGGTGCTGCGCAGTGTGAATGCTCCCCATAGAGATGCTGACTGGCAGTGCAAGGTGTTTTGCAGCATATTTCTTTTTTCTTAAATTTAATGATCTCAGCCATGGAGGCAGAGGGGGACTGGGGACCTTAAATGTGCTCTTACAACTATAGTGTCAGAAATACATGTTTGTATTCCTGACACTCTAGTGTTTCTTTAACATCCTACACACCTTACTCAATAGTAGGGCCTTGAGCTTCTTCTACAATGTATCCACTATAGCACTAATAACAACATGCCTCCTTGTAAGACAATTATTTTGCTATGTAGCCTACAATTTATCCCCCAAGCCTATCCCCCAAGACAGCCCCTCACCACACAACCCCACACTACAGTCTCTGTCCGCCAATTACATCCTCTATACCCCACTTTCTTCCCCTATGATGCCACCACAGCTCCTGTTTCCCATTAGAACCCCTGTCCACCTTTAGAGTCATTGCCTCTCCACTACAAACCTTCTTTCCCCACTAAAGTCCAACTACAGCCCCTAACAACCAAACCCCCACACTACAATCTCTATCCTCAATTACAACCCCACTGCATCCCACTACAGTGTCTCTTCCCCCATTAGAGCCCCCTGTGGTCCATTAGAGTCCTTATCTCTGCACTACAGCTCCAGCCCCACATGCTACAGCTCTTGTCCCCCCCTGAAGCCCCTACTCCTCCACATTACAATCCTTTCTGTAACACAAGGATGTACATGTGGGTGGTGTGTGTATGTCTGCATGATGTATATTTACGTAGCTTGCAAGATGGTGAGTACAAGGGGGCCCCGTGATCTCCTATTGCCCAGTGGCCCCATGAGTTGTCAGTCTGCATTTGCCAACTGCTCTTAAATTACAATATACAATGAGACACATTCATATATTTACCTTGTTTCTTCTGTAGACTTTCCCAATAATCTGGTGTAGTTAAGTCAACATAGCCATCTAATATAACCATGTGACATTCTTCTAGGTTTTCACACACCACTTAATAACATTAAAAAAAAAACTATTCTAATCGAGCTCTACATTGTGGCCCAGACATTGAGAGCTAACTATGCCCCATAGCTCACCTGTGCTAAAGAAAATAGCAAGCATGCAAAAGGCACTTAACATGAAGCTCATCGCGATGCTGGATCAGTTGGTTCCGACGTCTTTCTTCTACGTTAGGAGCTTGTAGCTCGTATTTATACGGTTTAATTATATGTCTGAGATACAATGGAGGAAAAGATCCCAAACGAACAAAACTGTGATGGCAATCTAAACGGGTCTACTCTAGTTATAATGATGAAAGTGTTATAATTATCAAAATTTGAAACAGGAAACCTCCCATTTTATTAGACTGCTATATCAAAATCACTACGTGCAAACAGTAGTATTATTAAATTATAATGATTGTCTTGGAAATAAGGTACTATTAACATATATGTCGAAACACATCTTTGCATTTGGTCTAATGACTAGGTGGAGCAATATAAATATACTTCTCCAATGCTAATTATGGATGATCTAATACTTTTTATTAGGCCACAAATTTTAGAACAACACATGGACATTTAGAGAACACATGGCTCAAGTGAATGGCACAGTAGAATGATTATTGGGACATCCTGAACCCTGTTCTAGAAGACTTCTTGCAGGTGTTTTGAAGCTATATGGATTGAGAAAAGCTACATAGCATACTACTGTATAATGTGAAATATTATTTGTAAATGGGTGTACTCACATGGTTCCAAGCGTATTACAGCCCATTCACCATGCAGTATTCTGGAATCTACCACAGACCTTTCAGGAAATCCTTGTATTGGTGTAATCAAATATTAAAAACTTTTAAAATACAACAAATAAAAATAATACCCAATTTGGGATGAAAGTAAGCACAATGTCCAAATAAAGTCTCAAAATCCAGAGGACATTTTCTTTAGTGCACAAAAGCAAAAACAAAAAAGACGAGGGAGGGGGGAGGTTACAATAAAAAGATAGGTTTAGAAGAAATAAAATTCATATTTAATTTTAACATAGGTACCACAATGGTTAAATGTCAGGATTACTGTTTGATCCAGCACGTAGAACTGTACAGCACGGATGACAAATAAGTAACGTATTACCGGTCCTTAGAATGGCCGGATTTAACGTACAAAGAATAGTCAAAAATACTAGCCGAGGTCAGGGAACACAGAAAGGGACACAGCGATGAGGAAAGCCAGGAGTCAGGATACCAGAATATAGAGAAGTCAATAAACAAAGTCAAAAACCAGGTAGAAAACTATAAACAGGAACGCGCTCTCAGACAACCACAAGGGAAACCACGACAGGGCACTGAGCAGGCTGAGAACTGGGCCTAAATACCCCTCCTTTCTTTCTGATAGGCTGTAACCGGCCTTTGACCCCAAAGTCAGTTACCAGGTTTCATTTGCATAATTGCTGCTCAGCATTAACCCTTCTGTGGATTAGGTTGCTGCTCGGCACAACTTTTCCTGTGTGGACAGTAAATGTCATTAACCACATTTCTATAAGCGGATGAATATGTGACATTACCCCCCACCTGAAGAACGCCCACCGGGCGGACAGGACCAGGCTTGAGAGGAAATTTAGCGTGAAAAGCGCGGATCTTACGGCCCGCATGCAGGTCAGGAGCCGAAACCCAAGAACGATCAGCAGGACCGTAACCTTTCCAAACAACCAAGTACTGTAAAGTGCCCCGAGAAAACCTAGAATCCACGATAGAAGATACCTCATACTCTTCCTGACCACCCACCACCACCGGAGGGGGAGGAACACAAGGAACAGTATATCTATTGCAGACAAGAGGTTTGAGTAAGGACACATGAAAAGTGTTGGGAATCCCTAAAGATGCAGGAAGAGCCAGAGAGTAAGACACTGGATTGATCCTACGAAGCACTCTATAGGGACCAAGGAATCTGGGGCAAACTTCATGCTAGGGACCTTAAGCTTGATGTTGCGAGATGACAACCAAACCCGGTCCCCCACTTGGTACACCGGGTTGGCACTCCTACGCTTATCAGCAAAATGTTTGAAGCGTTCAGCAGCAGCCCCTAGAGCAGTTTGAACCTTAACCCAGGTATCCCGAATGGAGGCCAGACGCTCATCCAGAGCAGGAATGGCAGTATCAGAAAATACCGCAGGGAGAACCGTAGGATGCCTACCATTATTGACAAAAAATGGACTGTGCCCAGAGGAGTCATGAACAGCATTGTTTCTAGCGAACTCGGCCCACGGGAGTAGTTCGGACCAATTGTCTTGTGTGCTATTAATAAAACAACGCAAATAAACTTCTAATGACTGGTTAGCCCTCTCAGCTGTACCATTGGTCTGTGGATGGTAGGAGGAGGAGAAGGAGAGATTAATCCCCAATTGTTTACTGAACGCCCTCCAGAACCTGGACACAAACTGAGAGCCCCTATCAGACACAATATTGTGGGGGATGCCATGCAAACGGACAATTTCACGTATGAAAATTAGGACCAAATCTTGCGAAGATGGCAACTTCTTGAGAGGAATGAAGTGAGCCATCTTAGAAAATCGGTCTACAACCATGAGAATAGTAGTGAACCCAGCAGAGCTAGGAAGCTCAACAATAAAGTCCATGGATAAGTGGGACCATGGAATCTCAGGAACAGGAAGAGGCTGCAACAGGCCACAAGGAAGTGCATGAGTCACCTTAGAAACTGCACACACAGAACATGCCTGCACATACTCCTTTACATCTTTCCTGAGTGAATCCCACCAAAATGATCTAGTGATCGCGGCAGTGGACTTATTGATGCCCGGGTGTCCAGCAGTTATATTGTCATGGAACACTTTCATGATATTAACCCTTTCACATAGGGGAACGAACAGTTTATCACACGGTTTACCACTGGGCGCCTGAGGCTGGGCCTCCAGTATGGTGCCAAGCAGTGGAGAAGACAGTGAGAGGACAGTAGTGGCAATAATACACTCTGGTGGAATAATAGGAGATGTCACCTGTTCCGGAGCTGACTCATTATCAAATTGCCTGGACAAGGCATCAGCCTTGGTATTTTTAGAACCAGGTCTATAAGTAATGAGAAAGTTAAAACGTGAAAGGAATAGTGACCATCTAGCCTGTCTGGAAGACAAACGTTTGGCATCCCCTATATATGCCAGATTTTTGTGGTCGGTTATGATCAACAGGGGGTCCTTGGAACCCTCCAAAAGATGTCACCACTCCTTGAGGGCAAGAATAATGGCCAACAGTTCTCTATTGCCAATATCATAGTTGCGCTCAGCAGGAGACATCTTTCTGGAGAAGTAGCCACAAGGATGCAATGGTGTTCCCTGGCTTTCTCTCTGAGAGAGAACAGCCCCTACCCCTGTCTCGGATGCATCAACCTCCAATATAACAGGTTTACTGGTTTCAGGATGTTTTAGTATGTCCGCAGAGGCAAATCTTTGTTTAAGAGTCTCAAAAGCATTCACAGCCTCTTTGGACCATACCGTGCTACTAACCCCTTTGCGAGTCATATTTGTGATTGGGATATTACAGAAGAAAATCCCTTGATGAATCTTCTGTAATAGTTGGCAAAACCAATAAACCTTTGAATGGCTTTTAAACCAGAGGGTAATGGCCAGTGTAGTACAGCCTCTAGTTTTTTAGGATCCATTTGAAATCCCGATGCAGAGATGTTGTAACCCAAAAAGTGGACTTCAGGCTGGTCAAATATGCACTTTTCTAATTTGCAATAAAGTTTATTTTTCAACAGCGTCTGCAGAACCTGTTTCACATGGGAGTGGTGAGTATGAAGATCATGGGAATACACCAAAATATCGTCCAAATAAACCAAGACAAATGAGTAAATGAATTCCCTGAGTACATCATTTATAAAGTCTTGGAATACGGCCGGGGCGTTGCATAACCCAAATGGCATTACCAGATATTCATAGTGTCCACTACGGGTATTAAATGCCGTCTTCCACTCATGATTCTCTTTAATTCTTACCAAATTGTAAGCGCTCCTAAGGTCAAGCTTAGTAAATACTTTAGCTCCCTGAAGTCTATCGAACAATTTGGAAATGAGTGGGATAGGGTATGCATTTTTTAAAGTGATTTTATTAAGTGCCCTGTAGTCTATGCAAGGGCGTAACTCACCACCCTTTTTCTCAACAAAAAAGAATCCTGCACCAGTTGGTGAGGATGACTTTCTTATGTGCCCTTTGCTCAAGGATTCTTTGATGTATTCCTCCATTATTTTACTCTCCTGGGGAGATAAGGCATAAACTGCCCCCTTAGGTGGCATAGCGCCTGGAAACAGGTTAATGGCACAGTCATATGCTCTGTGGGGAGGCAATACATCAGATTGAGCCTTGTTAAACACCTCCTGAAGTTCTCGGTATTGTATGGGAACTCCAGGAGTTTGGGGAGTGGTAGTGGGAAGGTCAATAGTATCCAATCTCTTTAGTACTGGTTTTATACGTCTCCCCATACACTCTTTACCCCATTCTAACCCCATTAGCCCAGTCAATATAGGGATTGTGCTTCCTCAGCCACGGAAACCCTAATATGATAGGACATGATGGAGAAGTAATAACCTGAAACGTCATCTCCTCCCTATGGGAGGCCCCAATGGAGATCGTAATAGGGACAGTTTTGTGGGTTATAAGCGGTTGTGTGAGTGGTCTACCATCAATAGCCTCTACAGCTAGCGGCGTAGGTCTCTCCCTGACCGGTATCTCATTACCCCTAATAAACTGGACATCAATAAAATTTCCAGCAGCACCTGAGTCCATTAGGGCACTGCAAGAAAACTTCTTGTTATCAAGGGAAATAGATACCTCAAGGAGGAATCTACATTTGTTTTTGTTAGAGGACAACTCCATCACACCTAAGATCTGTCCCCTTAAGGTTCTTAGGTGCGGAAGTTTTCCGGACGCACTGGACAATTAGTTATCATATGTCCCTTTCTACCGCAATATAGGCATAACCCCTCCCTTCTCCTATACTGTTTTTCGGCCTCTGACAGTCTAGTGACCCCCAACTGCATAGGTTCGGGTTCGGACTGTACAGGGAGGTTAGACAAAACATGTTTAGAGAATTGAGGTGCTAGGGACATAGCCGTACGTCTGGTCTTGCTTCTGGTGACTTCTCTGAGTCTTAACCTATTATCAATATGCATGACAAACGTAATAAATTCGTTAAGACTCTTAGGTAATTCTTTAGCGGCTATCTCATCTAGTATAGTCTCTGAGAGACCCTTTTTGAATGCTGAGATTAACCCATTGTTAGTCCAGTCTACCTCGGAAGCTAAGGTACGGAATTCAATAGCATAATCCGAGATAGACCGGTTACCTTGTCTGATGTGCATTAGGGCAGTGGAGGCGTCATCCTCTCTACCCAATGGCTCAAACGTGAGCTTGAATTCGGCAAGGAATTCCTGGTAATTATGAGCTATGCTCCGATTACTCTCCCACAACGGATTAGCCCAGGCAAGGGCCTTGCCCTTTAATTGATTCATTAGATAACCAATTCTTGCTCTGTCCGTGGGGAATGACCCTGGTGAGGCCTCAAAATGGTACTCCACCTGATTAAGAAAACCCCTGCATTCCTGGATATTGCCATCAAACTGTAGGGATGGTGATAAGGAGATGCTAGGAGTCATATTAACAGTGGGTGGAGGTACACAGGGTAGAGGTGCTATAGGAGGAGACGCTGCAGGCTGCAGATGCTCCGTTCTAGCGAGAAGCGTACTTAAAGCCTGAGTGAATTGATCCATGCGGTGATCATTCTCCTCTAATTTCCTCTCGCAAGCAGCTATGTGCTGACACAGTTCTACAGGATCTATGGCCATGTCGTAATGTCAGGATTACTGTTTGATCCAGCACGTAGAACTGTACAGCACGGATGACAAATAAGTAACGTATTACCGGTCCTTAGAATGGCCGGATTTAACGTACAAAGAATAGTCAAAAATACTAGCCGAGGTCAGGGAACACAGAAAGGGACACAGCGATGAGGAAAGCCAGGAGTCAGGATACCAGAATATAGAGAAGTCAATAAACAAAGCCAAAGTCAAAAACCAGGTAGAAAACTATAAACAGGAACGCGCTCTCGGACAACCACAAGGGAAACCACGACAGGGCACTGAGCAGGCTGAGAACTGGGCCTAAATACCCCTCCTTTCTTTCTGATAGGCTGTAACCGGCCTTTGACCCCAAAGTCAGTTACCAGGTTTCATTTGCATAATTGCTGCTCAGCATTAACCCTTCTGTTGATTAGGTTGCTGCTCGGCACAACTTTTCCTGTGTGGACAGTAAATGTCATTAACCACATTTCTATAAGCGGATGAATACGTGACATTAAATTAGAATTCGGAGATAGGCCGCTTCTCAAAATAAATAATAAGAGCTATTTATAATCTTTTAAAAACATTTTTTTAACCAAAAATTAAATGTACATAATTTCAAAAATAAGTCACGTTCTTCATATATCTACACAAGTCACCTTTTATTTTATATATGTCTTTTAACACATTATAGAACACTGTATGTGGGCCAGTTTGCTAGTGTAAACTATTTATGTTGCACTTTTTAGTATTTTTTACACTATAGTACTATAAGTTGCATATTTTTATTGTCAAGAGATTTATTTCACCGGCGGAGCGGACTTGGTCACATCACTTTGCGCTCTGATGCTCGTCTTTGGAATGCAAATGCGTTCCCGCGGTATTATGCTATGAATGAAGACACGCATGGAACACCTAATGCATTCCAGTGAGGAGCATCGGAGTTCAAAGTGATGTGAACAAGTTCGCTCCGCCGGTGGAATGCAGGATGCGTTCCAACAAGAAGATGCGACATGCTGAAAATGATGAAACTGTTTCTCCGAGACTGGTACTCGGGTAGAGGGAACACAATATGCATTCCAAGGCAAAAGAAGCATTCCAGAAGCAGAACTTTGGTGGCAATTGGCCTTGTTTTAAAAGGAAATCGAGAGGGAGAGTGAAGAAATTCAAATGAAGAAGACTCAAAAGGAGGCGAAACGCAATTTGGACTTTATTTGGACATTATGTTTATTCCATCCCATATTGGGTATTATTTTATTTGTTGTTTTGTAATTCAAAAGTTTTTTTATATTTTACTACACCAATAAAATGAATCTTAGAATACTGCACTGCCATTTATATGGTGAATGGGAAATCAAACACTTGGAACCATGTGAGTGCATCCTTTAACAAGTAATAATTAGCATTATACAGAATAATACTAAGTAGCTTTTATCTATCCATATAGCCTCAAAATACCTGCAAGAAATCTTCTAGATGAGGGATCTCTTTTTAATTTATTTTTAAATATAATCTTTATTTTTCAGAACGTTAAACATATGGCATGCATAAAAACACATAAAGCGGCATATATAGAATCCAATAATACAGTCATTTTATTATAATTAATAGTAACAAAAAGACAAATAATAATATTATTATAATAAGTACTAACAGAAAATAGCCCTGAGAGAAACACAGAAATATATATGTAAAATTATATATAAAATTATGTCCATTTACTTAAAATAAAATATGCCTGTTTAAATAATCAATTTTTTAAATACAATACACCCACATTTTAACAGTATTTGGAGTCCAGTTCTTTAATCTGGCACACCTAACTCCATTTTATACTGCCAAATATGTTCAAATAAGCCATCACATCTCAAAATATTGGAGGATCTCCAGTTCCTAGCTAGCAAGAGCTTGGCAAATTAAAAAATGTGATGAAATATAGGAAGAAGTATTTCTATGTATTGTTTGGTATTGTTTGTAGGTTAAGGTGTAACAACGCTAGCTCTGGGTTCATTTCTATGGTTGTGTCACAATGGGTTTCTATGAATTCAAATACCTCTTTCCATAAGGGTGCTATTGCTGAACAACTCCACCAAATATGCATAAAAGTTCCTAGGTTCATTCCACATCTCCAACATGTCAAGTCTACGTTAGCGCAGGTGACACTTAGTTTTTTTCAATTTGAAACTTGGTTTTATTATTTTATTACCCTTCTCCCAGTGGGTCTACCCTGTCTGTGTGCTTTCCTGTGTTGTTACCTTATATATTGTTGTGTCTTCCCTCTTTTCCCTTGCCTCTTACTTTGGTATTGTTCCCTTACCATCTGTTGAGGTAGTGTGTGAGTTTTCCCTCCACTTCTCTCCCGCTCGTTTAATATGTTTTCGTGGCTGTAGGTGTTTGTCTGCCATCTCTTCGTATTTCCAGTTCAGAGTGATTTGGCCTAGTAATGCCTCTCTTGTGGGTACTTTCTGTGATTTCCATAGCCTGGCTATTAGCGTTACTGCAGCTATCAACAGATGGAATATCAGGCCTTTTTCTACCTTGTGTGTTGCGGGTTGTGGCATGAATAATATACACTGTTCAATGCTAGGTGTCCAGGGTCTGCCTAGGAGGTGCCTAGCTATTGTTTCTACCTCCTTCCAGTATGGTTTGATTTTTTGGCATGCCTACCATATGTGACCCATCGAGCCCTTCTCTTCCCCACATCTCCAACATGTGTTGAGTGAACCTGGGTATATTGCTGCCAGTTTCTCCGGTACTAAATACCATCTGTATTGCAGTTTACGTATGGTCTCTAGATGTGTGGTGCATAGTGTGTTCCCTTTATGCGCTACGAAGGCCTTCTGCCATTCATCTTTGCTTATATCATGCCCTAGCCTCTCGTGCCCTATTGTTGAAACGTCATCGAATTGTCTGTTTCTGTGTCCAGCAAGGTCGTGTATAGTGTGGAGAGTATTTTCTTGGGGGGTCTGTGAGTCAAACATATGTTCTCGACTTTGTGTGTGTGCATGGTCTCCTGGTTCCGTAGTTCTATTCCTGTTAGCAATGATTTCATTTGTAGGTAGGGGAATATGTCCTTACTAGGTAGGCTGTAGTTGGTTTGGAGTTCTGGGAATGGCATCAGGCTGTTATTTTTGTATAAATGTGTAAGTGTCGTGCATCCCGCTTCTCTCCAAATTTTTGTATCTAGAGTTGGGATGCCTACTGTTAGAAATGACAACGGTGCGACCAGGTGAATTTTGTCTGGTGTCTCCCCTCTCTCACTTCGTCCCAGTGTTTCAGTGTTAGTGTCGTGGTTGGGAGGGGGTGTATGGTTTGCGGTCGCAGCGACCTGGGGATGCCAAAATAGGTCTCCCAGCCTTCGTCTGCCTATCCAGTGTGCTTCTATCTGCGTCCACTGTCGTGGTTCCCCTTCTGCTGTGGCCGCTTTGACTGCTGTCAGGTGTGCTGCTTTATAGTATGTCCTTATGCTTGGGAGTCCCAGTTCCCCTTTTGCTACTGGTTGTTGCAGAAGTTTTGCCGCCACTCTGGGCTTTTTGTTTGCCCATATGAAGTGGGTTAGGATTCTTTGTATGTTGTCTAGGTGTGTTTTTGGTAGTGCTATGGGTAGGGTGCGCAGTAGGTATTGGTATTTCGGGAGTATTATCATTTTCACTGCTGCTATCCTCCCCACCCATGACAGGTATTTCCCTTCCCAGGTTGTTAGTGTGGTGGTTATTTCCTTTTGTAGTGCGATATAGTTTTTCTCGATTAACTTGTTTAGGTTGGATGGTATTTTGATTCCGAGGAACGTCAGGTGGTCAGTCCTCCATATAAAGGGAAGGCTGTTTTGAGCCTGATTAGTGTTTCTTGTGATATCCTAAGTCCCATGGCTTGTGTTTTGTAGACGTTTAGCTTGTAATATGAGTGTTTCCCATATTCTATGATGGTCGCCATTAGGTTGGGTAAGGATATATGGGGCTGGATATATACGTCGTCTGCGAATAAGTACGCTTTGTCGCCCACTTGTATACCATGAATTGATGTGTGTTGCCTTATGGCTATTGCCAATGGCTTGAGAGCCATCACATATAGTAGAGGGGACCAGTGGCGTCACTAGGGGGGGGCCAGAGGGGGCCATGGCCCCCCCTAGATCAGGCTGTGCCCCCCTTTGTGCCCCCCCAACTGGAAATGAACTTACTGCTCGCTGGGCTCCCTCCATGCTACTGAGAGCCCAGCCCCTGAGCAGATGGATCCTGCAGGCAGGGGAATTCCCCAGCCTGTAAACATGGAGAGACACTGGAGGGAGGAGGGAAGCAGGCTGTGCTCACTGAAGGGGAGACTGAGGAACCATTGTCCAGCCTGCAGGAAGTCTCCCCTTTGTTTCTGCTGGGGGAGCACAGCCTGCTCCCTGCTTCCTCCTCCCTCCAGTGTCTGTGCGTGTTTACAGGCAGGGGGATCCATCTGCTCAGGGGCTGGGCTCTCAGTAACATGGAGGGAGCCCAGCCAGCAGTAAGTACTGAATGGATCCTCCTCCACAGCCCTAGCACAGGGATGGCCCACATGGAGCCCAAGGAGGCTGATCATATTGTGTATGTTTGTGTGTGTATAAAGTGTGACTAAACTGGTGTGAGTGACATTGTGTGTGTGTATAGTTCAGTAAGAGTGTGTGTTAGTGAGAGTGTAAGATATTGTGTGTATGTGTATACTAAATAGTGTGTGTTAGTGAGAGTGTGAGACATTGTGTGTATGTGTATACTAAATAGTGTGTGTTAGTGAGAGTGTAAGATATTGTGTGTGTGTGTATACTGAATAGTGTGTGTTAGTGAGAGTGTGAGACATTGTGTGTGTGTATACTGAATAGTGTGTGTTAGTAAGAGTATGTGTATACTGAATAGTGTGTGTTAGTGAGAGTGTGAGACATTGTGTGTGTATACTGAATAGTGTGTGTTAGTGAGAGTGTGAGACATTGTGTGTGTGTATACTGAATAGTGTGTGTTAGTGAGAGTGTGAGTGTGTGTGTATACTGAATAGTGTGTGTTAGTGAGAGTGTGAGACATTGTGTGTGTGTATACTGAATAGTGTGTGTTAGTGAGAGTGTGAGACATTGTGTGTGTGTGTGTGTGTATACTGAATAGTGTGTGTTAGTGAGAGTGTGAGACATTGTGTGTGTGTGTGTATATTTAATAGTGTGTGTCAGTGACGTGTGTATATGTAATAATAATGTGTTAGTGTGTGACATTGTGTGTATACTTAATAATAGTGTGTGTTAGTGAGTGTGTCAGTGACATTGTGTATATACTTAATACGTGTGTTAGTGAGAGTGTGTGATGTGTGTATACTTCAGTAAGTAGTGTATGTTAGAGTGTGTGCGAGTGACGTGTGCGAGTGACTATGCGACCAATTATATTCATAATACATTTGATAGATTATGACAGGTTCACTGTAACATTAATTAACGTAAACCCATTACTATAAATTAAATCCCACAATATTATAAATAAAATCCCACCAAATGAATGAAAATATTATTATCACAGCTATAAATTATATATTTAATGTAAAATGTATCCCAACATGCAAAAATGCATTTCAGGGAGGTGGCTTCACAATTTACTACACCACCCCCGTGCACATGTGCGGTCACTCCACCTCCCCCTGACATGCTTGCGCTCACTCCCCCCCCTCCACCAACACACACAGACACACAGACATGCGTACTGGCACATACACACACTCTGGCACATACACACTGACACACAGATACACACATTGAAACGCACACTGGCACATAGATTCAGATACACACACTGAAACACACACAGATACACACACATATTGACATGCACAGAAGTCATACTTTATAGATTTGATTGTGTGTGTGATTTCTGGGATATTATGTATGATCTGCGGGTGTCAGGGAACCGCATTCAACATGCGAGAGTCTCCCTGAACTACCGGGAGACATGGGATGTCTGGTATTTGGCAGTATGTGTGTATGGATGTATGTATTAGGCAGTGTGCGTGTATAGGTGTATGTATTAGGCAATATATGTATTGTGCAATATGTGTGTGCAGATGGATGTATTAGGCAGTGTGTGTGTATGGATGTAAGTATTCAGTGAGTATGTATTAGGCAGTGTGCGTTTATGGGTCTATGTATTAGGCAATAGGTGTGTATAGATGTATGCATCAGGCAATATGTGTGTATAAATGGATGGATGGATGTATTAGGCAGTGTGTGTGTATGGGTTTGTATGTATTAGGCAATATGTGTGCAGGAGCAGAGCAAACAGAGGAGCAGAACAAGCAGAGAAGAGGCAGCGCAGAGCAAGTAGAGAGGACAAGAGCAGAGAGGAGCAGAGCAAGTAGAGAGGAGCGGAGCAGAGTAAGTAGAGAAAAGCAGAGCAAGTCGAGAGTGGCGGAGCAGAGCAAGCAGAGAGGATTAAAAGCAGACCATGCAAATAGAAGCACAGCATGCAGAGAGGAGGCAGAGCAGAGCAAGCAAAGAGGAGCAGAGCAAGCATAGAGGAGCAAGAGCAAAGGAGGCAGAACAGATCAAGCAGAGAGAAGCAGGTATTGTGGCCCGCTGCCTCTGCCACATCTAGGTTCTGAGAAAAGTGAATTAATTGCACTGATTACAGTGAGTGGTGTGAGTGTGACAAAGGTTACTTACTCCTGATTGCAGACAGTGAGTGGTATGACAGTGGCACTTACTCCTGATTGCAGACAGTGAGTGGTATGACAGTGGCACTTACTCCTGAGATTGCAGACAGTGTTGTGACAGTGTCACCTTACTTACCAGAGATTGCAAACAGTTTGCAGTGCGGCCCCACATAAAGTGTGAAACCTTACCTACCTGAGAGTGCAATTTGCAGAGGGACTTCCGAGTGAGCGGAGCAGACAGTGGCACTACTACTGTAAGTAACATGAACTTTAATTGCAGCTTTTGAGTAAATGATATGCATGTACCCAGGATTCCATATTGTGAGCAAGAGAATGAAACAAGTAATTTTAGTTTGTGTTGGTATAGTATTCACCAACTATAGGTCAGGGCACAAACTTTAGTGCCAACCATTTTTAATTGTTCATGGAAGTGGAGCTAAATCTGCTCTTCTTACAGTAAAAATTCATTTGAATTAGCATTTCAAAATACAACTTTGTGTCACTTTAAAATGCTTAAA
>OW240921.1:20511192-20547613 GCA_933207985.1 Pelobates cultripes | reverse complement strand
TGTTTAGGTTGGATGGTATTTTGATTCCGAGGAACGTCAGGTGGTCAGTCCTCCATATAAAGGGAAGGATGTTTTGAGCCTGATTAGTGTTTCTTGTGATATCCTAAGTCCCATGGCTTGTGTTTTGTAGACGTTTAGCTTGTAATATGAGTGTTTCCCATATTCTATGATGGTCGCCATTAGGTTGGGTAAGGATATATGGGGCTGTGTCAATGTGAGTAAGACGTCGTCTGCGAATAAGTACGCTTTGTCGCCCACTTGTATACCGTGAATTGATGTGTGTTGCCTTATGGCTATTGCCAATGGCTTGAGAGCCATCACATATAGTAGAGGGGACAGTGGGCAGCCCTGGTGAGAGCCATTGGTTATGGTGAAGGGGTCTGAGACAAATCCTGCGTTTACTACTCTTGCAGATGGTGCACTGTATAGCGCCCTGACCATGGAGATGAAGCCCTCTGGTGCCCCAACCTTGATGATGACCTGCTCCAGAAACTCCCAACCCAAGCGGTCAAAGGCTTTCTCTGCATCTAGTGACTCCGTCACGCATCCCGTTTTCACACGCTGGGCGCTGTATAGTATGTCCAGTACTTTCCTGTTGTTGTCGCCCCCTTGTCTATTTTTTAGAAACCCTACCTGGTCGGTGTGTATGATACATCTCAGTTCCTATGCTTCCTGGTTGATGTTTTGGTCACTTTTGAATGCTGGCGGCGCTTTCACTGTAGTGGTAGCATGAGACAGAGTCTATAACCCACACAAGTGGCTCAGGTAGTGCAGCTCATCCAGGATGGCACATCAATGCAAGCTGTGGCAAGCAGGTTTGTTGTGTCTGTCAGTGTAGTGTCCAGAACATGGAGGCACTACCAGGAGACAGGCCAGTACATCAGGAGATGTGGAGGAGGCCGTAGGAGGGCAACAACCCAGCAGCAGGACTGCTACCTCCGCCTTTGTGCAAGGAGGAACAGGAGGAGCACTGCCAGAGCCCTGCAAAATGACCTCCAGCAGGCCACAAACGTGCATGTGTCTGCTCAAACGGTCAGAAACAGACTCCATGAGGGTGGTATGAGGGCCTGACGTCCACAGGTGGGGGTTGTGCTTACAGCCCAACACCGTGCAGGACGTTTGGCATTTGCCAGAGAACACCAAGATTGGCAAATTCGCCACTGGCGCCCTGTGCTCTTCACAGATGAAAGCAGATTCACACTGAGCACATGTGACAGATGTGACAGAGTCTGGAGACGCCGTGGAGAATGTTCTGCTGCCTGCAACATCCTCCAGCATGACCGGTTTGGCAGTGGGTCAGTAATGGTGTGGGGTGGCATTTCTTTGGGGGGCCGCACAGCCCTCCATGTGCTTGCCAGAGGTAGCCTGACTTCCATTAGGTACCGAGATGAGATCCTCAGACCCCTTGTGAGACCATATGCTGGTGCGGTTGGCCCTGGGTTCCTCCTAATGTAAGACAATGCTAGACCTCATGTGGCTGGAGTGTGTCAGCAGTTCCTGCAAGACGAAGGCATTGATGCTATGGACTGGCCCGCCCGTTCCCCAGACCTGAATTCAATTGAGCACATCTGGGACATCCTGTCTCGCTCCATCCACCAACGTCACGTTGCACCACAGACTGTCCAGGAGTTGGCAGATGCTTTAGTCCAGGTCTGGGAGGAGATCCCTCAGGAGACCATCCACCACCTCATCAGGAACATGCACAGGCATTGTAGGGAGGTCATACAGGCACGTGGAGGCCACACACACTACTGAGCCTCATTTTGACTTGTTTTAAGGACATTACATCAAAGTTGGATCAGCCTGTAGTGTGTTTGCCACTTTAGTTTTGAGTGTGACTCCAAATTCAGACCTCCATGGGTTAAAAAAATTAATTTCCATTTTTTTATTTTTGTGTGATTTTGTTGTCAGCACATTCAACTATGTAAAGAACAAAGTATTTCAGAAGAATATTTTATTCATTCAGATCTAGGATGTGTTATTTTTGTGTTCCCTTTATTTTTTTGAGCAGTGTATTAAGATTCTTTTATTTTATCCTTTTCCAATCATCACATATATCACTTAAGGACTTTATATCTAGAATTATTTCCTGTTGTTTTCTATGTGGCCCATAGAGCCAAAACAGAGTTATGGTCCTGTGCAATTAAATACCAATTTTCTTTTTCTGAACAAGGTGTCTGTGAAATCAAAGCTTGCATAAGTATGCTTGATGTGTAACATTTAAAAATTTCCATGACACCTTGTTTAGTATTTAAAGCTAGTCATCTTCATTTTATGTGGGTTTCTTTCCTTAACCATATAAATTTAAAAAAAAAATCGAGTGTAACAGCTTAAGCCAACTCTCTGGACACTTAAAGGGATTAATCTGAAAAAATAGGTCCAGCTGGGATTTATGCCCTTACTATATTTATCCTTCTGCACCATGCAAAGTCTAATTTCTTTCAAATAACTAGTTTTTGTTGGTTTAATGTAGTATATAAAGAAAATATAAAGAGTTTAAAGAAGGTGTTAATTCCCAATTACTTTATGAGGTGTTGGGCCCAGATCAGGCCATATTTTTTAGTGCATTTCACTATAAAATTGGTATCTGAATTTTTGTTTGTTAAAACAGACTTATCCCGATTAATTTTGTAACCTGAATATTTGGATTAAATCTCAAATTCAGTGATTAGAGCTTTTAAAGAAGGTTCAGGATCTTCCACTATAATATACAATATATCGTCCGCAATAGATTTATCTGGCTGATGCTGTTGATCGTATGAAATTCTTTAATCTGTAAGTTTTCTTACTGCTAGAGGTGCCAAAGAAATGATGATATATAAATGTGGTGAAAGGGGACATCCCTGTTGTGTACCTTTTTTATTGGGAAGTTATCTGATGTAAAATGGAGATCTTTAACTTTAGCTGTTGGGCTTGCGTATAGGGCCCTGATTGCATTCATCATTCTTTCCCCCAAAACATACTTTTCTAAAGGTTTAAACATAATATCCCATCCCAGCCTATCAAAGACCCTCTCGGCATCTATCATTAGGATGATCAAGGGCATTTTTCCTTTTTCAAATCCATCAATATCTATAATTCTTCTCATATGATTAATTGATATGCTGAAGACAAAACCTAGTTGATCTTCAGTTATCAAAGTATGTATCATCTATTTTATTCTTTCAGCCAAAATCGATGAATACATTTTAATATCTATGTTAAGTAATGGTGTAAGTCTGATTTTAGTCAGCAATTGTTCATCTTATTATTTTTCTTACTTTTTGAGTGGTTAGAAATTATGTTCGTCAACAGGAGTTCCTCTGGGGACTTACCCTTCTGTTTGATCTTGTTTTTATCTATAATTCTAACTAACTCGTCTACTTTTATTGGAGCATTTGGCATTTCTTTTTGGGTATTAAGAAAATTACAATCTTTAAAATTATCCACTAAAGAGTTATTCATATGAGCATGTAAGTTATATAAAGTTTGGTAATATTTGGAAAAAAAACCCAACAATTTTATTTAGTGTTTATATGGTGCTTTATATTAGTAATCCTTTTAATTTTGTGATTAACCTATTGGTCTCATTTTTTAAAATATTTTTGCAATTAAATTACTATTATTTTATTGCCCATATGATACCATTTACACTTCAATTTCACCAATGCTCTGCTTGCTTTCAATATAAGCTGGCTATTAATCTTTTTTATTTTTTTATTAAAGGAGCACTATAGTGCCAGGAAAACAAACTTGTTTTCCTGGCACTATGTAGTCTATAGGTCCCCCCCCCACCCTCTGGGCCCCCCTCCCGCTGGGCTGAAGGGGATAAAATCCCTTCAGCCACTTACCTTTCTGCAGCGCCGGGCGCTGGGGACTCTTCTCCTCCTGCCGACATCAGCGCTGAATGCGCATGCATGTCAAGAGCTGCGCGCACATTCAAACCGCCCATAGGAAAGCATTACTGATTTTCACAGTGAGAATTGCGGAAGCAGCCTCTAGTGGCTGTCAGTGAGACAGCTACTAGAGGCTGGATTAACCCTCAGTGTAAACATAGCAGTGCTAAGTGTTCAGCTGCAAGATTAAAACTAGAGGGACCTGGCACCCAGACCACTTAATTGAGCTGAAGTGGTCTCGGTGCCTATAGTGGTCCTTTAAGGTGGTCTTTTCAGTTCCTTATAATGATGGAGTTCATTTACTTGATTGTTTTAAATTAAAAAATTTAATTTAAAATATGTAGGTTAGAAAAATCCCTACCCTTATTCTTCTGCTTCTCTTTAACTGAGCTTTAAAAGGTGGCCCCTTATATGCACACCAAAAGGTTGAGGAATCTATTCCTTTAGCCTTATTGTGTTGAAAAAATAGATGTTTATCTTGTAGTTGTCTTTTATATATAAAATAATTGGGCTATGATCAGATCAAGTAATATTTCAATATCTATTTTCTTTTGTGATTCGTGTTAATTCTAGGTCACCAATTATTAAATCAATTATTGAATATGTTAGCTGAGTTTTTGAGAAGCTAGTAAAATCCTTAATTGTGGATGCATAATTCTTCATATGTCGTTAAGGGCATATTTTTTCATTATTATTTAGAATCTATTTATTTATTTTTTATTCCCAGATTTTTTTAATATTTCCCAAATTGAGCTTCTGTCATCTTGGGGGTTCTAGGACACCATTACAGTCTCCCATGACTAACACAACCCCTTGTCTTAATATATCAATCCTTTAAAACATTTTGGTTAAAACATTCTGGGGATTTATTGAGAGTATAAACATTGGTTTCAGACGATCTTGGAGGTGAAGATGCTGGATGTGGAGGTACTGGGCTGGTTTGGTTACACGTGATCTGCGGTTGTGAGGCTGGTTGGATGTACTGCAAAATTCTCTGAAACCTCTTTGGAAACGGCATATGGTAGAGAAATAAACATTCAATTCATGGGCAACAGCTCTGGTGGATGTTCCTGCAGTCAGCATGCCAATTGCAGGCCCCTTTAAAACCTGCGACATCTGTGACATTGTGTTGTGTGATAAAACTGCACATTTTAGAGTGGCCTTTTATTGTGGCCAACCTAAGGCACACCTGTGCAATAATCGTGCTGTCTAATCAGCATCTTGATATGCCACACCTGTGAGGTGGATGGATTATCTTGGCAAAGGAGAAGTGCTCAATAACACAGATTTAGACAGATTTGTGAACAATATTTGAGAAAAATAGGCCTTTTGTGTACATAGAAAAAGTCTTAAATCTTTGAGTTCAGCTCATGAAAAATGGGGACAAAAACAAAAGTGTTGCGTTTATAATTTTGTTCAGTGTACTTGGAAAGTGTTTAGTTTTTATATAAATTTGATCTCTCGCACGCCAGTGGATTTCTAAAAATATTGATCTTTTGTTGTTGAATTTATCCCCCGAGCATTAATTGAAGCTATTCATATTTTATAAGAACTTGATCTTTAACTACTTCATTCTTACATTTTCTCAGAGCTATAAAACATACGACAGACATACATTCTCCACTACAACAGGAAAACAAGTAAAATGCAAACAAACATCTACTACCATGACAGAAGTGACCCAACCCTTCACGTTGGGTCATGTCGAACCTTGTCAATCTCTAACGTTCGATTCTTTGATTGCACAATTGCGGCCCTTATTGGCTGAATGCCAGTATCATTATATTTTAAATCATTAAGAGGGAGGAAAAAGAAGAAAAACATAAATAGATATATGTGATAATACAGCCTAAAATCAGCTTCAATTCTATTAAAACACAGTGAGCGGTACGTACTCCACATGGTTTATGCAATATAACCAAATCAATGCTCCAAGGAAGCGAGTGTCTCAAGTGTATCTCCACAGATATAACAATGAATTCAACAATTCTACATTAAAATGATTCTGTACTAACTATTTTGTGACACCTTAAGTGCATTTAGTATCGAACAAACCATCATAATCTATGTGTATCCCTGTTTTCTTTGTCTCTAATCTTCTTTCCTTTCTCTTAAGCTGTATAATGTTAAAAGCTTATTTTTTTTAACTATTGTACCACATAACCATGTATATTTATAGTGAAAAATGGGACTAAATTGCTAAATATTTCTATATATAGTCAAAGAGTGATTATTGGTATAGCCTAAGGTCAGCTTCAATATCAATAACACGTCATAGACCATAAATAGGAATCAATCATCTAACACCCAAAAGAATAAGTGCAATCCTTCCATAAATTTGTGACATAATTAGCAAAAAAATAAAAATAAACATGAATATAGTAAATCTTTCATATCTGTTGATCCTTAACAGACACTCACTAATTTAAATTGTTTGTAAAATATTACGTAAGTTCTCTCCTTTCCCCTATTGTGACAATTCTAACAGTCATATAGTGAAAAAAAAAATCCATATAAAAGCGTTTGTTGATATGTCCTAATATCAACTTCGCTCCAATAAATCATAAACCATTAATCACGTAACAGTAATTGCGTCTTAACCACATGCATTTGTAAAAAATATCCAATGATGTCAAGGAAACTGAATAATTCATCCCCTTTTCATATTGTCAGGGTTTCTTTGCTGTTTTAAACAGCAACCCTTTCTGTGTCAGTGAAAGAGTTTTCAGCTGCAATTACTATCAGCTCCTTTTGCATGTTGCCACGGTTACTCACCTGAGAGTAGTAATCAACCCTGCTGCTAATCAGTGCTGCCTATTTAAGCAGCAAATCCCAGAACCTCCTTGCCCTTGTGTGGTTTCCTGTTCCCCAGAAGTCTCCTTGTTCCTGTGTTTCCTGTTTGCTCCTGGTTCCTGACTCCGGCCTTGTTCCTGACTCCGCTGCTCTCCGTGCTCCTGATCCTGGCTTGTCTGACTACCCGCTCTGGTGACTGACCCCTGCTTGATTCCTGGACTTTGCTTTTGTTATTTATTTGTTATTTATTAATAAAGGTGTGTTTGCATCTAGTTCTGTCTCTGTCTGGTTCCTGGTCCCTGACATTACGCAAGGGCCATGAATACAGATGGTACAGGCAAGACACCTATACCTAACCTACTTACCCGGTGGGACCAGCAGAACCACTATTTGGACCAGTATGCCCATCTGGATCCAGTACCCGGCCAGCCTGCGATTGCGGCCGTCTCTGCCTCACTTCCTGTTCTAGCACCGGTTGTAGCCCCCAAACCTGTAGCGGCTAGAGGAATGACTGGGTCTGTCCCGCTCCCTCAGTGTTTTGGGGGCAACCCAGCTCAGTGCAAAGAATTTATAAATCAGGTTAAAGGATACCTTGAAATCCTGCCCCAGGCATTTCCTACAGACAGTGACAAAGTTCACTTCATGATTTCTTTGCTGTCTGAAAAGGCCCTAGCTTGGGCAAAACCTCTCTGGGAGGCAGAGAAGCCTATTATTTACAATTACCCTGAATTTGTTGCGTCCTTTAAAAGGGTTTTTGATATTCCAGCTCGCTCCACCCCTACTGCCGAACTACTCATGTCTAATGCTCAGGGCACAAAAACTATTGTCGAGTATGCCAGTGAATTCCGTACCATGGCAGCAGAGGGTGGCTGGAACAACGAGACTCTCGTGGCTGCCTTTGCACAGGGCCTCTCCGATGTGTTTAAAAATGAGATTGCAGCCAGAGAATTACCTAAAGATCTCGAGGAACTGATATCAGTTGTCACCCTCATTGACATCAGACTCCGAGAGAGATCCTCATCCAGGGAAACGCCTGCGGAGGCCTCCTGTATATTTGGCACCGAGCTTTTCTTGCCCACCCAAACCTCCCTCACCTCCCATGCCTCCTGGTCCTGAGTCCTCTGTCTGTGTGGAGCCAAGGCGGTTAGGCTTCTCACGCCTCTCGGTTGAGGAGAGAGCCTTTAGGAGGAGGGAGGGCCTGTGCCTATACTGCGGACACCACGGTCACATGTTAAAGTTTTGCCCGATTCGTCCGGCAAAGGGCCCGCACCCAAGATACTGTCAGGGGCAGATCTTAGGTGGTCTTTCTGCAGACCCAAAGATATATGTGGGCAAACCCTTGGTGCCTATTATCCTCTCCTGGCCTGATTCATCCATTAAAACCCGGGCATTTCTTGATTCTGGGGCCGCAGGCTTGTTTATAGATTGTGCATTTGCATCAAAGCACTCTATACCCTTACAGCCTCGCGACTTTCCACTAGCCTTCGAAGCCATCGATGGCAGACCAATACAGCCAACCCACGTGACCCAAGAAACCGTGCCCATATCTCTGGCTGTAGGGGCTCTACATCATGAGACGATCCAATTCCAGGTCATTTCCTCTCCATATTACCAGGTTGTTTTGGGATACCCTTGGTTACAGAAGCATAACCCCATAATTGATTGGCGCAAAGCTGAGATATTATCATGGTCCCAGCAATGCACATTTTCCTGTCTCCAGAAACCGGTCAAAGTTTTGGGCACATGTTCTGCCTCTTCCTTACCCGCTGAGTACCAAGAATTCCAAGATGTATTTGATAAAGGTCAAGCCAGCGTTCTGCCACCGCACCGTCCGTATGACTGTGGTATCGAACTCCAACCTGGTGCCATTCCTCCCCGTGGCCGGATTTATCCACTGTCTGTAGCAGAGAATCGAGCCATGGAGGAGTATGTTACCGATGCACTTGCTAAGGGATTTATTCGGAAGTCATCTTCTCCTGCCGGGGCCGGCTTTTTCTTTGTGAAAAAAAAAGATGGCGAGTTGAGACCCTGTATCGACTATAGGGGTCTCAATCGCATTACTATTAAGAATGCCTACCCCATTCCATTGATCACGGAGTTATTTGACTGCCTCAAGGGAGCAACGGTCTTCACTAAACTTGATCAGAGAGGGTCTGGCTGTCTTCTCGCAACCTACGCCTCCGTGTTCCCTCACAAAAACTGGCACCCCGATACGTTGGGCCATTTCGTATTCTTCGAAGGGTTAACTCTGTAGCTTACGCACTTGACCTCCCTGCTAACATGCGCATCTCAAATGTATTCCATGTTTCCCTCTTGAAACCGTTGGTTTGTAATCGCTACACCACCTCAGTGCCACGTCCACGTCCTGTTCTGGTTGACAATCATGAGGAATATGAAATACGCAGCATCATTGACTCACGAGTCTTCAGAGGACAGATCCAATACTTGGTGCACTGGAAAGGATACGGTCCAGAGGAACGCTCCTGGGTTCCAGCCTCTGATGTCCATGCACCATCCCTCCTTCGTTCCTTTCACGCCCGCTTCCCCATGAAGCCCGGACCCACCAGCAGAGATGGGGGGAGTCGTTGAGGGGGAGGTACTGTCAGGGTTTCTTTGCTGTTTTAAACAGCAACCCTTTCTGTGTCAGTGAAAGAGTTTTCAGCTGCAATTACTATCAGCTCCTTTTGCATGTTGCCACGGTTACTCACCTGAGAGTAGTAATCAACCCTGCTGCTAATCAGTGCTGCCTATTTAAGCAGCAAATCCCAGAACCTCCTTGCCCTTGCGTGGTTTCCTGTTCCCCAGAAGTCTCCTTGTTCCTGTGTTTCCTGTTTGCTCCTGGTTCCTGACTCCGGCCTTGTTCCTGACTCCACTGCTCTCCGTGCTCCTGATCCTGGCTTGTCTGACTACCCGCTCTGGTGACTGACCCCTGCTTGATTCCTGGACTTTGCTTTTGTTATTTATTTGTTATTTATTAATAAAGGTGTGTTTGCATCTAGTTCTGTCTCTGTCTGGTTCCTGGTCCCTGACACATATATAGATTTGCCAATATAAAAGATTTTTCCCCCTCTTTTTTTCTCATCTCTTTATACTATTATATGTTAATTATTTCATTTACTATATTGGTTATTTATAAAGCATTACATGCTGAGATCGTGTTATCTAATTTCTCTGTCTAGGAGACAGCCACTAGAGGACACTTCCGTGTTCATAGAACATGAAAAGTGTGCTATAACGTCGCTGGACGTCCTCACACTATGTGAGGACCTATAGCGTCGCTGAAATCCCCATGGGAAAGCATTGAAAGCATTATTCAATGCTTTTACTATGGGGAGGTCTAATGCACGTGCACGGCATTGCTGCGCATGGGCATTAGGTCTCTGCCGTCGGCCACGCATGCTCAATAGGTCTCCCCCGCCAGATGATGTCGGCGGGGGAGGAGCGTGGGTGGACCCTGACTCAGTGCTGAGGGATACAGGTAAGTCACTGAAGGGGTTTTAACCCCTTCAGCAACTCGGGATGGGGGGTGGGAGGGAGAGGGGACCTGCAGTGCCAGTAAACGATTTGTTTTCCTGGCACTGGAGAGTCCTTTTAAAAAAATATATTTAAAAGCAGGGAGAAAAAAAAAAATGGAAAATATATAGTGTAGTATGTCACTGTCCAAATAACTAGAATAAAACAAAAGAAATACACACAATTTCCTGGAGCTAAAATTGTAGCTCCAACTTGAACGCCCTGGGAGGAACAATCCCCGCTTATGGATATAGTGTAGTTCTTGGTGGTTGCAGTCACTCAAATGATGGAAACATAAGCAGCTCTTCGGATATGGGCTTTGGATATTATAGTGTAGTGCCAACTTGCAAGTATAGATGATAGTCTTTTCCCTCCAGAAACATAGAAGAAAAAGGAAAAAGAAAAACCAAAATAGTGTGTACCGTAAGGCACAGAATACAATTAAAGTGGTAAGAAATGTACTCATTTGATGGAGCTGATGTGGACTGCTCTATCCCTCGGGCTTGGGTGGTACAATCCCCACTACAAATACGGTAGTTCAAGCAAAATAGCAGCAAAGGTTTGTCCAATAAAAAAAGTACTTTTATTTAAAGGTAATTAATATAAAAATATAAAACAAAAAAAATACACTCAAAGTGAGGTAGATAATAATAATAAATACACTTAACACGTTTCACCTGGCAAGAGGCTTTCTCAAAAATGTTTTACAGGCATGGGGACCCCAAGCTGCTTAAATAGGGGGGGAACAGTTGAAAATACTAGTTCTGTGACATCACAGGTCACATGACCAAAAATAATTAACATATTCAATGATACAAAGATATTTAAAAACTTAGTAAGGTAAAAGAGAAGGGTAGTGGGGAGTGGATGGAATTGGAATAAGTAAAAAAACGAGCGTTTTTAATGCTAAAAATAACTTTATACAACCCCCCCAAAAAAACAACTTTATTAAAAAAAAAAAAACTACTTTATTACAAAAAAATAAATAAAAAGGGTATATGTGATATGCAGAAACAAAACAAAATGGTGTTGGGCTGCGTCACATGCCCGGCCAATAGTAATCCAAGTGTTAAGACTAAGATAAACTAATCCCTTAATGGGTATGCAGAGTGATAGTGCTATTAAAGGTAAAAATAATAGATGTTAAAAGGGTGAGAGCCCAGAGTAAGATCGGGCTCCACCAAGATGGTGTCGGTATGCAGCAATCCAGGCTACACAAATATGAGTGTAGTTCGAAAGCTGGCAGATATCGCCATCTGGTGGTAAAAAGGAATTCTATAAATAAGCTCCTGTTAATGTACTAGTGGAGTAAAAAGAAAATTAAAATAACTTAAAAACAAAAATCTGAATGTAAGAAGCAAGATAGACTCCAGTAAAATACCAAATGCAATTAAAGTAAGTGCATAAAATTAGTAAAGGGTCAGATAGGTTAGGGGAAAAATGGAACACATGAATTAAAAGAACATATATTGTTATAAAAAATTATACAAATCAAAATCATTGTTAAGACCTGTAGGTAACAAGGGCTTCAGATAAAAAAAATGTAATTTCTTTTTGTCCTAAAGTTTTAGTAATGTTACCCCAACGCCAAGATAGGGGGCAGATGTCCATAGCATAACATTTTAAAAAATTAGGATTTCTATTATGTTTTAAAAAATGTTTAGACGCAGTATGGTTGATAAAACCCTTTGTGATGTTTCTTTGAAGTTCATATATGCGTTTTTTTAGGCATCTGATGGTCATGCCTACATATTGCAGACCACAAGGACATTCAAGAACATAAATTACATTTTTGCTATTACAGGTGATAAATTAATTTGGTATTCTTTTTTTTGTTACATTTGAAATGAATTTGGTCTTATTATAAAAGGATTTAAATGCCTGTTTACAAGCTGAACATGCTTTGCATTTGTAAAAACCTTTTTTTAGTTAGAAAAGTAGTCTTACCCGTATTAGATTTTTTTCATATGAAATAGTTTTTAGATTTGGGGCTCCTCTAAATATTACATTAGGTGTTGGTAGGATTTCCTTTAGTAAATCATCTTCTTTTAGGATTTTCCAATGTTTGTTTATATTTTTTTTAATATGTTTACTTTTGTTATTATAATTAAAAATTATAGGAAGACTGATATCTTTATCCTTTTTTATACCACACTATATCCATAGGCGGAGATTGTTCCGCCCAGGCGTTCAAGTTGGAGCTACAATTTTAGCTCCAGGAAATTGTGAGTGTATTTCTTTTGTCTTATTCTATTTATTTGGACAGTGACATACTACACTATATATTTTCCCTTTTTTTATTTTTCTCCCTGCTTTTATATATATATTTTAAGGACACTCTAGGCGCTGCACCACTCCTTGTACTTTCGTCTGTTTATGGATGAGATTAGAGACCCCGGCTCCAGTGATTTAGCTGCCGCTTGGACTGTTCCAGTTATTGCTTTGCGCTGAATACCCTTTTTCGATGATCTCCATATTGTTACTGCATTCTATTATCTTCTGAGATAGAAGCTTTCTTATCCGATTTAGCATCTACAGCAGTAAAGATGTTTGACTTTCTTTTCTCAGATTTCTCTTGTTTGTTATTTTCACTTTTTCTTCATTTTGTGTGTTTCTTTTTTTGTTTTGTTTTTTATATGACACTCAGATTTAGAAGTTATGAGCTGGTCAGTTTTTATTCTTGTGTATCATCATTGTGTTTTTTTATTTTTTAAATCCTGAAATGAATTTTTATTAGGCAACCCCCCCCCCCCAAAAAAAATGAAAATACAACACACACTTCCTTACCTCTCCACTCCACTAAACAACAGCTGCTTTGGTAAAGTAGTACTTTTCATGTACCTTGCAGCTCCAAATTGTTTGTACAATTAAATAATCATCAACACCTGTCCCCCCCCCCTCTTTATCTTTATATTTCTTTCACTTTTTCTTTTTCCCTTTTCCCTTTTTCCTCTCTCCCTTGATTCTTTTATTCCTTAAATTAAGGAAAACAGATCTTGTAGTTTTTCTTTCTCTTCCTTAATCTTTGCTTTTAGTTCTTAAATGGTTATTTCTTTGTAATGTGCTATAATCTCAGTTTTGTTGCCTTTTTCTCACTCTCACTTTTTCTTGCAACCCTGTATCATAGAGAGGCAATTAGAATGAGACTTCTCAGGGAGACTATAGTAATTGGATTAGTACACCTTTCTCCAATAAGCATGGACCCCTTAAGGACTGGACTGTTTTTGCGATGTTGTACATTTGCGACCAGGCATATTTTTACACTTTTGTGCTGTTTGTGTTTGGCTGTAATTTTCTGCTCTCTCATTTACTGTTCCCATACAAATTATATATTGGTTTTTTTCAGGACAAAAGGGTCTTTCTTTACATACCATTATTTATATAATCTCATGTATTTTAATTTAAAAAAAATATGATGAACAATTGAAAAAAATACATGTTTTTTGACTTTTACTTGAAACATCTTTTACTCATCTACAAAAGCGAATGTAAAAAACTGCTAAATAGATTCAAAATTTTGTCCTGAGTTTTAAAATACCCAGTGTTTACGTGCTTTTTTGCTTTTTTTTACATGATGTAGGTTTATAGGTACAAGTAGGATATTGCGGTTTCAAAACATACATTTTTAAAATTTATCAATAGTGACATTGTAACACTATTATCTGTCATAAATCTCTGAATAAAACCCCACATGTACATATTTTTTTTAAAGTAGACAACCGAGGGTATTCAATATGGGGTAAATCCAGTCTTTTTTAGTAGCCACTTAGTCGAAAACTGTGCCCGACCGGCACGACCTCGCCGACATTGCGAGCTTACCTGCGAGCCGGCGAGCCGGGAACCGTTTCTCCGCACCTTCTGGGCGTTGCACCCAAATCAAAGATGGCACTGACCACGTGGTCGCGCACATCACAAGCTCCGCCCCTCAAATTTATACGGACGTGCGCGTGACATCACGACGTCAACAGGCGCACGTTCTGGGGTCAGAGGTCACCCTCTGACCAATCAGAGCCCAGAGAGGGATATATAAATCCCTAATTCACTCCAGTTCCTTGCCCTGTCGTAGTTTCTTGTTCCTGGTTCCCGAGAGTGCGTTTATCTTTGTGAATCTGACTTCCTGGTATCCTGATCTTGGCTTTTCCCTGGTTATTCCGAATTCTGATTCCCCTGACTTGGCTTGTTTAAATGGTATCTGAGTATTTCTGGCTTCCTCGACCTCAGCTTTCCCTTTGACTATTCTCTATCTCTAGCGTATTAGGCCATTCTAAGGTCCGGTTTACGCTCTGTCCTTTTATTTCCTTTCCTTTTTTATGTATATGTTTACATACTTTCTGTGTGTTGGACCACACTAGTAACCATGACATCTCGAGGTCCAGGTGGGAAACCCAGACAAAGGAAGGGTCTCCTTTCGGGGTATGAATGCTCCCCCTGGCTGGCGTTCGTCTATATAGATGGTGGCCACCCAGGGAAGCACTCGTTAATTACTTCCCTTGTGGTTTCACACCTATGTTGCGAGTGCAAACGTTCTAATGGGACATTGGGGAGGTCCTTGATCGGTAAAGTAATGAGGCTGGGAAACAATCCCCCTGGTGGAGTTTGTCTATACGAACAGCGGACACACAAAGAAGCACTCATTAATTGTTTCCTTTGTGGTTTGCGGATTTTACACTTAGGTTCCGAGGTGGGAACATTCTAACCTATTCTAAATGAGGGATTGGGTTGGTCCCCGTTCAGGAGGTGAATGGATTCACTTAGTGGAAACACTCCCAAAAGGGGAGCGGACACAATAAGCTAACATACAGGGGGAGTACATGTAAAAGAGAGGGAAAACCCATGAACAGACAGCGGTTCCGCCACAGTCACATCCACCCACTTTAAGCCACTGGTGTCTGGACCTCAGTATAGAATGCACAGTGTTCTTTATATAGTGCAGCTCAGGGCCGGACTGGCCCACCGGGATACCGGGAAATTTCCCGGTGGGCCGCGGCACCTATAGGCAGGGCCGGATTAACATAGGGGCTGATGGAGCTGCAGCTCCAGGCCCAGGCCCATGGAATAGGCCCATTGATTTAAAAAAAAAAAAAAAAATTTTTTTTTTACATTTTTTTTTTCACACTACTCTTAGGGATTCCACCTGGCTTTTATTTTATTGGCACAGCCAGTATTTGGGGATTCCACCTGGCTTTTATTTTATTGGCACAGCCAGTATTTGAGGCTTCCTGGCTGGTGCCAATATTACAGTGATACTGGCAATACAAATGCTGGTATTTTTCTCAGTATAAACAAGAGATTACTCTGCAATACCAGCACTGGCCAGTAGGGGTCGCTGTATGTGGAGACAGGCAGGGATAGGAAGTTCAGCATATCCCTCCCTGCCTATCTATACTCACTGATCTGCAGGGGTGCAGCTACAGAGAGCCCAGACAGCAACTTCCACCCTGCAGAGACAGCCTACAGCTCAGGGAAGTAATGGATGGGGGGAAAGGCTGCAAGGAGACATGGGGACACTGAGACACTAAGGGACATTGGGAGACTTTATGGCAGACACTGAGACACTAAGGGACATTGGGAGACATTATGGCAGACACTGAGACACTAAGGGACATTGGGAGACATTATGGCAGACACTGAGACACTAATGGACTTTGGGAGACATTATGACACAGACACATGGGGACACAGTGTCCCCATGTCTCCCAGTGTCCCCATGTCTCCCTGCCAGTGTCCCTGGTGTCTCAGTGCCCCCTATTCTCCCAGTGACCCCTAGTCTCCCAGTGTCTCACTGTCCCCATGTCTTCTAGTGCCTCCATGTCTCTCAGTGCCTCAAGTGTCTCAATGTCCCCATGTCTCCAAGCTAGTGTCCCTAGTGTCTGTGGCCATGGTGTCTCAGTGTCCCCATGTCTCCCAGTGCCCCCATGTCTCAATGTCCCCATGTCCCCCAGCCAGTGTCTCTAGTGTCTGTGTCCTCATGTCTTCAAGTGTCCCCTATTTTCCCAGTGTCCCCATGTGTCCCAGCCAGTGCCCCCTAGTTTCCCAGTGTCACTGGAGTCTCTGTATCCCTAGGTCTCCCCGTATGCCCAGGTCTCCCCGTCTTCCTAGTGTCCTGGTGACACATACATGGGAACATAGACACATGGGAATACTGGAGGACACAGGGAGACATGGGGCATTGAGACACTGTGATACATAGGAACGCTGAGACCTGGAGTAATCGACACATGGGAGCACTGGGAAACATGGGGGCACTGAGAGGAATCCATCTATACAGCATAATCAAACTAAGTAGTTTTTTGGTGATTTTACAGCATTTTCTCTTACGTCACTCCTTGTGATTTACATCATGTGATGTCACCCATACATATTTAATTATGCAAATTAGTAAGGCCGGTATGTTTTTCCAAGAAAGGTGGCAACCCTAACTACTTTTCACATACTCTTACTTAAGTATGGAAACTTAAGAGGGATGTATGGGAACAAAACTTGTGTGGACTGGCTGACAATGAATATAGTTAAAGGGACACTATAGTCACCAGAACAACTACAGCTTATTGAATTTGTTCTGGTTAGTAGAATCATTACCTTCAGGCTTTTTGCTGTAAACACTGTCTTTTCAGAGAAAATGCAGTCTTTACATTACAGCCTAGTGATAACTTCACTGGCCACTCCTTATGGCATGGCTTAGAGATCCTTCCTGGGTCATGGCTGCCTAAAATGCATCCAAACATTCAGTGTCTCCTCAATCTGCATGCAGACACTGAACTTTCCTCATAGAGATTCATTTATTCAATTCATCTCTGTGAGGAGATGATGATTGGCCAGGGCTGTGTTTGAATCATGCTGGCTCTGCCCCTGATCTGCCGTTTTGTCAGTCTCAGCCAATGCTATGGGGAAGCACTGTGATTGGATCAGGCCACCACTTCTAATGATGTCAGCACACTGCTTGTTTTTCTGAGTCTAACAGCATGCAGAGTTACAGCTTCAGGCTTGAATACAGTAAGATTTTTACTATATTTATGGAGGCATGTGGGGCCCAGGGGGGTTAGATGGTGGTGTTAACACTATAGGGTCATGAATTCATGTTTGTGTTCCTGACCCTAGAGTGATCCTTTAAGGTAATGCTGACTTTGGTCTCTCTAACACTGTGGCATGTTCCCTTTCTTCTACACTCACTACTACCCAGACTATATACCAGGAGCGTCTGCCTGCTAGTAAGAAGGTAAGGAGACAAGTGGACCAGCGAGTGCTAGGGGACAGTCCTTTAGAAAGTGTTGAGCGAGCACATCATTAGATGCATTTATACCAAGCTCAGGGTGCTGTCTGCATAGTATGCCCTTAGTTGGCCATCTGCATGATTGGCAGGCAGCCTGACATGCATTCATGCCAGGCTGGCCTTCAAATTCTTTGGGCAGACATGTCCTCTTTTTGGGCATGTTCGCCCCTTTTGGCAGGTTACGTGATTTGTGTCAGTGGCTCACCCTTTTACCGTGCCCATTGACTTCCTACTTGTCTGGACACTGCTGTTAGGGGTTATGGATTTACTTGAAAGATTAAAACATAAGTTAGAGGGAGATTAGCATAGGGTATGTGTTTTCTTATAGCTGATGTTTTCTTTCTCTCCAGCACCATCTCCATGAGATACATGACGCTTGGGAGTGTTTTAGTGTTTTTGGTCGATATGATTCTGTAATTAGGCCCATCATAATTGTCAGCACCAGGCCCACTGGGCTGTTAATCTGGCCCTGCCTATAGGTCCGGTGGCACACTCAGAGGGGGCCGGCCATGTTCCAGGCTGGAGCCGCCGGGCCGGGTGGCAGCTTCGCCGGTCCGGCGGCACTTCTGTCACTGACGATGCTGATGGCTGAAGGAGGAGGAGCATGTCTACCATGCTCCCTCGCGGTTCCCACAATCCCCAGCACAGGAACCGCGAGAGAGCATGGGAGACATGCTCCTCCTCCTTCGGCCATTAGCATAGTGTCAGGATACTGACAGGGATCCAATACGCAGAGTGCGAACAGAAGGAGGTACGTATACCGGACCTTAGAATGGCCGGACTAACGTATGGACAAAGCAAGAATAGTCAAAAGGTAAGCCGATGTCGAGGGAGCCAGAGGACAGGTAAGCGAAATACAAGCCGAGTCAAAGGAGAGGAGAGGACAACAGGACGAAAGACAAGCAAGGGTCAAAACCGGAAACACAAGATAAAGAACGCGCTGAGTGACTAGCAAGCTAGAACCACGACAGGGCAATGAGCAGTAGTAAAGGTTTCCTTTAAATACCCTGTTACCTAAATGGAGACCACGCCCCCAAAAGGTCCGGAATAGTGGTTCCCGGCACTTCATGTAAATGCCGACGTCATGACGTCGACGCTAGCCGTCGCGTCATAAAAGGGGGAGGAGCTAGCGCGGCCGGCGCGAAAACGGCCGGAATATGCCGAAATGCTAGGGCAGGGAGCCCCTAAACAGAGAGGATGTCTTCCCTGGATTCAGCACCAACAGGTACCCTGACAGTACCCCCCCTTCTAGAAACGCCCACCGGGCGGATGGGACCGGGCTTAGAAGGAAAACGAACGTGGAAGGCCCGAAGAAGACGAGGAGCATGCACGTCTATACCAGGAACCCAAGACCTCTCTTCTGGACCATAACCCTTCCAGTCTATGAGGTATTGCAGCTTCCCCCTAGAAATACGAGAATCAAGGATGGACTTAATGACATATTCCTCCTGACCATCCACACGGACCGAGGATGGAGGGGCAGAGCGGGAGGAAAATCTGTTACAAACAAGAGGTTTCAATAAAGACACATGAAAAGAGTTAGGGATGCGTAGAGTAGGAGGCAGGTCCAGCAAATAAGAAACCGGGTTGATCCTCCTCAGCACCCTGTAAGGACCAATGTAACGAGGAGCAAACTTCAAGGAAGGATCTTTCAGGCGAATGTGTCTGCAAAAGCAACAGTGCGATTCCTGGTGGCACAGCCCATTGCAACACTGACCATGTTCTGCTCAGCAATAAAACACTCAATGTAGCGGTCTGGGTGAGCTTGCTTGAAGATTTCAGAGAAGGTGGAGTTTTTGGTATCACCATCAAGGGCAATGACACGATTGTTGGCATGTCCTAGTTTAGCAAGGGCCATTCCATATGCCTTACGAGTTGCGATCTTATCACCAAGTATGTAGCTTGGAGGAAAAGGCATCTTAATGCCAGAAATGTCCACAGCTGGAGCATCCATAGTTGGAGCAGAAGGACAGTTTTTTGTTGGTCTGGATTTTATTTTGGATCTCATTAATTACTGACTCAACCTTGTCTTTAGGCATCGGCTTTCCATGCCAGTTGTCTTCATTTTCAACTCCTGTAATGCCCTTCCCTTTGTAAGTTTTTGCAATGATGGCTGTGGGTTTATCCTTTACTTGGGCTGCTTGCCATAGTGCATAGCAAAGCTCAGCCACATCGTGTCCATCTACAACACATGTGTTCCACCCAAAAGCTTCACATCTCTTTTGGTATATCTCAGTCTTGTGTTGAAGAGGAGCTGCCTCACTTTGACCCAGTCGGTTTACATCGAAGATTGCCACTAAGTTGTCCAACTTGTAATGGGATGCAAATGCCATCGCTTCCCAGACAGCACCTTCAGAGGATTCACCATCACCCATCAGGCAGTAGACTCGGTAACTGGCCTTGTCAAAGTATTTGCCAGTATAGGCCATGCCACAGGAAGCACCCAATCCTTGTCCCAGTGAGCCAGTTGCTACATCAACAAATGGGAGTTTAGGTGTTGGGTGTCCTTCCAGGTCACAGTCTATTTTCCTCAAGTTCAGGAGGTCGGATTCTTTCAGAAAGCCTGCCTCCGCCCAAGCAGCATAGAGAATGGGTGCAGCATGTCCCTTAGACAGGACAAAGCGGTCATTGTTAATGTTGCCAGGGTCAGCCGCTTCATATTTCATGGTGTTGAAGAAAAGAACAGACAGGACTTCGGCAGCACTGCAGCAGGAAGTGGGATGTCCTGAATTGGAGGCACATGTAGCCCTTATAGAGTGGATCCTCAGGCGGTTGGCCAGGTCCCTCAGGGCCTGTAGGTCCTTGTCTTCTGGCTGTTGGTAGGTGTCCATGGCTGAGGATGATACAAGGCGTGCAGTGTGTTCGGCTGCTCCGTTAGATTGAGGATGATAGGCCGAAGAAAAATTCAGTTTGATGCCCAACTGGGAACAGAAGGATCTCCAAAAACGAGAAATAAATTGGGAACCCCTGTCTGACACAATCTCATTGGGAATACCATGTAAACGGAAAATTTCTCTAGCAAATATCACAGCCAGTTCAGGAGAGGACGGAAGTTTAGGCAAGGGAATGAAATGAGCCATTTTAGTAAACCTGTCAAGGACCGTGAGGATAACCGTATGTCTACTGGAAGCTGGTAGATCAACAATAAAATCCATAGCCAAACAAGCCCAAGGTTTGTTGGGAACGACTAAGGGCTGCAATAAACCACAAGGGAGATCCCGTGGAAGTTTATTCCTGACACAAACATTGCAAGCCTTGACAAAGTCTTCCACATCCCTACGTAAACCGGGCCACCAGAAGTCTTTGGAGATCAGGCAGTAAGTTTTGTGGATGCCGGGGTGACCAGCGATCTTGCTATCGTGAAAACAGCGAATAATGTCCACTTGGAATTTGGGAGACACGAACAAGCGGCCCACAGGAGTACGTTCGGGAGCAAGAGATTGTTCGTTCATAATATCAGCGAGCAATGGAGAGTGTATTTTGACATTGGTGTTGGCGATAATGTTGACTTCAGGAATAATAGGAAACAAAGTGTCCTCTGTAGAAGTGATAGGTTCGTGCTGACGTGACAAAGCGTCTGCCTTAGTGTTCTTAGAACCAGGCCTGTAAGTAAGCATATAATTAAAGTGTGTAAGGAACATAGACCAACGTGCCTGCCTGGCAGATAATCTTTTGGCCTCCCCCATATACGATAAATTTTTGTGGTCAGTCAATATAGTAACTGGGAGGACAGTGCCCTCTAACAAATGTCTCCATTCCTTTAATGCCATAATGATAGCTAAAAGTTCTCTATCACCAATGTCATATCTCTTTTCAGTGTGTGATAGTTTCTTGGAAAAAAAACCGCAAGGGTGCAGCGGCTTATCTAAACTTTGTCTTTGGGACAACACTGCGCCTATCCCTGTTTCAGACGCATCAACTTCAAGTAAAAAGGGTAGAGAGGTATCAGGATGAACTAATACAGGTGCTGAGGCAAAAGACTGTTTGAGCGTTTCGAAAGCAGATAAAGCCTCAGTAGACCAGGTTTTGGTATCGGCTCCTTGTTTGGTCATATTAGTGATAGGAGCGATAACAGAGGAGTACCCTTTAATAAAACGTCTGTAATAATTAGAAAATCCAAGAAATCTTTGTATGGCTTTGAGTCCCTTAGGTAAAGGCCAATCTAAAATCGATTGTAGTTTGGTCGGGTCCATCATAAACCCGTCTTTGGAAATTACGTAACCTAAGAAAGTTACCTGAGACTGGTCAAAGCTACATTTTTCCAATTTACAATACAATCCATGTTGTAAAAGTTTCTGTAATACCTGTCTGACTTGTCTATGATGTGAATTAATGTCTCTAGAATGGATTAGTATATCATCCAAATATACAATTACACATTCATGTTGGAATTCTCTAAGAACTTCATTGATCAAGTCTTGGAAGACCGCCGGGGCGTTACAAAGCCCAAACGGCATTACGGTATACTCATAATGCCCGTAACGGGTATTAAATGCTGTCATCCATTCATCTCCTTGTTTAATTCGCACCAAGTTATATGGAAACTTCCAAGTTTGGAAATGAAGGATACTAAATCCTCTAAATTTTCCGGAAGTTCTCTTGTGGCAATCTCATCTAAAATTTCATCAGACAACCCATTCAAGAATACATCCATAAAAGCTTGTTCGTTCCATTTCACTTCTGCTGCCAATGATCTAAACTCTAGAGCATATTCTACAAGGGTCCTATTCTGTTGTTTAAGGCGTAACAGGGATCTGGCCGCATTAATCTTCCTTCCTGGGGGGGTCAAAGGTTCTTCTAAAAGCCGTGACAAAAGCAGTGTAGTTGTAGACTAAAGGATTGTCATTCTCCCAAAGGGGATTGGCCCATCTAAGTGCTTTGTCTATTAGCAGGGTTATAATAAAGCCTACTTTAGCCCTGTCAGTAGGATAAGCCCGGGGTTGAAGTTCGAAATGTATGCTTATCTGGTTTAAAAAACCACGACAAGCATCAGGCGAACCCCCATATCGTAACGGTGAAGTGACATGGGAGGATGCGCCTACAGTGGCTACTTCCAAACCAGTACTTAGCGAGTGGCTAGCAGTGGAACGTATTTCTTCAGACTGGGTGCTGGAGCGTGTTAACAAAGTTTGTAATGCTAAAGCCATTTGGTCCATTCTATGGTCCATGGCCTCAAATCTGGGGTCAGGAGGACTAGCACCTGCAGGATCCATTGGCCCTGTCGTAATGTCAGGATACTGACAGGGATCCAATACGCAGAGTGCGGACAGAAGGAGGTACGTATAACGGACCTTAGAATGGCCGGACTAACGTATGGACAAAACAAGAATAGTCAAAAGGTAAGCCGAGGTCGAGGGAGCCGGAGGACAGGTAAGCGAGATACAAGCCGAGTCAAAGGAGAGGAGAGGACAACAGGACAAAAGACAAGCAAGGGTCAAAACCGGAAGCACAAGATAAAGAACGCGCTGAGTGACTAGCAAGCTAGAACCACGACAGGGCAATGAGCAGTAGTAAAGGTTTCCTTTAAATACCCTGTTACCTAAATGGAGACCACGCCCCCAAAAGGTCCGGAATAGCGGTTCCCGGCACTTTATGCAAATGCCGACGTCATGACGTCGACGCTAGCCGTCGCGTCATAAAAGGGGGAGGAGCTAGCGCGGCCGGCGCGAAAACGGCCGGAATATGCCGAAATGCTAGGGCAGGGAGCCCCTAAACAGAGAGGATGTCTTCCCTGGATTCAGCACCAACAGGTACCCTGACACATAGTCAGTGACAGGAGTGTCGCCGGACTGGTGAAGCTGCCACACGGACCGGGAGCTCCGGCCTGCAATGCGGCCGGCCCCCCCTGACTTCTCTAGGTGAAGGGGGGGGAATAAAACAGAGAGGGGAATAGAGAGATGGTGGAGGGAGGAGAGAGGGACACAGAGGAAAATAGATTTGGAGGAGGGAGAGACACAGGGAAAGGGGGGAGGAAGAGAGATGTGGAGGAGGGAGAGACACAGGGAAAGGGGGAAGGAAGAGAGATGTGGAGGAGGGAGAGACATAGAGAAAGGGGGGAGGAAGAGAGATGTGGAGGAGGGAGAGACACAGGAAAAGGGGGAGGAAGAGAGATGTGGAGGAGGGAGAGACACAGGAAAGGGGGTGAGAGATGTAGAGGAGGAGAGACACGTGGGGAAAGGGGAGGAAGAGAGATGTGGGAGGAGGAGAGACACAGGAAAGGGGAAGGAAGAGAGATGTGGAGGAGGGAGAGGACATAGGGAAAGGGGGAGGAAGAGAGATGTGGAGGCTGAGAGACACAGGGAAAGGGGGCGGAAGAGAGATGGGGAGGAGGGAGAGACACAGGAAAAGTGGGGAGGGAGAGACACAGGGAAAGGGGGGAGGAAGAGAGATGGAGAGGAGGGAGAGACACAGGGAAAGGGGGGAGGAAGAGAGATGGGGAGGAGGGAGAGACACAGGGAAAGGGGGGAGGAAGAGAGATGTGGAGGAGGGAGAGAGATGTGGAGGAGGAAGAGACATAGGGAAAGGGGGAGGAAGAGAGATGTGGAGGATGGAGAAACACAGGGAAAGGGGGTAGGAAGAGAGATGTGGAGGAGGGAGAGACACAGGGAAAGGGAGGAAGAGAGAGATGGGGAGAGACATGGGTTGGAGGGAGAGACACAGGAAAGGGGGGAGGGAGAGAGATGGGAGGAGGGAGAGACACAGGGAAAGGGGGGAGGAAGAGAGATGGGGAGGAGGGAGAGACACAGGGAAAAGGGGGGAGGAGGAAGAGAGATGTGGAGGAGGGAGAGACACAGGGAAAGGGGGGAGGGAGAGAGATGTGGAGGAGGGAGAGACACAAGGGAAAGGGGGACAAAGAGGCAGGGGGAAGAGAGAGACAAAGAGGGAGAAATGAGAGAGACACACAAGGGGAGGGGGAGAAAGAGGCAGAGGGGGAAGAGAGAGACTGGGAAGGAGAGAGGAGACATTGACACAGAGGAGCAGTGAGGGGGAGAAAGAAACATACAGAGTGACTGGGGGAGACAAAAAGGCACACAGAGGGGCTGGAGATAAAGAGACACACATAGGGGCAGTATATAACACTGGTGGATGGGGGGGCAACGGGGCAATTCCCCGCCCACGAGGCTTTCCCTCCCTGTTCCGCAGGCACTGTGCAGGCAGCCGGTAGGGGAGGAAGAGAGGACCCGGGGCAACGCTCCGGTTCTCACGAGGGTATACTCTAGCCCTGGAGCTATGGGCTAGAGTTCACTTTCACCACTTCCTGGTGGTCGCAGTAGTGAGAGTGAACTCTAGCCCCATACACACACTGCCCCCCCACACACACACACCATACACATTCACACACTGCCCCCACACACCATACACATTCACACACTGCCCCCCCACACCCACACACTGAACCTTTCACACACATTGCACCCCTCACACATTGCACCACTGCTCCTATACCCTACAACAGCCCCATATCCCAGCAGACTCCAGGAAAGTTGTCAAACTGTTCTTAAACGGTTTGACTACTTACTCTTGGAGGGGGTCTCGACACTCCTGGCACCATAACCACTACACAAAGGAGTAGTGATTATTGTGCATGGAATATTTATTTAAATAATCTTAAATAATCTTCATGTGCCCCTCCCGGGCTCAGGCTCTGGATCCGCCACTGGCAGGGCCGGATTAACATAGGGGCTGATGGAGCTGCAGCTCCAGGCCCAGGCCCATGGAATAGGCCCATTGATTTAAAAAAAAAAAAAAATTTTTTTTTTACATTTTTTTTTTACATTTTTTTTTTTCACACACTACTCTTAGGGATTCCACCTGGCTTTTATTTTATTGGCACAGCCAGTATTTGAGGCTTCCTGGCTGGTGCCAATATTACAGTGATACTGGCAATACAAATGCTGGTATTTTTCTCAGTATAAACAAGAGATTACTCTGCAATACCAGCACTGGCCAGTAGGGGTCGCTGTATGTGGAGACAGGCAGGGATAGGAAGTTCAAGCATATCCCTCCCTGCCTATCTATACTCACTGATCTGCAGGGGTGCAGCTACAGAGAGCCCAGACAGCAACTTCCACCCTGCAGAGACAGCCTACAGCTCAGGGAAGTAATGGATGGAGGGAAAGGCTGCAAGGAGACATGGGGACACTGAGACACTAAGGGACATTGGGAGACTTTATGGCAGACACTGAGACACTAAGGGACATTGGGAGACATTATGGCAGACACTGAGACACTAACGGACATTGGGAGACATTATGGCAGACACTGAGACACTAATGGACTTTGGGAGACATTATGACACAGACACATGGGGACACAGTGTCCCCATGTCTCCCAGTGTCCCCATGTCTCCCTGCCAGTGTCCCTGGTGTCTCAGTGCCCCCTATTCTCCCAGTGACCCCTAGTCTCCCAGTGTCTCACTGTCCCCATGTCTTCTAGTGCCTCCATGTCTCTCAGTGCCACAAGTGTCTCAATGTCCCCATGTCTCCAAGCTAGTGTCCCTAGTGTCTGTGGCCATAGTGTCTCAGTGTCCCCATGTCTCCCAGTGCCCCCATGTCTCAATGTCCCCATGTCCCCCAGCCAGTGTCTCTAGTGTCTGTGTCCTCATGTCTTCAAGTGTCCCCTATTTTCCAAGTGTCCCCATGTGTCTCAGCCAGTGCCCCCTAGTTTCCCAGTGTCACTGGAGTCTCTGTATCCCTAGGTCTCCCCGTATGCCCAGGTCTCCCCGTCTTCCTAGTGTCCTGGTGACACATACATGGGAACATAGACACATGGGAATACTGGAGGACACAGGGAGACATGGGGCATTGAGACACTGTGATACATAGGAACGCTGAGACCTGGAGTAATCGACACATGGGAGCACTGGGAAACATGGGGGCACTGAGAGGAATCCATCTATACAGCATAATCAAACTAAGTAGTTTTTTGGTGATTTTACAGCATTTTCTCTTACGTCACTCCTTGTGATTTACATCATGTGATGTCACCCATACATATTTAATTATGCAAATTAGTAAGGCCGGTATGTTTTTCCAAGAAAGGTGGCAACCCGAACTACTTTTCACATACTCTTACTTAAGTATGGAAACTTAAGAGGGATGTATGGGAACAAAACTTGTGTGGACTGGCTGACAATGAATATAGTTTAAAGGGACACTATAGTCACCAGAACAACTACAGCTTATTGAATTTGTTCTGGTTAGTAGAATCATTACCTTCAGGCTTTTTGCTGTAAACACTGTCTTTTCAGAGAAAATGCAGTCTTTACATTACAGCCTAGTGATAACTTCACTGGCCACTCCTTCGATGGCTGTTAGAGATCCTTCCTGGGTCATGGCTGCCTAAAATGCATCCAAACATTCAGTGTCTCCTCAATCTGCATGCAGACACTGAACTTTCCTCATAGAGATTCATTTATTCAATTCATCTCTGTGAGGAGATGATGATTGGCCAGGGCTGTGTTTGAATCATGCTGGCTCTGCCCCTGATCTGCCGTTTTGTCAGTCTCAGCCAATGCTATGGGGAAGCACTGTGATTGGATCAGGCCACCACTTCTAATGATGTCAGCACACTGCTTGTTTTTCTGAGTCTAACAGCATGCAGAGTTACAGCTTCAGGCTTGAATACAGTAAGATTTTTACTATATTTATGGAGGCATGTGGGGCCCAGGGGGGTTAGATGGTGGTGTTAACACTATAGGGTCATGAATTCATGTTTGTGTTCCTGACCCTAGAGTGATCCTTTAAGGTAATGCTGACTTTGGTCTCTCTAACACTGTGGCATGTTCCCTTTCTTCTACACTCACTACTACCCAGACTATATACCAGGAGCGTCTGCCTGCTAGTAAGAAGGTAAGGAGACAAGTGGACCAGCGAGTGCTAGGGGACAGTCCTTTAGAAAGTGTTGAGCGAGCACATCATTAGATGCATTTATACCAAGCTCAGGGTGCTGTCTGCATAGTATGCCCTTAGTTGGCCATCTGCATGATTGGCAGGCAGCCTGACATGCATTCATGCCAGGCTGGCCTTCAAATTCTTTGGGCAGACATGTCCTCTTTTTGGGCATGTTCGCCCCTTTTGGCAGGTTACGTGATTTGTGTCAGTGGCTCACCCTTTTACCGTGCCCATTGACTTCCTACTTGTCTGGACACTGCTGTTAGGGGTTATGGATTTACTTGAAAGATTAAAACATAAGTTAGAGGGAGATTAGCATAGGGTATGTGTTTTCTTATAGCTGATGTTTTCTTTCTCTCCAGCACCATCTCCATGAGATACATGACGCTTGGGAGTGTTTTAGTGTTTTTGGTCGATATGATTCTGTAATTAGGCCCATCATAATTGTCAGCACCAGGCCCACTGGGCTGTTAATCTGGCCCTGGCCACTGGTATATGACATGTATATTAATGTGTATATTAGATATATATATATATATATATATATATATATATATAAAATTATGCCTATTATATTTACACATATTAATGTACATTTACATATGCATAATACACAGAGAAATGTCATGAATATGTACCATATGTAATGAGCAGATATTGGCCCCGTCTTGTTGCTAGGTGCATACTCCAGCACAATAACATATTTAAAGTGAAGAGCACACCCACAGGACTTCAAAATAATTTTTTTTTTACAGTTGTGCCCTACATACATTCACCATTTCAGTCCCATTACCAAGCTTTCCTTAATATGTCAAGGTAGTTGGACTGAAACATTGATTAAATGCAAAGGCACGTCTGCTTAAAATAAATCTGCACTTTTGTTTATTTTGAAGCCTATGAGTGCGCTTTTTACGTTGAAGTACTTTTTAATTTTAAGTTATCTGTTCTAAGTAGGATATTGCGGTTTCAAAACATACATTTTTAAAATTTATCAATAGTGACATTGTAACACTATTATCTGCCATAAATCTCTGAATAACACCCCACATGTACATATTTTTTTTAAAGTAGACAACCGAGGGTATTCAATATGGGGTAAATCCAGTCTTTTTTAGTAGCCACTTAGTCGAAAACTGTGCCCGACCGGCACGACCTCGCCGACATTGCGAGCTTACCTGCGAGCCGGCGAGCCGGGAACCGTTTCTCCGCACCTTCTGGGCGTTGCACCCAAATCAAAGATGGCGCTGACCACGTGGTCGTGCACATCACAAGCTCCGCCCCTCAAATTTATACGGACGTGCGCGTGACATCACAACGTCAACAGGCGCACGTTCTGGGGTCAGAGGTCACCCTCTGACCAATCAGAGCCCAGAGAGGGATATATAAATCCCTAATTCACTCCAGTTCCTTGCCCTGTCATAGTTTCTTGTTCCTGGTTCCCGAGAGTGCGTTTATCTTTGTGAATCTGACTTCCTGGTATCCTGATCTTGGCTTTTCCCTGGTTATTCCGAATTCTGGTTCCCCTGACTTGGCTTGTTTAAATGGTATCTGAGTATTTCTGGCTTCCTCGACCTCAGCTTTCCCTTTGACTATCTCTAGCGTATTAGTCCGGCCATTCTAAGGTCCGGTTTACGCTCTGTCCTTTTATTTCCTTTCCTTTTTTATGTATATGTTTACATAGTTTCTGCGTGTTGGACCACACTAGTAACCATGACATCTCAAGGTCCAGGTGGGAAACCCAGACAAAGAAAGGGTCTCCTTTCGAGGTATGAATGCTCCCCCTGGCTGGCGTTCATCTATACAGATGGTGGCCACCCAGGGAAGCACTCGTTAATTACTTCCCTTGTGGTTTCACACCTATGTTGCGAATGTGAACGTTCTAATGGGACACCGGGGAGGTCCTTGATCGGTAAAGTAATGAGGCTGGGAAACAATCCCCCTGGTGAAGTTTGTCTATACGAACAGCGGCCACACAGGGAAGCACTCATTAATTGTTTCCTTTGTGGTTTGCGGATTTTACACTTAGGTTCCGAGGTGGGAACACTCTAACCTATTCTAAATGAGGGATTGGGTTGGTCCCCGTTCAGGAGGTGAATGGATTCACTTAGTGGAAACACTCCCAAAAGGGGAGCGGACACAATAAGCTAACATACAGGGGGAGTACATGTAAAAGAGAGGGAAAACCCATGAACAGACAGCGGTTCCGCCACAGTCACATCCACCCACTTTAAGCCGCTGGTGTCTGGACCTCAGTATAGAATGCACAGTGTTCCTTATATAGTGCAGCTCAGGGCCGGACTGGCCCACCGGGATACCGGGAAATTTCCCGGTGGGCCGCGGCACCTGTAGGTCCGGTGGCACACTCAAAGGGGGCCGGCCATGTTCCAGGCTGGAGCCGCCGGGCCGAGTGGCAGCTTCGCCGGTCCGGCGGCACTCCTGTCACTGACGATGCTGATGGCTGAAGGAGGAGAAGCATGTCTACCATGCTCCCTCGCAGTTCCCACAATCCCCAGCACAGGAACCGTGAGGGAGCATGGTAGACATGCTCCTCCTCCTTCAGCCATCAGCATCGTCAGTGACAGGAGTGTCGCCGGACCGGTGAAGCTGCCACACGGCCCGGTAGCTCCAGCCTGCCCCCCCTGACTCTCTAGGTGAAGGGGGGGAATAAAACAGAGAGGGAGGGAGGGACACAGGGAAAGGGAGGAGGGAGAGACACAGGGGAAAAGAGATTTGGAGGAGGGAGAGACACAGGGAAAGAGGGGAGGAAGAGAGATGTGGAGGAGGGAGAGACACAGGGAAAGGGGGAAGGAAGAGAGATGTGGAGGAGGGAGAGACACAGGGAAAGGGGGGAGGAAGAGAGATGTGGAGGAGTGAGAGACACGGGGAAAGGGGGGAGGAAGAGATGTGAGAAAAGAGACACAGGAAAAGGGGAGGAAGAGGTGGAGGAGGGAGAGACACAGGGAAGGGGGAGGAAGAGATGTGGAGGAGGGAGAGACACAGGAAAGGGGGGTGGAAGAGATGTGGAGGAGGGAGAGACACAGGGAAAGGGGGAGAAAGAGACAGAGGGGAAGAGAGAGACAAAGAGGGAGAGACACAGGGAAATGGGGGTGAAAGAGAGAGGGGAAGAGAGAGACAAAGAGGGAGAAATGAGAGAGACACACAAGGGGAGGGGGAGAAAGAGGCAGAGGGGGAAGAGAGAGACTGGGAAGGAGAGGGGAGACATTGACACAGAGGAGCAGTGAGGGGGAGAAAGAAACATACAGAGTGACTGGGGGAGACAAAAAGGCACACAGAGGGGCTGGAGATAAAGAGACACACATAGGGGCAGTATATAACACTGGTGGATGGGGGGGCAACAGGGCAATTCCCCGCCCACGAGGCTTTCCCTCCCTGTTCCGCAGGCACTGTGCAGGCAGCCGGTAGGGGAGGAAGAGAGGACCCGGGGCAACGCTCCGGTTCTCACGAGGGTATACTCTAGCCCTGGAGCTATGGGCTAGAGTTCACTCTCACCACTTCCTGGTGGTCGCAGTAGTGAGAGTGAACTCTAGCCCCATACACACACTGCCCCCACACACACACACACACCATACACATTCACACACTGCCCCCACACACACCATACACATTCACACACTGCCCCCCCACACCCACACACTGAACCTTTCACACACATTGCACCCCTCACACATTGCACCACTGCTCCTATACCCTACAACAGCCCCATATCCCAGCAGACTCCAGGAAAGTTGTCAAACTGTTCTTAAACGGTTTGATTACTTACTCTTGGAGGGGGTCTCGACACTCCTGGCACCATAACCACTACACAAAGGAGTAGTGATTATTGTGCATGGAATATTTATTTAAATAATCTTAAATAATCTTCACGTGCCCCTCCCGGGCTCAGGCTCTGGATCCGCCACTGGTATATGACGTATATTAATGTGTGTATTAGTTATATATATATATATATATATATATATAGATATAATTATGCCTATTATATTTACACATATTAATGTACATTTACATATGCATAATACACAGAGAAATGTCATGAATATGTACCATATGTAATGAGCAGATATTGGCCCAGTCATGTTGCTAGGTGCATACTCCAGCACAATAACATATTTAAAGAGAACAGCACACCCACAGGACTTCAAAATAAACATTTTTTTTTACAGTTGTGCCCTACATACATTCACCATTTCAGTCCCATTAACAAGCTTTCCTTAATATGTCAAGGCAGCTGGACTGAAACATTGATTAAATGCAAAGGCACGTCTGCTTAAAATAAATCTGCACTTTTGTTTATTTTGAAGCCTATGAGTGCGCTTTTTACGTTGGAGTAATAATTTTAAGTTATCTGTTCTAACTCTGTATCTGCACACTATGCTGGCGCGACGCATTTTGGGGCTAGTAAATATTTTTTTTCCAGGGCTGCTTTTAATTCCCAGTTCAGCCCTGGTGCAGCTTCATCTTTCTTGGGCACACTGTGGTTACTAGACGCCACTCAATCTACCTCAATCGAGGTGCTTGCAGCTCCCAGCCTCCTCACCTCCAGCCCCTAACCACGACACACAGTGAGGCATCGCTTCTCCCCCAGGATTTCCCAGTAATCATCCTATTGAGCCATACACTTGAGCCATGTGTTTAATCTGGCTCCAAATTTGTGAGTGTGAATATATCCCACTTTTGGTCTCATATCTTTTATACAGAAATTTTTGCACTATTGTGTGTTACAGGGGTCGCAGCTACGGCTGGCAAGTCACTCCAGAGGGCCTGGCCGCCCTGTGGACCCCTAGCCATGTACTACCGCAGGGGTAGCATGTTGAGGAGCCCATCAGGCTCGTGAATGAGTCACCTGAATGGGCTGGGGGGAGTGAATGTGACACATGGGGAGGCTGGGGGAGAAAGAGACGTAAGGGTGGTGTGTTGATTCTAGTTATGTTTCTCGTGTCTTATCCCTGTTTTTCCTACAGATAACCATTCATATCCAGCATTACAGAAGTATATTTGTATTGCTCTACCTATCGTATTCATTGTTGGTTTAGTACTTTTGGTGTGTGCTAGGGGGATCTAATGCCTTAAAGGCTAGGAGGATTTAAGGTATTTCACACATTTAAACTGAGCACTTTGCATTTGTCTCTCTCTCTATCCAAATGTGAAGAGGCTCTCAGTATTATTGGTCATACAAACTGTTATATCACATATTGTACTCTGGCTCAAGTACAGATAGTATTATGACTTATTACTGCATCTTAACTAGACTAAATGTGATTTGATTACAGTTCACTTCATGCAATTATTAAAAGGGTGTAACTAAAGTATCTTTAGATAATTGCTCTCAACATGTGTGTCAATTTCTGGTTCAACCCTTCAATGAACACTATGTGTGCCAATTTCTGGTTCAAATACACAAAAATAAGTCCTGCGTTCAGACTCCCACTATTCCTGGATGGGAGCAATGATCATTGTACACATCAGTCCCAATACATACAATAAAAACCAAAGAAAAGAGTTACCTGAGCACTATCACAAATTACAATGCATATTTAGACAAATTGAGTTTTTTTTTTGTTTCACGACATTTGTTTATGGCCATTAGATGTAAGCCCACCAGCCAAGTCAAGGCAAACCTCTTAGGTGGGTCCTACACTAGCAATTCCCCTTGCTTCCTTTATCTTCAAGCAAAAAAGAAAATCACCAATGAGACAGAGAGGGGTGTTTTTCTAAACCCCTACATACTTATTATCCCTTAATAGGGACACACAAACATAAATTCACTACTCCTGGGCGGTAGCAATGACCATTGTACACATCAGCCCCAATACATACAATGAAAACCAAAGAAAAGAGTTACCTGCTCACTACCCCAAATTCCTATACATATTTAGACAAATGGAGGTAACTCTTTTCTTTGGTTTTTATTGTATGTATTTGGGCTGAAGTGTACTATGGTACACTGCCGCCCTGGAGTAGTGGGAGCCTGAGCGCAGGACTTATTTGTTCTGTCTTAGAAAATGGGGTTTCCATAGAGTTTAATTTGATTGGCCCCTGTCATATCCACACCCCCAAAACATGAGTGTATGGGGAATGTGGAATGACATGGGCCAATGGGAGACCGTTTTACATTTTGGCTGCCACTGTCCCTTTAAAAGAATGCCTGATACGCGTGGCACACTCCCAGAGCAAGCAATAACTATCCACTATAGCTCCCCTGTGGCTGTCCAAGTATCTGATAGCTTTGACAACATTCCAAAGCAATAGCTTCATAAGTGGCATATGGGAATCATGTACTTGCTTGTCACAGCATGAGCCAGGATATTGCTGGGTGACTCGGGAATCACAATCCAGCAATTATTTGAGTTTGACTCTGCCATGTTTAAGATTGTAACAGTGATCAGAGTTTTAGTTGATGGGGTTGCTTCTTTACCCAGTCCATTCTGACATAGACATGTGCCATATTATTGCTGGATACCTTGAAAGGAAGGAAGTCCTGTGATAGACCTAGATCAGCCTCTAGGCTTCCAGTTTTTGTGATTCCAAAATCACAAAGACTGCAAAACATATTGTTGCTTTATTTGTCAGGAATTGGTGATGAAGGACGCAAGTTGAGGAGGCTCCTCAATTTTGTTGTGACATCGGGCCTATAAATCAAAATTTGAAGCTGCAGTCACGGTGTACTAAGAGGAGAGTGCTTTAGCAGACCCTGTGTGACAGAACTCCGGTTGTTCGTGTTTTCCCCTCTTTATTATGTATACTACCCTGTACAAAATGCCTGCTCCCCATTTGGGAGTGCCTCCACGAACGGGTACCACCTCCATAATCCAAATGGAACGCTCATTAGAACGTTCTCACCTCGACGTGATGCTTAAACCACGAGGGAAGCCTTGACGCATGCCATTCCCAGGGTGGCTGCCAGTTCGTATTGTATGGCGTACACCCCTTGCATGGGGTTTTGCTTAAAAAGCAGAGTGTGGTAAATAAAGTGTTGTTGTTCCTCCAGAACGCGGTCTTGTCCAGTTTAGGGGGTGCGGTGGGTGGTGGGAGAAATGGGTCTCTGTACAGTTTAAGTGGTTCCTGACTGGTTGGGTTACCCATGGTGCTCTATACCCTAAATTGACTTCAGTCAATTTCAGCAGCTGCTCTGCTGGGCCAAAGGCTTCCTGCAAGTTTCTACATGTTCGTGGGTGGGAGATGTGGTGGACCTCCCCCCTCACAGATGATCCAATCACAGTCTGAGTCATGCTTTCCACCCTCTGGTCCAGTGGGGGTTATTCCAGTCCCCGCTGGATTCAATCTCTATAGTCTTGCATAGTACGGATGATCTCTCCACCACATTGTCTGCGCCAGGCCGTGATAAGCAAAATGGCTCACACACCTGCTCCTGAATCACAGGGACTGATGTCGATTGAAGTATATTAGACAAATGAGAACAAAAAAACAGAAGGAAACCGCACCCTTTATACAATACAAATGTACGTACTCGAGTCTTTATGGTCGTAGTTTTCAATAAACCTCAAAGAGAAAAAAATCAAAATGATAGTGTAATACTGTAAATGCTTAAAATAATAAAAAAGCAAAAGGATAAATGCAAACTTACATTTACCAGAGCTATTACAGAGCTCTACTGTTGTTGCGCCTAGACGGAATGATCCCCGTCTCTGGATGAGTTTGAAGCAGTCGACCTCTTGGCGTCCTCAAACAAATAACACATATAGAAACATAGAAATCCTTATAGTGTAGTATATTGCAATATCTTAAGGAAGATGAATAAGTGCAAGGTAGCGTACTCACATGTACTAGAGCGTCCCTCACTCTAGATTAGTGATGTACCGAACGGTTCGCCGGCGAACGGTTCCTGGCGAACATAGCATGTTCGCGTTCGCCACGGCGGGCGAACATATGCGCGGTTCGACCCGCCCCCTATTCGTCATCATTGTGTAAACTTTGACCCTGTACCTCACAGTCAGCAGACACATTCCAGCCAATTAGCAGCACAGCCTCCCTAGCAGACCCTCCCACCTACTGGACAGCATCCATTTAGATTCATTCTCAAGCTGCATGCTTAGTAAGAGGAGGGAAAGTGTAGCTGCTGTTCATAAGATAGGAAAAGCATAGCTAGGTTAGGGATAAGGGTATGCTTTTTTGGATTTTTTTTTCTATGTAATGTAAATGCACTTAGTTGTCTGCCACTGCTGCCAGCTTCTGTGTCAGGCTCACAGTGCCCATTTCCCCAGTCAGTGCCACCAATTACATCTGGTGTCACAATAGCTTGGATTTAAAAACAAAAAACTTTTTTCACTGTTATAGATTGAATAGCAGTCAGTTGTCTGCCACTGCTGCCAGCTTCTGTGTCAGGCTCACAGTGCATACTGTGCCCATTTCCCAGTCAGTGCCACCAAATACATCTGGTGTCACAATAGCTTGGATTTAAAAAAAAAAACTTTTTTCACTGTTATAGATTGAATAGCAGTCAGTTGTCTGCCACTGCTGCCAGCTTCTGTGTCAGGCTCACAGTGCATACTGTGCCCATTTCCCCAGTCAGTTCCACCACTTACATCGGGTGTCACAATAGCTTGGATTTAAAAACAAAAAACTTTTTTCACTGTTATAGATTGAATAGCAGTCAGTGTCCTTAAAGCGGGTGTGTTACGCTAACAGTGGATACGCTGACAAGTGCCACTAATTAGATCTAGTGTCACAATAGTTTGGATTTAAAAAAAAATAATCTTTTTTCACTGTTATAGATTGAATAGCAGTCAGTGTCCTTAAAGCGGGTGTGTTACGCTAACAGTGGATACGCTGACAAGTGCCACTAATTAGATCCTGTGTCACAATAGCTTGGATTTAAAAACAAAAAACTTTTTTTTACTGGTATAGATTGAATAGCAGTCAGTGTCCTTAAAGCGGGTGTGTTACGCTAACAGTGGATACGCTGACAAGTGCCACTAATTAGATCTGGTGTCACAATAGTTTGGATTTAAAAACAAAAAACTTTTTTACTGTTATAGATTGAATAGCAGTCAGTGTCCTTAAAGCGGGTGTGTTACGCTAACAGTGGATACGCTGAC
>OW240921.1:20500908-20511092 GCA_933207985.1 Pelobates cultripes | reverse complement strand
TTTAGCCATAACCTGTAACTTTAAAACTACACATCCCATCTTCATAATTACATATTTGGAATCAGCACACTTAAAACATAAACATAACCAAAAATCAGCCAAATCCATCCAGGGGTTAAAAAGTTAGCTGAGGTCCCTTTATGACCGACCGCAAGCACATTTTCCTGCCCAAAACAGTTCCATAGATTTGGGCTGTGAGGTCGGTCTATTTCAGGCTGAAATCCATCAAGTCCCATCGCCAATGGGACTTGGGTCTCTGCAGCTGAAATAAGGTTGAAAGACTAAGTCCCATCACCAATGGGACTTAGCGTCTCTGCAGCTGAAATAATTTCCCATTTACTGAACCAAGTGGAAATAGCAAGGCAGCAGGGTTTCAACCAGGTCTAGGACACAGGGACACTGCCTTAAAGGGGCCGTGGTCCCTCATCAAGTCTGGGGACACGGCCTTAAAGGGGCAGTGTCCCAATCTTCCTGATGTCCCAAAAAAGGGTGCTTTAAAGGGCCAGCACCAGTCACATAAAGAGTCCATAAGCCCCAATATGCCCACCGACAGTCTTAAAGGGCCATACACACCAAATAAAAGTGCATACATTTTCACAATCTCCCAGGGGCCATAGTCATGCGGGAGGAGGCTGGCAAATAGGCTTCTCCACAAACCAGGGAAGCAGGGCAATTTGCCATTTAAAGGGCCCGTTACAAATAGCAGTTTGTAACAAGGTGTCAATCCATATCTGCCAAGTGACCCGATGTAGGGGGACCAGTCCTTATTCTGCTCTGTGTCAGTGTGTATCAGGGAACCTTAGGACAGGTGTCAATCCATATCTGCCAAGTGACCCGATGTAGGGGGAACAGTCCCTATTCTGCTCTGTGTCAGTGTGTATCAGGGATCCTTAGGACAGGTGTCAATCCATATCTGCCAAGTGACCCTATGTAGGGGGACCAGTCTCTATTCTGCTCTGTGTCCGTGTGCATCAGGGCTCTGAGGACAGGTGTCAATCCATATGTCAAGGTGTCAATATGTCATATGTCAGGTGTCAATCCATGTTGATTGTGATTTAGGAATGTTAGGTGATTTCTGCCCTTTATGGATTAAAACCAGACTCTGTATCAACTGTGTAATTTTCCATGGGAGTTTTGCCATGGATCCCCCTCCGGCATGCCACAGTCCAGGTGTTAGTCCCCTTGAAACAACTTTTCCATCCCTATTGTGGCCAGAAAGAGTCCCTGTGTGTTTTAAAATTGGCCTCCCCATTGAAGTCAATGGCGTTTCGGGCGGTTCGCCGGTTCGCGAACATTTGCGGAAGTTCGCGTTCGCCGTTCGCGAACCGAAAATTTCGGGTTCGCGACATCACTACTCACTACACAGCAGCTGGTTGAAGTGTAAATATGTGACCGGGTCCTAACCTCCTCCCCCCCCCCTCACTACACAGCAGCCGGATCAATGTTTTGTAGGTCCCAGCTCCTAACCCCCCTTTCCCTCTCTCTCAGAGAGCGGGGAACCCCCCCCCAGGCTCGTGGCAGGTGACGGTAATACTCTTAAGACCCCCCACGGACCTAATTCACGGGGGTCTGCCTATTCTGCCACAATAGCCACATGAGTGGGGAAACCAACCCACCCACTCCCCACCCCAACCTACAAGTGCCCGGTCTCATAAAAAACTATTGAGAAAAAAAACAAACAAAAAAAAAAACGTCAGTTTTAAAAATTAAATAGGTTGCTAACTTTGCCTTGATGCCCTTTGTTAGGCTATCAGCAGCTTACAAATCTCTCCTCCTCCCCCCCCCTCCCCAGTCTTACTTACCTACAGACAGGGGTTCACTCACACCGGCAGAACTCCCTTCACAGCCTCAGCCAGAAAGCACGTCAGAATTACAGCAATGCTGACGGCAATACAAGTTGTAACCACTAGAGGTCGCCCTATAAATAGTAATGTTATCTGGTATATTTCAAATTCTGTGATATGGGTTAACAATGGCAATATTAAAAATGGTAAGAGTTATATATTACGTTAGGAATGATAAAGTATTCATTTAATTCATGCACAACCGGTGACGTATAGATTTGTGGAAACAACTGTTTAAAGTCAGATATAAGATGCTCTCGGGCACTAATTGTGATGTAATTATGTGACTGATCTACCTAATATGTGGATCTATGTGACTCAAGAATATATGCCATATACTCACACCACGGTTTCATTTAAATCTTCAGAATTACTTGCGTGGTTATAGACAAATTGCAAGTTCAAGAATATTTTCCCTTTATTTGGTGACTTGGTATACTGATTCCCCTGGCAGGGTCAGAGACCGAGACAAAGACAAGTATTATATTACTTCCTTGGTAGGTACAACATATGGGTGACGTATGTCCCATTAATCAGACATATGACACTCAGTGCATATGCTCACAAATGTATGCTGAGTGCACTTTATGCCAAGCAGATATTTGGGGCACTGCCAACGGTTCTACATGTGTTTACAGTCTCAAGAACCAAACTAAGACGGACTTGGCCTTCAGAACCTACTTACACGCAACCTACAACCATAGCACCGGGTTTAGGCCATCCTCACTAACAGTAATCAAACTACTACAGGACTGCCAGGCAAACGTTGGGCACTCAGGTAAGTTATGTCGGTTGCAGCAACCAGTATAAGAAACATCAACATGCCCACTTAAGTAATTCTCCTCCCAGGCACCTTCTGCCATAGGGTTAGAGGTCCCGCGAGGCCAACTTCCATCCTTGATGTAAGAGGTATCAAACCCCCATGGGCCAAATCATAGCTAGACGCCTCGCATGTTGCATAGCTAGGGCGTCATCCGTCATAACCCTCAATTAACGATTAAATCTCCACTGGTAAAACATGTACAACAGATCAACCCCACGCGCCAACCATAGTTAAATCCTACTAGCCACTTGGCATTTAATAGGGACTCACCTGCCACAAGTTTAATGAATTATTTCGCCACTTTGGCACTAGTTAAACATTTTACACTCTCCATAATGAAACTCACGATTACATACGTACATATTTCAGTATGTCCCAAGTTCATGAAGAAGGAGATGAACTATCAATGCCTAGTACACCGACCAGGACTGCCACCCCCACACGCAAAGGGGACATCGGCAGCCCGTCATCTATTAGATCATGGACCATCCCACGGATCACGGCCGAACTACGCAAACGTAGTATTCCTTATCCAGCTACGGCCCGCAAGGCAGAATTGTACAGGCTTATGCAAGCCAATCAGGACAATTCTGATGCCAGGGAAGGCACTAGTAATTCAAGCAATGCTAATCTGCATACCATGGTCGCCTCACTAGTGTCTTCCATGGGGCAGATTAATGAGAGACTGGAAAGACTGGAAGCTCGTAGCGGTCCAGTTGTGACACCAGAGCCACCTGCTACCGATATCCCAGGGCCATCACAAGCCCAACCTGGTAATCCTAATACCCCCACTGTCCTTGGGTCACAAGTGATCAACCCAGCCCATATGGTACCAGCAAACCTTAAAAAAGACATCCTGCAGGGCAAGGATGTAAATCTAGTCTCTCTGCTTATTGCCTCCCAGGATATCACAGAAAACCGCGCATATACGTATGGCGATATTTCTGTGGTCCTCAAGGCCAGAGATCCTAGACTAAGCAAAAAACTAGCAATCCCAGACTTCGTTATCACATTCGGCATATACAGGGACGTACTGTGCTCAGTTTACCCACAGAGAAGGGAAGAGTTAGACCTGTACATGCACAAGCTGGTAGACCTGGGCAACAAATACGGTGGGTCATCATTTTACGATTACCACCGTTCTTTTTCCACTAAAGCGGCAACAGCTCTCGCCCAATATAACGCAAGAATGGATTGGAGCCTAATGGATACAGAGCTGTTCCTCAGGCACTTTGCCGGGCTAAGGTCTCCAGCTTGTGCAATATATGGGGCTACCACGCATGCTGCAAATCTCTGTCCTGTCTCCACAGACGATGCCCCAAACAATGCCACACCAAGCACTTCCAGGGGGGAGAAACAGGGCAGAGACAAGCTGGGTCGCCCTATCGTGTATTTGGGCAAGTCACAGATCTGTAATAATTTTAATGTTGGGGCTTGCTCCTATAGTGCTTGCCGTCTACTGCATATCTGCTCCCATTGTTTCAGGGCACATGCAAAGGCTATGTGCCCTAATAAAATGCACATTAAACCCTACCTAACTACTGTGAATGTTGCTGTTCTGGCAGGGCTTCTCTCCAAGCACCCTTCTACACATCTTGTGGAGTATCTGATTGCAGGGTTTTCCCAAGGGTTTCATACTGGCCTCATTTACATACCAGGGGGTACATGGGAAGCCAACAACCTCCAGTCCGCCTTTTGTGACACAGACGCAGTAGACTACCTACTACAAATTGAACAAGACCAATGATTTGTCTTAGGTCCATTTATTGACCCGCCGTTCTCTAATTGGAGAACAAATCCCATTGGACTAGTCACTGGGAAAACCTCTAACAAACAAAGACTCATCATAGACCTGTCTGCTCCACATGCTTCAGTGATACCCAGTCTCAATTCCCTGATCCCGTCAGAGGCATTCTCTTTACAATACACCACCATAGACGACGCCATATCCACCATCATCTCAGCAGGCATAGGCGCATTGTTGAGCAAAACCGACATCGTTAACGCCTTTAAACTACTCCCCATACACCCGTCGCTGTGGCATTTGCATGGTATCAAATGGAGAGGCCAGTATTACTTCTTCACAAGGCTTACCTTCGGATCCAAGAGCAGTCCTAAAATATTTGACACTTTCGCAGAGACCTTGTGCTGGCTGCTCCTGAATACCAGCAGGTGCCATAGCGTCATTCATTACTTGGATGACTTCCTTTTCATAGAAAGTAACGCTACCCCCCCTAACAGTTTACACAAAGCCATGCATTTATTTAACACCATTGGGGTTCCAGTATCTCCCACCAAGACAGAAGGTCCAGATACGATCATTCAGTTTTTGGGGATACAACTGGACTCCATAAAAAATAATAAATACTTTATTTATATATAAATATTAATAAGACATTCCCCCTAATAACTACCAATAACACTGTAGTATGATATATAATATAATGTAGCTGTCTAAAGTAAACAGACAAATTAACAAACACACTACTGCTAATAGTGTATATATAGGGGAAGGGTAAGGGTAATAGGGAGAGAAACAATAATTAAAAACGTAATAACTGGTAACAATTACCAGCGTGATAGCTGGCAACGATTGCCAGAGTCTACCTATACAGCACAATTGATGCTGAAATCTTCAAGTGCCGATCTAAATGGTGATATCACTGTAAAACAAAATAAATACACTATCACACGAACATAGCGTCCGCACAATAATATCCGCTTGCTCTTGATAGTATTTATGATAAACAGACATCCACATTAAGATAGATATAATGTTTCACAAACATTCGTAACGTTTGCACAGTTGTAGCGATTTGCTGTATCAAATGGAACAAGCGTCCTTATTATAATTGATAAATTGTCACATAAAGATAGCCTTTGCACATTAGTATCCACTTGTAGTTTAATATATAAATATATTAATGAGGTAGCAACAGAACAGGGGAAAAGAGAAAGGTGCCTTCATGGGTACCCGTTATAGTAAAGAAAAGTTGAATATGAAATATGAATATGAAAATACACAAAAGTTGAATATGAAATACAGAGAGTAGAGCTAAGCTAAATAGCAAGTAAATCTAGACTAGTCAGATTGTTATTTGGCCAAGTACCCTGATCGGTATGCTAATAACTCAAAATATAGAGTATAGATATATAGTGGATAGTCCAAAATAAATGAATAACGGACTATGATGTAAAAATATAAATAGAACCTGATTGCGCAAGACTGAATGCAGATGGCTACAAAATTGCCGACATTCAAATGTTGATAGTAGACTATGAAAAAAAATGAAGCAAATGGTCTGAACAGGGTTACCTGTTTGAAGTTTTTTATGGGGAGTAGTATGTCAACTTCTCACCACAGTCTAAGAACTATATACCATCTAAAAAGCAAACAGGTAGCATAATATAAATATATCAAAATGATCTAACCCCTGGTCGGTGTGCTTATAGCACCAAATTAAATGCACATGGCTATACAGCCGCCAACGTGCCGATATTGATGATAAATTTGGGAAGAGTATAATGTATCAAACTCTCACCACAGTCTATGAACTTAATCTATCCAATATCCAAACCGTGTCGATCTAATATATAACACGATGTGTAACACGACGCGCGTTTCGCCTAATACTAAGGCTCATTGCCTAATACTAAGGCCCTGATGAGCCTTAGTATTAGGCGAAACGCGCGTCGGAGAGAACGTAAATGGAAGAGGGTCTGCTGTGCTGGGGGATAGGATGGCTAGAAGGTTGGAAGAGATTTTAAACTAGTGGTGGGGGGGAGGGTCAAAGCAATCTAGAAAATGGAGATAGGAGGGGAAAATGGAGAAAGGGGGTGGAGATGGGGGGAGGGGAAAACTCAGAACAGAGGAGGTATGTAATATTGATAATTCACAGAAAGTACAAAAGACTCATGATAATATTAAATGTATGCTTACTAATGCAAGGAGCCTATATAACAAAATGGGGGAACTAGAGGCAATAGCATACAATAAACAATATGATATAATAGGTATAACAGAAACATGGTGGGATGAGACACATGACTGGGCAGTTAATTTAAATGGGTACATGTTATTTAGGAAGGATAGGAAAAACAAGAAGGGTGGTGGGGTATGTTTATATGTCAACCATGAGTTAAAGTCAAATCTTAGGCATGTGGAGTGTGACGAGGAAAAGGTGGAGGCTTTATGGGTAGATATCTGCTTGGGGCAAACAAAAGGAAATCAATTATTGGTTGGGATATGTTATAAACCACCTAATGTAAATATTAATGAGGAAGAACAGCTGTTAGAGCAAATTGAGAAAGCTGCAAATCGAGGTAACACGTTAATTATTGGAGATTTTAATTATCCAGACATAAATTGGGAAAGAAGGACTAGTACTTCAGCAAGGGGCATCAGGTTTTTGAATGTGTTAAATGACACCTTTATGTCACAACTGGTACAAGCACCAACTAGAAAGGATGCTTGTCTGGATCTTGTCATAACAAACAATGTTGATCTTTTAACCAACATTCAAGTAGGGGAGCATTTGGGAAATAGTGATCACAATATGGTAAATTTTGAAATAAACTCAAAAAAGCAAAAGCAGGTGGGGTATACTAAAACATATAATTTTTAAAAAGCCAATTTCAATAAGATTAGGGCAGCTCTACAACATATCGACTGGCATAAACTCCTTAGTGATAAAAACACTGAGGAAAAATGGAAACTATTCAAACAAATATTAGAAAGGTACATTTCACAGTATGTACCATTGGGTAATAAATATAAAAGAAACAAATTAAAACCAATGTGGCTTAGTAGAGAAGTAAAACAAGAGATTAAAAATAAGAAAAGGGCATTTAAAGCATTTAAATCAGACAAATCAAAGGCATCCTATTTAAGATATAAGGAAGCCAATAATGCTTGCAAAAAGGCAATTAAAGTGGCTAAACTAGAAAATGAGAAATTGATAGCTAAAGAATGCAAAACCAACCCCAAAAATTTTTTCAAGTACATCAATTCTAAAAAAACAAAAAATGAAAGTGTAGGTACACTTGAAACAGAGTTGGGTTTATTAGCTAATGAAGACCAGGAAAAAGCAGAAATTTTAAATAACTATTTTTCTTCAGTATATATTAATGAGGATCCTATGGCAAGAAATATGCAAATGATTGCTGCAAAAAACTTGCAAATAACTTGTGATTGGATAACTCGAGACAAGGTGCTACAGCTATTAAAGAAAATTAATGTAAATAAAGCTCCGGGGCCTGACGGTATTCACCCACGAGTACTTAAGGAGCTAAGTGGGGAAATAAGTGAACCTCTGTATTTAATTTTTCAAGATTCTTTTGTTTCAGGTGTTGTACCAGAGGATTGGAGGAAGGCAGATGTTGTTTCTATATTTAAAAAGGGTTCAAAATCCTTGCCTGGAAATTATAGACCTGTGAGCTTAACTTCTGTAACTGGGAAAATATTTGAAGGGCTATTAAGGGATAATATTCAGGAATTCATTGGGAAGAACTTTGTTATTGGCAATAATCAGCATGGTTTTATGAAACATAGGTCATGTCAAACTAACCTAATTGCATTCTACGAAGAAGTAAGTAGAAGTATAGATCAGGGTGTTGCAGTGGATGTGATCTACTTGGATTTTGCCAAGGCATTTGATACGGTTCCTCACAATAGGTTAGTCTTCAAACTAAAAGAAATTGGTCTAGATGAATATTCTTGTTCTTGGGTAGAACATTGGCTTAAGGATAGAGTACAACGAGTTGTAATTAATGGTAAATTTTCAGGCTGGACAAAGTGGTAAGTGGTGTCCCTCAGGGTTCTGTTTTGGGACCACTTCTATTTAACATATTTATAAATGATCTTGAAATAGGCATTGAAAGCCATGTATCAGTGTTTGCAGATGACACAAAACTTTGTAAAGTAATAAAATGTGAGCAGGATATTGCTTTGCTGCAGAGAGATTTGGATAGATTGGGGGACTGGGCACTAAAATGGCAGATGAAATTTAACATAGAGAAATGCAAAGTTATGCACTTCGGGGTTAAGAATGCACAAGCAACTTAAACACTAAATGGTAGTGAATTAGGGATAACCACACACGAGAAGGATTTGGAAATTGTTATAGACAACAAATTAGGCAACAAATTAGGCAGCAATATGCAATGTCAATCTGCAGTTGCTAAGGCCAGTAAGATTTTGTCATGTATAAATAGGGGCATAAATTCTCGGGATGAAAATATAATTTTGCCTCTTTATAAATTGCTGGTAAGACCACACCTTGAATATGCTGTGCAATTTTGGGCGCCTGTTTTAAAGAAGGATATCATGGCACTGGAGAGGGTCCAGAGACGAGATACAAAATTGATAAAAGGAATGGAGCATTTTAGTTATGAAGAAAGGTTAAAAAAAAATTAAATTTGTTTAGTTTGGAAAAACGGCGCCTGAGAGGGGATATGATAACTTTATACAAATATATTCGGGGCCAGTACAAACCTTTATCTGGAAATCTATTCATAAACAGGGCTATACATAGGACACGAGGTCACACATTTAGGCTGGAAGAAAGGTGATTTTATCTAAGGCAAAGAAAAGTTTTTTTCAATAAGGATATAGAATTCTCTGGCTGAAGAGGTGGTTTTGTCAGAGTCCATACAGATGTTTAAACTGAAATTGGATAAATACTTATAAAAACATAACATACAGGGATATAATTTCTAATTAGTGAGGTAATAGCTGCTTGATCCAAGGAGACATCTGACTGCTATTTTGGGGTCAAGAAGGAATTTTTTTCCTAGTTTGTGGCAAAATTGGAAGCGCTTCAGACCAGGTTTTTTGCCTTCTTTTGGATCAACAGCAACAACATTTGTGAGGAAGGCTGAACTTTATGGATGCAAGTCTCTTTTCAGCTATGTAACTATGTAATATATGAGACCCGGTACAAAGCTATTGTTGCAGAGGCAGACAGACTCAGGTTGTATGTTGTTGTGATATATGAAAATGTTCCTTGCTGTGTTAAAGTTCTGCAGATCACACCCTCACTCTTAAACCCAGCAGAAACAGTAATATTCTTAAAAAAAAAGCCCCATGTTTACTCTTATGTAAGCTCAGACTATGGATGGTTTCAATGTCCATATACCTTCTAGCTACATACTCACCCTCTCATAGGGGGAATTCTATGGGGCCACTTTAAGCTTTCTGTGTACCCCCAACAACCCTTCTCACCCCGGGATGGTACTTTTTAATCTTTAACAAGAGCATGTTAACCTAAACATTGTTACCTCACACCACTTATATTAAGACTTCACAGATTTACTCCTGATAGCCCACCCATATGCATCCTTACCTCGAAAGCACACAACTGCTGGTCGCTCAGGCACAGTAGCAAACAAAATCCCCACTTATACAACCATCCACTTTAAAAACAAATAGATTCACACTGCAATTCCATTGTAAAGGGATATAACCCTACACTATTTGGCCAATTGATTCCCTCTAATTACCCTAGCGGTGTCGACAA
>OW240921.1:20485662-20498829 GCA_933207985.1 Pelobates cultripes | reverse complement strand
TCCCTAATGTTAGTCACACTGGAGTAGATGAGTTTTGGACCAAACAACTCCATATTCAAACCAGGGGAAGACAGCACCACATACAAGGACTATTACACAACCCCCTACTTAATGCTAAACACGCACAGGGATAGTAAAGCAATCAAACCATTAGACTTACTACTCCGTGACAGAAACCACACGACTTTACAGAAATTCCAATATAACCAACTATCACACTTCTTGCAGGCAGGAAAGTTTCTTCGAAACCATCTGTTCCCAACACACCCTTAAAAAGAAAAATATAACAACCTTGTACTCTATAATACAGGATACACAAGCACCACACTCCTCATTGTTCAGATCTAGCTGGGAAAAGGAACTGTGACAGAACCATCTGTCTGCTCGCATGCGTCTGTTTGTTTCCCGTTCGTATGAATGGTTTCCCAGCCATTCGAATGACTCTTTTTTCCCGAACAAACCTGCCGAACGAACGGCCACCCAAGAGAGGAGTGTGCTGCTGGTTCACGTAGTGGATCCCAATTAGAACGTTGTGGTTAACCGCAGACACTTCTCAATTAAACCGAATTCAGGGTGGTCGTCGTTCGTATGTCGACCACGAGGCAGCGGCCACTTTAAACCAAGCGAAAGCCCAGCGGTGTTCGGCTCTATTTCTATGGAACTAAAAACGGACACTTTTCTGCCGAACACCGCTGAAACAACGGAACGCCTGGCTGCCTCCACGAAAGCATGCGAACACCGGCCGTTCGGGAGATTTGGAGCATACGAAAACACTTAACCCAGATAGCCTTCCCATGGAGTCATTCGTATACCGAAAGACTGTAAGAACTTTGACTCCATGGCGATTGAACTATGTGTGTGGGATCTGAGCGCTATTCGCTAATAATATGCACTCAGATCCAGGCTATCTGGGGATATGTGATACGAATGGGAAATGTTCGGTTTTTGTGTAGTTATATATTTTTATGTCTTTTATTATTTTATGTCTAAGAGGGCGACTGGCTTTGTCCTGGAGTTAATTGAGTTACTTGGTAATTAACTCCAGGGTAGAGGGGAGGGAATCATAATGCACTGTGGGTAAAATCTGTGACGGTGTGTCTGAAATGTCCCCCTATCTGTCTGTCATTTAAGTCTCCCATTTGGTCCCCTAGGGGAGTGTCCACCAGGTGGGAGACCTGCATAAATACGGGCAGGTAGCCCACAGTAAAGCCAGATCCTGTTTGACCCTCAATGCGGAGCTTCTGTCTCGTTATTGGGGGGATTTCTTCTTCACGTTTAGAGACTGCTGGATGGAACGGAAGCCGCTTGGTGAATATTATTGTTCGGCGGCTGGCAGCAGTTCATGTATTGCCGTTCGGGAGTTTGGAGCCGTTCACAGAGCTCGGTCGGGAGATTGCCGCTTCCCCTGCATTTGGTTCGTGCACTACAGGTTAAGCGAACGGAGGCTGTTACTGCAGACGGGGAAGGTCTACTAAACGGCGGTTTTGCCTAAAGACACAGGAGGTGTCTTAACAGGAACTAAACATATTCTTCACAGACAAAACCTGGAAACAAATACTCCTGTCAGTCCACAAATCCTCAACCTGGAGACACAAGAGAGTAATTACAAAAGGATAGTAAGATGGCACTATACCCCCACCAAACTTAAACGTCTCTTCACTAACATATCCAACCTATGTTGGAGATGCCTTCACCCTGAGGGAAATTCCTCACACATCTGGTGGTCGTTCCCCAAAATCCCCAAATTCTGGTCCAGTATATCTACACTTAGTCAGAAGATTTTAGGGTTGAACTTTCCTTTCACACCCGAAACCTTTTTATTTCACATACTCCCCACATCCTTACCAAAGGTTTGTGCCTCTCTAACAAGACACCTGCTCACAACAGCAAACCATCTCATTCCAATTAATAAAAATCAACTCCCCATCAATTAGAATAGATACAAAAAGTTGAGGGCATAGGGATAATGGAGGAGATATGCTTCTCCCTTTCCACAAAAATATCAAGTGTATGGGAATGCTGGTGCAGATTCTTGAAATGTCACCAGAAGGTGACTGAAATCTAAACCGATTAGTTAAATCCGTGAGGAGGTGCATTGAGTCATATCTGCCCACTCCACCACTTCAGTACGAGAATGGCCTGGGAGGCCAGGAGACAGATCATGTCCCCATCTCCATCACCTTTTTTGTTGCCCTCTCCCCTCCCTGGTCAGTCCACAAAAATGGTCAGTCCACAATGTGTAGCATTACCTATATGACAACACCTTTTCTGTTTTTTAGTTTGGTTTTTGTTTACTATTTATTCTATTTAATGAAAATTTTCTAGGACCATCCTGTCTAACTTGGAAGTCTTAAAAATCTTCCTGGACATTGTTCTCCTAGGTGGGGAGTATACCACCAGTGCTTATGGAATGAGCTAAACCAGGGGTTCTCAACCCAGTCCTCAGGACCTCCTACCAGTCCAGGATTTGGGGATTACCTGGGTGTGTCTCAGGTGTTTAGAAAAAGGGAAAAAAACACCTTAGATTCTAAAGGTGTTTTTTTTCTTTTTCTAAACACCTTAGACACACCCAGGTAATCCCTAAACCCTGGACTGGTAGGGGGTCCTGAGGACTAAACTGAGCTAAACCTTTTTGTCTCTTAAGCTGTAAGTGTATTTTTCATTTATTCCATCACTCAGCTACAGAGTGTGCATTATATTGCTGTTTTTGTTATACTACATAGAAGACACCACATCACCCATATCCCTAGAGTGGGGATCATACCACTCCACACTTCCAAAAAGTAACCACAGTTTTAGGCTCCACATACTTTTTCTACCTGCACTGTGAATGTTTACATGGTGTGTTCAATAAAAACATGGCAACATTTCATTCTTTGTGTGTTATTAGTTTAAGCAGACTGTGATTGTCTATTGTTGTGACTTAGATGATGATCAGATCACATTTTATGACCAATTTGTGCAGAAATCCATATCATACCAAAGGGTTCACATACTTTTTCTTGCGACTGTATATATTCTATTTATGGTTAGTTGCTAGTTAGTCATGATTACGCTTAATGATGACCTGTTTTACAATGTTTAAAGTAAGTCAAGTATTGACATTATGTGGACAATTGTCATTTCAAATGCCTTTCACATTTTTCTTTTTCTTTCAGTGTGGTTGGTTCTCTTGAAGGGACGAGCCTATCGGCATTTTTTGGTTTCTTTTTTTTTGTTCATTTTCCTTTCTGAATATTTGGAATTCTGCACTGACTAATTGGACTTTTTGACATATGTTTATTGTTATGTTTACTTTTTTCTTACCTGTTTATTATTCGCTTCAAAGGAAGGGGAGGGGCTTGAGTTGTCAGGGCCTTTTGTGTATCAAGTAACTTTTTTACTGATTGGTTGTTTGTTTCTATGATCTGTACTGCTGGAGATTCTCAGTAGAGAGAGTTATGCAAATAATCACCTTCTGTCATTACTAAAATTGAAATTATAGTTACAGTACGTTAGCATAATCAACAATTAAATTCTAGAGGAATTATCTGTAGTTTTGCATGTAACTCAATTTTAACTTTATGTTGCTGGAAGCTAATTGATTATTCATTTCATGAAAATCTATAATAATAATTGCCGATTACACTGACCCGATGGGTACACAAATTCTATGAATGATTTATGAATTATATTTTTTGTGGTTATTGTTGCCATATTTGTTATCATTTTTTAAACTATTATTATATCAAATATTCACTTAATATTGTCATGCATATTATATATTGTTATAATAATAAATTCTATTTTTATAATCAATTGTGATTAATGTGTGCAATACCAATTCTCTAATAAATGTACTCCAGGGTCTATAAGAGTTAAAATTGTGGGTAACTCTTCAAGTCAATCAAGGGGAAACAGTGCTAAAATATACAATTTTATATTTATAAAAATAATTTTGATAACTTGAATAAAATATAATTTTTAATATTTATTACCCTATAAATATCCTCACAAGCTTCAATTTGTATTCTGACTAGATTTGGAAATATTTTACAGATATGTTTTGAAATTGTTTTTGTTAATGTACATTCAATTACCCATGAACCAATTCATAAAATGTATAAGCATTGTTGTCATAAATATCTATATGGTAAGGGAGATTGGAAAACGTCTATGTATATATCTTCTTGTATTAATGGATCACCGTCATATCCTTCTATATAACCCAAAAATATTAATATGGAATCTGAAGTTCTTTATAAATAAATGACGAACTGAACCTAGTCATGGGTGCTTGGGGGGCCTGCTGGCCAGCCTCTTACCAAAAGACTATGGCCATGCAAAAAGGCTCATAAAAGACCTTTCTCATGCCTTTTTGCTATTCTGTTTGGTAGATTGCATTCCCTTCCTATTTTAACATTATCCAGTTCGACTACCAAACAACTGCATGAACCAGAGACCACCAAGGACCTTGTTAACACCTATTAACACCTTGTAACGGTTCTCACCACAGTGTTCTAATTGTTCGTCTAGGTGGCCGTAATTCCTATGGACAACCATGAGGTGGCAGCCATCTTGTTCGCATGAGCGCAGGCAATGGTGTTTAGGCATGAATCTCATGGAACTAAAATCGGACACAGAAATTCCCGAACACCGCTGGATTTCCATCATCGCCTGCGTTCGGTTCTATACAAGTTAGAAGGTCACTGTTTGGTGGAATCGTTCGTCTTGATGAGGGGAACAAGCTCCAGGGTACGAACATTGACAATGTTTGTTAGTTTATTAATTTTTAATCTACCAAACTAGACCGACCGCAAGCCCTGATTCTCTGGAACTATTTTGGGTATGGGACCATGCGTGCGGTTGGTCAAATAAATGACTTCCAGGAAATTCCTGAACCCCTGAACTGATCTGGGTGATTTTTGGATATGTTGGTCCCTAAGATTAGGGCTATCAGAGGATGTAATATTTGTGGGGGTATTGTATGTGTTAAAGGTATCTTTGGGGTTTTATAAAAATGTGTGTTTTTATGTCTGAAGATTATGGAGTTAATACAGTGCTTGATTTAATTATCTCCCAGGCAGACTGGAGGGATTGTGTGACTGTATATGGGAGTGTCCAGTATTGTCATTGGTCTGTGATTTTGTCCTACAGTCTTCCACCAGGTCCAGGTGGGAGTGCCCCTTGCATTGGGACTTGCATAAAAAGACAGTTGGGGCTGCCATTAAACAGATTCATTTTACCCTTCATGAAGTCTAGGCTCGTGTTTGGGGGATTGGAAAGCTATATTCACTCTGGGGATTGCTATAATCACCATACTCCCTTGGATCACAACAATTGCTCTTTTAAGAGCAGCCTGCTTTGCTCTCTGGATTAGGGGAGGTCTACCCACTGGAAGCTGGATCCTGGTCTTGGGTCCAGGGTTGGTGGAGCGAGACCCCAACCAAGCTGCAGCGGTTTGTGGGGATTACTGTGGTTATGGTGTTCCAGTGCGGTGCTTATGGTGCTTGCAAGTACTAGGAAGCAGTGATTGACGGATGTACCCGGTCGGGGTGCCAGTCGGTCTGTCACAAAAATATACATTTATTCTACTCCCAATGTAAACAGCCATACATATATAAAAACCTAACAGGTGATACAGCTTAGCTGACGTTACAGAGAGAGAGAGATCTTCGATGGAGGGTAATTGTTTTTGTCCAGATAGTCAGAAGAACAACCAAAGAGTAATTAAAGTAATAGCAGCATGGTTCCTTTATCGACTGTTCTTTTATAGACATGACTATAATGACATTATTTCAATGGTGATTGGCCCACTTTTAGTACACTTTTTAGAACAAAACACTTGATAAATCAAACCCTATGACTCAATTCCCAGTGTATCCTACAAAAGTTAAAAAAAAAAACATTACCTATGCAACATAACACTTCAATCCATTTCTTATCTACCATAATTGCAACAAACACTGCTAATGGTGTTGTACACTTACATACGACACATACACTTATATACGGCACATATAAATTAGATACCAGAAGCTCAGTTGAACATTTTCAACAAACTCTCAGGTTAGAAGTTTAAACAAAAAATTTAATAAAGTCAGTACATGTTGACTTAGACATAGCTTTTAACCCCAAGTATGATATAATTGTTTACTCTACTGGATGTAGATGGCACACAGTGCCACATGGCCATTATTAATATCAACAAGGTACTCTGGATGCCAAGAACTCAATGAAACCAGTAGGTTGTTTTATTCGAGCAAAACGTTGCAACATAAAGTAATCAGCAGCTGACATTGCGCAAGGTAGCAGGTAAGAGGATCGCAGGAACTGAATATTTTTGCTCTGCTTAAAAGATCTATATACATTACCCTAGCTAATTGAAGGCAATCATGATATAACTTTGGATTTGAAAGAATCAAGTGTCTACTTTTTTTGTTTAGTTATTGTTTAGGTAATTTTAGTTATTTTTACTTATTAGTAATGATTAATGATTGTTTTTGTTAATGTGATACATTTCCTGGGTTTTCCCCAGAACAAATCTTTTATGAGTTATGACAATTGCCAGTAGATTTGTTATTGGGGATTCATTATTTCACCACTATTAAGGATAGAGCTTGATTTACAACAAGCCAGCAATTTTGTCCATTTAAAAGGATACAAAAACAAAATATATTATGTAATATATAATCTAAAAAATGGTAAGCGACAGCTTCCTGTTAACAGCTACTTTGAGCAAGGGAGAAACTATTAAGCCTGTCAGTGCTGACAACATACTGAAATTATGCAATAAATTGACATTAACCAGTCAAGAACAACGTTCTAGGCCACCTAAGTCATATGTGCTGGGGTTGCAACTAACCCCCAACACACGAGTGCCATTATTTCTGGACATAGAGTGTTTAAAGCAGAAACGCTGCACATTCAGGCTCTATCATCGTGACCACTTCAAAAAGCTTACGTGGCCATGGTGGTTGGAGTAATCCTTAGACTGGATTGTGATGTTGCTTGCAAAATCTTTACTATACATTTAAAAATAATACTGAGCACTTCAGGAAAAGAAGGTTAACACAATTTATAGTTGATTTTTCAATTTTGTAAATGCCAGGGAAAATACTGTTTTAATGGGTTAAATCAAAACAGCGAGTCTTTACGAATACCATGTATTGGGTTAAATAAGCATAGGTTCTTGGTTTCCCAGTATAATGAAATCCTGTGTGCAGACATGTATTTAAAACACAGGACTTTCTAGCTCCAAAACATTTTGTTGTCATGGATAGATACGATTCAGACAGATACTGAGATAGGTAGATAGAGATGAATTTCAGGTGAATTTATATATAGTTTAGTTTTGTTTTCTTATTTTCATTTTTTTCCTTTACCCTCCTGTTTTTTTACATTATATAAAGCAATAATGAAACAATATGATGAGCATACCATACTAATTGACTCCCCTCAGATTGATGCCCTGTAGTTTTCAAAGAATGCAATATGTTAAAAATTAAAAAATGTTATTACAGTAAATAATACAATTATTCTACTTGCAAGCTGAGCTGGCAAGATGCAGAAACTCATAGCTTCCAATTCTGGTCTGTGACTGTTGTGTCTAATCCCATAAATTTAGCCCTACCTACAGCTTTTACTTGTCACAAAGAATGAGAGAAACTGTTCACTATGATGACAGCTGGATTTGACATCAAACTGGATTTCCAGTTGAGACCATGTTAGTTGGACAACTGTGAATAATACAGCATATATAAAGGGACATGAGATATTCTGATGAAGTCTTCGATGTCAAGGGACACTACAAAAATCAATAAACCACTGGACCCCAGTGCAAAAATTGCCCTGGCCCCCCCACCCATCTGTTTCTTCTCCCCTCCAGGGCCTCCACGTGTCTCATTCCCCCCCCATTAGCCCCTTCAGATTGTCTCACCCCCCAGCTCCTCCACGTGTCTCATTCTCCCCCCACAGTCGCTCCACGTGTCTCATTCAACCCCCCAGTCAGTGGCAGAACTACCGCGGTTGCAGGGGTCGCAGCTGCGACCAAGCTCGTCACTCCTGCTATCGTAGGTCCCACCAGCTAAGTAATGCGGTAGAACTGGGTATGTCTGTGTGTGTGTGTGTGTGTGTGTGTATGTGTGTGTCTGTGTGTTTCTGTCTGTGTGTCTGTATGTATATATGTCTGTGTGTCTGTATGTATGTCTGTATGTGCGTGTGCATCTCTCTCTGTATCTGTATGTATGTGTTTCTGTGTTTTTATGTGTGTGTGCCTGTATGTGTGTGTCTACATGTGCATCTGTTTGCAGGTGCGGGGCGGGGTAACATTTAGGAGGCGGACGGTAGACGTATGGGAGGAGGGTGGAGGGGGGGGTTGACATACAGAGGGGTCCCAGGGCAATTTTTTGCACCTGGTGCCCATGGTTTCTAGTTACGCCTCTGCCCTCAGCCACTCCACATTTCTCATCCCACACCAAACCCTTAATGTGTCCCATCCCCCAGCTTCTTCATGTGTCTCTCTCACTCCCTCCATGTCTCACTCCCTCTTCACCCATCCATGTGTCTCATTCTACCCCCAACCCCCCCATGTGTTTCTCTCAGCCCCTCCATGTTTTTCTCTCTTCCCTTCCCTCAATGTGTTTCTCAACCCCCTCCCCTCCCCAGCCCCCTTATGATTCTCTCCCACCTCCCTTCCCACCTCCCTTCCCTAGTAGTTTCTCTACCATATCCCCTCCCAATCCCCCACATAGCTCCACCAGGTTTATCTTCCCCCTCCTCCCCAGCCCATCCATGATTCTCCCCCCTCCTCCCCAGCCCATCCATGATTATCTCCCCCTCCCCTCCCCTCCTGTACCTGTTCTCCACAAGCAGTAAACAGTCTGACACTTGGCAATGCTACATTTAGTGATCGGCTGGCAGGGAGCACTGTGCTGTGTGCTCTGCTCCTGGCGGTCACTAGCCGAACTTGAGCCCTGGGCAGGTGTGGCTGGGCAGCGGCCCTGAAGTACTGCGGGAGGCCCCATAGTAGTCCCGCCACTGCTTCAAGGATATTGGTGTTTTAAAGAGATATGGTTTTAGAATGTCAGTTGGATATTTTTCTAGTGCAGTGGTTACCAATCCAGTTGTGTCTGAGGTGTTTATATAATAAAAATTTAAAAAACAACATCTCAGACACAACAGGGTAATCCCTAAATCCTGAACTGTTAGGGGTACTTTGAAGACTTGGTTGGGAACCACTGCTCTAGTTGGTCAGCCATGACAGGTTTCATCTGCCATTGTACTTTAATCTATATTTATTTAAGATGTGTCTTCTGGTGGCGGAGCTTGACAGCCGAGACGAGCGGCCGCAATACTCCAGAGCTCCGAGGCACAAACGAGAAAAACCCGAAAAATACCCATACTAACTACGCCTAAACCACGGCAGAAACCCCCGGCATACACCCTAACGAAATGGGTCGCAAAACGAAAAAAACAAACTCGGGGAAAAAAAACCCGGGACTCACCATAGGAGACATGTGGAGGCGGGCCCGAGGTGCAAACAAAGCCAACATGGCGGCACTCCACGGGGGATGCTCGGACTTCTCCGATGACCTCTCAGGGGAGGAATACTTACCAGTCCACAGGGCGGAAAAGCCATCACCACCGACCAACACCACACCAGACTCCACACCAGTGACAGTGGCGATCCTTAAGCAATTATTAGCGGATCACCATGAGGAAATCCACAAGGACATCACTGCACTGAGTGGAGATCTAAATGGGGTGACCACCTGCCTAAATACAATGGAGAACCGTACTGAAACAAATACCGGGGACATAGAGGAACTCAAACGTACTGTGCAGGATCTGCAGATACAACAACTTTCCCACGAATACCGCATGGCTGAGCACGAAGACGCCAGATGGCGTAACAACCTGAAAATTAGGGGACTCCTGGAGGAAATAACAGATGCAGAACTACCACAGGTCATCAAACACCTGCTCGCGACAATACTGCCACCCGCACAGGCAGATCACATACACCCTGACTACCTTTTCAGGATCCCCAAATCCCCAAAGGCACCTACTGGGACCACCAGGGACGCCATAGTTGCTTTCCGGAACGGAATTGAAAAAACGGCAGTACTGGACGCCCTGCGGGGGAGGACACCCCTACAATTTGATAACAGGGCACTGAGTTTCTACGCCGACCTCTCCAACAGCACTTTGGCATGGAGACGAACCCTCCAGCCACTTACCATACTTCTCTGCCAAAAGGGCCTCAGATACCACTGGCGACCATCCCACACCCTGACAGTCCAGCAGGGTACAGACTCGCATCAGGTACGGGACTTGTGCAATGCAGCACCGCTCCTCCAATCATTGGGCCTACCTATGGACTCCCTCAACCCAAAAGGCCAGAAGAACCAGAACCCAGTATCTCCACAGCACAGATGGGACCCGACCAGAATTGTCCCATTCATACCACAAGGCCTCACACCCGACCCATACGTTGCCATTACCACATGAACTGCGACGGGCAGTTGCACGGGACACCTGACAAGACGACATGAACAAGGGCACCACACATGTTGCAAATCGCTCTCCAAGTGTCACCCAGACGCGGTCAGGACAGTCAATACAAAACCTATTCATAACGGTCCGAACTGTGTTTAACGCTTACAAATGCTAATAATATGCCTAATCACTATTAACCCTATTGCTACTTAGCTACTGTTCATACCTACTCTTTGTTCCCACCTTAATTTGACTACTTTAATTTAATATGATTGACTTTATCTTATCGATGTCGACCTCTAATGTGATATGCCATGTAGGATTTACTAACATACACCTGGCTAGAAAGACTCGACCTTAGCGCCCCAAACTCATCATACACCAGGCACTCCCATCGACCGCACCTCCCACACACACTCACTAACTACAAGACTACACTGCACTGGTGCACACTTATACACGCGACTACACAACTAATTACCAGCCAGGGGAAAAAATGTTTGGGCAGCAGAGTGGCAGGCCTGCCATTAACCGACATCGGCTACGCACCCCAGGTTGGACTCCCAACAGCAAGGCCCACTTGAATAAAATTTTTTATTTTATTTCTCTTTGCTTATTTAGGCAGTTGCCTTCTTTACAGCACAATTCCATATATAATCCATAAATCACTTCATTGCCTGACATGTCTAGCAAGGACCTTGCTTCACACAGGGCAGCCACGTTCTAGGGATTCCTATATCAGGGTTTTTTGTTTCATTAGTAACAAGCCTGTTGCCTATATATCCAGTCTTATTTTCTTTTAGAATCTGATTCCATAGGCTCTCAGTCTTCACTGAATATAGCAAGCTCATAGGTCCCTCGTAACAATAACGGCAAGATTTGTACCCAGCCCGAATGCCAAGTCCGCTCACACTTAACTCCTTTATCACCCTGTCCCCATCTTAAATGTGTTTGATATTGTTTTTTTCTCCTTGCATCTTGATAACTAGCATGTACAGCACCTAATAGGCCGCAGCTCAGATAGTTTGTTACTCACTAATCTCATAACGACATACCAGCTAGCCGAACAACCTACTTGTTTATTAATTGTTTATTGTAAATGCGCAAGTCACACCAGCAAGTTTTAAGCCATGCACCCGCATACCACTCATGTCTATACAACCCACATCAACCACGTCTTAAGTTTTGCTATACACCCTAGACATGTTTGAAAACCACATGACCTAGCTACTACTAAAAAAGAAAAATGTGTGCAGTGATCCACCATGCCCTCTATTTGTTCATTTATGTATTTGCTTATCTTGTACTTGCTGTTGAGGCAACGCAAGAGTCTGTGTCAATTGTTTGCACCACAAAATAAAGAATTTATAAAAAAAAAGGTGTCTTCTACACTAGTGTTATATTCAACATACTACACTATAATTACTCAATAAAATTTTTTTTCTTGTTAGTGCTTAGTATCTCAAAATATTTTGTGTAAGTTTACATTTAATGTGTTTTTTCTTTGATTCTGCTTCAAATGACCCTTTGAACAACAATCTAAAATGTAAAGGAACACTCCAAGCACCATAGCCACTATAGCTATTGTGGTAAACATAGCCACTTGGACAATATCCAGAGACTGTACCATTAAGGGTTGCCTGTATGTCGGTGGGGATATGTGTTTAACTCCGTACAATGTATGCTGGCTGTAATGACGTGGAATTCCTCTATTGGCTATCTGCCGAATGCAGATAGCTGTATGTACTGTATTTTCTTTCGTTTCACGAACGGCACTTTTGCGGGCCGTTCGTGAACCGAAAATACCCCCATGTAGTAGCCCACACACTTAGAGGCGTGTGGCACTTGTTAACCGATTGCAACAATGTTGCAATCGGTAATTAGAGGCTCTCCTGGGTGGCCACCATTCGACTACCGACCATGCGGCGGTCGGCCATTTTGGATCCTTTGTTCCCTCAGCGGTGTTTGGTCGTCGAGCGCATGGTACTAAAAACGGCTACTCGACGGCGCGAACACCGCTGAGCTTCCAGGCTGTTCGGGAGTGCCCGGCCGTTCGGTATTTTGTTCCCTGGAAGGCAATCGGTATTTTGAACATGTATTTTAATGAATGTGTTTTTCGTGCGGCGTTCGGTTGTTTTAGCTGGGATCTGAGCGGTAATCTCACGAATGATGCGCTCAGACCCCAGCTATCTACCGAACGTCCATTCGTTTAAATGAACTGCATATTCGAAAAGTTATAGATTTTAATGTAAATTGTCGGTTCTGCTGCACGGAGGGATAATCCACTTAACGGTACATTCCAGTGGGAGGATCCCTCTCGTGCAGCAGTGCCTGATGGGAGAAATGTCTTGTACAGTAAGTCCCCCATGTAGTCCCCTCTGGGAATGCCCCTGGGAGGGGACTCAGGAAACCCCTTGCATGGGGACTTGTATAAATTGTGGAGCTGAAAATAAAGACCTTTTTCCAGCGCTTGACTGTGGATTACTTCCTGAACCAGCGGAATTCGTGGATTTAATATTGGCGTTCCGCTACAATTGGTGGCAAGCGACGGGATCCAACTCTACAGCCGAAACAGCGCATTCGAATGAAAGAAACAACCGAACGGAAAAAGGGAATGGCAATTCGTATGCAGCAAACAGACGAAAGAGATCAGTGAATGGAGACTAATTACACGACTTTGAAAAGGCA
>OW240921.1:20357706-20474430 GCA_933207985.1 Pelobates cultripes | reverse complement strand
TTTTTCTTTCAGTGTGGTTGGTTCTCTTCAAGGGACGAGCCTATCTGCATTTTTTGGTTTTTTTTTTTGTTCATTTTCCTTTCTGAATATTTATAATTCTGCACTGACTAATTGGACTTTGTGGCATATGTTTATTGTTATGTTTACTTTTTTCTTACCTGTTTATTGTTCGCTTCAAAGGAAGGGGAGGGGCTTGAGTTATCAGGGCCTTTTGTGTATCAAGTAACTTTTTTTCTGATTGGTTGTTTGTTTCTATGATCTGTACTGCTGGAGATTCTCAGTAGAGAGAGTTATGCAAATATTCACCTCCTGTCATTACTAAAATTGAGATTATAGTTACAGTACATTAGCATAATCTACAATTAAATTCTAGGGGAATTATCTGTAATTTTGCATGTAACTCAATTTTAACTTTATGTTGCTGGAAGCTAATTGATTATTCATGTCATGAAAATCTGTACTAATAATTGCTGAGTACACTGACCCAATGGGTGAACAAATTCTATGAGTGATTTAGGAATTATCTTTTTTGTGGTTATTATTGCCATATTTCTTATCATTTTTTAACTAGTATTATAGCAAATATTCAGTATTGTCATGCATATTATATATTGTTATAATAATAAATTATATTTTTATAATCGGTTGTGATTAATGTGTGCAATACCAATTCTCTAATAAATGTACTCCAGGGTCTATAAGAGTTAAAATTGTGGGTAACTCTTTAAGTCAATCAAGGGGAAACAGTGCTAAAATATACAATTTTATATTTATAAAAATAATTTTGATAACTTGAATAAAATATAATTTTTAATATTTATTACCCTATAAATATCCTCACAAGCTCCAATTTGTATTCTGACTAGATTTGGAAATATTTTACAGATACATTTTGAAATTGTTTTTGTTAATGTACATTCAATTACCCATGAACCAATTCATAAAATGTATAAGCATTGTTGTCATAAATATCTATATGGTAAGGGAGATTGGAAAACGTCTATGTATATATGTTCTTGTATTAATGGATCACCGTCATATCCTTCTATATAACCCAAAAATATTAATATGGAATCTGAAGTTCTTTATAAAAAAATGATGAACTGAACCTAGTCATGGGTGCTTGGGGGGTCTGCTGGTCAGCCTCTTACCAAAAGACTATGGTCATGCAAAAAGGCTCATAAATGACCTTGTTCATGTCTTTTTGCTATTCTGTTTGGTAGATTGCATTCCCTTCCTATTTTAACATTATCCCGTTTGACTACCAAACAACTGCATGAACCAGAGACCACCAGGGACCTTGTTAACACCTATTAACAGCTTGGAACGGTTCTCACCACAGTGTTCTAATTGTTCGTCTGCGTGGCCGTAATTCTTATGGACAACCATGAGGTGGCAGCCATCTTGTTCGCATTAGCGCAGGCAGCGGTGTTTAGGCATGAATCTCATGGAACTAAAATCGGACACAGAAACTCCCGAACACTGCTGGATTTCCATCATAGCCTGCGTTCGGTTCTATACAAGTTAGAAGGTCACTCTTCGGTGGAATCGTTCGTCTGGATGAGGGGAACAAGCTCCAGGGTAAGAACATTGACCATGTTCTGTAGTTTATTAATTTTTAAACTACCAAACTAGACCGACCGCAAGCCCTGATTCTCTGGAAATATTTGGGCATGGGACCATGCATGCGGTCGGTCAAATAAATAACTTCCAGGAAATTCCTGAACCCCTGAACTGATCTGGGTGATTTTTGGATATGTTGGTCACTATGATTATGGCTATCAGAGGATGTAATATTTGTGAGGGTATTGTATGTTTTAAAGGTATCTTTGGGGTTTTATAAAAATGTGTGTTTTTATGTCTGGAGATTATGGAGTTAATACAGTGCTTGACTCAATTATCTCCCAGGCAGACAGGAGGAATTGTGTGACTGTATATGGGAGTGTCCGGTATTGTCATTGGTCTGTGATTTTGTCCTATAGTCTTCCACCAGGTCCAGGTGGCAGTGCCCCTTGCATTGGGACTTGCATAAAAGGCCAGTTGTGGCTGCCATTAAACAGATTCGTTTTACCCTTCATGAAGTCTAGGCTCATGTTTGGGGGATTGGAAAGCTATATTCATTGTGAGGATTGCTATAATCACTATACTCCCTTGGATCACAACGACTGCTCTTTTTAGAGCAGCCTGCTTTGCTCTCTCTGGACTAGGAGAGGTCTACCCACTGGAAGCTGGATCCTGGTCTTGGGTCCAGGGTTGGTGGAGCGAGACCCCAACCAAGCTGCAGCGGTTTGTGTGGATTACTGTGGTTATGGCGTTCCAATGCAGTGCTTATTGTGCTCGCAAAATCCGTAATAGGAAGCAGTGATTGACTGATGTACCTGGTCGGGGTGCCAGGCAGTCTGTCACAAAAATATACATTTATTCTATTCCCAATGTAAACAGCCATACATATATAAAAACCTAACAGGTGATACAGCTTAGCTGACGTTACGGAGAGAGAGATCTTCGATGGAGGGTAATTGTCTTTGTCCAGAAAGTCAGAAGAACAACCAAAGAGTAATAAAAGTAATAGCAGCATGGTTCTTTTGTTGACTGTTCTTTTATAGACATGACTATAATGACATTATTTCAATGGTGATTGGCCCACTTTTAGTACTCTTTTTAGAACAAAACACTTGATAAATTAAACCCTATGACTCAATTCCAGTGTATCCTACAAAAGTTTAAAAAAAAAACATTACCTTTGCAACATAACACTTCAATACATTTCTTATCTCCCATAATTGCAACAAACATTGCTAATGATGATAAATGTTACTTGTTGTATGTTTTCTGTATGAAAGTAGTTACTTTTACCATCATTGTATTAGTCAAGAATACACTTATATACAACACATATAATTTAGATACCAGAAGCTCAGTTGAACATTTTCAACAAACTCCCAGGTTAGAAGTTTAAACACAAATCTAATAAAGTCAGTACATGTTGACTTAGCTTTCAACCCCAAGTATGATATAATTGTTTACTCTACTGGATGCAGATGGCACACAGTGCCACATGGCCATTATTAATATCAACAAGGTACTCTGGATGCCAAGACCTCAATGCAACCAGTAGGTTGTTTTATTCGAGCAAAACGTTGCAACATAAAGTAATCAGCAGCTGACATTGCGCAAGGTAGCAGGTAAGAGGATCGCAGGAACTGATTATTTTTGCTTTGCTTAAAAGATCTATATACATTACCCTAGCTAATTGAAGGCAATCATGATATAACTTTGGATTTGAAAGAATCAAGTGTCTAATTTTTTGTTTAGTTATTGTTTAGGTATTTTTTATTTATTTTTACTTATTAGTAATGATTAATGATTGTTTTTTTTTATTGTCATATATTTCCTGGATTTTCCCCAGAACAAATCTTTTATGAGTTATGACAATTGCCAGTAGATTTGTTATTGGGGTTCATTATTTTACCACTATTAAGGATAGAGCTAGCAAGCCAGCAATTTTGTCTATTTAAAAGTATACAAAAACAAAATATATTATGTAATATATAATCTAAAAAAAGGGACAGCTTCCTGTTAACAGCTACTTTGAGCAAGGGAGAAACTATTAAGTCTGTCAGTGCTGACAACATACTGAAATTATGCAATAAATTGACATTAACCAGTCCAGAACAGCGTTCTAGGCCACCTGCTGGGGTTGCAACTAACCCCCAACACACGAGTGCCATTATTTCTGGACATAGAGTGTTTAAAGCAGAAACGCTGCACATTCAGGCTCTATCATCGTGAACACTTCAAAAAGCTTACGTGGCCATGGTGGTTGGAGTAACCCTTAGACTGGATTGTGATTTTGCTTGCAAAATCGTAACTATAAATTAAAAAATAATACAAAGCACTTCAGGAAAAGAAGGTTAACACAATTTATAGTTGATTTTTCAATGGTGTAAATGCCAGAGAAGATATCGTTTTAATTGGTTAAATCAAAACAGCGAGTCTTTACGAATACCATGTATTGGGTTAAATAAGCATAGGTTCTTGGTTCCCCAGTATATAATGAAATCCTGTATGCAGAAATGTATTTAAAATACAGGACTTTCTATCTCCAAAACATTTTGTTATAATGGATAGATACGATTCAGACAGATACTGAGATAGGTAGATAGAGATGAATTTCAGGTGAATTTATGTGTAGTTTAGTTTTGTTTTCTTATTTTCATTTTTTTCCTTTACCCTCCTGTTTTTATATATTATATAAAGCAATAATGAAACAATATGATGAGCATACCATACTAATTGACTCCCCTCGGATTGATGTCCTGTAGTTTTCAAAGAATGCAATATGTTAAAAATTAAAAAATGTTATTACATTAAATAATACAATTATTCTACTTGCAAGCTGAGCTGGCAAGATGCAGAAACTCATAGCTTCCAATTCTGTTCTGTGACTGTTGTGTCTAATCCCATAAATTTAGCCCTACCTACAGCTTTTACTTGTCACATAGAATGAGAGACACTGTTCACTATGATGATAGCTGGATTTGACATCAGACTGGATTTCCAGTTGAGACTATGTTAGTTGGACAACTGTGAATAATACAGCATATATAAAGGGACATGAGATATTCTGATGAAGTCTTCGATGTCAAGCGACACTACAAAAATCCAGAATGTTTACCTTTAAGGTAGAGGCATAACCAGAAACCACTGGACCCCAGTGCAAAAATTGCCCTGGCCCCACCACCTATCTGTTTCTTCTCCCCCCCAGGGCCTCCACATGTCTCATTCCCCCCATTAGCCCCTTTAGATTGTCTCACCCCCTAGCTCCTCCACCTGTCTCATTCTCCCCCCACAGTCCATCCACGTGTCTCATTCAACCACCCAGTCAGTGGCAGAACTACCGCGGTTGCAGGGGTCACAGCTGCGACCAAGCTCGTCACTCCAGGGGGCCCGGCGGCCCTGCGGACCCCTGCTATCGTAGATCCCACCAGCTAAGTAATGTGGTAGAACTGGGTATGTCTGTGTGTGTATGTGTGTGTCTGTGTGTTTCTGTCTGTGTGTCTGTATGTATATATGTCTGTGTGTCTGTCTGTATCTGTATGTATGTGTTTCTGTGTTTTTATCTGTGTGCCTGTATGTGTGTGTCTACATGTGTATCTGTTTGCAGGGGGGGGAGGGATAACATTTAGGAGGCGGACGGCAGACGTATGGGAGGAGGGTGGTGGGGGGGTTGACATACAGAGGGGTCCCAGGGCAATTTTTTGCACCTGGTGCCCGTGGTTTCTAGTTACGCCAATGCCCTCAGCCACTCCACATTTCTCATCCCACACCAAACCCTCCACGTGTCCCATCCCCCAGCTCCTTAATGTGTCTCTCTCACTCCCTCTATGTCTCACTCCCTCTTCACCCCTCCATGTGTCTCATTCTACCCCCAAGCCCCCATGTGTTTCTCTCAGCCCCTCCATGTTTTTCTCTCTTCCCTCCCCTCAATGTGTTTCTCAACCCCTTCCCCTCCCCAGCCCCTTTATGATTCTCTCCCACCTCCCTTCCCTAGTACCTCCATGTTTCTCTACCACATCCCCTCTGTGCTGTGTGCTCTGCTCCTGGCGGTCACTAGCCGAACGTGAGCCTTGGGCAGGTGTGGCTGGGCAGCGGCCCTGAAGTACTGCGGGAGGCCCCATATAGTCCCGCCACTGCTTCAAGGATATTCGTGTTTTAAAGAGATATTGTTTTAGAATGTCAGTTGGATATTTTTCTAGTGCAGTGGTTACCAATCCAGTTGTGTCTGAGGTGTTTATAGAATAAAAATTTAAAAAAACAACATCTCAGACACAACAGGGTAATCCCTAAATCCTGAACTGTTAGGGGTACTTTGAAAACTTGGTTGGGAACCACTGCTCTAGTTGGTCAGCCATGACAGGTTTCACCTGCCATTGTACTTTAAACTATATTTATTTAAGATGTGTCTACTGGTGGCGGAGCTTGACAGCCGAGATGAGCGGCCGCAATACTCCAGAGCTCCGAGGCACAAACGAGAAAAACCCGAAAAATACCCATACTAACTACGCCTAAACCACAGCAGAAACCTCCGGCATACACCCTAACGAAATGGGACGCAAAATGAAAAAAACAAACCCGGGGAAAAACAACCCGGGACTCACCATAGGAGACATGTGGAGGCAGGCCTGAGGCGCAAACGAAGCCAACATGGCGGCACTCCACGGGGGATGCTTGGACTTCTCCGATGACCTCTCAGGGGATGAATACTTACCAGTCCACGCGGCGGAAAAGCCCTCACCACCTACCAACACCACACCGCACTCCACACCAGTGACAGTGGCGATCCTTAAGCAATTATTAGCGGATCACCATGAGGAAATCCACAAGGACATCACTGCACTGAGGGGAGATCTAAAGGGGGTGACCACCCACCTAAATACAATGGAGAACCGTACCGAAACAAATACCGGGGACATAGAGGAACTCAAACGTACTGTGCAGGATCTGCAGATACAACAATGTTCCCACGAATACCGCATGGCCGAGCACGAAGACGCCAGACGGCATAACAAACAGAAAATTAGGGGACTCCCGGAGGAAATAACAGATGCAGAACTACCACAGGTCATCAAACGCCTGCTCGCGACAATACTGCCACCCGCACAGGCAGATCACATACACCCTGACTACCTTTTCAGGATCCCCAAAGGGACCACCAGGGACGCCATAGTTGCTTTCCGGAATTGACAAAACGGCAGTACTGGATGCCCTGCGGGGCAGGACACCCCTACAATTTGATAACAGGGCACTGAGTTTCTAAGCCGACCTCTCCGACAGCACTTTGGCATGGAGACGAACCCTCCAGCCACTTACCATACTTCTCCGCCAAAAAGGCCTCAGATACCGCTGGCGACCATCCCACACCCTGACAGTCCAGCAGGGTACAGACTCGCATCAGGTACGGGACTTGTGCAATGCGGCACCGCTCCTCCAATCATTGGGCCTACCTATGGATTCCCTCAACCCAAAAGGCCAGAAGAGCCAGAACCCAGTATCTACGCAGCACAGATGGGACCCGACCAGAATTGTCCTGTTCATACCACAAGGCCTCACACCCGACCCATACGTTGCCGTTACCACATGAACTGCGACAGGCAGTTGCACAGGACACCTGACAAGACGACACGAACAAGGGCACCACACATGTTGCAAATCGCTCTCCAAGTGTCACCCAGACGCGGTCAGGACAGTCAATACAAAACCTATTTATAACGGTCCGAACTGTGTTTAACGCTTACAAATGCTAATAATATGCCTAATCACTATTAACCCTATTGCTACTTAGCTACTGTTGATACCTACTCTTTGTTCCCACCTTGATTTGACTACTTTAATTTAATATGATTGACTTTATCTTATCGATGTCGACCTCTAATGTGATATGCCATGTAGGATTTACTAACATACATCTGGCTAGAAAGACTCGACCTTAGCGCCCCAATCTCATCATACACCAGGCACTCCCATCGACCGCACCTCCCACACACACTCACTAACTACAAGACTACACTGCACTGGTGCACACTCATACACGCGACTACACAACTAAATACCAGCGAGGGGAAAAAATGTTTGGGCAGCAGAGTGGCAGGCCTGCCATTAACCGACATCGGCTACGCACCCCAGGGTGAACTCCCAACAGCAAGGCCCACTTGAATTTTTTTTTTTTTTTCACTTTGCTTATTTAGGCAGTTGCCTTCTTTACAGCACAATTCCATATATAATGCATAAATCACTTCATTGCCTGACATGTCTAGCAAGGACCTCGCCTCACACAGGGCAGCCACATTCTAGGGATTCCTATCTCAGGGTTTTTTATTTTGTTAGTAACAAGCCTGTTGCCTATATATCCAGTCTTATTTTCTTTTAGAATCTGATTCCGTAGGCTCTCAGTCATCACTGAATATAGCAAGCTCATAGGTCCCTCGTAACAATAACGGCAAGATTTGTACCCAGCCCGAATGCCAAGTCCGCTCACACTTAACTCCTTTATCAGCCTGTCCCCATCTTAAATGTGTTTGATATTGTTTTTTTCTCCTTGCATCTTGATAACTAGCATGTACAGCACCTAATAGGCCGCAGCTCAGATAGTTTGTTACTCACTAATCTCATAACGACATACCAGCTAGCCGAACAACCTACTTGTTTATTAATTGTTTATTGTAAACGCGCAAGTCACACCAGCAAGTTTTAAGCCACGCACCCGCATACCACTCATGTCTATACAACTCACATCAACCACGTCTTAAGTTTTTCAACATACTACACTATATTTACTCAATATAATTTTTTTCTTGTTAGTGCGTAGTAGCTCAAAACATTTTGTGTAAGTTTACATTTAATGTGTTTTCTCTTTGATTCTGCTTTAAATGACCCTTTGAACAACAATCTAAAATGTAAAGGAACACTCCAAGCACCATAGTCACTATAGCTATATTGCTCACTATTGTGGTTATAGTGTTTAGAGTGCCTCATCCCCCATTGTAAACAGTTATTCCATCTTTGAATGGTTTGATGCTTTGCCTGCAGTTCATCTGGTGCTGCTCCCTGTCTGTACTATTGACACAGGAGAGTTTGAAGTTCCTAAGCATTCTCTTCCCTTAGAAAACAAGTAAGGTGAATGGTAATTGCATAGCTCTCATGGCTTAGCTTATTACTGAATGCGATCAGTTTACACTCTCAGTCAGTCGAAGGGCTGAGTTCAGGAAAGCCAATGGAAGTATATTTATATATATATATATATATATATATATATATTATAATGTGATTATGTGTGTGTAATTTACCTAACAAAAGAGGATTGAAGGGTGCAGTGAGACACACAAAAAATTAAGTTCGGATGCCAACATATATTTCCTTCCCAGATGCCAAGAACCCTAGGTACAATATACAGGAAAGAAAAGTGACAGGGTTAACAGATAAATACAGAACTAAGATGAACCTCCTTTGTATATATTAGGGGTAGAGCACGTGCAAGACACACACTTGTACACAAAAGGAAACATATAAACAGAGAAAGGGAGAGATAAAGGTGAAAATACATGACTGCTGCACCATCTCTACATCCCCACCGTTGCCCCAGAATAAGCCATGGGGCCCATTCTACAGTGGATAAGGGCAACGGACAAAGCTTTATTAAAAATAAATCATTTTAAAATTATCCATAGCCCTGTCAGCTGTTGGGCGGTTGCCCAGCAGACAGTTCTCCAGCACAAGAAACAAACAACAAAATGTCAAAAAACAAGTTTCCCAGAACTAGGGTGGGAGGATGAGAAATTCAGTCGGGTTCCCTCAACTGTTCCTGACGACTGGTGAATCTCCTCTCCCCATATCTCCTTAAACCCATAAAAATGTGCAACACTTTTTAATCTAGCTAACAATCCATGGGCACCAGTTATGCTCCACCTACCAACTTGTCCAGGAGTAAACAGAGACGCAGCTTTAAAGAATAATTGAAGAGAATATTATTAAGGTCTGTAACGGTGTTAGAAAGAAAAAGTAAATGTTAAAGTTAAAAACATAACAGATAAAAAATATAAAGGACATTATGAAGAATAAGGGGTAGAGGATAGGAGAAGAAAGATTGTAGGAATATTTTTTTAAACTGAAACTCCTCTTAACTATATGCTATCAAAGATTTGTATATATTGCATGTTAGTTGCACACTTTTTGTTCCACTCTTTGTATTCCAGCTTTCGATTGGAGTTTTGCCTTTTCCAATTAAATCACCTAATTTCCATATCTGGACCATACTGACCAAGTTATCATACAAAGGTTATCAAGGCTATGAGAATGACCTCTTTAGCAGTGATTCTATGCCTATTTCTAGCTGTACCTACAGCAGGTAAGATCTTTTATCAAAATACCACAAATAGTCCACATACATAAACGTAACACCACAGACATCCCCACATACATGAATACCGCAAAAACAGCAACCACACATACGTAACACAGGTAGCCCATTTTAATTTCTGTTCCTCACTGAACATACTGAGATATGAAGAAACACTACACTTGCTTTATTGTAACAAGGCAAAGGAATCAGCAACCTATGGAACTAGACGCCTTTGTATGGCAGGCAAGCCTGCCAGACCAGTTGGAGAGATCAGGTGATCTCTCTAACTCACCCATAGCACCCCAGTGCCCATACATTAAGGAAGCCTGTTGTGGTGTGTACCTCCAGCAGGTGCAGACAACACAGGTAACTCTACCTCACAATGTGGTGCTTCTCCATGATTCAGAGCATTGCAGAGCTACGTCTCAGGAAAAGCTCAGAACGGAGACAGCCGTACAAGTGGTCTGCACCCATAGAAGTTGCAGACCACAAGATCCACACAGAGAACCTCCAGGGATTAATTTAAAGGGACTCTCCAGTGCCAGGAAAACAATCCATTTTCCTGGCACTGCAGGTCCCCTCTCCCTGCCACCTCCCAATCCCCAGTTGCTCTTCAGCAGGCCTGTCACAATTGTCTCAAACTCCTTTGTGAGTTTAGGGGAGTCAAAAGTTGGAAGAATGTTTCTAAGGATTGTGTGTTTTATTCTGGTAGAGAGGAAATGCATGCGCATTAGGTCTCCCCGGCCGGTGATGTAATGCAGAGGAGGAGCGGCGGTGACCAGAAACCACCGCCGCTCCTCTTCTGCATTACATCGGCCAGTGAGTGAGACTGATCCCGCCCACCGGCCGGGGAGACCTAAGGCACATGCCGGCGCGGCCCAGCCGGTGATGTAATGCAAAGGAGGTGCGGCAGTGACCCGAAACCACCCCCCGCTCCTCCTCTGCATTACGTCGGCCGGTGGGTGAGACTGATCCCGCCCACCGGCTGGGGAGACCTAATGCGCTTGCGCGGCAATGCCACGCATGCGCATTAGAGCTCCCCATAGGAAAGCATCAGACTGCTGCGTTCCTGTTTTACCCTCAACATAGAGCCTCGTCTCATGTGTGTGGGGGAAAAGGCTACATCTACACTGGAGATTGCTATACGCAGTATACTCCACTGGCTATAATCACTAAGTTCTTTTAAGAGCTTGTTCCTGCTTCGCCCTCTGAAGGAAGAGAGGTTCACCCACTGGAGCCTGGAGCCTTGTTGTAGGAGGCAGCGAGAGCCCAACCAAGCTGAGGCGGTTCGTGGGGTCTGCAGTGCTTATGGTGTCAAGTGGAGTGCTTGGAGCCCTCGGGAAGCACTAGGAGCAACCATCAACGGAGGTACCCAGTCGGGGTGCCAGGTGATCTGTTACAGTCAGGCTCTACTAAGACTTGCAATAGAGGTCAGAGATGGTTAGCTAGTATCTTTGTAAAAAAATGTAAGTCTATGTTTATGAGGGAGATAGGGGCAATAGCTTCCGCAGTTAAGTCTTTCCCAGCTTTGGGTATGAGAGAAAAAGTGGGCTTCCAAGGCCGATTCTGGGAGAGTAGTAAAGGTAGTTAGAGAATTGAAGGCATTCAGAAAAGGATCAGTGAGGGTTAGTAAGAATGTTTAAAAGTATTTGCCTGTGAAGCTGTCTGGGGCAGGGCTTTTACCAAGTGGCAGGCCTGTAACAATTGTCTCAAACTCCTTTGTGAGTTTAGGAGTCAAAAGTTGGAAGAATGTTTCTAGGGATGGTGTGTTTTATTCTGGTAGAGAGGAAATGTTCTATACCCTGTTGTATGGGTGGTGTGTTGCGAATATTGTCAAAGTTGGTAAAGCATTATGAAAGGCTACCAGATTATCTTGTGTTAATTGAGAAGATTCTCCATGGGTTTTTAGATATTCATGATATAGATTGATTGCCTAGTGTTCTGCAGAGGTTTTGCTAATAAGTGGCCACATTTACTACCATGAGCATAGTATGAGTATTGCAGCAAGATTAACCGACGTAAGAATTGTGCGTTCAAAAGTTGTTGAAGCTCTGACCTTTTCCCTGTTAATTGTTTGTGTAGATCGAAGGAGTTGTGCCTCTTATTGAAGTTTTCTAGTTGTAAGTGAATTAACATGTTTGTCATGTTTTTTGAGCCTTGAAGCGAAAGGCAATAAGTTCCCCTTGAATAACGCATTTGTGTGCTTCCCAGGTGATTGTGGGTGATATTGATGGGTGAGTATTTTCTTTGAAGTATTGTTGGAGAGATTTGGTAAACTGAGATACTTTGTCTGGGTTGTTTAGAAAAGGTTCATTAAGTTTCTATGTAGGAGTTTCTATTGGTAGGAAGGGTGTCTGAATCACAAAAGACAGGGGTGAGTGATTAGACCATGTAACTGATCCGTATTCACAGGAGAGAATTAAGTGTAGGAATCTATGTGGTAAAAATAGCAAGTCTATTCTGGTGTAGGTTCCCGTTGCTGTGGAATAAAAGGAGTGGTCTCTGGACTGAGGGTGTGTGATATGCCAAGTGTCAAATAAGTTAATTGAGTTTAAAAGCCTAGCGCTTAGCATTTAGGGTGACCACATGGAGGGTAGCCATAACAACGCAACTGCAGAGCAGAGAAGCCCTGGTCCAACCCCACACGCAAAGCAAAAACAAACTATATACAATGAAAATAAATACAACAAAAATAAAACTGTAAGAACACAGAAATCAGTTAGAAATCACCAATCTCGATGGTAACTATCCCCTAGGGGAGGTAATAATCCACTGATAAATTATCCTAATAATGTTACACTGTCATGTATGCCTAAAAGGCAAAGGAATTGGTTAAGGAATTAAGAAGGAGGATTGATGTTAGTAAGGACAGAATGTTCTACCCTAGTATATAAGAAATTATCTGGAGCCATCAGGAGTAGGAAATGGAACATAGATAACAATGTAGTGGGCTTAAAACAGTTATCAGTAGTCTGTGGTCAATATGAGGGATGAGTATTTGCTGATCAGAATCCCCCCCTTTTTTCCTCCCTCTGATGTGAATGGAGTAACTAAGGTTTTACCAGTATTAGGAATTACATAATGGAATTAGTAAATGGTTAATCTGAAATGACTCAAGGGTCAGTAAATTTTAATGCCAGCAAGGCTGGGTAAGCTCACCTATTTTCCACCTCAGTCAAAACCAAGCTGTTTAGTTTTTTGGGGTTTTTTTTGTGTGAGATAAAAGAGAACCGTAACACCGTCTAACAACAAATAGTGTAGTGAATACCCCCATCCAAGTCATATCGGCATATGGTGGAATTCCACATGACTGCAATCCTAGGATATGTGGGGCCAGTCAAGAGTAGTATGAGGGAGAGCAGGTGGGAAGATATGGGTATGAAGTAAAGCACAGGCTGTAGGAAATAAAGAAGGGGAATGGAGGGCAGAAGGAGGGTGCATAGGCAGAGTCCTAACAGTTCCCAGTTATAATCTAAGCACATGTCAGTATAAACATTGGAGACAAACAATAAAATAACCTTCTTGCTCATCCTGATGTGGCAGAGAGTTGTACTCCAGATTACCATGTGAAATATAGAGCAAGAGGTAGGTTTGAATACCAAAGTTAATATTTGTGGTAGTGGACTTGTGGATCAGACAGTAAGTGAATTGTCATCATGAGTTGTGTCTGGAGGCTAGGTTAACACATTTCTGAAGTTGGAAAAATGTGAGGCACAGCAATTTCAACAATGGTGTGTAACATTTCCAAAGAGGGTACACTTGGGTACAATATGGTAAAAGGAGTAAGGGCAGACACAAATTCCTTTGTGGGTCAATATAAATAATTGTAATCCATGAGTTCCTGATCAGCAGAGTAGGGGAGAAGGTTAATGGTGGTTTGGAGTGCTTTTGGGGGAGGGTGATCCAGAATATGTGTCGCTATGTTCATTCCTTCTTTTCTTGGCTGTAGATTGCCACTGTTGATGCTGTGGTAATTGCATGGAGAGTGGGGTTTGCACCAGACCATACCAATCCTAAATATGGACATCTGGGATATCCAGTGCTTGAGTGAAAGAAGCAAAGTCATTCTCTGTATGGAGTACTTGTGGTTTTCCTTTATAAGTCACTAGCAACGCAAAGGGGTATCCCCACCAGTAGCTGGATGTGAGAAGGTCAGTCAGGGATGCAGTACACATCTAGCTTGAAGACCTATCCAGGATAGGTCTGAATAGATTTAAATTTGGGTTGTTGTGGTACAGGAGAGGCTGGGAGGATTGATGCAGTATGAGCAGGATACCTTCTTTTAGTGTAAAATAGTGAATTCTGGATATTACATCTTTAGGTTGTACTGTAGGGACACGGCAAGGGCCCAGGGCTCTATGTGCTCTGTCTAGTAGCACTGGGGTGTCAACGGTTGGTCTGTTTAAAATCAAATTAAATAATTCTTGAAGAGTAACAGTTAAATCAAATTAGTCCTGTTCTGGCATACCTTTAATGTGGCGGTTGTTACGTCTCCCCCTGTCATCTATCAGCCTATGCATAGTGAAGATTTGGGAGGTTTTTGCCTCTACTGTCGCTTGTAGTTGCTGGATTTGAGAGCACAATAGATCTGTCACCCTCAAGGGTATTCACCCTGTCCCCAACATGGCGGATGACAGCTGTAACGGATCGCCTGGCACCCCGACTGGGTACCTCCGTTGAAAGATGCTCCTAGCGCTTCCTGAGGACTCCAAGCACTGCAGCCGACACCACAATCACCGAACCAGAGAAGCGTATACCTTCTCTCAAGCATATGAATGCTGTAGACAGTTGAATAGGAACCATACAAATAGGTTTACTCTCCTAGCAGTCAAACTGGAACAGCATACAATAAATCCTTCCCCCAATAATGAGACGACACTTCACTTTGAGGGTTAAAACAGGAACTCTCTGTACTGTCACATACAGTCTCTTTTATTCCCAATCCACAAACATAGTACAGCCCACAGGGCGTTACAAAACAGCCAATCAATCCATAAAATACACCCAGACACTCCCACACAAAATCCTCCCCTCTGGCTGTGATATGATTACTGAACACAATGGGTAATCTAATTATCACAGCCAGAGAAATACAGTTTCATAAAACACATCACAGGGACCCCAAAACATGCAATAACCCCATAAAAAGTATATCCTTGGAACTGGGGGATCTGGGTGAACCACATATCCAAAATTCACCCAGATCCGTTCAGTACTTTGGAAAATACAGTTTAATGCAGATTCTGCAGAACATATACAGGCTAAATAAAAACAATCACTGTATAATGTGTCCCCTGCTGTATAGTCCAAAACCACCGCACGATGTCTCTGTGCAACAAATACTGGCGAGATGGCACCGTGTTGAAAAGTCCAAACAGTGTCTGTGAGTTAAAATGGCCGCCATCCATTGTTCTCACCATGTGCTTCTGATACAGGAAATGGTGGCCACCCAGTAACTCCACAGTATGTCCCCAGATGGTTCTTAAAAGGGCCAGCAGCAGCACAACACAAATCCATTATGCCCAAATCATGTCTTTAAAGGGCAATACATCCCAGGGGCCATAGTCACATGGCAGGAGGCTGGCAACCAGGCTTCTCCAGTGCATAGTGGCGAGGTTGGTTCCGCCACAACAGGTCATATGGTCTTTAATTTTGTTTGGAAGGACACTTCCAGCTAACTTAGCATTGCAGCCAGGACCCACTTCAGAGGCAAGCTTCTGATGATTGCCTTCAGGTCAGTATCGGCTGTAAACAGTGAGGCTTCTGTGCCCTCTGGGCTGAATAAAAACCGAGCCATTGTTGGAGGATTCAAGCACCATATTGGGGCCTTGCGCGCCCACATGGAAGTCTGCATTATAGCGGAAAAACGTACTAAGGGCGCACGATTTTCCAGCGGGCTGTTTTTTTTTATGTCTGGTGGGACAACAGGGATCATTTAGGGTGTCCTATCGTGGAGTGAGAGACCGATGATTGCTGATTAACTGCTCGGTGCTACGGAGCTCTCTCAGAGTGTGGCCATTTAGCTCTGTAGTTGGCTCGGCCCCTCAATCAAGAGATATTTTATGCTCTGACTCATGGGAGCAGAGTCTGTCAATCAATTATTTTTCTTTCTCTAGATTTTCTTTTAGACATTTAGAAGATATAGCAATCAGGACACCTCTAATATAATATTCTCATATTCTTTGTCTTCACCTCTGATATAAGCCTTACACACTGTCCATACTGTCATCTGTGATAAGCCAACTATATCAAAATATAAGTTGATTACCCTAAATACCTCATTGTATATACCGCATTGAGTCTTGCAGCAACCACTGAGGCCTGAGAAATTGCTGTGTAAACTTAAACAGCTAATTATAACTGCTGATCAGACCAAGGTTTTATAGGTATCTTACAGTATTACGCACAATATATACAGTGCTGCCATATAAAAAATAGATAATTGTTATGAGCGTAGCTATTGTGGGGATGTAAGTAAAAATGTGTAATCTCCAGGTATCCAGTAGAGATTGATTAAAGGTTATTCTTTTAAATAGCTCAGTATTCTAATCAAGTCAGTTAGGAATGCTAGTAGAGGGATGATCTAAAATCAGATTTAATACAGCATTAAATCCCCACCTACCCATACAAGGTACCTCTCCTACTAATATATTAAATTTAATACAAAATTCCATTAAATTTTTTTTCAAATTGTAGTTTTTTTTTTGTAACATAATAGTACAACAAAAATTCAGCATATGTTGCTACATTTGCATCACAGATTCAACATGCATATTAAATATAGATAAAATGTAGATTGCTAACAGAAAGGCAACCATAGATATAGGGTCAGCTATAAGATCCACCTTTTTAAACATGTCAACTCATACTGTAAGTCAAAACGCTAGTACGAGGGGGGTAACAGCCTCTCAGAAGATCAACAGCTCAACAACTGTTATATATTCGGTAACCTACACATGAATGGGAATCCTTAGTAAAGCTAGGTCTTGGCAGGAAAATACAAGAAGTTGCATTATCTCCAAAAAAACTAAACAAAAAATAAAAAAAAGTAATGATTCCATGTAATCTCTTTAACTAAATAATTGTTTCCAGAGCAATATTTTTTCTTTTTGATACAACGTAACCATTTTAGTATTTAACTTTGTTACCTTAAATTATTCATTCTTTCATTTTTTACATTGTGAAATGGAAATATTACATCTTTCTAAGTAAATTTGCTTTTCCTGTGACTATTGGAAAAAACAAAAAATACATATATATCAATCAATGGAACTAAACATTTTAAAAAAGAATTGTTAGAGTGCTTAGTCTGACCCTTTTAGAACGTTTTAAAACAGCCTGTGTAAATAGCTCACATCTTAATCTTTCAGTTTGTAGCACAACTTGTCTCCAGTGCACCAACGTAAATGGTAAAACATGTGAGGGAAAACCTGTGACTTGCGATGGGGATCGCAAATGCTTTGTGAGATCCAATTTTCTGCATTACCGTAAGTACAAAATATATGTTGAACTCAAAAGCTTTATAAAGTAATGATAATGATGGCATGTACCAATAATAGCCAATACCAACCTGTGTAAGGACACGAGAAATCAGCTGTCCATGTGCTTTTGAACACTCGGTAGATCTAAATGTCAGTGCTCATATTCTCCAGCATTGTAGGGTCTACTTCTCACAAACAGTGCCCAAGCACCATAACCACTTTATAATACTGATGTATCCATGGTGCTCGGAGTAACCTTCTAAGAATGGAGAGAAAGCAGAGATGTTCTTTTTAGGGAAAGTAACAAGATTCTACAAGTGATTTAATGTGGTGACGAAGGATGTTGCTAAATAATAAAACTAAGCAATCATGCTTGGATAGTTGGTGTAATTATGACATGATCTACTAAGAGGAACTTCAAAAATTGACGGGGATATGGTAATTATATGCAGCATTTTTTACACTGAGCTTGGATTCTGTAATGGGATTTTGGTTAGATAAAGGCAGAGTGACTGTGAAGGGCATGTTGGTAAGGGTGTTGTCCTCATACGTATGATATTAACATTTAAATAATTAGTTTGCCTAAAGCAAATGTGTGGATGGAGAAGAATAATCTAGAATGGAACCTTGACTTTAAGGTACAGCTAACAGAGAGGGGTAATGGGGGAAGCACCTAAGAAAGAGCCAAAAAAATATCTGACAGATCCAATTTATCCCAGGAAAGTGCTGCATCACAGATGCTGGAAAAATATCAACACAATGTCTAGAAATTATTTTATTTGTAATGCAATGATGTTTATGTAACAAGTCCAAGATATAAATGTATTCTGCTGTAAACAATTTGTATTTAAATAAATATAGGCATTGAAAGACAAATATCCTAATTTATTCCTGCAGTTGGTGAAGATTCCAGTTCCATTACCAAGGGATGTGTTACTGAAAATATACCCTGTGATTATGTGGGTTATCTTGATATTGGCGGTGCTAATTCTTCTACATATTCAATGAATATTAAATGCTGTGATGGGGACAACTGCAACACCTTTGGTCATGAGAGTGAGTGTCCTTCATTTTTTTTCAAAGTGTTACTTTTAAACATTATGTTATATATATATTATATACTTATACTTTCTATTTCGAAACCTACAAGACTTATTCAATAATTTGTAGGTGGGCGAGAGGGAGGCAGAGCCGATATGGTCTTTACGTACCCTAAGCTGTCCCCCTTCAGCGCCATTATCTTTCTCCCACTTCCCAAGAAAATAGTGAAGAGCAGAGGCTCTCCATATTTCTTACCAGTTTATGCAGGGCCAGAACCCTGTTGTATGCCTTTTTTATGATCTCCCTCACCTGCTGGCACTAAAATGGAGTAGGGGATGGAGAGAGGGCGCAGGGGAGCTCTTGCCGGTCCTCTCCTTGCAAGCTTGGATCATTGCCACAGTTACCATGACAACTATCCGATCTCACGAGGGTGAACTGTAGCCTCAGAGCTGCAGCTGCAGGCTATAGTTCACTCCCCACCAGACCACCAGGGATTACAGGAAATCTCATAGTCAAAGGTAATAAGGGATGGGGGGATATAAAGTATATTTATTTTCAATTGAAAAAAATAATAGATATATTTGCTTTAATCTGCCTGCACATTCACACCCTTACACATACTGAACCCCTCATATACACAGACACATCCACACCCACACACAATGCACCCCTTACACACACACACATTGCAGCCCTCACACACTGCCCCCTCACACACACACTGCCCCCATACTCACACACTGCACCCTTCACACACACACTGTAACTTTCACACTGCACCCCTCACACACACACTGTACCCCTCACACACACTGTACCCTTCATGTACACTGTCCCCCTGACACACATTTAATCCCTCACACAGACACTGTAAAACTCACACACACTGACCCCCACAGACACACTGCCCTTCACAAAAACACATACACTGCACCCCTCACACATGCACTCCGCCCTTCACAAACACACAATGCACCCCACACACACACATACTACTACCTCTATCCCTTACTACAGACCTGATCCTGGGAGACCCCAGGTAAGTTGTTAAACTTGGCACTCCTGGCACAATAACCACTACAGAAAGCTGTAATGCCTATTGTGCCTGGATTGTTCCTACCAGTGCCCCTCCCAAGATTATATTCTGGATCCTCCCTGCTTCAAACTGCACATGAAAATAAACTGTTTACCTTAAAAACTTAACACCTCATTTCACCTAACTCTAAACTCAATCCTAAACAGCCCTTATGCTACAACTTTTAACAACTTAAAGCTCTTAATCCTATTAACTCTAAACACCCTATGGAATCTCACACTTATGTTAAACACTCTCCAACCTTAACCACTTCTACCATTATCGGTAATTCTGCATGCATTTACACTGCTACACACACTCACTATACTCCCAAGTTCAAACACAATACATTACATGTAGAAATATGGATTTACATATTTATATACATAAGCAGTTGCCAAATATGAATATGTTTTTTTAAGATGTTTTTCGGCCTGCAATATCCAGTAATTATATTTTTATATGTCTTCTTTTTTGGGTTGAGGAGCAGGGGGCACCTTATAATCATGTTCCTACAGGCTTCTGACATGTAAATCTGGTCCTGGACAGGACACAAATTGCATTGGACTAGACAAAAGCAATGGGGGATATTTATCAAAGTGTCTCTGCAGCTTTTCTGGAATTTGTTTCTAAAATCAATTATGAGATCTAACAGTATTTTACACTATTTAGCAAGTGTTACCTTTTGTGTATGTATTTATTTTGCACCAGAACACTATTCTATATTCTATCATTTGTTTACACCACCCAAAAGCTTGTGCACAGGGTGTGCCGGGTGTGCCTAATCCTGCGACACGCCTATGGATTTAGACCGGCAGGGGAGATCTCAGGATCTCCCCTGTCGGCTCATGCTTTAAGACTCCATGGGCCGGTGGGGAGATCAAAGATCTCCCTCACTGGCTCACAGCTGCAGGGAGGGAGGCAGGAGAGGACCCAGGGAGCTCCAGCCAGCAGCTCCGCCGGGTTTCTCTCGTGAGATCTGAGTGTTGCCACGACAATGCTCAGATCTCGCGAGAGTGAACTCTAGCCCCGCAGTGTAGAGTTCACTCTCCACTGGACCACCAGGGATGGCAGCAGCAACAAGAATCCCCCCTCCCTACATAAGGTAAGAAGAGAGGGGGGATATTTACTAAACAGCCCCCACTATACACACAATCCCCCAAACATACAGCACACACACACACACACAGCACACACACACATACAGCATTTACACACATACAGCACCCTCACACACACAGCACCCACACAGATACAGCACACAAACAGCACCCACACAAACAACATCCACACACACAGCATCCACACACATACAGCACACAAACAGCATCCACACACACACATACAGAACACAAACAGCATCCACACACACACAGCACACAAACAGCACCCACACACACAGCATCTACACACATACAGCACCCTCACACACACAGCACCCACACACATACAGCACACAAACATCACCTACACACATACAGCACCCTCACACAAACAGCCCCCCCACACACACAGCACTTACACACATACAGCACCCACACACATACAGCACCATCACACACACACACACACACACACCACCCTCACACACACAGTGGTGTATCCTGGTTTTGTGCTGCCCTAGGCAGGACAAAACTCAGGCACCCCCCTCTCCCCGCGCCACCCCCACCCAACCCTTCCCCCCGCCCCACCTTCTAAATACACATACACACACACACACACACAGTCAGACACATACACACACACAGTCAGACACATACACACACACACACTCACACACACACACACAGTCAGACACAAACACACACATAGACAGACACAAACACAAACACACACACAGTCATACACACACACATACACAGACACAGTCAGGCACAAACACACACACATACACACACAAAGTCAGGCACAAACACACACACACACAGTCAGACACATACACACACACATACACAGTCAGACACACACACACATACACAGTCAGACACACACACACTCAGTCAGACACACACACACACACACTCACACAGACGCACAGACACAAACACACACACAGTCAGACACAAACACACACAGTCAGACACATACACAGACAGTCAGACACATACACAGACACAGTCAGACACACACACACACATACACAAACACAGTCAGTCACACACAGTCAGACACACACACAGATTAACTTTTTTTTTTTATTTAAATCCCCCCCCAACCTCCTTACCTTTGGGAGTGCTGGGGGGGAGGTCTCTCTCTCCCTGGTGGTCCAGTGGCTGCCGGTCGGGCGGGCGGCGCTGGCAGGCGGGCGGCTGGCGAGGGAGCTCTTCCTATGAGCTGTCTGCTCAGCTCCCTCGCGCTGGCTGCAGAGTGAGGCTGGGAGCCGGAAGATGACGTCATCTTCCGGCTCCCAGCCTCACTGTGCGGCGCGCGAGGGAGCTGAGCAGACAGCTCATAGGAAGTGCTCCCTCGCCAGCCGCCCGACCGCCTGGGATGTCAGTTAGCCGCAAGGCTAACTAGGCATTTGCCCTGGGCATTTGGGGGGCGGCGTTTTTTGCCGCCCCCTGAAAAATGCCGCCCAAGGCAAATGCCTTGTTTGCCTCGCGGCTAATACGTCCCTGCACACACACACAGTACACTAACAGCAAACACGCACACAAACAGCACCCTCATACACAGCACCCTCACACACAGCACACTAACAGCCCCCTCACAAACACACAAACACCCTCACCCACATAGCACACTACCAGCACCCTCACACACAGCACCCTCACACACACACAGCACCCTTACACACACAGCACCCTCACACCACCCTCACACAGCGCACACACACACACACAACAGTGTGTGTGTATATATGTGCGTGTGTATATATATATATATATATATATATATATATATGTATATATGCATACATACATACATACATATACATGCGGCGTGTGTTTGTGCTTTAGGGTGCACACCCTAATGCAATAGGCTGCACACGCCTATGACACCACCCTTAGCTTGCCTTAAGGAGTGAGGCAGAATATTCACACAGTAGTTTTAGTTACTTGATATAATTATGGAGGCGCAAACATCTGTCAGAAAATACAAAGTACAAAGCTTCTTTGCTACTTTGCAGTTTGTAAAGAACAAGCTGTAGCGAGTTTTAAATAATTGTATTTTATTATTTCTTCTTAATCACAGTTCCAGAGGAGAATGAAAAATTTGAAGGAAAAACTTGTCCAACCTGCGTGAAATTGAACTCGAACGAGGAATGTGTTCCAGAAACTGACATGGTGTGCAGGGGGAAAGATGACCTGTGCTACACTTATGTGGGTACCTGGCGTGACGAAGGTAATTTATGTAGATTTCAGTGTGTAACAAATGTAATTGAACAAGCTTCAATTACCTATTTTTATAATGCTTGTTAGATATAAGATAGAACAGATCTATGTACTGCATTTCTGCTTGTATTCACCAGAATCTGTATTTGCGCAGAGAAGTGTAGGGTGGGACAGATCCAGAGGTCCATCTCTGGTAATCTAACGATCACAGAATAAGAAAATTTCCAACACTTTTTTTTATTATTTGGTTTATATAAACAAAAGGAGGAATAAAGAATATAAAATCCAAAACAAAATACAGAAATAAAATAACACGTGTTAAATAATATGCTTCATATAATAGTAACACAGTAAGTAACTGTAAGCTGAACATCCCTACAAGCTTTGAACATCCCTACAAACAGGATGAACAGAATATGAAAAGAGAGTGAAAAAAGAAACATAAACAGAGGGAAAGATAAATGGAGTAAATACATATTAAGGAGAAACACTTTAAAGGAATATGTAACTTGCATTGGAACAGAATATGAAAAAAAAGCACATTTGTTAACAGAAATGGGGAAACATGGAGAATGAAAAGTTAAAGGGACACAGTACTGCCTAATTAAAAAAAAAAAAAAAATCACTGTTAAAAACATGCCTGCATTTAGTTATGCATTATTTTCCATCGGAGGTATAGCTAAAAACAGCACACAAAAGCTGAATATCTTTTGCCTGCAGCTTTTTCAAGTCCCCTGCCCTCCCTAATCCAGCTCAAACTTCGTGGCTGTCCAATTACAGCCTTCCCAGTGCAGCTACGTGAGAAGTCTTTGGAAGGCAGGTGCTCTGAGCAATTGCTGCCTCTTGATTTTAGCTCCACTGAGCTAAACAAACTAGGAAGTGTCAAGAACCAGTTGTCTGATTGGCTGCAAGAGAGTGGTAACAATGTTGATTTATAAAAGTGCCAATTTATATCTGCACATTTTGTTAAAAAAAAAAAAGTTTACACACACCAAGGATTTCAGCTAGCTAAAGTGCTTAGAGGTCTGAAGTGTCCCTTTAAGTAAGGTTTAAGTGTTTACATTGCTACCTAGGAACATCTGTGGGTGCAATCACTCAGGTGCTACCTGGGTGGAGCACTGACGTTTAGCATCTCCACACTTTGCATGGAGACACTGAACTTTCTCACATAGATGCATTAAGTCAATGCATCTCTGTGATGATATGCTGATTGACCAGAGCTGTGTTTTGCCGTGCATTCGCAATAGGCTCCGATTGCTTGATAAAGGCATCTGTCTAGGTCGAAATGTTGCAGTTTTTATCACAACAAATATGCCTTCCTGCAGCAATCCTGAGTGTCTGGACCTATTTTATGTTATCTTATATGGTAATAAAAGCAAGGATTTTCATACGTGGGGAAAATGGAACAAAGACCATCTAGAATACCTCCTAATATGGTCATTGTTCTTATAATGTAAGTTTAGGTTTTACGGTCTATTCTAGACTTTTGAACCAAGCAATTCCAAATTAACCTGGTTTGCTCATTCTTCAATATCTTTCCCCTCCTGAGACTCAACATACTCAACTTACATCAAAACAACACATCGGCACCCATCCCTAGGCCTGCAACCACATCCTTTTATTATCGCTAACACGACTATAAGGGGGAAAACATTGTTACAAAGTAGTACAGCATAGTTTAGAAAAAGAAAAATAAGTCTTTTAAAAATGAGTTTGTACTCTTTTGGTTATATGCTATAAAATTACTGATAGTAGCAAGATGGCTGACAGCAAAGCTCTGCCAGGTTCAATATTTTATCAATAATATCACTTAAAACACTAGCAGATGTTTGCAACTAAAACATTCCGACACAGGCGTTGACTTTCTACATTAAAGTCAAAGCCACCTCCACCGAGCCTGACCACTATTTAGTATTTAATGTTTTGAAAATTGTATTTTCCAGTTCATGAGAGTCCAAAATACATGCTTAGTGAAATATTTTATTAACTTTTCATAAAAGACAACAGATTTAAAAATGATCAATGCAAGGTATAGTGGGATATGTGACAACAACAGTGCCAAATAAAAATTCTGTCTAGATTTTAATACTTTTTAATATTTTACAGATAATATATAAATTATCTTTGTAAATGTAAATTCAGTTATCTATGAACCATATTATACAGTGTTTAAACATTGTGCGTTTTCTTTATTTGATTTCTGTTTCATTTCATCTTTACAGTTGGCAATGAAATACACAGTTCTGAGAAAGGATGTTTGGAAACGTTTTTATGTAAAGAACTATTTGGTTTGGCAACCGGCATGGAGGCAGTCCAAACAACTACCTTTACTTGCACTTAACTTAAAAAAATTTAAAAAAAGAAATAACCTATTCTAATAAGGTTTGTCATAACCAAAACAAACTTGTAGTTACTGATTATCAAAATGATTTGTGTTTTGGTGAAAAAAATAAATAATTGCAATTACCACAAAATAATTAAATAATAAATGCAACCAATGTAAAATTTTCCGAAGTTGAACTGCTTATTTAATTTCCTCAATATGATGGACTAATTTGTGACTGCGATGAGTAATTGAGCCTCTCTGCTGATTCTGAAATATCCAGAGAGGAGCTGAAGAGACAAATGCACTTTCTCTGTCTCCTCAGCTCCTCTCCAGGCATATTGGTTTGCTGAGAGAGTCTGATAATAAATAATAGTTGTTGCTAGTTGTGTAACTCCCACCAAAGTTTGATAAGCCAAGACATGTATATCATTGGAATTCGGGCTCCTGCATGGAATTGGAAAACATGATACCTCTTCTTCTCACTCAAATGGCATTTATCTGTTTTGTAGATTACTACAAATAATACTCATATTTGTTGGCAAATACTCCAAAAAATATAAATAATTAAAATAAAATATAAAGAGGGAGGTTAATAAATTGTTCTGTTTTTAGAAGTGGTGCAAAATATCTTTACGGATTCCACTGGCTTCCAATGTGATTGGCCCAGTTTTATTACTTTAAACCTTTATCTAGAAATTGATCCCAATGATACTTCCCACTCTACCCATCAATGTAAAGCAATTATACATTTGCTACATAATAGTATGTTCTACTTTTTAATTACCATGAGTAAAACAAAATGTCTTATGATGAAACTTCCTTTTCTTGCATTGTAAAGGATACTGTTTGATGGATATTTTATACATGATGGAGATTCCCAATAGAGTCATTGAATAAACCCTGAATACATGATAAGAGGGCTGCACTAACCTGAGCATACATACATTATAGGGTGCTGCTGGAGCCAATTCATAGAACATGCAAAATTTAGCTCACTTACTAAACGGCAGTTTCAGGTTTCATAGAAGGTAATAGTTTTATTTACAAAACACATAATTTAAGCAAAAAGGATTTAGTTAAAGTATATGATCATACATTGCATAATCCTGCCACAGCGTCAAGGTACCCTATTCTTGGCAGGTCCTACTCTAACATTCTAAAGCCTGCTGTTATGAGATTAATCCACTTACTTGGGAAATGCTTCCTTACCGAGACTCTCTGCAGGTGAGTGGCACTCTTGGTTTCATGCATATATATTTGGGAGTCTAAATATAGAGCGCGTGCTCTACTAATAACTACATTATATCATCAAACACTCACAACTAATAGTCTTTGGACAGCAGGGGCTGCCATTGTCTAAGGATTGTTCTTCATTAAATACCACCAGTGAAAATGCTAATTACCAAAGCAATAAAAAAAAGAAAGACCTCTAAACTCTTTGACATAATTTTATCAATTGGAGCCATGGAAGTCTAGCAAGTCTGAATTTTGGAAATTCAATAAATTGGAAAGTTTATCCAACAATATAACATTTAGGCCAATTAAGAAATTGAGAGAGGTTGACTGGACTACTGAAGACACTGGTCAATGATACTGGTACTTATCTCTCTCCATCAGTCCACTTAAGCTCCAAAAAGGCCTTTTATAAATGCTGAAAACAGATGCCCTCTCGCGGAAAAGTGATTGTTGACAGGGGCCTACTCTGCCTAATGGTCAATCTAGCCCTATGTTCAGAGCTCTCTGTGATGTACATAAAACATTGGAATTATATACATTTAACATGGGTGCATTATTTTTAAGGGAACTCCTCCCTCCCCCAGAACAGTCTACATTATGTATTATTATTATTATTGCCATGTATATAGTGCCAACACATTCTGTAGCACTTTACAATATTATGAGTGGGGAGGGGATTTAACTATAAATAGGACAATTACAAGAAAACATTCAGGAATAATAGGTTAACGAAGACCCTGCTCAAATGAGCTTACAGTCTATAGGAGGTGGGTTATAAAACACATTAGAAGAGGAAATATCAATCACATAAGGTGGGAGTGAAGCAGAGCTAGAGGAGAGAGTAGAGTGCTGCCCTTTAGGTGAGAGCAAGAGACAGGTATGTGAGGTAGAGGTTACTCTGGGAGGTCATAAGCTTTGACAAAGAGATGGGTTTTAAGGCACTTCTTAAATGATTGAAAACTAGGGGAGAGTCTGATGGAGGAAGGCTGGCTATTCCATAGGAAGGGATCTGCAAGCACAGAAGTTGACCGTGCGGGTGCGAGCAGTGTACAGGAGAAGGTCACGGGCAGAGCGGAGGGACCGAGAAGGGACATACATATGGATCTATGAAGAGATATAAGAGGGGCTAGAATTGTTCAGTGCGTTATAGGTATGGGTTAGCACTTTGAATTGACTCCTATAGGATACAGTAAGCCAATGTAAGGACTAACAGAGGGGTGTGGTGTGAGAGGACCAACTAGAGAGGAAAATCAGTCTGATGCTGACATTCATTACAGACTGTAGCAGGGCAATACGGCTTTTGGGAAGACCAATCAGGAGAGGGTTACAATAACCCATGCAGAAAATTACTAGAGCATGGACAATCTCCTTGGTAGCATCTTTCGTAAGAATGGGGTGGATGCAGGCTATGCTTTTAAGTTGAAATCTACAGGATTCTACAGTGACACATTGCAGGATGGCAGGGGAGAGGTCCGAGGTGGAGAGATGTATCTGGGTGTCATCAGCGCACAGGTGGTAGTGGAATCCACAAGTGGCAATACGTCTGCCAAGAGAGGCAGTATAAAGAGAAAATAGAAGGGGACCAAGGACAGAGCCTTGAGGGACAGGATGAGGGGAGGAGGTATCTTTGGAAAAGGAGACACTGGATGAGCATTGGGAGAGATAAGAAGAAAACCACGAGAGGAGAGAGTCACAGAGACCAAGTGATTAAAGAGTTTGAAGAATGAGAGCATGATCAATGGTGTCAAAGGCAGCAGAGAGGTCAAGAAGAATTAGTATGGAGTAGTGGCGTTTGGATTTAGCTATGATTAGATTGTTAGTAACTTTGATAATAGCAGTCTCAGTACAGTGGAGAGGGCAGAAGCCATATTGAAGCCATATTGAAGAGGGTCAAGGAGAGAGTTGGAATTGAGGAAGCGAGACACACGAGTAAAGACAAGTCTTTCCAGAAGATTTGAGGAAAAAGGGAGCAGGGACGGGTTAAGAGATATTTTTTTCAGGATAGGTACTACAGTGGCATGTTGGCATGTTTAACCCATTAAGGACCAAACTTCTGGAATAAAAGGGAATCATGACATGTCACACATGTCATGTGTCCTTAAGGGGTTAAGGTCAGCAGGGACAATGCCAGAAGAGAGAGAACAGTTGAAGATGTGTGTTAAGGAAGGCACAAGACAAGGGGAGAGAGATCTGATGAGATGGGACAGGGTCGATCAGGCAAGTGGTGGGGCGAGAGGAAAGGAGCAGTGCAGCCACCTCTTGTTCAGTAGCTGGGGAGAAAGTCTGAAAGATAGGAAAGGCATGATCTATGTGTGGTTGAGAAAGAGAATGGCAAGGTGGGGAGAACTCTTTCCTTAGCTGTTCAATCTTGTCGGTAAAGTAACATGCAAAGTTATCAGCAGTAAGGTTAGTTTTGGGGGGGTGGCCACAGCAGGACGAAGAAGAAAATTAAAGGTGTCAAAGAGACGCCTGGCATTGCGTGAGCATGAACTAGTTAGAGAGGAAAAGTATGACTGATTGGTGAGCGCAAGGGCTGCGCTGTATGAACACAATATGAATCTATAATGGAGAAAGTCTGGCTGGGTGCGAGACTTTCTCCAGGAGCGTTCAGCACAAAGGGAGCAACTTTGCCGATAGTGTGTTGATTTAGTATGCCACGGTAGGGGGCGTGTCCTCCTCGAGGTGCATGTTTGGAGCGGGGCTGCAGCAATAAAAAAGGCAGAGGTAAGGGTAGTGTTATATGTGGAGATGGCCAGTGAGGGACAGGAGAGGGAAGAGATGAATAGCAGTTGTGAATTAATATCAGCTGACAGCTGCTGGAGGTCAATAGAATTAAAGTTCCTCCTGAGTTGAGGGGGGTTAGGCTGAGGTTGTTGGGTGAGGGGGTAATCGAGAGCAAGCGATAAGAGGTGGTGATCAGAGAGAGGAAATGGAGTGTTGCAGATATTAGATACTGTACATGCATAAGAGAAAATGGCATTGAGGGTATTGCCAGCTACATGGGTGGGAGAATTAGCCCACTGCAATAGCCCGGGGGAAGAAGTAATTGAAAGTAGTTTAGAGGTTGCTGAGGTCAAAGGTGGGTTAATGGGAACATTGAAGTCCCCAAGAATTAGGGATGGATTATTAGAAGAAAGGAAGTAGGTTAGCCAGGCAGCAAAGTGGTCAAGGAAGAGGAGAGGGAAACCAGGGGGACGATAAATAACGGCAATGTTAGCAGAGAAGAGTTTGAAAAGGCGAATTGAATGAATTTCAAATGATGGAAATTAGAGGGAAAGGTATGTTTGTAAGAAACAAAGTGAGGCTTCTTGTGACAAGAGCTAACTATCCCTTGTTGTGGAAATAAGGTGTGCACATATTTCCTAGTTAGAGAAAATGTCTATTTACTCATTTCACGATATATCACATATAAAAGCTAAGCGCACATATTTTAATCAAGATGGCTGCTAGAAGCTTCTAACCCCTCCTCCCCCCCCTTCCCCTCTTAACATCGACTAACTACCTCGTGCAGCAAGATGGCGCCGGGAAACCGTGGGAGACCCTCATGGCCCCGGTGACATCACCTACAGTAGGCAGAGCATTAGAGCAACCACTTAACACCTAACCAATTATTGATGTATTATTCCATGTTATCTCTGACAATGCTTATGATGTAATTTTGCTTTAAAAGGGACCTGCCGTCCCCTCTGAATAAACATTCCTCAAGTTATTCAACAACCTGGAACCTGTGTCTGGTGTGAATTACTTCAGGGAGCGTGCACGCATTGTTTCATTGATTTGGCCAGGGGCAGATACACAAAGAAATAATCAATATATTGATTGATTTTTCCATTTCATCCCTTATCACTGTTTACCCAGTAAATACCCTGCTTTAATGGCTCAGTTAAAGAACACATGTTAAATAACTTTGTTTTCCTCAAAAAATCAAGTGACGAGTATCAAGTTTATTTTACAAGAGGCACAAAATGGCTGCTATGCGGTTCAATTTAATACAATATAGCTGAAGCTCGGATTTACTTAACAGTTCAACATTCTAGAGCAATATGTCTGACATCACAGAGAGATATGAACTCAGGGGAGGGAACACTTGAGTCAGTCTGTTGGGGTACAATAGTATTAAGTTTATGTAAGAGCATAATAACGGGAAAAGAATATGCTATAGTCACAATATAATATACACCAAAAGTGTTATATCCTACATACTAAATCATTGATAAAATTCATAAACCACATATATAAAGCCATAAAAATAAAATATTAAAATAGTGACAAAAACTATAAAAAGTTAGAGTGAATAATCAAATCCATTTAATAATGGTAAAGAGAGCTTTATTAACATGATCTTTCTTAAGCTGTTGTAGCACAAATTTTCTGCATTTTTTTTTTTGTCAGCATTTTCATATCTCTTGCCATAGGATCCTCCTTCATTATCTAACACACCCATCTCTGTTTTCAGTGTACCTAAACTTTCACATTTGTTTTTGTTTTGTTTTTTCAAATGTGTGTACATTCTGAGATGTGTAACTTTCTAATATTTGTTTTCCAAATGATATTCCATTTATCCTCAGTGCTTTTTTCACTAAAGAGTTTATGCCAGTCAATATATTGTAAAGCTGCCCTTATCTTATTGACATTGGCCTTTTTAAAATAATATGTTTTATTATAGTTTTGCTTTATTTTATTTTTTTGCTTTATTGAATTTACTTCAAAAGACACCATATTGTGATCACTATTTCCCAAATGCTCCCATACTTGAATGTTGGTCAAAAGATCAATATTGTTTGTTAAAACCAGGTCCAGACAAGCATCCTTTCTAGTTGGTGCTTGTATCAGTTGTGACATAATGGTGTCATTTAACACATTTAAAAACCTGGTTCAATTTATGTCCAGGTAATTAAAATCTCCAATAATTAATGTGTTACCCAGATGTGCAGCTATCCCATGTTTCTCCAACAGCTGTTCTTGCTCATCAATATTAACATTAGCTGGTTTATAACATATCCCAATCAATAATTGATTTCTCTTCTTTTGTTGTAAGCAGATATCTACCCATAAAGCTTCCACATTTCCCTCATCACATTCCATTTGTTTAAGATTTGACATCAGTGGTGTATTTAGGATTTGTGCTGCCCTAGGCAGGACGGTGCTTGGGCAAACCCCCTAAATAATTACATTTTCCCCACCCCTTCCTGTCAAGGCTGCACTTTGACTGACAGACGCTCACTCACTGACAGATGCACACACTCACTGATAGATTGACAGACACACACTCTCATATAGACTGAGAAACAATGACATACACACACACACTCACTGATTTGACAATCTGATAGACAGACACACACTATTACTCGAACACACACTGACAGACTCACACTCACTGACAGACTCACTGACAGATGCACACTCTGACAGACGCACGCCCTCACTGACCGACACATACACACTCACTGACAGACACACAGATATTCACTCACAGACACACACACTTACAGACACACACACACACACAAACCTACAGACACACACACTTACAGACACACACATACTCACTTAGACACACACACTGACAGATGCACACATATTCACTCACAGACACACATTTCCCCCAACATTCACGCATTATTATTTTTATTTTATTTTATTTTAAATCCACCCAGCCTCCCTGGGAGAGCTGTAGTGGATTACTTACCTTCAGTCCAGTGGGGCTATTGTGCAGGCAGGTAGGAGGCGGACAGGCAGAGTAGGCGGCGAGGGAGCTTTAATCTTCTTGCTCAGCTCCCTTGCGCGCCGCTTAGTGATGCCGGGAGCCGGAGTGATGTCATATTTCGGCTCCTGGCTTCATTAAGCAGCGCACGAAGGAGCTCAGCAGAACCGCCTCGGGGGGCACAAAAGTGGCCAACCAGCTCTTGAGCCCCCCCAAGACACGAGGCAAACAAGGGATCTGCCTGGCCATTTTGGGGCAGCTTTTTTTGCCACCCCATGTAAAGTGCCGCTCAAGGCAAATGCCTTGTTTGCCTTTTACATCACTGGTTGACATACAAACAAACCCCACCAACCTTCCTGTTTATTTCTATTCTACATAAATAATGTATAACCATTTAAGTTAGCTGCCCAGTACCTCATCTCACCATGTTTCTGTTAAGCCTATTATGGCATATTGCTTAGTGTATGCTATTGCCTCTAGTTCCCCCACATGTTTTTCAAGATCTATCTTCGGCAACTTTGATAAAGTGGTGCAGATTTACTGAGGAGACAGTGGAATCGAGACAGTGTGGAGTGAAATATATATGGTTATATTGTCATGAAGGAAAAAAAACATGATACTTGCTACTATTGGAGAGGGACATAAGTTCTTGCAAGCTTGGAAGGAAGAGGAGGCTCGGGTACTGAAGACTTTTAAAACAGAAGAAAAAGACTTAGTTGTGATATTTTGCATTTTCATATTGCAGTTTTCTTGTGAGACTTCATAGGGCTATCAGAGTTCTTTTTTTATATTTGTGAGATACTTCTTTGAGACTGTTTCAAAAGGATCTGCAATAGTTGAGACTTCTTCTAGTTTATGTCATGTTGTGTTGAGCCTTCTTCCAGAGACTTTATTTTTAAAACAGTTTAGCTTTATTATTGTCAAGATGATTTACGTGTTGCACTGTACCTGAACTTTATATTGGAAAAGGATTAAGCTCACATTTATTGGAAGCATATAAAATGTAACATACACATATAAAAAGTGTATGTATATCAGGGTGACACATCCCCTCACCAGTGGTGTATCCTGGTTTTGTGCTGCCCTAGGCACACAGACACACACACACTCACTAACAGACACACACTAACACACTCTAACAGACACACACTAATACACTCACATTTTTTTTTAATTTAATCCCCCCAGCCTCCTTATCTTTGGGAATGCTAGGGTGGATTCTCGTTTCCCTGGGGTCCAGTGGGGCTGCTGGGCGGCCAGCTGGTGACTGCAGGCAGCGAGGAAGCACTGATCCTCCTGTTTAGCTCCCTCACGCACCGCAGAGTGATACCCGGAGCCGGAATATGACGTCATATTCTGGCTCCCGGCATCACTCTGTGACGCACGAGGGAGCTGAGCAGAGACAGCTCACAAATCAGTGCTCCTTCGCCACGCGCCCGCCCGCCTGGATTGTCAGTTAGTCGCCAGCCTAACAAGACATTTGCCTGGGCATTTGGTAGCGGGTTTTTTTGCCCCTGCAAATGCCTTGTTTGCCTCGCGGCTAATACGTCCCTGCCCCTCACATACAAATGTGAGTTTAATCCTATAGAAATTGTATTTGTGCTTAATTATACCTGGAGGTGATCTGCACTAAATAGTGCTTTATGTACATATCATCATATTTTGCATGTTCTGGCCATCTCTGGGAGGAGACGGAAGGTAAATCTAAGCTTAGGAGTAGGGTTATCATAGGGTAATGGGTAATATTGTTATAGGGTTAGCTACAAAAATTAATCGTAGACATGAAGCTTTTCTAACCATAATAACACATACATTTATTTATGAAGTTATTTTTCTTTAGTTGCATGTGATGACTAAAAGTTACATAGAAACATAGAATGTGACGGCAGATAAGAACCATTCGGCCCATCTAGTCTGCCCAATTTTCTAAATACTTTCATTAGTCCCTGGCCTTATCTTATAGTTAGGATAGCCTCATGCCTATCCCACGCATGCTTAAACTCCTTTACTGTGTTAACCTCCACCACTTCAGCTGGAAGGCTATTCCATGCATCAACTACCCTCTCAGTAAAGTAATACTTCCTGATATTATTTTTAAACCTTTGCCCGTCTAATTTAAGACTATGTCCTCTTGTTGTGGTAGTTTTTCTTCTTTTAAATATAGTCTCCTCCTTTACTGTGTTGATTCCTTTATATATTTAAATGTTTCTATCATATCCCCCCTGTCTCGTCTTTCCTCCAAGCTATACATGTTAAGATCCTTTAACCTTTCCTGGTAAGTTTTATCCCGCAATCCATGAACCAGTTTAGTAGCCCTTCTCTGAACCCTCTCTAAGGTATCAATATCCTTCTGAAGATACGGTCTCCAGTACTGTGTGCAATACTCCAAGTGAGGTCTCACCAGTATTCTGTACAATGGCATGAGCACTTCCCTCTTTCTACTGCTAATGCCTCTCGCTATACAACCAAGTTATAAGCAAAATGATGAAACTTATATTTTTCCATTTTCACCCATTTTATACTTACTTAAAGTGGTGTTAGGTACACATATAGAATATTGAAATAAAGCCATTTTGTCCTTGATAAAATCAGCCTAGAATATGTCTGGGTTCACTTAAATGGTTACCTTCAATCACATAAGAAAAGCATAGAACAAATTCTTGGTTTTGTTTTGGTTCAGAAGTTGGACAGTTGCCCTGATTATTAAGAAGTAAACACAGCTAGGTGTGGGCTTTTTACAGAACAGTGTGGAGTTAATTAGCAGGATTAACACCATGGTATGGGATTAATATAGTATGGTGTTGGGTTACTACAACATGGTATCTGGATAGTGCTGCAAGAGCAGGTTTAATAGAGCATGGTGTGAAGTTACACATGTGTGATGTAAAGCATGGTGTGGATCAGGGGCAAATGCAGAATCAAATCCCAGGAGGGACACTGGCAGTGGGCTGTAGCAGTGCAGGGGGCTGTAGTGTATGGGATAGGAGGAGGCATTAGAGTTGGGACCAGGGGACTGTAGTGTGAGGCATTAGGGGCTGTAAAGGGGGGGCTTGGGCCGCAATTAGCAGGTTAAAAGGCTCTAGTTGGGATGAAGTAGAGGCTTGGGGGTTCTAGTGGAGTAAGGGGCTGTGTTGGGAGTAGGGGTTTATAGTGGAGGGATCGGGCTCTAAGTAGATGAAATTGCATTCACAGACACATACACTGGCATACACACACACACTTACACACACACACACACACAGATGTAAACATATACCTACACAGACACACAAACAGATACACACATACCTACATATACACACTGGCCCCCATACATACACACATATACCTACACAAATACACACACATACATATAGATATACACACTGTCACACACACACACACATACACACACTGGCACACATACCTATACATACACACACTGTCACACAAAGATAAACTCATACACACTCTGACACAAAGGTACACATACATACCTACACACACACACGCACAAAGATACACACATACAGACACTAAAACACACATAGATACACACACACACACAGGCATAAACAGATACACACTGACACTCACAGATATACACACACACATACCTACATGCACACTCTGACACACGCATACACATATACCTAAATATACAAACTGACACACACACAAATTGCAGTTTACATATTGTTAACCACCCACTGCTTCCATACCTATTAGTTGCAGGGAGATGAATTCCTGGGGCTGCCTGATGCTGATGTTAGTCATCCTGCAAAGTTGTCCCTCTTCTGCTTCTCTCCTCTCTCAGTGTTTCTTTAGTAACAGATAGTCACTTCCTCCCAGCACTCTCTGTACATATTAAAGGGACCCAGTCTCTGTAAACATTAAAGTTAGTAGGTAGGTAGTATAAGTAGGTAGTTCTGCCTATAGTAGCTGCACTATTTTCTTGGGGGTGAGGGATTGCCCCTTTGCCTACCTTGCCCTGGACCTGCCAATGATGTGTGGTTAATTAGCAAGTTTGGGAAAAGCAGGAATGGTGTGGGGTTCCTTAAATAAAGACTTCTTGACCAAATATTTTTAAAAAGTTTAACCACTGAATGGAGAGTACGGAATTGTTATCATTACAGGTATATGACAGACACACACAGAGACATATAGAAATACTATCACTACCTTTTTGTCTGTAGTCTCTCTAGCTGTGAATTAAAAGCAGCTCTCTCAGTAGTGTTGGTGCTGAGCTTTGTGCATACATTTGGTAAGGAAGTTCTTCTGGTGTGAGGGGGCATTTCTAAGGAGGCAGACCTACGGTGCCATAATCTGCAAAACATTTATGTTTTGGGAGGGCAAAAATGTAATAGATTTGAACATGCAAACAATATAGCATACTTTTGAGGTCAAAACCTATCAAATACAGTAACGTTTTTTTATGTCCGCAAAGTGTTTCTTTAAGCGTAGAACTCCAGCAAAGGAGGAGGAACATGGACATTTACGTTGTTACTCACTAAAGTCTAAATGACCCGATACCGAATGGGAAAAATCTATCTGGCTGCATACAAAGCCATTCGGACTGCAAAATCTGTTAATTGTTCACACTATTTAACAATGTCTGGCATTTATAATTTACACTGATCAAGCCAGAATTTGGTCTGAATTACAGCCAGACTGAACACTGCTGGTCAGCTGAAATCTGGACCACATGCTTCAAATCCAGGCCCAGCTACTTTAAATCTCGGACAAGATTTAAAAAAGAATCCAAATTATTTGCCTGATGGGAAGGGAAGTATTTCACCTTCCTATACATCCATCTGCCATTGCAACAAAAATAAAAATAAAACAGGATGGTTCATGCAGTTGCTAGGCTGTAATATTCACTCAAAAAACTTAGAAGTAACAATGTATTATCCCTCATGTAGGCCTGGCTCTTCACTGCTCTAAATGGCAATTATCAGTAACATTAAAGTGTCCAATGGTTACCACCTCACCTACGCTCACGCTCCACCTAAGGTGCACCATCTCGTATATCCATAATTCAACAATACTTCTCCAAGATATACATTATTATTATAAACTGGGTAAATATCTACTGTATTAGCCCACAAAATATTATTGTATCACCAAGAAACCCCTTTTGCATGCTGTGAAAGTCACATAGTCATTGTAATAAATTTCACATAGAGAAATCCAAACAGATAAACCCTGCCTGTACAGCAAAATAAAAGCATAAAAAAATAAAATAAATAAACCTCAATATAGATAGGATGCATCCCATTCCATAATCAAACCCTTCAGGTTTCTTCTTAGAAGAGTGCATATGGGGGGACCAGAGCCTGACTCCTGAGCCGACCTTTCATGTTTGTACCCAATCAAAATAATCTGTGCACTATTGTGGGCTCCTGAGGTTACAAACATGCCATATCTCACAGGTGTCCATGGGCTCCAGATCTTGGGAAGGTTATGGCCTTCTGCACAAAGAATGAGACGGCTTATGCCTTAGCCCTTGGACTTCAAAAAAACAAAAGGTCCAGATGAGCCTATCTTTTCCCCCCTGCCAGTGACGGTGATCCCAGAATCCACCTCAGAGTCACCACTCTGCTTAACCACACTGCAGGCACTACCTCCAACATGGCGGACAGCCTCCCATCCTTACTGCACCGGACTGGATTCTTGAGGACTTCTGGGCAAGGCTTCAGAGTCAGTGACTTGCTGACGCACACACACACACACTCCCATGTGTTGTGGAGGGCAGGCCCTAGGAGACCAATAGGGCCCGTAAGTCGCCACAGCAGTCCCCTCTAATGTAACAGGTTGCTGCACATCGTCACCATACCGACTTGGGCCAGCCCTGGGTAACTAGCCCACTACAGCCCCGGAAGCTGATTCACTGGCAGGTGAACCTTTAGCTAAGTCTGGGGGAGGTTTTGTGATCCTGGGGACTGTACTTTATAGCCTGATGTTCTTGAGCGAACCAGGCTACTCACACTAGCAGCTATGTCAGCTTATTTGCTTGTTCTCATTTACCTATCACTATTTTGTTTCTTAGTTCATTTGTTCTGCTATGCCTTTTCTCTGTGGCCATTAATATGCATTACGATACTCTTGTTTTATGTAAAAAATGGGAAGTCTATCTTATACTATGTTGGGTATCGATCTGCGCTTTGCACTCTTATAAACTGTGAGATATCAATGATGTATCAAAGAACACCAAAAATAAATAAAGAAAAAAAAAGAAGGGTGAAAAATATATGTTTTTCTTAGACAATAGTTGCGGCAGATTATGGTATGTCTACTTAAAGTCTTAATCTAGCGACACAATAGGTTAGTCTTCAAACTAAAAGAAATTGGTCTAGATTAATATTCTTGTTCTTGGGTAGTACAGCGAGTTGTCATTAATGGTAAATTTTCAAGCTGTACAAAAGTGGTAAGTGGTGTCCCTCAGGGTTCTGTTTTGGGACCGGTTCTATTTAACATATTTATAAATGATCTTGAAATAGGCATTGAAAGCCATGTTTCAGTGTTTGCAAATGACACAAAACTTTGTAAAGTAATAAAATATAAGCAGGATATTGCTTTGCTGCAGAGGGATTTAGATAGATTGGGGGACTGGGCACTGAAATAGCAGATTAAATTTATTGTAGAGAAATGCAAGGTTATGCACTTTGGGGTGAAGAATGCAACTTACACCCTAAATGGTAGTGTATTGGGGATAACCACACATGAGAAGGATTTGGGAATTGTTATAGACAACAAATTAGGCAGCAATATGCAATGTCAATCTGCACTTGCTTAAACCAATAAGGTTTTGTCATGTATAAATAGGGGCATGAATTCTCAGGATGAAAATATAATTTTGTCTCTTATAAATCGCTGGTAAGACCACACCTCGAATATGCTATGCAATTTTGTGCACCTGTTCTAAAGAAGGATATCATGGCACTAGAAAAAGTGCAAAGACAAGCTACAAAATTGATAAAAGGAATGGAGCATTTTAGTTACGAAGAAAGGTTAAAAAATGTAAATTTGTTTCATGTGGAAAAACATCGCCTTAGAGGGGATTTGAAAACATTATACAAATGTATTCAGGGATAGTACAAATCATTATCTGGAAATCTATTTATAAACAGGGTTATCCATAGGACACAAGGTCACACATTTAGGCTGGAAGAAAGGAGATTTAATCTAAGGTAAAGGAAAGGGTTTTTTTTACAGTAAGAACTATAAGGATATGGAATTCTAGACCTGAAGAGGTGGTTTTATCAGAGTCCATACAGATTTTTAAACAGCAATTGGATAAATACTTCCAAAAACATAACATACAGGGATATCATTTATAATTAGTGGGGTAATAGCTGCTTGATCCAAGGAGATATCTGATTGCCATTTTGGGGTCAAGAAGGAATTTTTTCCTAGTTTGGAAGCAAAATTGGAAGCGCTTCAGACTAGGTTTTTTGTCTTCTTTTGGATAAACAGCAAAAACATATGTGAGGAAGGCTGAACTTGATGGACTCAAGTCTCTTTTCAGCTATGTAACTATGTAACTATGACTTGGCAACTAATGAAAAGATCCCATCCCATCGCAAGGAAGATCCCATCCCATGGAGATAGGGTCTATGAAATAACAGGTTCGGCCAAAGTCACTCTTATAAAATAGGCTTCCTTATGTTTAACCACCCGCACCCAGGATCAGTGGGATTGGGGCTATAATATGAGAGGGGGGAACTTAGTGCATAGCAGATTGTGGGGGACCTAATAATAAATATTAAGGGAGAAGACCTGATGTTCTCCCCCTGATCCCCACCCATTCACAACATTCAGTACTCTGATATGTCAACGTGCCTTGTATTTAGATCACATTAGGTAATAATGAAAAACAATAATTTAGTTATATAACATTGCCCTTTGCCAGTATCCTCTGTTTGCTCATCTTATTAAAAAAATACATGCTGAAGGCGTTTTCTTTTAAGTTACATTTACTTGTGTTAATTTATTGTGTTTATATAAATCTGCCTTAAGGAAAAGACTGTGAGAACAAACCGGGCTACAAAACACCACCAGATCCATTCTTCCTTCAGTATAGATAGTAACACAACTGTAATTCCCCCCAGTATAGCAAAACACCAACACCTTCATTCCAAACGTAAAAACCACACAAAAGCGATAGATAGATAGATAGATAGATAGATAGATAGATAGATAGATAGATAGATAGATAGATAGATAATCTGGATATTTCAAGTTGGACTTTGAGAAGTCCATTTTAGCCACAGAAATTCAGAGAAATCATGCTTCCACAACTATCCCAGAATTCCCAGCTCAACATGCAAATGAGCACATTCTGCAGGAACCATGCACAATGGATCACAACTTTAAACAGAGATTTTTATTTTTATTTTTATTTTTTAGCAAAAGCATGGATTGTGATCCAAAAGGACAGGTAGCAGAAACTAACCATGTGCTGTTTCCATCTTTTTGGGTATCGTCATCATGGCTCTGCTTGGGCTCTGGAAGTTGAAGTCTCTGTTTTAGTGTATAGCTAGGAGCCAAATATTTTGATTTGACTCTAGATATTAATAATACTGGCATTTATAAAGTGCCAACGTATTCTGCCGCGCTGTACAATTGGAGAAAAAGACAGCACAATGCAAAAAGACCAATTCAAAAGTTAAAGTTGTAATTCCCCCAGTATAGCAAAAGACCAAACCTTCATTCCAAGTGTAGGAAAGAACAGATAGATAGGTCACAGCAATGCAGCAAGAGTATAATAGTTATGTGTTTTTTCAACTGTGTAAATGCCAAAGATATTGTTGTAGCAGTTACCCCGGTGAGTAGTGGGGTTTCCACTGCTGAGGGCGTCCTTCTCCCAATGAGTGAGGGGTATTCTGAATAGTCATCCAAGTGAAGAAGCTCTTAGAAGAGCTAGTGTGATAGCTGTATAGCTGTTACCCCCAATAAGAGAGAAGACTCTAGATTGAGGGTGAAGAAGAACTGTGCACTGAGGCTTTATTGCTGTTTTTATACACATTTCCCCACAAGGTTACCACCCACGTGGACCTTGTGGGGCACTGAAACTGCAAACTTTGCCACCAACAGAGTACAGGCATTTAGATAATCACTCCCACTAAGTACAGTGAATTCCTCCCCTCTGCTTGGGAGATAATTGAGTACAATAAACAATTATTGTATCAACTCAATTATCTCCAAGCTAAAAATCATACTTTTTATACATTTTTATAACTCCATGAATATACATCCAATATTAATAAAACTTAATAACCAGTGTAACTAGAGGACAAACATATCCGAAATTCACATGAATCCGTTCAGGGGTTCGGGAGATAAGCGAAAGTCTCTTTTGACCGACGCAGACCTGTTTGCATGCCCAAAAAAGTTTCACAGATTCAGGCTGTGCGGCTGGTCTATCTTTCCTTTCGAATAAAGTTCAAATTGCACAGATCGGTTTGTGCTTACTATCTTTAGATGTGGCTTGTTCGAGAATTGTTATAGGCAAAAAACTAGGCAACAATGTTCAATGTCAATCTGTAGTGGCTAAGGCCAGTAAGATATTGTAATGCATATAAAAGACGCCTGTTCAAAATAAGGATATTATGGCACTAGAAAAAGTGCAGAGGCGGGCTACAAAATTAATAAAAGGAATGGAACATTTTAGCTATGAAGAAAGGTTAACAAATTTAAACCTATTTAATTTAGAAAAAAGTTTGGATAAAAAGTTTGGATATGATAACATTATACAAATTTATCCGGGGGCCTATACAAACCATTGGTGGAAATCTTTTCACAAACAAGACTATACATAGGACACAAGGTCATGCATTTAGACTGGTAAGACGATTTTATCTAAGGCAAAGGAAAGTTTTTTTTACCATAAGAACAATAAGGAAGTGGAATTCTCTGCCTGAAGACGAGTCTGTACAGATGTTTAAACAGCAACTAAGATTTTAATTAAGATGCATACTTGCAAAACCATAATATTCAAGTCTAACTCTATGGTAATAGTTTCTTGATAAAAGGATAAATCTGACTGCCATTTATAAAAAAAAAAAAAAATTCTTTGCCTTAGACGAAATCTCCTTTCTTCCAGTCTAAACGCATGACCTCGTGTCCTATGTAAAGTCCGGTTTGTGAATAGATTTCCACACATTGGTTTTTATTGGCCCACGGATATATTTTTATAATGTTATCATATCCCATCTGAGACAATATTTTTCTAAACTAAAGAGGTTTATATTTGCTAACCTTTCTTCATAGTCATTTATTTAGTTAAATAATATAATATAGTTTTGCAATTCTGATTCAAAAAGAAAAAAAGTGTTTCAGTATATCAATGTTTGTAGAATACTGCATATTCTATTTACACATTCACATTAGACGTAGGTGTCTGAATTCAGAATATATAACAAATGTTAAACTGTCACAAAGGGTGAGCTGCAGTATTATATTTAGCCATATCTCACTACCTATGTGTCGTTATACTATTATCTATGTAACCTCTTTATTTTATATATATTTTAGACATTAATTGTGGTTTTGGTTTAATTTGTTTACACAATTTAATTATTTTAATCTATTTCTTTTTTTTGTGTTTGGCTTTCCTTTATGGTGTACAATGTTAATTTTAGTTCTATTTATGGTTCTTGTTTAATGCCAATTTTTATCTTATCTTCTACACTATTTTCAGGATGATTTAGGTGATGTTCCCATTTTTTTATTAATAGTTTTATTCACTTTGACTTTTTTTACTTTTGAGGGTATTTTGTATAATACAGCAACTTTTGTTTTACTTATATGTGTTTCTGGTGTAACTAGTATGTAATACGTTATTAGTTCAATTAATTTGTCCACCATGTTTTTTGTATTATTATTGCTCTGTAATAATTTATTGGGTATGTGAATTTCACATGGGTATTTATTGCTTGCTATGCCATCTACCCATAATAGTTGCCTCTGATGAAGTGGTTCTGTCATATATTACTCATGCCCACATTTTGTCCTATTGTTGGGCCTCTCCACATCCCCTTCACTTGTTGCGCTTTCCCATTTTTTTATTTCTGTACTTTTCATATGTCACGGACCACAGCACCAACTAGGTGCTCCCTCTCTGGTGTACATATCTGTACTGTGAAAAACAGTACATTGTCTATCCTTTCTACCGAACGGCTGATCATTCGGTAGTTTCAGCACGAAGTTCCGTTGTTATGGAGGTCTCATCGGTGTTCGCCTACTCGAGTGTCCGTTTTGAGTTCCAGACACTCGAGAGCAAATTACCGCTGTTCGTGCATACGATGGCTGTGAACACGTGCAAAGTCACGAAATGGCGGCCACCTATATTTTACACAAAGGATTTGTGCAGTTATCATGCTAACGGATGTGCCGGTCTGGGAGGTAAAATACCACTTAACTGTACAGCATGGTGGTCCAGTGTTCGGCGGTTTGCATTCGGTTTTAGTGCTATACAATCCACATAACCAGGCAAATAGGTACTTTTGTATTCCCAGGCTTCTGGTAAATTCTTCTTTGTTAGATTTGTCAGGGGTTTCGCGATAGCACTATAGTCAGGGACAAATTTCCTGTAATACCCGGCCTTCCCTAAGAATGCCAATACCTGAGTTTTGGTGTGGGGTGTGGGCCAGTTGGCTACAGCCTCCACTTTAGCTGGTTCTGGTCACTGTTTCCCACACCCTACCCTGTGTCCCAAGTACTGGACTTCGGCCATTCCGAAATGACATTTTTCTGGTTTCAGAGTTAGACCCGCAGCCCTAATCTGATCCAGTACGGCCTCTACATGCCTCAAGTGTTCCTCCCAGGTTTCGCTATAGATAGCAATGTCATCCAGGTACACGCAAGCGAAGTCCTGGAAGCCATCAAGGAGTCTATCCACTAAGCGTTGAAACGTAGCTGGGGCATTCTTCATCCCGAACGGCATGACCTTGAACTGGTACAAGCCAAACGGGGTAACGAACGCTGTCTTAGGGATCGCCTCCTTGGCCAGGGGAATCTGCCAGTACCCCTTGCACAGATCAATGGTGGTCAGATTTCGTCCCCTGGCAATGCGATCTAATAGTTCGTCCACTCTAGGCATGGGGTATGCATCAGTTACCGTACGGTCATTGAGTCGCCGATAGTCAACACAGAACCTAGTAGTTCTGTCCTTTTTGGGTACCAGGACAACTGGTGAGGCCCAGGGACTATCAGACGGCTCGATGACTACTAACCTCAACATTTCCTGAATTTCCTTACTCATCTCCTCTTTGACTGCCTCAGGTATTCTGTAAGGGGTCTGTCAAAGAGGGTTTTGTTAGGGTCTCTGCATAGTGAGTCGCTAGGGGAGTGTAGCCTGGTTCCTGGGAAAAGGTTAATTCCTTTTCACTGAGTAACTGTCTGAGCTGCCCCTTTTCGACTAGGTTTAGCCGCTCCCCTAGTTGTATGGGGCTGAGCAAGTTATTGGGTTCTGAGCGTGCTAGGAGGTCTGGGATGGGTAAGCTGTCAGGGTCCTCAGTGGCAGGAATACATATAGCTACAATATCCTCTGACCTCTCTTGGTACTCTTTAAACAGATTGATGTGAAAGGATTTCTGAATCCTTTCATCTTAGCTACTGGTGATCACATAGGTAGTGTCACAGACTTGCACCACTACCTTGTAAGGGCCCTGCCAGGAGGTCTGGAGTTTGTTTAACGGGTCTAAGCACCAGAACCTTCTGCCCCACCTGGAACGTTCTCTGACGGGCGCCCCGGTCGTACCACTGTTTCTGTCGGCCCTGAGCCACCTGGAGGTGGTCCTGCGTTTCCAGAACGTATGGTACAATGGGGACACCCTCATGTTCCATCTCTCCCTCCCAGTGCTCTCGGATGAGATCGAGAGGGCTTCGAACTCTCCGTCCATAGAGTAACTCGAATGGAGAAAACCCTGTGGATTCCTGCGGCACCTCTTGATATGAAAACAAGAGGTGTGGCAGAAATCACTCCCAGTCTTTGAATTCCGCGCTAAAGGTCCGTAATAACTGTTTTAGGGTACCATTAACGCGTTCACAAAGGCCGTTAGTCTGAGGATGGTAGGGTGAACTGAGGAGGGTCTTAATACCACAGACCTTCCATAATTGTTGGGTGAGGTCTGCGGTAAACTGGGTACCTCTGTTAGACAATATTTCCTTAGGGAATCCCACTCTGGTGAATATCCCAACTAGAGCACTGGCGACAGTGTCAGCCTGGATATTCGTCAGAGCGACAACCTATGTAGCATAGTCCACTACGGTCCGAATATATTTCTTACTGGAGGGACTGGGCTTAGGTAGGGGCCCTACCAGGTTGACTGCCACCCGGCTAAACGGTTCTTCGATTATGGGCATCAGTGCCAGTCAGGCCTTAGGGTGATCACCCCTCTTCCCTATGCATTGGCAGATGTCACACGTACTGCAGTAATGCTGCACATCTTTCGAGATCCCCGGCCAAAAGAAGGTCTGGGTGATCCGGTAGGTGGTGCGGTTACCCCCTAAATGTCCTGCTAGCGGGATGTCGTGGCCAATTCGGAGAAGTTCCAACCGGTACTTTCTGTGTACCACCAATTGGCGCTTCTGCGAAGGAACAGAGCCTCTTTTCCTGCCTTCGGTTAATCTATACAGCTTGTCGCTCTCCCATATAAAACGTTCCCGCTCACCCCCCCCACTGTCAGCTATTTTTCTGTATTTTTGGAGGGTTGGGTCCTCTCTGGTTAACCCTCCCAAATTCCTCAGGGGTGTCCCAAGCTAGGGGTCTCTCTACCATTGTGGGATTGGGGTTCGATTCTTTGCTTACCTGGGTCTCCCGGCCTGTTGTAGGTTTATCAGTGGTACGAGTCTGTGAGCGGGTGGTTACGGGGCAAGCAGCTGCGGTGGTGGGTAAATAGGCCAAAGCCAGAGGGCCAATTTCGTTGCCCAACACGACCTCGGCAGGTAGGTTGTCCATAATGCCCACTGTGGTCTTTCCTGACCCGACCCCCCAGCGACACGGACAGCAACCGTGCAATTGGACAAGTGTTCCAGTTTTACCAAGTGTCTCTGCATCAAGGTGATGGTAGCCGCGGTGTCTCTCAAGCCTTGGGCTACCTGCCCATTCACTCACACCTCCTGCCGATGATGCTGGCGGTTGTCTGGGGAGGCTGCCTGTATTGGGTCTGCCTCATATAAAATCCCCAGGCATTCCTCTGGTCCCGTCTCGGTCTGCAGACAATGTGCGGCAGAGGGATGTGGTGAAGTGACCTCTGTGTTGGGTGCTGGGCATCTCCAATTGTTATTCGTTATTGCCCGTTGGGATCTTTCAAAATTTAAACCACATGGTCTGAGTTGCAAGCGAGCAATCATTAATTTTGTATTTTTTGCTTGAGTATGGGTGTGTGGCATGTTCTCCTTATATCACACTGTTGCAATGTATACAACTGAGACATGGAAAGGTGGGTTCTGAAAAAAACCTTTGTTTCTTGTTGCTCCCAATTAGAGTTGAGCGGACACCTTGATGTTCGGGTCCCATGGGTTCGGCCGAACTTTGAAAAAAAGTCAGAGTTCATGATCGAACTTGACCCCGAACCTGAACCCCATTGAAGTCAATGGGGACCCGGACTTTTGGCCACAAAAATGCCTCTAAAAAGTCCTGGAAAGGGCTAGAGGGCTGCAAAAGGAAGTACAATTGGGGGAAGAGTAGGACAAGTGCCCTGCAAACAAATGTGGATAGGGAAATCACTTAAAATAACATAAAGATTAAAAATACAGCTGAGCCATAAAATAGCACTAGATGGAATCTTTGATTTTAGCTTTGGAAGAACATAAATAAAAATCTAAAGCATTTCTGTCAGGAGGATAACTGGAATTATCCATTTGAGAGAGGGTTGGAGTGCAGGGTATTCTCTTTCATTGTTCAAACTGAGCTCAACTCCTGATGCATGGAGAAAAGGCCTTCACAAGCCTTTGCTGTTGTGTACAAAGTTTATACTAAGTGACCCATTAGTTGAGGAGGCGGTGACCGTGGTGGTGTAGGTGAAAGCAGCGGTGAAGGAGGAGGAGGTAGCCAACACTGTTTTTATATATAGATATATATATTTATTTATTTTTTAATTGGGGTAGCCCCCAAAATATTGGGACATATAAAAAAAGAAAACTCATACATGCTGCAACTGAAACTCCTGCTGCTCGCACAGTCTCATGAGGCAGTGAGCGGGAAGGCCGAAGTTACGCTGTAGCGCAGACAGACGAGCAGCAGCAGGATGAGAACGCCAAAAGCGTGAACAGATGGCCCGCAGTTTTTGCAGCAGCTCTGATATATCTGGGTATAAACCGTGGCGGTGTAGGTGGAAGCGACGATGGAGGAGGAGGAGGAGGTAGCTAACACTGTTTTTTATTTGTTTTTGGTTTTTTTTGTTTTTTTTTTATTGGGGTAGCTCCCAAAATATTGGGACATATAAAAAAAGAAAACAAAGAATAAGTTCACTTGAATATAACAATGGCTGGGTGAGGCCGGTATAAATGTCTATTCTGCACAAGGTACAGGCAAGTCTGGTGGGATCCATGCCTGGTTCATTTTAATAAACATGAGCTTGTCCATGTTGGCTGTGGACAGGCGGCTGTGCTTTTCTGTGATAATGCCCCGTGCCGTGCTAAACACACGTTCAGACAATACACTGGCTGCAGGTAAGGCCAGCACCTCCAAGGCATAAAGGGCAAGCTCAGGCCATGTGCCCAATTTGGAGACCCAGAAGTTGAATGGGGCAGACCCATCAGTCAGTACGTGTAGGCGTGTGCACATGTACTGTTCCACCATGTTGCTGAAATGCTGCCTCTTGCTAAGACGTTCCATATTAGATGGTGGTGCTGGTTGTTGTGGCGTGCTGACAAAGCTTTTCCTCATTTCGGCCATGCTAACCCTGCCTTCTAAGGTGCTGGCGGTGCCCCAGCTGTGTTGATGACCTCTTCCTCCTCCTCTGCCTTCGCTTTGTGCTTCCACTGAGCCCCCGGTGTCAGTTGGGAAAGCCCCCAGTAGCGCGTCTACCAGCGTGCGCGTGTAGTCGCGCATCTTCCGATCACGCACCAGTGACGACACTTTGTCCTTGTAATGGGGATCCAGCAGGGTGGCAACCAGTAATCAGCACAAGTTAGAATGTGGGCAACTCGGCAGTCATTACGCAGGCACTGCATCATGTAGTCGCTCATGTGTGCCAGGCTGCCCAGAGGCAAGGACAAGTTGTCCTCTGTGAGAGGTGTATCATCTGTGTCCTCCGTATCCACCCAGCCACGCTCCAGTAATGCCCATGAGCTGCGTTGGGTGCCACCCTGCTGTGAACATGGTTCCTCATCCTCATCCTCATCATCCTCCTCCTCATCCTCCAGAACTGTGCCCTGGCAGGACAATTGTGTACCCTGCCTATGCTGGTGCAGGAACCCATCCTCCAAGCCACTTGTGAATGACTGGCATGATAACTGTGGATGATAACTCTTCCTCATCCTCTTCTTCCTATGCCACATCCTCTTCCATCATTGCCCGAAGCGTTTTTTCAAGGAGACATAGAAGCGGGATAATAAGGCTGAGAAGGGCATCATCAGCACTGGCCATGTCGGTGGAGTACTCGAAACAGTGCAAAATGGCACACAGGTCTCGCATGGAGGCCCACTCATTGGTGGTGCAGTGGTGCTGTTCTGCAGAGCGACTGACCCATGTGTGCTTCATCTGAAACTCCACTATTGCCTGCTGCTCGCACAGTCTCTCCAGCATGTGCAAGGTGGAGTTCCACCTTGTGGGCATGTCGCATATGAGGCGGTGAGCGGGAAGGCCATAGTTACACTGCAGCACAGACAGGCGAGCAGCAGCATGGTGAGCAGGGCGCCGAAAGCGCGCACAGACGGATCTCACTTTCTGAAGCAGCTCTGATATATCTGGGTAGTTTTCAGGAATTTCTGCACCTCCAAATTCAGCACATGCGCCCATTATTTTTTCGCCCATTATCGTACACCACCAAGCCGGGCTTGAGGCTCAGTGGCAACAACCACTCATCGGTCTGTTGTTCCATGCCCGTCGGTGGAGTACTCGAAACAGTGCAAAATGGCACACAGGTCTCGCATGGAGGCCCACTCATTGGTGGTGCAGTGGTGCTGTTCTGCAGAGCGACTGACCCATGTGTGCTTCATCTGAAACTCCACTATTGCCTGCTGCTCGCACAGTCTCTCCAGCATGTGCAAGGTGGAGTTCCACCTTGTGGGCATGTCGCATATGAGGCGGTGAGCGGGAAGGCCATAGTTACACTGCAGCACAGACAGGCGAGCAGCAGCATGGTGAGCAGGGCGCCGAAAGCGCGCACAGACGGATCTCACTTTCTGAAGCAGCTCTGATATATCTGGGTAGTTTTCAGGAATTTCTGCACCTCCAAATTCAGCACATGCGCCCATTATTTTTTCGCCCATTATCGTACACCAGGCAGCGTAACACCTTCACCACCAACTTCAGCACAGCCAGGGGGAAATGAGAGCAGGCTGTTTTTAAACTGATATGTTTGGGGGAAAAACCCCACACCACGTAGGAGCTGTGGACGGGCATGGAACAACAGACCGATGAGTGGTTGTTGCCACTGAGCCTCAAGCCCGGCTTGGTGGTGTACGATAATGGGCGAAAAAATAATGGGCGCATGTGCTGAATTTGGAGGTGCAGAAATTCCTGAAAACTACCCAGATATATCAGAGCTGCTTCAGAAAGTGAAGCAGCTCTGGTAGAGGATGAGGAAGGGGAGTAGGAGGATGAGGCAACAAGAGGCAAAGAGAAATGCCCTGCAATCCTCAGTGGTGGAAGGACATGCCCCAAACTGCTATCCACCTCAGGCCCAGCCATCACTACATTTGCCCAGTGTGTAGTTAGGGAGATATAGTGTCCCTGCCCGTGCTTACTGGTCCACGTATCTGTGGTTATGTGGACCTTGCCACAGATGGCGTTGCGCAGTGCACACCTGATTTTGTCCGCCAATTGGTTGTGCAGGGAAGGGATGGCTTACCTGGAGAAGTAGTGTTGGCTGGGAATAACGTACTGTGGGACAGCCACTACCATCAGGTTTTTAAAACTGTCCGTCTCCACCAGACGGAATGACAGCATTTCAAAGGCCATGAATTTTGAAATACTGGCATTCAGGGCCAGAGATCGCGGGTGGCTAGGGGGTACTTCCTCTTTCTCTCCAGTGTTTGGGAGATGGACAGCTGAACGCTTCCATGGGACAGTGTGGAGATGCTTGGGGACGGTGGCGGATGTGGTGGCGTTGCTGCCACATGCTCTGTTTGCTGGGTGGCAGATGCCACTCTGCCTCCAGACGTGGAGGAAGAGGCCGAGAAAGCAGCAGAAGAGGAAGCAGGAGGAGCTTGAAACCTTTCTTGATTTTTGAGGTGCTTACTCCACTGCAGCTTGTGCTTTGCATGTAGATGCCTGGTCATGCAGGTTGTGCTCAGGTTTAGCATGTTTATGCCTCGCTTCAGGCTCTGATTGCACAGCGTGCAAACCACTCGTATCTTGTCGTCAGCACATTGTCTGAAGAACTGCCACGCCAGGGAACTCCTTGGAGCTGGCTTTAGTGTGCTCGGTCCCTGGGTGCGGTGGGCAGTAGCAGGCGTACCGTCTAGGGGACAGACCCTCCGCTTTTGCACCCTGCTCCCTCTTATGCTGTGCTGGTGCCTCTGTGTGACCACCGCCTCTTCCTCCAAACTGGACACATCACTTGCATGACTTTCATTCCATGTGGGGTCTATGACCTAATCATCCTCCACATCATCTTCCACTCACTCCTCAACCCTGCCCTCCTTGCTGGTCTGCACACTGCCGAAAGCCACAGCAGTTGGCACCTGTGTTTCGTCATCATCAGAGACGTGCTGCGGTGGTCCTTGCATGTCCACATCCTGACACATAAGTGGTTGTGCATCAGTGCACTCAATCTCTTCCACGTCTGGGGCAGGGCTAGGTGGATGGCCCATGGAGACCATGCCAGCAGAGTCATCAAAAAGACTGCTGCATGACTTGTGGCTCACACTGCTTTGGTGATTTGCAAGGGGGGAGGTGAAAGACAGATGGCCATGGGCTGCAGGTGGGACCGGGTGGGAGACAATGTGCAGGACCTGGAGGCACTGTCAACCATCCAATTTACTATTGCCTGTACTTGTGCTGGCCTCACCATTCGTAGAGCAGCATTTGAGCCTACCAAATAACGCTGAAGGTTCTGTCGCGTACTCGCACATGAGGAAGGTGTTTAACTTGTGCGTGTAGCTGGCACAGATGGACCACGTCCTCTCCTTGCAACAGGAGCTCCACCAACACCAGCAGCACCACTAGATGGTAGTTTTAACACTATAGGGTCAGGAATACATGTTTGTGTTCCTGACCCTATAGTGTTCCTTTAGAGAGAATGGGTTCAAGTTCAGATCCCTGAGGTAATCCACTGTCAACAAGACCTTGCTTTGAATATACTCCATTGACGACAACCCTCTGTTGCCTGTCACTCAGCCACTGCCTAACCCATTAACAGTACTGTAATCCAAACTTTAAGATTGTAGTTTATTGATAAGCCTTCTATGTGTAACAGTGTCAAAAGATTTACTGAAATCTAGGTTAGTAATCTCTACTGCACCACCCTGATCCATTATTTTAGTCACCCAATAAGATTAGTTTGGCATGATCTCCTTGAAATAAACTCATGTTGTCTCTGATCTTGAATTCCATGCAATTTAAAGATGTTCAACAATACTATCCTTTAACATTGTTCCCATTACTTTCCCCACTATTGAAGTAAAGTGTACTGGTCTATAGTTTCCCAACTTCTCCCTACCACTTTTCTTGTGAATGAGCACAACATTTGCTAATTTCCAATCTTCTGGGACTACTCCCGTTAAGAATTATTGATTAAATAAGTCCATTTAACAGTTTTGCTAGTACACCACTCAGCTCTTAATTACTTTGGGTGTATCCCATCAGGCTCCATCAACATATTTGTCTTTACTTTTGACAGTTGAAATAGAACCTTTCTCTGTAAACTCACATGTAAAAAATGGCCTGACCATTGTGCACCTCTGATCTGCAACTACAGGAAACGTTTGGTTGAAGTTATTGAAGTGTTATGGGCAAATGCAAATATTACAAGTTTTAGAATGAAATTTTGTATTTCTTAAACTGTGTACTTTGTCTTTAAGAGATATTGCAAATTGACAAGGTGTTAGAAATGGAACATATTGTTTTTCATAGATGTTTCTTTAAGCAATAACCTCAGTGCATAATATGTTTGCGCCATTTTGTCCCAGACGAATTACAATAACAATAATGCATAAACAAGCTTCAAGGCTATACTACGACTCTTGCAGTACACAATATACTGTGGTAACCCCAAGTTAATGGAACTTCCCCAAATCCGGGAATCTCCCACGACTGTACACTTACGACTTAGTATAAACAACAGATAACCTATTCAGACTTTAAGATGCCATCTTGAACTAAGTCAGGAAAATTTCCATGACGTATACACCCTTTAGTTATGGCCTTGTATGTTTGCCAAATTAAGGGAGGTCCTAAAATGAATAAAGTAAATGAACTACGGTAACCTTAAAATGGAGACACCTAAGGTATAAATAGGTGTACTTTTAAATGTTAAGACACAGAGGAGAGACTTGGAGACAGACGCTGCTCCATCTTAAAATGACAGAGAGGCTGACATGATGACATGTTCAGAAGGGTATGTTAACCTATTAATGAGATTTGCAAGCATGTAATTTAATCTTATAAACTCTGCTATAATGGATTTTATATTTATATTTTTATATAATAAATATCCAAAAAGACAAAACGATTGCTTCCAAGACAATCCTTATTTTATATTGTATTCTCAATTATTTATATATTTTAAATAGAGGATCTCTTACACTATATAAAATTATGGCTAAGATGTCTGTATGGTTAGCCATACTAAGTTCTATGCTTTAAGACATTATAGTGGTAAATAAGGGAACCACACACGGTTACAGAAGGAATTGAAACAGTTAATCAGTTAGTATTCTATAAGTTGAATTATTATGCAAATGTAGTAGCAAGTTATTTTGCAGAACCGCTTACAAAACATAACTGAAAGGAAGTCACATGCTATGACAGTTTCTATATAACAGGATGCGCTTAACCACAATGTATATGTGATATTTTGTAAGAATAGATTATTGAACGTAACAGCAGAAACTACTTCCTTTTTTATGTATTTTGTGTAACTTTTTGTAACCAATGTTTGTGACAAATATTGTATAAATACAGAGCATTTTGAATACATTGTCAGAAGACTTTTGGAAAGCAATCTGGTGTCTGTCTCGTTATTCTGCTTCCATAATTCTTTCCTGAGCTCAGTTGACAATCGAGGGTTGGAGAACCGTGACCAGAACGGATCGAGTCATCAGTTTAGCCTTCCAGCTTGGTGTCAGAAATTGGGATCTAGGGATCTAGCTGACCATTGGCGGTAAGTAGTAATTCTCTGTGCCTTTTTAAACGCCTTGAATCTGTGACCCCCATGGTTTTGTAAGTCTAGATCATTTTAGGCAAGGTTATAGTTATATGTGTATTTTATATGACTCAGTCTCTATAAGATCCTGTGAATTTAGTCTAGTAAGAGAACTAGACAGATATATATATATATTTTTCTAGTAAGTGAACTAGATAGGTCTAGTAAGAGAACTATACAGTAATAGACTAAGGTGTCTATAAGTAACATAGACAAAGGATTTAGTATATAAGTGAATATACTAGGATAAAGTATAAGAAAAAGTATAAGAAAAAGTGTACAAAGACAAATAGGTTCACCTTGTCCACCCTCTAATTGTCATTAGTTAAGTCTGGTGGTGGTTGGGAGTGTGAATAAGTGTTTGAAAGATTTGTCCTAGGAATGGGAAATAACCATGTAAGAATATAAGGAGTAAACTTTTCTTGTTCATATGTATTTTATGCTTAGATAAGGTTTATAATCATTAGTGCTGACTGTTAGGATATGAAATAGTTAAACTCTTTTTGTTTTATATGCTTTAAAATAATGTTTGAAATAATTATGCTGACCTTGGCAGATGTATTCTATAACATGTTTTGAGAGGCCTCCCTTATACAGGATGTATGACCTTGATAAACCTCAGGATTTTCCTGTCCCGTCTTCAAATGCTTATCGTTTAATGTCAGACTACAAGGAAACGATAAATATTGCTGCTTGCGTGACAAACTGTATATAAATGCTAGCCCTGAAAATATACTCGCTGAGAATCTTGTTAAAGCACATTTGTAGTGTCCGTGTCTTTATTGCTAACAATGATTCTCCATCAATTGGGGATTGTCTATATTGGGGACACACTTTGGTAAGTTAGTAGTGTGTCCACAGTAGGTCCCCCCCCTCATTTTCATTTGGCCCCCACCCGTTGCCCAGGGGTGGGGGTGGGGGGGAGGACAGTAGGTCCCCCCCTCATTATCTTTATGGCCCCCACCTGCCGCCCAGGGCCAATTTAGGTCTTTCAGCCTTTTAGTAGATAACTCCCTGATACCGTGGGAATTAGGGAGTTATCTACTAAGCAGCTGCAAGGTGCAGCCACAGCATGAATAGGATCGGAGTTTCATTCATTCGAATTAATTTGCGATCCTAATAAAATGCCGAATTGCGTTCTAAAAGAAACGAACATACTGTTCTCATTCAGATAGAACGCAATTTGGCAGTTTCGTGTAAAGTGACAGGAAGTATCATGGGAACACAAAGGAAAGGTAAGGATCATGGGAAAATTGCTCTGACCAGCGGTAATGAAGCACACTTTGCTCCTTCGCTGGTCAGAGCTGGCCAAGCGGAGGAATCCTCCATAAGGCAAAGAGTCCCTACTTTGTCTTATGATTTTAAAGAAAACCAAAGAAGACAGGAAGAAAAGAAGAACATATTCTGAGAGAGGGGGAGAAGAGGAAGAGATTGAGTGAAGGTAAGTTTGGCATGACAGTGCCGCTTTAAGTAAAAACATGTATACATAAGAATCCCTAAAAAAAAAAAAAAAAATCTAATACAAACTAAAATTGGTATACCTTACAATAATATGTTCTGAGTACAGCTGTTAACTGTTTATTCTGTGTAAATGGTAATTGTGATAATGTGTGAAGTGTGCAGCTTAACTGGAAAGTAGTTTAATTTATATATTGCTGTGTTGTTTTAAATTATATTTGAATCCGTTTGTCTCAGTCTAGTGATACTGATAAGAATGCCAGCCAAATAAACTAGCAAATAACTGTTTTATTAGCTGTTGAATACTAGTGTTTTGGCCAAGAGTAGTTGAAGAGGCTCAGAGAGGCTCTGTGTTGTGGTCTGGTATAGCTATATGGGAATGGAGATTTGGAGGTGTTAGTTTAAGACTGCTTTCATATTGTGTCTACCTGTGTTTCCTAGGAGGGACACAGAGTGTGTAGTTGCATGCTCATGAATGTGTTTTCTGTATTGGCATATCTGCTGGGTATCCATTATGTGTTTATACTACGTCTGTTTTGTGAGATGATGACGTGTAATATTACATTGGATGCTGAGTATGAGTTATTGTAACGAGAATATACCCCAACACGCAGGATTCAGCTAAACAGAAGACAACACAGGGGAGAGATACGTCTACCGGACCTTAGAATGGCTGGACTCGACGTATATGAGAGGAGACAGAGTCAGGAACGATCCGAAGTCAAGGGCACAGAGAGACAGCGTAAACTAGGACAAGCCGGGGTCTGGTACACAGTAAACAACAAGCCGACAACCAGAACAGAAGGATAAAGAGAAAACGTAGTCAGAAACAAAGCCAAGGTCAAGACGGAGAAACACAACTGAACACAACAAGCGCTAAAGGGAACTGAAACAGAAACCACGATAGGGCAGGGAGTAAAGGGAGAGGTAAGTTTATATAGCTTCTAAACTAATGTGATTGGCTCCTGTCATATCCACACCCCCAAAAGGTAAGTGTATGGGGAGTGTGGCATGACAGGGGCCAATGGGAGCCTTTTGACAATTTAGGCTCCCACTGTCTCTTTAAGAGCGCGCCCGAGACTCGCAGCGCGCTCTTAGATTCAGGCGGGACACGTGACTGCTTCTCGCGGTCACTGCCCGCCTTCCTATTGAAGCCGTCGGATGAGCCGCGCGCGTCTCGTGCAGCAGCAGGACCACGCGCAGCTCGAAGAGAGGACCGCGGCCGCCCCCTGGATAAGGTAAGTAACGCTACAGTTATATGGTTTGAAATTAATTGGTGTGTTATGTGTTTTATGTATTTTATTTTCCATTGTGTAGGAGTTTAACTAGCAGAGTGATTTGCATATCATTAATGCAAGCATTTAGTGTTTTTACAAAAGGTGAAATACTGTCCAGCCGGCTAGAATTAAACAATTGTATGCTATCGCTCCTGGAGCAAGAAAAGCGCTTGTTACATCCCACGTGAAAGGGGTTCTTTTATTGATAAAAAGGATTGAATGGACAAGATGTCTCTCCCTCATAAAGGAGTTCTAATAGGGGAGTATTGTCCAGCTCAGAGTTAACTCTACTTTTAAAGTATATTGCATTGTTTGTGTCAAAGTAAGATTCAGCTAGTATGCCTCATTGATTATGGGGTAATAATAACATGGTATTTTTAATAGAGATTAGACAATTTCTGAAATTTATAAGTGAGGTAATTTTAATCTCCTAAACTACTGTATTATATGTGTATGGGTAAATTGAAAGCATTTTGCAGATCCAGACGAGGATTAATAAATAATATAATAATCTCACCAGGTGCCAAATTATGCAAAGAGGCTATCCAAAGTATGCACTAAAAGGTTAAACTTGTTTTCTTGATAAGCGTATAACATTTAGTTTTGTGGTTAAACTTTTGATACTCAATTTGAAACATGTCCCAACTACATCCTTGCATGGCACCAGGTACAGGAAGCAATATGTACTCTGTTTTTAAGCCAATGTTCTACCCAAGAACAAGCGTTTTCATCCAGACCGATTTCATTAAGTTTGAACACTAATCTATTGTGTGGAACCGTATCAAATGCCTTGGCAAAATCCAAATAGATCACATCCACGGCAACACCATGATCTGTGCTTCTCTCATCCGTACAAAGGCATTCCAAAAGAATGTAAAACTTCATAGAAGACAGATTGCATAAAATATAAGCAAATATAAGAGAAGTACATGTTACACAAATTAAGGGTTTAACCTTAATCTCTAATTTAAGTTTTAGCCTAGGTAATTAATTAATTGATGTTGTATTGATCCTTGTGTTTGTATGATTGTAGAGACTGTCCTGGAGTGTTTGTGCTGCCTGATTTCTGGGACTACACACCAATCTCTCTGGCTGACCAGGCAATAAGTATTTTGCAATTACATCTGTTTGGTCATTATCCATGCAGGCAGGGGAAACTGAGATACTTATTTATGAGGACATAAACTTTGCACGCAAGAATCTGGAAAGTCCTGAAGGTGCAGTGCTGTCTAATACCGCTGGTTCTGTAATAACCCTTTCAACCATTGGGGTGTTGCACAGTTCATTGTGGGGAAAATCCAGCAAACAAAAGAAGAACTATGTGGAAGCTGACATTGTCTTGTTGTCAGCCATATTGCTACCCTTTTTATGGAACAAAATATCTGGTGTCTAAACTGATTTCTTTATACCCTGTGAAAGACTTATTCTATTTTTCTGAACTATGCCGAACTATTGAACTATTTTTATTTTTATTTTTGTAGAGTTAGCCAGAGAGAGAGGAAGTGTTAGCTGACCCAGGGATGGATGTACTATGTGTGTTTTTGATATATGTTGAGTGTGTCAAGGATGGATTCCCATGTTTTGAGGAACTGCGTGAGGATATGACTGGTTTTGACTGGACCTTTGGAATAGGGAAATGGTTATAAGATATAGGACGCAAGGTCCTAGTTGTGATTATTGTCAGAATTTCACGCTAGTCTATAATTTATCTCATGAATTAATATGCAAGAAGTGTTTCCCCATTCCTCCCGATACCCGAGCTATGTACTCACAGGTGTGGGTATTATAAGTCATAAGTGGTGTCAACTGTGAGGGGATGACATGTTTAACACGATCGCGGCCCCCACTCAGGTTTTCCCCAGATGTGCCTTTTCCTCAAATATGAGTTTTTGCCACTGGGTTTTTGCCTGGCCCCAGATCATCGGGTGGACTGGTAATCCTAGACCCCAGTCCTAGGTATTATTCCATCTTTGACTATATGCGCCCACTTCCGTGGACAAAGGAAGAAAACAATTGTTGGAAATAATATACTTTGCCCATATTTACCTGGGGCTTATGATACAGATGACCGGCTGGTTAGTCTGTTTAAAATTGGTTAACATGTCAGCTATTTGCAATAATATATTTGCTATAAGCCCAAGTCCCATTTTGTCTTAAACATCCATTTTCTATATATATGTCTGCAAAAGTATTAAGTGTCTTTTTTCCTGCTGAGTTTCTGTTTCTTGTAGACCACATGATTGCTTGGGAATGCCATAATGTGGAAATTTCTCTGTCCTGGGAGAATGTTAATCGATAATATGAGCAAGTTTTTGCTCAAAGAGGGGAAATGAAGGAATTGAAACAGTTAATTAGTTAGTATTCTATAAGTTGAATTATTATGCAAATATAGTAGCAAGCTCTTTTGCAGAACCGCTCACAAAACATAACTGAAAGGAAGTCACAAGCTATGACCGTTTCTATGTAACAGGATGCACTTAACCACAATGTATATGTGATATTTTGTAAGAATAGATTATTGAACGTAACAGCAGAAACTACTTCTTTTTTTATGTATTTTGTGTAACTTTTTTTAACCAATGTTCGTGACAAATATTGTATAAATACAGAGCATTTGAATACATTGTCAGAAGACTTTTGGAAAGCAATCTTGTGTCTGTCTCGTTATTCTGCTTCCATAATTCTTCCCTGAGCTCAGGTGACAATCGAGGGTTGGAGAACTTTTCACATACTTTTTCCACCTGCACTGTGAATGTTTACATGGTGTGTTCAATAAAAACATGGCATCATTTCATTCTTTGTGTGTTATTAGTTTAAGCAGACTGTGATTGTCTATTGTTGTGACTTAGATGATGATCAGATCACATTTTAGGACCAATTTCTGCAAAAATCCATATCATTCCAAGGGGTTCACATACTTTTTCTTGCAACTGTATATATTCTATTTATGGTTATTTGCTAGTTAGTCATGATTACGCTTAATGATGACCTCTTTTACAATGTTTAACCCCTTAAGGACACATGACATGTGTGACATGTCATGATTCCCTTTTATTCCAGAAGTTTAGTCCTTATGGGGTTAAAGTAAGTCACGTATTCACATTATGTGGAAAACTTGTCATTTCAAATGCCATTCACCTTTTTCTTTTTCTTTCAGTGTGGTTGGTTCTCTTCAAGGGACGAGCCTATCTGCATTTTTTGTGTTTTTTTTGTTCATTTTCCTTTCTGAATATTTGGAATTCTGCACTGACTAATTGGACTTTTTGACATATGTTTATTGTTATGTTTACTTTTTTCTTACCTGTTTATTGTTCGCTTCAAAGGAAGGGGAGGGGCTTGAGTTATCAGGGCCTTTTGTGTATCAAGTAACTTTTTTTCTGATTGGTTGTTTGTTTCTATGACCTGTATTGCTGGAGATTCTCAGTAGAGAGAGTTATGCAAATATTCATCTCCTGTCATTACTAAAATTAAGATTATAGTTACCGTACGTTAGCATAATCTACAATTAAATTCTAGAGGAATTATCTGTAATTTTGCATGTAACTCAATTTTATCTTTATGTTGCTGGAAGCTAATTGATTATTCATGTCATGAAAATCTGTACTAATAATTGCTAAGTATACTGACCTGATGGGTACACAACTTCTATGATTGATTTAGGAATTATCTTTTTTTGTGGTTATTATTGCCATATTTCTTATAATTTTTTTTAAACTAGTATTATAGCAAATATTCAGTATTGTCATGCATATTATATATTGTTATAATAATAAATTCTATTTTTATAATCGGTTGTGATTAATGTGTGAAATACCAATTCTCTAATAAATGTACTCAAGGGTCTATAAGAGTTAAAATTGTGGGTAACTCTTTAAGTCAATCAAGGGGAAACAGTGCTAAAATATACAATTTTATATTTATAAAAATTATTTTGATAATTTTAATAAAATATACATTTTAATATGTATTACCCTATAAATATCCTCACAAGCTCCAATTTGTATTCTGACTAGATTTGGAAATATTTTACAGATACGTTTTGAAATAGTTTTTGTTAATGTACATTCAATTACCCATGAACCAATTCATAAAATGTATAAGCATTTTTGTCATAAATATCTATATGGTGAGGGAGATTGGAATAAGTCTATGTATATATCTTCTTGTATTAATGGGTCACCGTCATATCCTTCTATATAACCCAAAAATATTAATATGGAATCTGAAGTTCTTTATAAAAAAATGACGAACTGAACCTAGTCATGGGTGCTTGGGGGGCCTCTTACCAAAAGACTATGGTCATGCAAAAAGGCTCATAAAAGACCTTGTTCATGCCTTTTTGCTATTCTGTTTGGTAGATTGCATTCCCTTCCTATTTTAACATTAACCCGTTTGACTACCAAACAACTGCATGAACCAGAGACCACCTTGTTAACACCTATTAACAGCTTGGAACGGTTCTCACCACAGTGTTCTAATTGTTCGTCTGCGTGGCCGTAATTCCTATGGACAACCATGAGGTGGCAGCCATCTTGTTCGCATTAGCGCAGGCAGCGGTGTTTAGGCATGAATCTCATGGAACTAAAATCGGACACAGAAACTCCCGAACACTGCTGGATTTCCATCATAGCCTGCGTTCGGTTCTATACAAGTTAGAATGTCACTCTTCAGTGGAATCGTTCGTCTGGATGAGGGGAACAAGCTCCAGGGTAAGAACATTGACAATGTTCTGTAGTTTATTCATTTTAAAACTACCAAACTAGACTGACCGCGAGCCCTGATTCTCTGGAAATATTTGGGCATGGGACCATGCGTGCGGTCGGTCAAATAAATGACTTCCAGGAAATTCCTGAACCCCTGAAATGATCTGGGTGATTTTTGGATATGTTAGTGACTATGATTAGGGCTATCAGGGGATGTAATATTTGTGACGGTATTGTATGTTTTAAAGGTATCTTTGGGGTCAGAAGAACAACCAAAGAGTAATTAAAGTAATAGCAGCATGGTTCTTTGTCAACTGTTCTTTTATAGACATGACTATAATGACATTATTTCAATGGTGATTGGCCCACTTTTAGTACACTTTTAGGAACAAAACACTTGATAAATCAAACCCTATCACTCAATTACAGTGTATCATACAAAAGTAAAAAAAAAAAAATTACCTTTGCAACATAACACTTCAATCCATTTCTTATCTCCCATAATTGCAACAAACATTGCTAATGGTGATAAATGTTACTTGTTGTATGTTTTCTGTATGAAAGTAGTTCCTTTTACCGTCATTGTATTAGTCAAGAATACACTTATATACGACACATATAATTTAGATACCAGAAGCTCAAGTGAACATTTTCAACAAACTCCCAGGTTAGAAGTTTAAACACAAATCTAATAAAGTCAGTACATGTTGACTTAGCTTTTAACCCCAAGTATGATATAATTGTTTACTCTTCTGGATGTAGATGGCACACAGTGCCACGTGGCCATTATTAATATCAACAAGGTACTCTGGATGCCAAGAACTTAATGAAACCAGTAGGTTGTTTTATTCGAGCAAAACGTTGCAACATAAAGTAATCAGCAGCTGACATTGCGCAAGGTAGCAGGTAAGAGGATCACAGGAACTGATTATTTTTGCTTTGCCTAAAAGATCTATATACATTACCCTAGCTAATTGAAGGCAATCATGATATAACTTTGGATTTGTAAGAATCAAGTGTCTACTTTTTTGTTTAGTTATTGTTTAGGTATTTTTTAGTTATTTTTACTTATTAGTAATGATTAATGATTGTTTTTGTTATTGTCATATATTTCCTGAATTTTCCCCAGAACAAATCTTTTATGAGTTATGACAATTGCCAGTAGATTTGCTATTGGGGATTCATTATTTCACCACTATTAAGGATAGAGCTTGATTTACAACAAGCCAGCAATTTTGTCCATTTAAAAGGGTACGAAAACAAAATATATTATGTAATATATAATCTAAAAAATTGTAAGGGATAGCTTCCTGTTAACAGCTACTTTGAGCAAGGGAGAAAATATTAAGCCTGTCAGTGCTGACAACATACCTAAATTAAGCAATAAATTGACATTAACCAGTCCAGAACAGCGTTCTAGGCCACCTAAGTCATATGTGCTGGGGTTGCAACTAACCCCCAACACACGAGTGCCATTATTTCTGGACATACAGTGTTTCAAGCAGAAACGCTGCACATTCAGGCTCTATCATTGTGAACACTTCAAAAAGCTTATGTGGTCTACGTGGTCCACTGCTCTAGTTGGTCAGCCATGACAGGTTTCATCTGCCATTGTACTTTAAACTATATTTATTTAAGATTTGTCTTCTACACTAGTGTTATATTCAATATACTACACTATATTTACTCAATATAATTTTTTTTCTTGTTAGTTTTTAGTATCTCAAAATATTTTGTATATTGTACATTTAATATGTTTTCTCTTTGATGCTGCTTCAAATGACCCCTTGAACAACAATCTAAAATGTAAAGGAACACTCCAAGCACCATAGTCATTATAGCTATATTGCTCACTATTGTGGTTACAGTGTCAAGAGTGCCTCATCCCCCATTGTAAACAGTTATTCCATCTTTAAATGGTTTGATGTTTTGCCTGCAGTTCATCTGGTGCTGCTCTCTGTCTGTACTATTGACTCAGGAGAGTTTGAAGTTCCTAAGCTTTCTCTTCCCTTAGAAAACAAGTAAGGTGAATGGTAATTGCATAGCTCTCATGACTTAGCTTATTACTGAGTGCGATCAGTTTACACTCTCAGTCAGTTGAAGGGCTGAGTTCAGGAAAGCCAATGGAAGTTCCAATTTAAGTATTCCCAGATGGGAATTCCCAGAGGGAGGATTGGGAGGCATCAGTGCCACACTTCAGGCACCCGCTCTGCCAATGTGATGTGATTGGCTGTAGAGCAGGTAATGAGGGAGCTGCTGTGATCACATTCTGCTGGGAGCCAGGATATGATGTCACCCGATCACCAGTATCACATTCACTGAACAGAGCGATCCCAGTAGCTCTTCACTGGACCCCAGGGATGAGGCACCACCCCATCTCTAACCCAGAGAAAGGGAGGAAAAGAGAGGTTGGATGGGTCTCATTTATGGGAGATTATGGGAATGTGTGCATAAATGTGAGTGTATCTGTGTGTGTGTGTGTGTGTGTGTGTGTGTGTATGTGTATATATATATATATATATATATATATATATATATTAATGTGATTATGTGGGTGTAATTTACCTAACAAAAGAGAATTGGAGGGTGCAGTGAGACACACAAAAAAATTAAGTTTATGGGTGGGGATGCAAACATATATTTCCTTCCCAGATGCCAAGAATCCTAGGTACAATATACAGGAGAGAAAAGTGACAGGGTTAACAGATAAAAACAGAACTAAGATGAACCTCCTATGTATATATTAGGGGAAGAACACGTGCAAGACACACACTTGCACACAAAAGGAAACATATAAACAGAGAAAGGGAGAGATAAAGGTGAAAATACATGACTGCTGCACCATCTCTACATCCCCACCGTTGTCCCAGAATAAGCCATAGGGCCCATTTTACAGTGGATAAGGGCAACGGACAAAGCTTTATTAAAAATAAATCATTTTAAAATTATCCATAGCCCTGTCAGCTGTTGGGCGGTTGCCCAGCAGACAGTTCTCCAGCACAAGAAACAAACAACAAGATGTCAAAAAAAAAGTTTCCCAGAACTAGGGTGGGAGGATGAGAAATTCAGTCGGGTTCCCTCAACTGTTCCTGACGACTGGTGAATCTCCTCTCCCTGTATCTCCTTAAACCCATAAAAATGTGCAACACTTTTTAACCTAGCTAACAATCCATGGGCACCAGTCATGCTCCCCCTACCCACTTGTCCAGGAGTAAACAGAGATGCAGCTTTAACCTCTTAAGGACCAAACTTCTGGAATAAAAGGGAATCATGACATGTCACACGTCATGTGTCCTTAAGGGGTTAAAGAATAATTGAAAAGAATATTATTAAGGTCTGTAAAGGTATTAGAAAGAAAAAGTAAATGTTAAAGTTAAAAACATAACAGATAAAAATATAAAGGACATTATGAAGAATAAGGAGTAGAGGATAGGAGAAGCAAGATTGTAGGAATATTTTTTTAAAACTGAAACTCCTCTTAACTATATGCTATCAAAGATTTGAATATATTACATGTTAGTTGCACACTTTTTGTTCTACTCTTTGTATTCCAGCTGACCGGCTTTCGATTGGAGTTTTGCCTTTTCCAATTAATCACTTAATTTCCATATCTGGACCATACTGAACAAGTTATCATACAAAGGTTATCAAGGCTATGAGAATGACCTCTTTAGCAGTGATTCTATGCCTATTTCTAGCTGTACCTACAGCAGGTAAGATCTTTTATCAAAATACCACAAATAGTCCACATACATAAACGTAACACCACAGACACCCCCACATACCTGAATACCGTAAAAACAGCAACCACACATACGTAACACAGGTAGCCCATTTTAATTTCTGTTCCTCACTGAACATACTGAGATATGAAGAAACACTGCACTTGATTTATTGTAACATCTAGAGTTTAAGGCAAAGGAGTCAGCAACCTATGGAACTAGATGCCTTTGTATGGCAGGCAAGCCTGCCAGACCAGTTGGGGAGATCAGGTGATCTCTCTAGCTCACCCATAGCACCCCAGTGCCCAGACATTAAGGAAGCCTGTTGTGGTGTGTACCTCCAGCAGGTGCAGACAACACAGGTAACTCTATCTCACAATGTGGTTCATCTCCATGATTCAGAGCATTGCCATGAAAGAGCTACGTCTCAGGAAAAGCTCAGAACGGAGACTGCCGTACAAGTGGTCTGCAACTTCTATGGGATTAAATTAAAAGGACTCTCCAGTGCCAGGAAAACAATCCATTTTCCTGGCATTGCAGGTCCCCTCTCCCTCCCACCCCCCAATCCCCGATTGCTGAAGGGGTGGCAGGCCTGTCACAATTGTCTCAAACTCCTTTGTGAGTTTAGGGGAGTCAAAAGTTGGAAGAATATTTCTAGGGATGGTGTGTTTTATTCTGGTAGAGAGGAAATGCATGCGCATTAGGTCTCCCCGGCCGGTGATGTAATGCAGAGGAGGAGCGGCGGTGACCCGAAACCACCGCCGCTCCTCCTCTGCATTACATCAATGAAAACAAATACAACAAAAAGAAAACTGTAAGAACACAGATATCAGTTAGTAATCACTAATATCACTAATATTATTCCCTAGGGAAGTAATAATCCACCCAAGAATGCTGAGGTCACTGCAATTACTGAGAAATTATCCTAATAATGTTACAATGTCATGTATGCCTAAAAGGCAAGGGAATTGGTTAAGGAATTAAGAAGGAGGATTGATGTTAGTAAGGACAGAATGTTCTACCCTAGTATATAAGAAATTATCCGGGGCGAGCAGGAATAGGAAATGGAACATAGATAACAATTATCAGTTATCAGTAGCCTGTGGTCTCATGGTAGGATGGGAGCAATATGAGGGATGAGTATCTGCTGATCAGAATCCCCCCTTTTTTTCCTCCCTCTGATGTGAGTGGAGTAACTAAGGTTTTACCATAATGGAATTAGTTTATGGTTAATCTGGAATGACTCAATGGTCAGTAAATTGTAATGCCAGCAAGTCTGGGTAAGCTCACCTATTTTCCACTTTTGTTTTTTTTTTGTGTGTGAGATAAAAGAGAACCGTATCACTGTCTAACATCAAATAGTGTAGTGAATACCCCCATCCAAATCATATCGGCATATGGTAGAATTCCACATGACTGCAATCCTAGGATATGTGTCAAGTCAAGAGTAGTATGAGGGAGAGCGGATGGGAAGATATGGGTATGAAGTAAAACACAGGATGTAGGAAATAAAGAAGGGGAATGGAGGGCAGAAGGAGGGAGAGAGAAGCAGAGTGTATAGGCAGAGTCCTAACAGTTCCCAGTTATAATCTAAGCACATGTCAGTATAAACATTGGAGACAAACAATAAAACAACTCAAAATAACCTTCTTGCTCATCCCGATGGGGCACAGAGTTGTACTCCAGATTACCATGTGAAATAGAGAGCAAGAGGTAGGTATACAATATGGTAAAAGGAGGGCAGACACAAATTCCTTTGTGGGTCAATATAAACTAGAAAAGCTACAATTTCTGGGGAAATTGTGTGAAGTGTTCTTGCCTCCACCAGTAGTCTACAACTGGAGTGGGCGGAGTAACTGTTATCATTTATATAGCACATTTAATTGCAACGTTGTTGCACAGTTACATTAAACCATACATTTATAAAAACATTGTCTATGACATCACTTGCTGCTGCAGCCTGGCACAGGTCAGAGTATTTTGGCGGTTGCCATCTTCAAACGGTCGTATTTTAAAAACTATAAATCCCACAGCGAAGAGCTTTATATTGTGAGAATCACAAGACCCAGACCTACATTGTGATGCATATGTGATGTATGTCTCTGAAGTATTAAAAATGAAGGCACAGTCGCAGTTTAGAAATTGCACTTCAAATTTGAGCTTTGTAGAGTGAAGTTACAATGAATGTCAATGGACGGCGTTAGTTGCAAACAAATGATTATTTTGTGAAAACTATCAGGACTATGGCTTAGCCGTTGACATGTTTAGTGGCAGCAGGGATAGCTGAACGTTTTGATATAAGATTTGTTTAGGTGAGCCTGAAAATAAGGGAGTGGTGGCAGTTTAGAAATCATTTCCTGATTTTTCAGCTTTTGCCAGCTCCCACTCTAGCTTTGCCATTCATTCCTATGGGACAAATTTCGCCACAAGAACAACGATATTCTGTGAACCATTAGGCGAAACGTTCCACAAAGTAATAGCAATCCGATCAGGAACAATCTGCACGTTTTGGTAAATTTTTGTCTATGTAGTGTAAAAACTGTGGGAGGAGTTAGGGTGGCAAATTTGGCTATAATAAGAATAATAATAATATATATGTGAGATAACATTAAGTGGTCTTGCTATGCAAGAACACTTAATAATTGTAATGCATGAGTTCCTGATCAGCAAAGTAGGGGTGTGTCACATATTCATCCGCTTATAAAAATGTGGTTAATGACATTTACTGTCTACACAGGAAAAGTTGTGCCGAGCAGCAACCTAATCCACCGAAGGGTTAATGCTGAGCAGCAATTATGCTAATGAAACCTGGTAACTGACTTTGGGGGTCAAAGGCCGGTTACAGCCTAAAGGAGGGGTATTTAGGCCCAGTTACCATCCTGCTCAGTGCCCTGTCGTGGTTTCCCTTGTGGTTGTCCGAGAGCGTGTTCCTGTTATTAGTTTTCTACCTGGTTTTTGACTTTGGCTTTGTTTTTTGACTTCTCTATGTTCTGGTATCCTGACTCCTGACTCATCGCTGCGTCCCTTTCTGTGTTCCCTGACCTCGGCTAGTATTTTTGACTATTCTATGTACATTAAATCCGGCCATTCTAAGGACCGGTAATACGTTACTTATTTGTCATCCGTGCTATACAGTTCTACGTGCTGGATCAAACAGTAATCCTGACAGGGAGAAGGTTAATGGTGGTTTGGAGTGCTTTTGGGGAAGGGTGATCCAGAATATGTGTCGCTATGTTCATTCCTTCTTTTCTTGGCTGTAGATTGCCACTGTTGATACTGTGGTAATTGCGAGGAGGGTGGGGTTTGCACCAGACCACACCAATCCTAAATATGGACATCTGGGAGATCCAACGCTTGAGTGAAAGAAGCAAAGTCCTTCTCTGTATGGAGTACTTGTGGTTTTCCTTTATAAGTCACTAGCAACGCAAAGGGGTATCCCCACCAGTACCTGGATGTGAGAAGGTCATTCAGGGATGCAGTACACGTCTAGCTTGAAGACCTATCCAGGATAGGTCTGAATAGATTTAAATTTGGGCTGTTGTTGTACAGGAGAGGCTGGGAGTTTTGATGCAGTATGAGCAGGATTTCTTCTTTTAGTGTAAAATAGTGAATTCTGGATATTACATCTTTAGGTTGTACTGTAGGGGCACGGCAAGGGCCCAGGGCTCTATGTGCTCTGTCTAGTAGCACTGGGGTGTCAACAGTTGGTCTGTTTAAAATCAAATTAAATAATTCTTGAAGAGTAACAGTTAAATCACAGTTGTTACATCTCCTCCTGTCATCTATCAGCCTATGCATAGTGAAGATTTGGGAGGTATTTGCCGCTACTGTCACTTGTAGTTGCTGGATTTGAGAGCACAATAGATCTGTCACCCTCAAGGGTATTCACCCTGTCCCCAACATAGCGGATGACAGCTCATATGGTCTTTAATTTTGTTTGGAAGGACACTTCCAGCTTACTTAGCATTGCAGCCAGGACCCCCTTCAGAGGCAAGCTTCTGATGATTGCCTTCAGGTCAGTCTCGGCTGTAAACAGTGATGCTTCTGTGCCCTCTGGGCTGAATAAAAACCGAGCCATTGTTGTAGGATTCAAGTACCATATTGGGGCCTTGCGCGCCCACATGGAAGTCTGCATTATAGCGGAAAAACATACTAAGGGCGCACGATTTTCCAGCGGGCTGTTTTTTTTTTATGTCTGGTGGGACGACAGGGATCATTTAGAGTGTCCTATCGTGGAGTGAGAGACCGATGATTGCTGATTAACTGCTCGGTGCTACGGAGCTCACTCAGAGTGTGGCCATTTAGCTCTGTAGTTGGCTCGGCCCCTCAATCAATTGTTATGAGCGTAGCTATTGTGGGGATATAAGTAAAAATGTGTAATCTCCAGGTATCTAGTAGAGATTGAACAAAGGTTATTCTTTTAAATAGATCAGTATTCTAATCAAGTCATGTAACGGACCGTTTTGCACACAAGGGGTAAAAACCGTTTAGGCGATCGGCCCCCTTTCCAGAGATACAGGCACAGCTACTGCAGAACACCAAACTCCCGAACTGGATACAAAATAGCACTCCAACTCCCGAACTGGAACCTCCCAAATAGCTGCTAGCAGGCGAACAGGAAAAGCAGACAATCAGCTTACACTCCTGGCAATCAGTCTCTAACAGCATACAGTGAATCCCCCCAAGAACGAGACAAGGCTCCGTGTTGAGGGTCAAGCAGTGGTCTGAGGTGCTGGCACACCCAGCCTGGTTTTTATTACAGTCTTGCAAATACAGGACCGCCCACAGGGAGGTATAAAACAACCAATCACATCACAGTTACATCCCACATATTCCCTCCCCTTATCCTGAGAGGAAACTCAATTACACATACAGTTAAAACATACTTTCTACCCACTTTCATAACTCTAAAACCATACATCACATTCACATAAAATTACATATACACAATCAATCCATTCAGGATCCATTCAGAACAACATATTAAAAAATGACATGAATCAGACCACGGGTTCAAAAGTTAGTAAAAAGTCCTTTGTGACTAAATGAAGCATGGCTTTCTGGCTCAAACCAGTTTCAGAGTCTTCTATCCTGGAGAGTAATTCAATTATCTCCCAGGACAGACACAAGACTCCATTAAGCACATGGTTGCAAAAAGACACAAAACACTTTAAAATACATAAAGTCACATTTATACATAAAACACAGACATTTAACATATCCCCAGATAGCTCAGGTCTGAGCGCACATTATTAAGCGAATGGCGCTCAGACCACACGAATACAGTTTAATCGCCATGGAGCCAAAGTCTTTACAGTCAGTTTCATACGAATGGGCTCCATGGGATTCCTATCTGGGGTATAACACATTCAAACAAATCTACCGAAATCCAGACATAAAAGCACGAATGAAGCTTTTCTGCAGGTAAAAAAAGATGTCTTTTAACAGGGGGCCATAGTCCAAAGGCAGCAGGCGAGCAACCAGGCTTCTCCAATGCAATGTGGCGAGATTGGTCTCGTCACAAGTCAGTTAGGAATGCTAAAAGAGGGATGATCTAAAATCATATTTAATACAGCATTAAATCCCCACCTACCCATACAAGGTACCTCTCCTACTAATATATTAAATTTAATACAAAATTCCATGTAATTTTTTTTTTCAATTTGTAGGGGGTTTTTTTGTAACATAATAGTACAACAAAAAGTCAGCATATGTTGCTACATTTGCATCACAGCTTGATAACATGCATATTAAATATAGATAAAAATGTAGATTGCTAACATAAAGACAGCCATAGATATAGGTTCAGCTATAAGACCCACTGTTTTAAACATGTCAACTCATACTGTAAGTCAAAACGCTAGTACGAAGGCGGTAACAGCCTCTCAGGAGAGCAACAGCTCAACAACTGTTATATATTCGCTAACATACACATGAATGGAAATCCTGAGTAAATGTCTTGGCAGGAAAATACAAGAAGTTGCATTATCTCCAAAAAACAAAACAAAAAATAAAAATAAAAACAAAGTAATGCTTCCATGTAATCTCTTTAACTAAATAATTGTTTCCAGAGCAATATTTTTTTATTTTGGATACAATGTAACCATTTTAGTGTTTTACTTTGTTACCTTAAATTATTAATTCTTTCATTTTTTACATTGAAAAATTTAAATATTACATCTTTCTGAGTAAATTTGCTTTTCATGTGACTCTTGGAAAAAAAATATATATATATATTAATCAATGGAACTAAACATTTTAAAAACAAATTGTTAGAGTTCTTAGTCTGACTCTTTCAGAAGGTTTTAAAACAGCCTGTGTAAATAGCTCACATCTTAATCTTTCAGTTTGTAGCAAAACTTGTCTCCAGTGCACCAACGTAAATGGTAAAACATGTGAGGGAAAACCTGTGACTTGCGATGGGGATAGCAAATGCTTTGTGAGATCCAATTTTATGCATTTCCGTAAGTACAAAATATATGTTAAATTCAAAAACTTTATAAAGTAATGATAATGATGGCATGTACCAATAATAGCCAATACCAACCTGTGTAAGGACACGAGAAATCAGCTGCCCATGTGCTTTTGAACACTCGGTAGATCTAAATGTCAGTGCTCATATTCTCCAGCATTGTAGGGTCTACTTCTCACTAAAATGCACTACAAACAGTGCCAAAGCACCATAACCACTTTATAATACTGATGTATCCATGGTGCTTGAAGTAACCTAAGAATGGAGAGAAACCAGAGATGTTCTTTTTAGGGAAAGTAACAAGATTCTACAAATGATTTAATGTGGCGACGAAGGACGTTGCCAAATAATAAAACTAAGCAATCATGCTCGGATAGTTGGTGTAATTATGACATGATCTACTAAGAGGAACTTGAAGAATTGATGGGGATATGGTAATTATATGCAGCATTTTTTACACTGAGCTTGGATTCTGTAATGGGATTTTGGTTAGATAAAGGCAGAGTGACCGTGAAGGACATGTTGGTAAGGATGTTGTCCTCATACGTATGATATTAACATTTAAATAATTAGTTTGCTAAAAGCAAATGTGTGGATGGAGAAGAATAATCTAGAATGGAACCTTGACTTTAAGGTACCGCCAACAGAGAGGGGTAATGGGGGAAGCACCTAAGAAAGAGCCAAAAAAATATCTGACAAAAACAATTTATCCCTGGAAAGTGCTGCATCACAGATGCTGGAAAAATATCAACACAATGACTAGAAATTATTTTATTTGTAATGCAATGATGTTAACAATTTGTATTTAAATAAATATAGGCATTGAAAGACAAATATCCTTATTTATTCCTGCAGTTGGTGAGTCCAATTCCATTACCAAGGGATGTGTTACTAAAGAAATACCCTGTGATTATGTGGGTTATCTTGAGTCTGGCGGTGCTAATCCTTCTACATTTGCAATAAATATTAAATGCTGTGATGGGGACAACTGCAACACCTTTGGTTATGAGAGTGAGTGTCCTTCATTTTATTTTCAAAGAGTTACTTTTAAACATTATGTTATATATATTAGATACTTATATTTTCTATTTCAAAACCTACAAGACTTATTCAATAATTTGTAGGTGGGCGAGAGTGATGCAGAGCCGATACAGTTTTTACTTACCCTAAGCTGTCCCCCTTCAGTACCATTATCTTTCTCCCACTCCCTAAGAAAATAGTGAAGAGCAGAGGCTCTCCATCTTTCTTGCCAACTTATGCAGGGCTGGCACCCTGTTGTGTGCCTTTTTATCTGAGATCTCCCTCACCGGCTGGCTGGCACTGAAATGCAGTAGGGGAGGGAGAGAGGACCCGCGGGAGCTCTTGACGGTTCCTCTCCTTGCGAGTTTGGAGCATTGCCACAGTTACCATGACAACTATCCGATCTCACGAGGGTGAACTGTAGCGTCAGAGCTGCAGCTGCAGGCTATTGTTCACTCCCCACCAGACCACCAGAAATTACAGGAAATCTCATAGTCTCATGGTCAAAGGTAATAAGTATATTTATTTTCAATTGAAAAAAAATAATAGATATATTTGCTTTGATCTGCCCTTACACATACTGAACCCCTCATATACACAGACACACCTACACCCCTAACATACACTGTACAGATCACACACACTGCACTCACACACACATACACACACTGCACCCCTCGCAAACATACAATGCACCCCTTAGACACACACACATTGCCCCCTCACACACTGCCCACTTCACACACACTGTCCTTTCACACTGCACCCCACACACACACTGTACCCTTCATGTACACTGCACCCCTCACACACACTTCATCCCTCACACAGATACTGTACAACTCACACACACTGACCCCCACAGACACACTGCCCTTCACAAACACACATACACTGCACCCCTCACACATGCACTCCGCCCTTCCCAAACACACAATGCACCCCACACACACACATACTACTACCCCTATCCCTTACTACAGACCTGATCCTGGGAGATGCCAGGTAAATTGTTAAACTTGGCACTCTTGGCACCATAACCACTACACTACAAAAAGTAATGCTTATTGTGCCTTGATTGTTCCTACCAGTGCCCCTCCCAAGATTATATTCTGGATCCTCCCTGCTTCAAACTGCACGTGAAAATAAACCGTTTACCGTAAAAACTTAACACCTCATTTAACCTAACTCTAAACTCAATCCTAAACAGCCCTTATGCTACAACTTTTAACAACTTCAAGCTCTTAATCCTATTAACTCTAAACACCCTATGTAATCTCACACTTTTGTTAAACACTCTCCAACCTTAACACCCCTTTACCATAACCACTTCCACCATTATCTGTAATACTGCATGCATTTACACTGCTACACACACTCACTATACTCACAAGTTCAAACACAATACATTACAAGTAAAAATATGCATTTACATATTTATATACATAAGCAGTTGCCAAATGTGATTTTTTTTGGGATGTTTCTAGGCCCGCGATATCCAGTAATTATATTTTTATATGTCTTCTTTTTTGGGTTGAGGAGCAGGGGGCACCTTATAATCATGTTCCTACAGGCTCCTGAAATGTAAATCTGGTCATGGACAGGATACAAACTGCATTGGACTAGACAAAAGCAATGGGGGATATTTATCAAAGTGTCTCTGCAGCTTTTCTGGAATTTGTTTCTAAAATCAATTATTACATCTAACAGTATTTTACACTATTTAGCAAGTGTTACCTTTTGTGTATGTATTTATTTTGCACCAGAACACTATTCTATATTCTATCATTTGTTTACACCACCCAAAAGCGTCCGCACGGGGTGTGCCAGGTGTGCCTGGGCACACCCTAATCCCGCGATACGCCTATGGATTGAGACCGGCAGGGGATTTCAGGATCTCCCCTGTTGGCTCATGCAGAGCCGCACCGGCCCATAGGCCAGTGGGGAGATCAAAGATCTCCCTCACTGGTTCACAGCTGCAGGAAGGGAGGCAGGAGAGGACCCAGGGAGCTCCAGCCAGCAGCTCCGCCGGGTTCCTCTCGTGAGATCTGAGTGTTGCCACGACAACGCTCAGATCTCGCGAGAGTGAACTCTAGCCCCGCAAGGTAGAGTTCACTCTCCACTGGACCACCAGGGATGGCAGCAGCAACAAGGATCCCCCCTCCATACATAAGGTAAGAAGGGAGTGGGGATATTTACTAAATGGCCCCCACTATACACACAATCACCCAAACATACAGCGCACACACACACACATATCACCCACACACATACAGCATTTACACACATACAGCACCCTCACACACACAGCACCCACACACATGCAGCACACAAACAGCACCTACACACAAAGCATCCATACACATACAGCACACAAACAGCATCCACACACACACATACAGAACACAAACAGCACCCACACACACACAGCAGACAAACAGCACCCACACACACAGCATCTACACACATACAACACCCTCACACACAGCACCCACACACATACAGCACACAAACATCACCTACACACATACAGCACCCTCACACATGGCACCCACACACACACATCACCTACACACATACAGCACCCTCACACAAACAGCCCCCCCACACACACAGCACCTACACACATACAGCACCCACATACAGCACCCACATACAGCATCATCACACACACACAACACCCTCACACACACACAGTACACTAACAGCAAACATGCACACAAACAGTACCCTCACACACAGCACGCTAATAGCACCCTCACAAACACACAAACACCCTCACCCACATAGCACACTACCAGCACCCTCACACACAGCACCCTTACACACACAGCACCCTCACACCACCCTCACACAGCACACATACACACACACAGCAGTGTGTGTGTGTATATATGTGCGTGTGTATATATATATATTTGTATATATGCATACATACATACATATACATGCGGCGTGTGTTTGTGCTTTAGGGTGCACACCCTAATGCAATAGGCTGCACATGCCTATGACACCACCCTTAGCTTGCCTTAAAGAGTGAGGTAGAATATTCACACAGTAGTTTTAGTTACTGGATATAATTATGGAGGCGCAAACATCTGTCAGAAAATACAAAGTACAAAGCTTCTTTGCTACTTTGCAGTTTGTAAAGAACAAGCTGTAGCGAGTTTTAAATAATTGTATTTTATTATTTCCTATAAATCACAGTTCCAGAGGAGAGTGAAAAATTTAAAGGAAAAACGTGTCCAACCTGCTTGATATTGAACTCGAACGAGGAATGTGCTCCAGAAACTGACATAGTGTGCAGGGGGAAAGATGACCTGTGCTACACTTATATTGGCACCTGGCGTAACGAAGGTAATTTATGTAGATTTCAGTGTGTAACAAATGTAATTGAACAAGCTTCAATTACCTATTTTTATAATGCTTGTTAGATATAAGATAGAACAGATCTATGTACTGCATTTCTGCTTGTATTCACCAGAATCTGTATTTGCGCAGAGAAGTGTAGGGTGGGACAGATCCAGAGGTCCATCTCTGGTAATCTAACGATCACAGAATAAGAACATTTCCAGCACTTTTTTTTATTATTTGGTTTATATAAACAAAAGGAGGAATAAAGAATATAAAATCCAAAACAAAATACAGAAAAAAATATTCATATATTCATATAATAGTAATACAGTAAGTAACTGTAAGTTGAACATCCCTACAAACAGGATGAACAGAATATGATAATATAGTGAAAAAAGAAACAGAAAAAGAGGGAAAGATAAATGGAGTAAATACATGTAGCGGAGGCCTGGTATTTCACAGGTTAACTCCACTAAGATCTCAGGAACAAGTGATGAAAAATCCCATGAAGCAATAATTCCAATAAGCAAGGTAATCCAAGAATATCCCCATACAGATCCCAATGACTGGACGACACACAGCATCAGGAGCAGAACTCCCTTGTATTACACACAACCTCCTTTTTAGCATTTCTCCCATGCAAGGGAGGGATTCACATTCATTAGGACAGTATCCAATGGCATAGTAGTTACCTCCCACCCCTCTCCTCCCCTTAGTATGACACCTAATCCCATTATACAAGACACAGTTTTCCCCAAGTTCTGGATGTACCCCAAGATTAGCAGGTACACCCATACTTAGGTCATACATACTGATCTGGGTGACCAACATATCCAAAATTCACCCAGATCAGATTAGGGGTTCGGGAGTTAGGTGGAGGGTGACATTTGACCGACCGTACACGAGGTGGTATCCGAAACAGGTTCCATGCGTTTTGGCCCTGCGGTCGGTCTCCGTTCGGGAGGTAAAATACATAGAAATACATGCCATCCACTATTAAACCGTCATTCGCCTGACTGCCCTTGTTCGGTATTCCAAACCCACCGAACGGGGGGCTGATTCATCTTCCCGTTCGTGAGTTATGGAGCTCTGGAGGTGTCAGCAGTGTTCGGGTAATCGAGTGTCCGATTTGAGTTCCAGACACTCGACAACCAAACACCGCTGAGTCTTTCATGTTCGTATGCCGAATGGCGGCCACCCAGATCCATCAATAAACCACCTATTCGTCTGCGGTTAACACATATTCTACAGCTTAATTGGGAACACACTTCCACACTATTAGTTCGGTAGTTTCCATTCGTATGAAATACAGATGGAAACTACCGAACAAACATACGAATGCCATTTACAGGGAATTACAAATCAGAAACAACACACGAATTGCAGGATTCTCATAGTCTTTTAAGGACAGACACAGTACCATCCACTACAATACATATTAAGGAGAAACACTTTAAAGGAATATGTAACTTGCATTGGAACGGAATATGAAAAACAAAAACACATTTGTTAACAGAAAAGGGGAAAAATGGAGACTGAAAAGTTAAAGGGACACACTACGGCCTAATTAAAAAAAAATCACTGTTAAAAACATGCCTTCATTTAGTTATGCATTATTTTCCATTGGAGGTATAGTTAAAAACTAGTGCCTGCAGCTTTTTCAAGTCCCCTGCCTTCCCTAATCCAGCTCAAACTTCGTGGCTGTCCAATTACAGCCTTCCCAGTGCAGCTACGTGAGAAGTCTTTGGAAGGCAGGTGCTCTGAGCTATTGCTGCCTCTTGATTTTAGCTCCACCGAGCTAAACAAACTAGGAAGTGTCAAGAACTAGTTGTTTGATTGACAGCAAGAGAGTGGTAACAATGTTGATTTATAAAAGTGCCAATTTCTATTGGAATCTGCACATTTTGATAAAAAAAAAAAAGTTTACACACACCAAGGATTTCAGCTAGCTAAAGTGCTTAGAGGTCTGGAGTGTCCCTTTAAGTAAGGTTTAAGTGTTAACATTGCTACCTAGGAACTGTGGGTGCAATCACTCAGGTGCTTCCTGGGTGGAGCACTGACGTTTAGCATCTCCACACTTTGCATGGAGACACTGAACTTTCTCACATAGATGCATTAAGTCAATACATCTCTGTGATGATATGCTGATTGACCAGAGCTGTGTTTTGCCGTGCATGCGCAATAGGGTCCGAATGCTTGATAAAGGCCTCTGTCTAGGTCGCAGTGTTGCAGTTTTTATCACAACAAATATGCCTTCCTGCAGCAATCCTGATTGTCTGGACCTAATTTATGTTATCTTATATGGTAATAAAAGCAAGGATTTTCATACGTGGGGAAAATGGAACAATGACCATCTAGAATACCTCCTAATATGGTTATTGTTCTTATAATGTAAGTTTAGGTTTTACGCTTTATTAAATTATACAAAATCTCTCCTGGACATTTGCCTTTGCACAGGAAGCTACAACTGAGCAAGTAGGTTTAGGGATTCAACCACTTCAGGTCTATTCTAGACTTTTGAACCAAGCAATTCCAAATTAACCTGGTCTGCTCATTCTTCAATATCTTTCCCCTCCTGAGACTCAACATACTCAACTTACATCAAAACAACACATCGGCACCCATCCCTAGGCCTGCAACCTTTTATTATGGCTAACATGACTATAAGGGGGAAAACATTGTTACAAAGTAGTACAGCATAGTTCAGAAAAAGAAAAATAAGTCTTTTAAAAATGAGTTTGTACTCTTTTGGTTATATGCTATAAAATTACTGATAGTAGCAAGATGGCTGACAGCAAAGCTCTGCCAGGTTCAATATTTTATCAATAATATCACTTAAAACACTAGCAGATGTTTGCAACTAAAAAATTCAGACACAAGCGTTGACTTTCTGCATTAAAGTCAAAGCCACCTCCACCGAGCTTGACCACTATTTAGTATTTAATGTTTTGAAAATTGTATTTTCCAGTTCATGAGAGTCCAAAATACATGCTTAGTGAAATATTTTATTAACTTTTCATAAAAGACAACAGATTTAAAAATAATCAATGCAAGGTATATCTGACAACAGTGCCAAATAAAAATTCTGTCTAGATTTTAATACTTTTTAATATTTTACAGATAATATATAAATTATCTTTGTAAATGTAAATTCAGTTATCTATGAACCATATTATACAGTGTTTAAACACTGTGCGTTTTCTTTATTTGATTTCTGTTTCATTTCATCTTTACAGTTGGCAATGAGACACACACTTCTGAGAAAGGATGTTTGGAAAAGTTTTTATGTAAAGAACTTTTTGGTCCGGCAACTGGCTTGGAGGCAGTCCAAACAACTACCTTTACTTGCACTTAACTTAAAAAAATTTAAAAAAAGAAATAACCTATTCTAATAAGGTTTGTCATAACCAAAACAAACTTGTAGTTACTGATTAACAAAATGATTTGTGTTTTGGTGAAAAAAATAAATAATTGCAATTACCACAAAATAATTAAATAATAAATGCAACCAATGTAAAATTTTCCGAAGTTGAACTGCTTATTTAATTTCCTCAATATGATGGACTAATTTGTGACTGCGATGAGTAATTAAGCCTCTCAGCTGATTCTGAAATATCCAGAGAGGAGCTGAAGAGACAAATGCACTTTCTCTGTCTCCTCAGCTCCTCTCCAGGCATTTTGGTTTGCCGAGAGAGACTGATAATAAATAATAGTTGTTGCTAGTTGTGTAACTCCCACCAAAGTTTGATAAGCCAAGACATGTATATCATTGGACTTCGGGCTCCTGCATGGAATTTGAAAACATGATACCTCTTCTTCTCACTCAAATGGCATTTATCTGTTTTGTAGATTACTACAAATAATACTCATATTTGTTGGCAAATACTCCAAAAAATATAAATAATTAAAATAAAATATAAACGGGGGGGTTATTAAATTGTTCTGTTTTTAGAAGTGGTGTAAAATATCTTTACGGATTCCACTGGCTTCCAATGTGATTGGCCCGGTTTTATTACTTTAAACCTTTATCTAGAAATTGATCCCAATGATACTTCCCACTCTACCCATCAATGTAAAGCAATTATACATTTGCTACATAATAGTATGTTCTACTTTTTAATTACCATGAGTAAAACAAAATGTCTTATGATGAAACTTCCTTTTCTTGCATTGTAAAGGATACTGCTTGATGGATATTTTATATATGATGGAGATTCCCAAAAGAGTCATTGAATAAACCCTGAATACATGATAAGAGGGCTGCACTCACTTGAGCATACATACATTATAGGGTGCTGCTGGAGCCAATTCATAGAACATGCAAAATTTAGCTCACTTACTAAACGGCAGTTTCAGGTTTCATAGAATGTAATAGTTTTATTTACAAAACACATAATTTAAGCAAAAAGGATTTAGTTAAAGTATATGATCATACATTGCATAATCCTGCCACAGCGTCAAGGTACCCTATTCTTGGCAGGTCCTACTCTAACATTCTAAAGCCTGCTCTTATGAGATTAATCCACTTACTTGGGAAATGCTTCCTTACCGGGACTCTCTGCAGGTGAGTGGCACTCTTGGTTTCATGCATATATATTTGGGAGTCTAAATATAGAGCGCGTACTCTACTAATAACTACATTATATCATCAAAAACTCACAACTAATAGTCTTTGGACAGCAGGGGCTGCCATTGTCTAAGGATTGTTCTTCATTAAATACCACCAGTGCAAATGCTAATTACCAAAGCAATAAAAAAAAGAAAGACCTCTAAACTCTTTGAGATAATTTTATCAATTGGAGCCATGGAAGTCTAGCAAGTCTGAATTTTGGAAATTCAATAAATTCAATAAATTGGAAAGTTTATCCAACAATATAACATTTAGGCCAATTAAGAAATGGTTAGGGTTAAGGGTGTGTTAAAATTTGAGAGAGGTTGACTGGACTACTGAAGACACTGGTCAATGATCCTGGTACTTATCTCTCCCCATCAGTCCACTTAAGCTCCAAAAGGGCCTTTTATAAATGCTGAAAACAGATGCCCTCTAGAGGACAAGTGATTGTTGACAGGTGCCTACTCTGCCTACGTTCAGAGCTCTCTGTGATGTACATAAAACATGGGAATTCTATACATTTAACATGGGTGCATTATTTTTAAGGGAACTCCACCCTCCCCCAGAACAGTCTACATTATGTATTATTATTATTATTGCCATTTATATAGCGCCAACACATTCTGTAGCACTTTACAATATTATGAGGGATTTAACTATAAATAGGACAATTACAAGAAAACGTTCAGGAATAATAGGTTAACGAAGACCCTGCTCAAATGAGCTTACAGTCTATAGGAGGTGGGTTATAAAACACATTAGAACAGGAAATATCAATCACATAAGGTGGGAGTGAAGCAGAGCTAGAGGAGAGAGTAGAGTGCTGCCCTTTAGGTGAGAGCAAGAGACAGGTGTGTGAGGTAGATTATTGTTGGGATTATCCTAGATATAATGTGTGAGGAAACCATTCTGGAGATTTTGGCTTCCCCTATGTATGGCTACAAGCACTCGTGTGTTGGGATTATCCTTCGATATCCCCGAGCGAATATAATGGAGGTGTGGCTTCCCATTCATACAAGAAAGATCCCGCCCTGAATAAACGCCTACTGGGCGTGTTTAGCATAATGAGGACGGATACATGTGATCCGCCAATTTTGGCGGGAACTACGGGGACAGCGATGATTGGTTCAAGCCACATACTTGAATAGGTATATAAGCCAACACCCAGCCAGTACCTCGGTTACCTTTGACAAAGGCGCTCGGGTAGCGCCGAAACGTGCGTCAGGACCTATGCCTTACTTTTAAATCACAGCAATTTATTTATGCACTTTAGGGGTTAGAGAGATGGAGATAATTGAGATATTTATTTAGAGTGGTGGGTAGTTTCTACAGACGGACTCCTTTATTATAAGGATAGCTTTAGCGTACACACTGTGGATTTTCTACGGAGAGCATAGGCTATATTAGCGTACTTAGTCTGATATCCTTGTTAGCAGACAGTTCACTTTATCTTTTGATCCTCTATGTTTACCAGCTGCCGTTTATTTAGAGGATACTTTGTATCAATAATAAGCATTCTAGGTGAATATTTGGATACTGTTATACTCTGCTATACAGGATAGTCCCTACCCAGATTGCTACATATCTTTAGGAGAGAGATTTTATACCAAGATTTTCTGGTTATGATACTCTTTAGTATCACTTTATTCTTATCTCGCCTCCTTTTCCCATTTATTCTCTCTAGTGTGTGTTAGTTTTTTATTAAGTTTTATTTACTTTTCTGGGGAACTTATACCCTATAATAAAGAGATTTTTTATTTTTATTTTCTATGTAATCACAATACCCAGAGAACTCTTTCTGTGTTCCTGTGGCGTTCTTTGGCCAGGGATCACTTTTAGCATCTTATATATATTTCCAAGTGTTACCCCCTATAGGGTTCTCTTGACACACCGTGGATTCCATGTTGTTTGGATTATCCATGTTTTCTGTTCTGTGGAGAGGGCAGAAGCCAGATTGAAGAGGGTCAAGGAGAGAGTTGGAACTGAGGAAGCGAGACACACAAGTAAAGACAAGTCTTTCCTGAAGATTTGAGGAAAAAGGGAGCAGGGACGGGTCAAGAGATATTTTTTTCATGATAGGTACTACAGTGGCATGTTGGCATGTTTAACCCATTAAGGACCAAACTTCTGGAATAAAAGGGAATCATGACATGTCACACATGTCATGTGTCCTTAAGGGGTTAAGGTCAGCAGGGACAATACCAGAAGAGAGAGAGCAGTTGAAGATGTGTGTTAAGGAAGGCACAAGACAAGGGGAGAGAGATCTGATGAGGTGAGATGGGACAGGGTCGATCAGGCAAGTGGTGGGGCGAAAGGAAAGGAGAAGTGCAGCCAACTCTTGTTCAGTAGCTGGGGAGAAAGTCTGAAAGATAGAAAAGGCATGATCTATGTGTGGTTGAGAAAGAGAATGGCAAGGTGGGGAGAACTCTTTCCTTAGCTGTTCAATCTTGTCGGTAAAGTAACATGCAAAGTTATCAGCAGTAAGGTTAGTTTTGGGGGGGTGGCCACAGCAGGGCGAAGAAGAGAATTAAAGGTGTCAAAGAGACGCCTGGGATTGCGTGAGCATGAACTAATTAGAGAGGAAAAGTATGACTGATTGGTGAGGACAAGGGCTGCACTGTATGAACACAATATGAATCTATAATGGAGAAACCACAAAGGGAGCAACTTTGCAGATAGTGTGTTGATTTAGTATGCCACGGTAGGGGGCGTGTCTTCCTCGAGGTGCATGTTTGGAGCGGGGCTGCAGCAATAAAAAAGGCAGAGGTAAGGGTAGTGTTATATGTGGAGATGGCCAGTGAGGGACAGGAGAGGGAAGAGATGAATAGCAGTTGTGAATTAATATCAGTTGACAGCTGCTGGAGGTCAATAGAATTAAAGTTCCTCCTGAGTTGAGGGGGTTAGGCTGAGGTTGTTGGGTGAGGGGGTAATCGAGAGCAAGCGATAAGAGGTGGTGATCAGAGAGAGGAAATGGAGTGTTGCAGATATTAGAGAAAATGGCATTGAGGGTATTGCCAGCTACATGAGTGGGAGAATTAGCCCACTGCAAAACACATTAGAACAGCCCGGGGAAAGAAGTAATTGAAAGTAGTTTAGAGGTTGCTGAGGTCAAAGGTGGGTTAATGGGAACATTGAAGTCCCCAAGAATTAGGGATGGATTATTAGAAGAAAGGAAGTAGGTTAGCCAGGCAGCAAAGTGGTCAAGGAAGAGGAGTGGGAAACCAGGGGGACTATAAATAACGGCAATGGTAGCAGAGAAGAGTTTGAAAAGGCGAATTGAATGAATTTCAAATGATGGAAAAGAGAGGGAAAGGTATGTTTGTAAGAAACAAAGTGAGGCTTCTTGTGACAAGAGCTGACTATCCCTTATCACTGTTTACCCAGTAAATACCATGCTTTAATGGCTCAGTTAAAGAACACATGTTAAATAACTTTGTCTTCCTCAAAAAATCAAGTGACGAGTATCAAGTTTATTTTACAAGAGGCACAAAATGGCTCCTATGCGGTTCAATTGAATACAATATAGCTGAAGCTCTGACATCAATATGTCTGACATCACAGAGAGATATGAACTCAGGGGAGGGAACACTTGAGTCAGTCTGTTGGGGTACAATAGTATTAAGTTTATGTAAGAGCATAACAACAGGAAAATAATATGCTATAGTCACAATATAATATACACCAAAAGTGTTATATCCTACATACTAAATCATTGATAAAATTCATAAACCACATATATAAAGCCATAAAAATAAAAAATTAAAATAGTAACAAAAACTATAAAAAGTTAGAGTGAATAATCAAATCCATTTAATAATGGTAAAGAGAGCTTTATTTACATGATCTTTCTTAAGCTGTTGTAGCACAAATTTTCTGCATTTTTTTTTTGTCAGCATTTTCATATCTCTTGCCATAGGATCCTCCTTCATTATCTAACACACCCATCTCTGTTTTCAGTGTACCTAAACTTTCACATTTGTTTTTGTTTTGTTTTTTCAAATGTGTGTACTTTAAACATGTTGGGTGTAGAGATGTCGCGAACCGTCCGCAAACTTCTCGCTAACGGTTCGCCACGGTTCGCCACGAGCTGTTCGCGGCGAATTCCGGTCAGCTGACATGTCCCGGCCAATCTCCAGCAGACCCTCCCTCCCAGATCCTCCTACTTCCTGGACAGCATCCATGTTCGCGACATCTCTAGTTGGGTGTTGATTTTGTTCTCTGGACCTTAGGGAAACGAGAATCTCTTTGTGGATTCTCGTTTCCCTAAGGTCCAGTGGGGCTGCTGAGCGGCCGGCTGGTGACTGCAGGCAGTGAGGAAGCACTGATCCTCCTGTTTAGCTCCCTCACGCACCACAGAGTGATACCCGGAGCCGGAATATGAAGTCAGGGAGCTGAGCAGAGACAGCTCACAAATCAGTGCTCCTTCGCCACGCGCCCGCCCGCCTGGATTGTCAATTAGTCGCCAGCCTAACAAGACATTTGCCTGGGCATTTGGGAGCGGCTTTTTTTGCCGCCCCCTGGAAAGTGCCGTCCAAGGCAAATGCCTTGTTTGCCTCGCGGCTAATACGTCCCTGTCCCTCACATACAAATGTGAGTTTAATCCTATAGAAATTGTATATGTGCTTAATTATACCTGAAGGTGATCTGCACTAAATAGTGCTTTATGTACATATCTTCATATTTTGCATGTTCTGGCCATCTCTGGGAGGAGACGGAAGGTAAATCTAAGCTTAGGAGTAGGATTATCATAGGGTAATGGGTAATATTGTTATAGGGTTAGCTACAAAAATTAATCGTAGACATGAAGCTTTTCTAACCATAATAACACGTACATTTATTTATGAAGTTATTTTTCTTTAGTTGCATGTGATGACTAAAAGTTACGTCAGGTAAGAACCATTCGGCCCATCTAGTCTGCCCAATTTTCTAAATACTTTCATTAGTCCCTGGTCTTATCTTATAGTTAGGATAGCCTAATGCCTATCACACACATGCTTGAACTCCTTTACTGTGTTAACCTCCACCACTTCAGCTGGAAGGCTATTCCATGCATCCACTACCCTCTCAGTAAAGTAATACTGATATTTTTTTTAAAACCTTTGCCCCTCTAATTTAAGACTATGTCCTCTTGTTGTGGTAGTTTTTCTTCTTTTAAATATGGTCTCCTCCTTTACTGTGTTGATTCCCTTTATATAGTTAAATGTTTCTATCATATCCCCCCGTCTCGTCTTTCCTCCAAGCTATACATGTTAAGATCCTTTAACCTTTCCTGGTAAGTTTTATCACGCAATCCATGAACCAGTTTAGTAGCCCTTCTCTGAACCCTCTCTAAGGTATCAATATCCTTCTGAAGATACGGTCTCCAGTACTGTGTACAATACTCCAAGTGAGGTCTCACCAGTGTTCTGTACAATGGCATGAGCACTTCCCTCTTTCTACTGCTAATACCTCTCCCTAGACAACCAAGTTATAAGAAAAATGATGAAACATGTATATTTTTCCATTTTCACGCGTTTTATACTTACTTAAAGTGGTGTTAGGTACACATATAGAATATTGAAATAAAGCCATTTTGTCCTTGATAAAATCAGCCTAGAATATGTCTGGGTTCACTTAAATGGTTACCTTCAATCACATAAGAAAAGCATAGAACAAATTCTTGGTTTTGTTTTGGTTCAGAAGCTGGACAATTGCCCTAATTTTTAAGAAGTAAACACAGCTAGGTGTGGGCTTTTTACAGAACAGTGTGGAGTTAATTAGCCGGATTAACACCATGGTATGGGATTAATATAGTATGGTGTTGGGTTACTACAACATGGTATCTGGATAGTGCTGCAAGAGCAGGGTTAATACAGCATGGTGTGAAGTTACACATGTGTGAGGTAAAGCATGGTGTGGATCAGGGGCAAATGCAGAATCAAATCCCAGGAGGGACACTGGCAGTGGGCTGTAGTGTATGGGATAGGAGGAGGCATTAGAGTTGGGACCAGGGGACTGTAGTTTGAGGCATTAGGGGCTGTAAAGGGGGGGCTTGGGCCGCAATTAGCAGGTTAAGAGGCTCTAGTTGGGATGAAGTAGAGGCTTGGGGGTTCTAGTGGAGTAAGGGGCTGTGTTGGGAGTAGGGGTTTATAGTAGAGGGATCGGGCTCTAAGTAGATGAAATTGCATTCACAGACACATACACTGGCATACACACACACACACGTACACACTAACAGATGTAAACATATACCTACACATACACACTGCCCCCCATAGATACACACATATACCTACACAAATACACACACATACATATAGATATACACACACTGGCACACATACCTATACATACACACACTGTCACACAAAGATAAACTCATACACACTCTTGTTATGGGCAAATGCAAATATTACAAGTTTTAGAATGAAATGTTGTATTTCTTAAACTGTGTACTTTGTCTTTAAGAGATATTGCAAACTGACAAGGTGTAAGAAATGGAACATATTGTTTCTCATAGATGTTTCTTTAAGCAATAACCTCAGTGCATAATATGTTTGCGACATTTTGTCCCAGACGAATTACAATATCAATAATGCATAAACAAGCTTCAAGGCTATACTACGACACTTGCAGTACACAATACACTGTGGTAACCCCAAGTTAATGGAACTTCCCCAATTCCTGGAATCTACCGCGACTGTACACTTACGACTTAGTATAAACAACAGATAACATATTCAGACTTTAAGATGCCATCTTGAACTAAGTCAGGAAAATTTCCATGACGTATGCACCCTTTAGTTATGGCCTTGTATGTTTGCCAAGTTAAGGGAGGTCCTAAATTGAATAAAGTAAAAGAAGTGTTACTTTTTCATATTTGAACTACAGTAACCTAAAATGGAGACACCTAAGGTATAAATAGGTGTACTTTTACATGTTAAGAGACAGAGGAGAGACTTGGAGACAGACGCTGCTCCATCTTAAAATGACAGAGAGGCTTACATGATGACATGTGCAGAAGGGTATGTTAACCTATTAATGATATTTGCAAGCATGTAATTTAATCTTATAAACTCTGCTATAATGGATTTTATATTTTTATATAATAAATATCCAAAAAGACAATCTTGCTTCCAAGACAATCCTTATTTTATATTGTATTCTCAATTATTTATATATGGTAAATAGAGGATCTCTTACTAACTATATAAAATTATAGTGGTAAATAAGGGAACCACCAGTGGTTACAATTGGCGACCACGAAGGGACAAAGTGTCAGCCAAAGCTATTCTGTTAATGTGGTCACTAGATCACAGAAACATACCCTTTCTCTCAAAGTAGATGCAGAGTTAAATGCTTGCCTGGATAAGACCAGACATAATCCAGCTGGCTATCCTACCAAATACTCCTATCATTTAGAAGGAGTTGATTGTATAGTAACCATTGATGGTAATAACTTCATTGTTCCCCCTGTAAAGGAGAGGGAAAAACTAGTACTAGAGGCTCATTCAGGATTGGGACAAGCTCATTTGGGTAGAGATAATGTACTTATTACTCTGAAAAAAACATACTGGTGGCCCAATATGAGAAGGACTGTTGTTCATGTTATTGGTAATTGTAAGCAATGCTTATTAGTGAATAGACCGAATCATTCAGTCGTACCATTTATTGAAAAATCCATACCCAATGTACCTTTTGAATTATTATATATTGATCATATTGGACCTTTGCCACCATCTCATGGTTATAAATATGTTTTAGTATGTGTTGATGCATGTACCAGGTTTACTTGGTTATACCCTGTGCGAAGTGCGACCTCTAATACCACGATTGCTAGTCTCACTTCCTTGGTATGCATTGGTAAGCCTAGGACCATTCACTCAGATGGTGGTCCTGCATTTACTGCAAAAGAAACCCAGAACTGGGCAACCTCGTTTGGGTTACTTTGGGAAATCAGTGCACCCAACCACCCTCAAAGTTGTGGGGTTGTGGAACGGAAAAATGCTGAGGTGAAAAGACTATTAACCAAGTTGCTAGTTGCTCGCCCCACACAGTGGTATCCACTTATTCCTATGGTACAATTGGGCATTAACAATAAACCTAATACTACTAATGGTAAAACTCCATATGAAATGTTGTATGGTGTCCCTTGTAACACAACTTTTACTGAACATATTTCTGCACCAGGGAGATTAGAACAGCTGGTTCTGTTAGAGGAAATTAGAGAATTGTTTTCTCGACCCACAACGCACCACAATCCGTCACCTACTACTTGGGTTCCTACTGTTGGCCAGTTCGTCCTGGAGAGGGTCCATACACTACGCCCCCTGCGACCACGCTGGAAAAAGCCTGTGAAAATCGTGACGATTTTAAATCCGAGAACTTTTATTACGGAGAACAAACAAGGCCAACAGAGAAAAGTAAGCATTGATAATTTAAAACCAGCAAAGTATTTCCAAGATGTCCACAGAACCATTGACCCTGACACAGTGGATACTGTCGAAGGAAGCAAGAGAAACACAAAAGAGGATGGAAAAGCAACCTATCTCACAGCCTCGCAATAGACCAACTCATGATCAGATAATTGAAAATGCAAAGGAGAAGGATCTACAATCAAAAAATGACATATTTACAATTGCTATGGAAGAATTGGAACATGAATCATCATTACCAGAAAAACAGACTTTATATAAAGTATGGAACACAGTAAGAAAGAAATGCAAAGATGGAAGCAAATGGATACTGAAGAATTGGATGTGGTGTCTCTTTATTACTATCTGCAGCATTATCATGATAACATCAACCCTAGTAGTCGTTTTGAAACTGCATTGGGATTATGTTAACAACCAAGAAGCTCCCGTATTGAATTGGACTGCATACAATACAAGTTCCATGATCGTGAGGATGACCTCCAGGAACCATCTTATGAAAAGAGACACAATTCACAGCGAAGTAATCGCCAATGTGACGTATTCTGGTATTCCACAAGGAACCTATTGGAAACCATACTCTATACCGACTATACAATATTTAGCTAAGATATCTGTATGGTTAGCCCTGCTAAATTCTAAGTTATAAGACGTTATAGCGGTAAATTGGAGTACGAACGGTTACACTCTGACACAAAGGTACACATACCTACACATACACACACACACACACTGGCATAAACAGATACACACTGACACTCACAGATATACACACACACATACCTACATGCACACTCTGACACACGCATACACACATACCTAAATATACAAACTGGCACACACACAAATTGCAGTTTACATATTGTTAACCACCCCCTGCTTCCATACCTTTTAGTTGCAGGGAGTTGAATTCCTGGGGCTGCCTGATGCTGATGTTAGTCATCTAACAGTCAAATTTAATAGATTTGAACATGCAAACAATATAGCATACTTTTGAGGTCAAAACATCAAATACAGTAAAGTTTTTTTATGTCCGCAAAGTGTTTCTTTAAGCGTAGAACTGCAGCAAAGGAGGAGGAACATGGACATTTACGGTGTTACTCACTAAAGTCTAAATGGCCCCATACCGAATGGGGAAAATCTATCTGGCTGCATACAAAGCCATTCGGACTGCAAAATCTGGGAATTGTTCACACTATTTAACAATGTCTGGCATTTATAATTTACACTGATCAAGCCAGACATTGGTCTGAATTACAGCCAGACTGAACACTGCTGGTCAGCTGAAATCTGGACCACATGCTTCAAATCCAGGCCCAGCCACTTTAAATCTCGGACAAGATTTAAAAAAGAATCCAAATTATTTGCCTGATGGGAAGGGAAGTATTTCACCTTCCTATACATCCATCTGCCATTGCAAAAAAATAAAAATAAAACAGGATGGTTCATGCAGTTGCTAGGCTGTAATATTCACTCAAAAAACTTAGAAGTAACAATGTATTATCCCTCATGTAGGCCTGGCTCTTCACTGCTCTAAATGGCAATTATCAGTAACATTAAAGTGTCCAATGGTTACCACCTCACCTACGCTCACGCTCCACCTAAGGTGCACCATCTCGTATATCCATAATTCAACAATACTTCTCCAAGATATACATTATTATTATAAACTGGGTAAATATCTACTGTATTAGCCCACAAAATATTATTGTATCACCAAGAAACCCCTTTTGCATGCTGTGAAAGTCACATAGTCATTGTAATAAATTTCACATAGAGAAATCCAAACAGATAAACCCTGCCTGTACAGCAAAATAAAAGCATAAAAAAATAAAATAAATAAACCTCAATATAGATAGGATGCATCCCATTCCATAATCAAACCCTTCAGGTTTCTTCTTAGAAGAGTGCATATGGGGGGACCAGAGCCTGACTACTGAGCCGACCTTTCATGTTTGTACCCAATCAAAATAATCTGTGCACTATTGTGGGCTCCTGAGGTTACAAACATGCCATATCTCACAGGTGTCCATGGGCTTCAGATCTTGGGAAGGTTATGGCCTTCTGCACAAAGAATGAGACGGCTTATCCCTTAGCCCTTGGACTTCAAAAAAACAAAAGGTCCAGATGAGCCTATCTTTTCCCCCCTGCCAGTGACGGTGATCCCAGCATCCACCTCTGGTTTTGCAGGTCTAGGGGACTCACCACTCTGCTTAACCACACTGCAGGCACTACCTCCAACATGGCGGACAGCCTCCCATCCTTACTGCACCGGACTGGATTCTTGAGGACTTCTGGGCAAGGCTTCAGAGTCAGTGACTTGCTGACGCACACACACACACACTCCCATGTGTTGTGGAGGGCAGGCCCTAGGAGACCAATAGGGCCCGTAAGTCGCCACAGCAGTCCCCTCTAATGTAACAGGTTGCTGCACATCGTCACCATACCGACTTGGGCCAGCCCTGGTTAACTAGCCCACTACAGCCCCGGAAGCTGATTCACTGGCAGGTGAACCTTTAGCTAAGTCTGGGTGAGGTTTTGTGATCCTGGGGACTGTACTTTATAGCCTGATGTTCTTGAGCGAACCAGGCTACTCACACTAGCAGCTATGTCAGCTTATTTGCTTGTTCTCATTTACCTATCACTATTTTGTTTCTTAGTTCATTTGTTCTGCTATGCCTTTTCTCTGTGGCCATTAATATGCATTATGATACTCTTGTTTTATGTAAAAAATGGGAAGTCTATCTTATACTATGTTGCGTATCGATCTGCGCTTTGCACTCTTGTAAACTGTGAGATATCAATGATGTATCAAAGAACACCAAAAATAAATAAAGAAAAAAAAAGAAGGGTGAAAAATATATGTTTTTCTTAGACAATAGTTGCGGCAGATTATGTTATGTCTACTTAAAGTCTTAATCTAGCGACACAATAGGCTAGTCTTCAAACTAAAAGAAATTGGTCTAGATTAATATTCTTGTTCTTGGGTAGAACATTGGCTTAGGGATAGAGTACAGCGAGTTGTCATTAATGGTAAATTTTCAAGCTGTACAAAAGTGGTAAGTGGTGTCCCTCAAGGTTCTGTTTTGGGACCGGTTCTATTTAACATATTTATAAATGATCTTGAAATAGGCATTGAAAGCCATGTTTCAGTGTTTGCAAACGACACAAAACTTTGTAAAGTAATAAAATATAAGCAGGATATTGCTTTGCTGCAGAGGGATTTAGATAGATTGGGGGACTGGGCACTGAAATAGCAGATTAAATTTATTGTAGAGAAATGCAAGGTTATGCACTTTGGGGTCAAGAATGCAACTTACACCCTAAATGGTAGTGTATTGGGGATAACCACACATGAGAAGGATTTGGGAATTGTTATAGACAACAAATTAGGCAGCAATATGCAATGTCAATCTGCACTTGCTTAAACCAATAAGGTTTTGTCATGTATAAATAGGGGCATGAATTCTCAGGATGAAAATATAATTTTGTCTCTTATAAATCGCTGGTAAGACCACACCTCGAATATGCTATGCAATTTTGTGCACCTGTTCTAAAGAAGGATATCATGGCACTAGAAAAAGTGCAAAGACAAGCTACAAAATTGATAAAAGGAATGGAGCATTTTAGTTACGAAGAAAGGTTAAAAAATTTAAATTTGTTTCATTTGGAAAAACATCGCCTTAGAGGGGATTTGAAAACATTATACAAATATATTCAGGGATAGTACAAACCATTATCTGGAAATCTATTCATAAACAGGGTTATACATAGGACACAAGGTCACACATTTAGGCTGGAAGAACGGAGATTTAATCTAAGGTAAAGGAAAGGGTTTTTTTTACAGTAAGAACTATAAGGATATGGAATTCTAGACCTGAAGAGGTGGTTTTATCAGAGTCCATACAGATGTTTAAACAGCAATTGGATAAATACTTCCAAAAACATAACATACAGGGATATCATTTATAATTAGTGGGGTAATAGCTGCTTGATCCAAGGAGATATCTGACTGCCATTTTGGGGTCAAGAAGGAATTTTTTCCTAGTTTGGAAGCAAAATTGGAAGCGCTTCAGACTGGGTTTTTTGCCTTCTTTTGGATAAACAGCAAAAACATATGTGAGGAAGGCTGAACTTGATGGACTCAAGTCTCTTTTCAGCTATGTAACTATGTAACTATGACTTGGCAACTAATGAAAAGATCCCATCCCATCGCAAGGAAAATCCCATCCCATGGAGATAGGGTCTATGAAATAACAGGGGCGGCCACAGTCACTCTTATAAAATAGGCTTCCTTATGTGTAACCACCCGCACCCAGGATCAGTGGGATTGGGGCTATAATATAATAGGGGGGAACTTAGTGCCCCCCCACCCATGCATAGCAGATTGTGGGGGACCTAATAATAAATATTAAGGGAGAAGACCTGATGTTCTCCCCCTGATTCACAACATTCAGTACTCTGATATGTCAACGTGCCTTGTATTTAGATCACATTAGGTAATAATGAAAAACAATAATTTAGTTATATAACATTGCCCTTTGCCAGTATCCTCTGTTTGCTCATCTTATTAAAAAAATAAATGCTGAAGGCGTTTTCTTTTAAGTTACATTTACTTGTGTTAATTTATTGTGTTTATATAAATCTGCCTTAAGGAAAAGACTGTGAGAACAAACCGGGCTACAAAACACCACCAGATCCATTCTTCCTTCAGTATAGATAGTAACACAACTGTAATTCCCCCCAGTATAGCAAAATACCAACACCTTCATTCCAAATGTAGAAAAGAACCACAACCTTCAGCTAACGTAAAAACCACACAAAAGCGATAGATAGATAGATAGATAGATAGATAGATAGATAGATAATCTGGATATCTCAAGTTGGACTTTGAGAAGTCCATTTTAGCCACAGAAATTCAGAGAAATCATGCTTCCACAACTATCCCAGAATTCCCAGCTCAACATGCAAATGAGCACATTCTGCAGGAACCATGCACAATGGATCACAACTTTAAACAGAGAATTTTTTTTTTTTTTTTTTTAGCAAAAGCATGGATTGTGATCCAAAAGGACAAGTAGCAGAAACTAACCACGGGCTGTTTCCATCTTTTTGGGTATCGTCATCATGGCTCTGCTTGGGCTCTGGAAGTTGAAGTCTCTGTTTTAGTGTATAGCTAGGAGCCAAATATTTTGATGTGACTCTAGATATTAATAATACTGGCATTTATAAAGTGCCAACGTATTCTGCCGCGCTGTACAATTGGAGAAAAAGACAGCACAATGCAAAAAGACCAATTCAAAAGTTAAAGTTGTAATTCCCCCAGTATAGCAAAAGACCAAACCTTCATTCCAAGTGTAGGAAAGAACAGATAGATAGGTCACAGCAATGCAGCAAGAGTATAATAGTTATGTGTTTTTTCAACTGTGTAAATGCCAAAGATATTGTTGTAGCAGTTACCCCGGTGAGTAGTGGGGTTTCCACTGCTGAGGGCGTCCTTCTCCCAATGAGTGAGGGGTATTCTGAGCATCCAGTAGTCATCCAAGTGAAGAAGCTCTTAGAAGAGCTAGTGTGATAGCTGTATAGCTGTTACCCCCAATAAGAGAGAAGACTCTAGATTGATGGTGAAGAAGAACTGAGTGCACTGAGGCTTTATTGCTGTTTTTATACACATTTCCCCACAAGGTTACCACCCACGTGGACCTTGTGGGGCACTGAAACTGCAAACTTTGCCACCAAGGCAATTAGATAATCACTCCCACTTAGTACAATGAATTCCTCCCCTCTGCTTGGGAGATAATTGAGTACAATGAACAATTATTGTATCAACTCAATTATCTCCAAGCTAAAAATCATACTTTTTATACATTTTTATAACTCCATGATTATACATCCAATATTAATAAAACTTAATAACCAGTGTAACTAGAGGACAAACATATCCAAAATTCACATGAATCCGTTCAGGGGTTCGGGAGATAAGCGAAAGTCTCTTTTGACCGACGCAGACCTGTTTGCATGCCCAAAAAAGTTCCACAGATTCAGGCTGTGCGGCTGGTCTATCTTTCCTTTCGAATAAAGTTCAAATTGCACAGATCGGTTTGTGCTTACTATCTTTAGATGTGGCTTGTTCGAGAATTGTTATAGGCAACAAACTAGGCAACAATGTTCAATGTCAATCTGTAGTGGCTAAGGCCAGTAAGATATTGTAATGCATATAAAAGGCGCCTGTTCAAAATAAGGATATTATGGCACTAGAAAAAGTGCAGAGGCGGGCTACAAAATTTATAAAAGGAATGGAACATTTTAGCTATGAAGAAAGGTTAACAAATTTAAACCTATTTAATTTAGAAAAAAGTTTGCCTCTGAAGGGATATGATAACATTATACAAATTTATCCGGGGGCCTATACAAACCATTGGTGGAAATCTTTTCACAAACAAGACTATACATAGGACACAAGGTCATGCATTTAGACTGGTAAGACGATTTTATCTAAGGCAAAGAAAAGTTTTTTTTACCATAAGAACAATAAGGATGTGGAATTCTCTGCCTGAAGACGAGTCTGTACAGATGTTTAAACAGCAACTAAGATTTTAATTAAGATGCATACTTGCAAAACCATAATATTCAAGTCTAACTGTATGGTAATAGTTTCTTGATAAAAGGATAAATCTGACTGCCATTTATAAAAAAAAAAAAAAATTCTTTGCCTTAGACGAAATCTCCTTTCTTCCAGTCTAAACGCATGACCTCGTGTCCTATGTAAAGTCCGGTTTGTGAATAGATTTCCACACATTGGTTTTTATTGGCCCACGGATATATTTTTATAATGTTATCATATCCCATCTGAGACAATATTTTTCTAAACTAAAGAGGTTTATATTTGCTAACCTTTCTTCATAGTCATTTATTTAGTTAAATAATATAATATAGTTTTGCAATTCTGATTCAAAAAGAAAAAAAGTGTTTCAGTATATCAATGTTTGTAGAATACTGCATATTCTATTTACACATTCACATTAGACGTAGGTGTCTGAATTGAGAATATATAACAAATGTTAAACTGTCACAAAGGGTGTGCTGCAGTATTGAATTTAGCCATATCTCACAACCTATGTGTCGTTATACTATTATCTATGTAACCTCTTTATTTTATATATATTTTAGACATTAATTGTGGTTTTGGTTTAATTTGTTTACACAATTTAATTATTTTAATCTATTTTTTTTTTTTGTGTTTGGCTTTCCTTTATGGTGTACAATGTTAATTTTTGTTCTATTTATGGTTCTTGTTTAATGCCATTTTTTATCTTATCTTCTACACTATTTTCAGAATGATTTAGGTGATGTTCGCATTTTTTTATTAATAGTTTTATTCACTTTGACTTTTTTTACTTTTGAAGGTATTTTGTATAATACTGCAACTTTTGTTTTACTTATATGTGTTTCTGGTGTAACTAGTATGTAATACGTTATTAGTTCAATTAATTTGTCCACCATGTTTTTTGTATTATTATTGCTCTGTAATAATTTATTGGGTATGTGAATTTCACAAGGGTATTTATTGCTAGCTATGCCATCTACCCATAATAGTTGCCTCTGATGAAGTGGTTCTGTCATATATTACTCATGCCCACATTTTGTCCTATTGTTGGGCCTCTCCACATCCCGTTCACTTGTTGCGCTTTCCCATTTTTTTATTTCTGTACTTTTCATATGTCACGGACCACAGCACCAACTAGGTGCTCCCTCTCTGGTGTACATATCTGTACTGTGAAAAACTTCCCTCTCCAAGTGAGTTTGCCACAAGTTCCTGGAGGAGCCTGCTTGCCAGCCTCCTGCCCACAGACTATGGGCCCTGCAGGGAAACCTGTAAAAGACTACCAAAAAAATTACTTCAATACCCTCATAACCACAATCTCCCGTGAACCCAAACGACTATTTCACACATTTAACTTTGCCCTACTGTTCCTCCTCCACCTACTAACTTGACCACCTCAGACTTTGCAAGTCACTTCACTGTCAAGATCTCTACAATCATGGAAGAGATTTCTCATCTTTCTTCTTCCCCTTACAATACTTCCCCTAACCTCCCTCTGCTGTTCTGTGGTCATTCGCACCCACTAAAGCAGAAGAGGTTTCTGCTCAGGTCCAGTCCTCCCGCCCCACCACCTGCTACCTAGATCCAATTCCCTCACACCTCATCCATACTCTTTCTTTTTCTCTTTCTCTACCTCTCACTAGAATTCTCAATCTCTCTCTCTCTCCTCTGGCATATTTCCAACGCCCTTCAAACATGCAACTATAACCCCAATTCCAAAGAAGCCCAACTTAACCCTAACTCCCAATCCAACTACGTCCTATCTAGCTACTGCCTTTTGCATCCAAGATCTTTGAAAGAGTTGTGTATGCAAGATTGACAGACTTCCTCGAGTCCAGCTCTCTGGAGCTGGTTTCTGCTCTAAGCACTCTGTGGAAACAGCGCTGACCAAAGTATTCAATGATCTACTTGCTGCAAAATCTCGTGGTCACTACTCTATCCTAATTCTCCTTGGTCTGTCTGCAGACTACTATAGTGGTCCTTTAATCAAATCACTTTAGAGCTAATCATAAAACGGCAAAAAAATGTATTCCTTTGGCAACATAATATAGTTCAATCCACTTCCTATCTACCATAACTGCAACAACCATGCCTAATGATGCTTGTTGTATTCTTTACGCATGAAAATGTTCCCAGTACCATCACTGTATTGCCATGGATACAGTGATATGTGATACATATAGGTTAGATACCAGAAGCTCTATGGAACAAACTGAAGATAATTAAATCTTTATTGGACACTTTCAACAAACTCTCAGCTTAGAAGTTTTAAACAAACTTCATGAAGTCAGTACAGGTTGCCTTAGTCATAGCTTATGGATGTAGATGTCACACAGTATCACATGACCATAGTTAGTTTTACGAGGTACACAGGATTCCAGGAACCCAATGCAACCATTAGGCTATTATATTCAACCGACACACTGCAACATAAAATAATCAGCATCTGACGGTGGGTAAGATAGCAGGTAAGAGGATCGCAAAAATTGATTACTGTTGTAAGCAATTAGTCTATAACTTTGGAGTTTAAAGAATAAAACTTCTACTTTTTTGTTGAGGTTGTGTCTAGGTTATTTCAGATATTTCTATGTATTAGTAGTGATTCTATTGTTATTGTCATATGTTCTCTGGATTTTCCCCAGAGCAAATCTTTTACAAGTTACGAGCCAGTAGATTTGATATTCAGGATTTATTAATTCACCACTACTACTTTGGGTTCAATGAAAGAAAAGCATAGAGCCAACATTTTTGTACATTTTAGAGAATAAGGAAATAACAATATTAGATAAAACAATATCTAAATGTTCTGGTAAGGCAAAGCTTTATGTTAATAGCTATTTTGAGTTCATAGAGAAGACTGTAGGCATTGTAAAGAATTGTACTATATAATTTATCGTTACTCAAAGCACAAGAGACGAAACATATAATAGAAAATTCAACAAACACAGTTAAATGCAACAAACACAGTTAATGGTGAAGCATGTTGCTTGTATGTTTTATGTAAGAAGGAACTTCTCAGTAAATATTAGTGGCAGAAACACACACAAACACACACAACACACACACTCACACAGATAAGGAAAACCGGTAGATACAAGCATATAAACAGTCTCATATATAGTCTCACATTCCAGATTTAAAGTAACACTATAGTCAACTATAGAATAAACAGGGTGTGTACTATGTATGTGACACAATAACGAACAATGCTATCACCTGAAAAAGTGTACCTCACATACACATATGAATATAACAAACAACAAAATATTTATACAGCTCTTTGGAGGTATAAGCAAAGAGGTATAGCACAATATAATACAGGATACAACCTGTTATACAGGATGTGATATATGGAAGATCTGGAAAAAATAAAATCACACATAGAGAAGTATTTATAGCTAAAGTGACTAAATCTAGGAGGTAAAAACCTTACATATATGTTCTGTACAATTCTCCCCTCAGGGACATTCTTGGCTGATAGAAACGCCTTCCCATAAGCTGAATCCTCAGAGGGATAAGGAGAAAAAGTGCAGATAGTATAATACTGTTAAAATATAACAAAGGTTTATTTACTGATTACACTTACATCAATGCTGAAATCAAATCGCATATCTCCACTAGCAAACTGAACAGGGTGGTATTCTCATCAGGCAAGATGATAAGGCAGTAGAGTGTGGCAAAATAAAAACAAATAAATGTAACAATAAGGATGGACACCTTAAAAGAAATAAAAATGCAGCTTGGACATTTGTTGACTGTTGAAACTGGTGTTGGCTCATCTATGATACAGGGGTATTCCCTGCCTCATCTACCTGGAAGATTTGCTGTTCCTTTGTGAAGAGGCCTCCAGATTGAGATCTCAGAAGAACTTTGTTTTCCTTGCTCAAGTCCCTGGGCTTTGTGGTCTACCGGCAGAAGTCACTTCTTAGGTGGGTCCTACACTGACTATTCAACTTGCTTCCTTGAGCTGCAGGCAAAGATATCTTCAGAGGTTTGCCTTGACGTAGCAGGTGGGCATCCCTCTAATGGCCATTGCAGTAACTAAATAACCTCTGTTTGTTTAAATATGCATAGGGAATTGGGAAGAACGCAGGTAACTTTTTTCTTTGGTTTTTACTGTATGTATTGTGGCTGATGAGTACTATGGTCGTTGCCGCCGCCCAAGAGTAGTAGGAGTTTGAGCGCAGGACTTGTTTTTGTGTATTTGTACTCACTTAAGCAAATATTCGACTCTTGTCATTAATAAAGTTAAGATTATAGGTACACTAAAGCTAGCATAATCTACAATTATGTTAACACACTAAATAAATACACACGTAGTATATATATATATATATATATATGTATATTTTTATTTTATATTTATATATATATAGAGAGAGAGAGAGAGAGAGGGAGAGAGAGAGAGAAAGTAGAGATTGTAACCGTATTAGTCCAGTGATGCAGATGTAAAATAACAGATGAAATTCATATTTTTAATATCTTTTTTTATTGGACTAACAGAAATTGTGTAATGACAAGCTTTCAGGAGAACCTCCCTTGCTCAAGTCTAAAGTATTTCTAAGCAAGACGACACATATAATTCAAAGTTGAGTTGTGATACAGGGGTTAAAGTGACATGAGTGCAGATAAGACACAGGTTTGATAGAAAATAGGCACCATTCTCACAGAGGGTCGTAAATATCTTGTGTGAAGATAACAGAGTGAGGGGAAGAGAGAGAAAACACAAACAAGCAAACAGTGCAGAGAACGGTGCTAGAAGGGGTGAGTAAAGAAAAAAAAATAATAAGAAAAAGGGTGCGCCTTAAATATAGATACTAAGTACAGGTGAATAATAAAATATAGTCCAAATAACTTAACACTAGTCCAATGTAGTGTAATCCACAGTGGTAGGGAAAGTTCTTGTAGAGCAGCAGATTAAGTAATTTGTCATGGGTACAGGCTTGTAATTCGGTAGACGCCCACTTTAGGATTCTTTAGACTTCTTTAGTATTTTATGTCATTAAATATGTAATATAAACCTGTATTACTAGTACAAAATTCTTGTGATACCTTAAACATATAATTTAACTAGCGGCCAAGACACAGATAGAACTTCCCAAACTCTCGAAAATGAATATGCAATGTATATAGTGTCAGCGCTTAGTGAATGTGTCCCTATGAGTTAATCTCAGGGATATCAAAAAAGCAATTCTATATAATAGGAGAACCTAATTCATAGTCCATAAGTCTGATATAAAACATAAAAATAAGAAGTAACGATAAAAAATGATGGAAAGGATAATAGTCACAAAAGGGAATAGGCAAAATCTGTATTCATATCAGTGTTGAACCTTGTTGGTTTGCTGGTTGTACCTTAGGAATTAAGGAAACAAAAAATAGTGTAACACTGTATGTTTAGGGTATTAACCCCTTAAGGACGAGCCAAATGTACACATTGTGAACGAAACAAAATGTGAACAAAACCTGGCATTTGCGCTACATGTCTGTCCAACCGTAATACACCTCTTTCATATTAAATGCACCCACCCTTATTATATATCATTTTATTCAGGGGAAACAGGGCTTTCATTTAATATCAAATATTTAGCTATGAAACATAATTTAATATGAAAAAAATGGGAGAAAATAAGAATTGTTTTGATTTTGTTAGTTCTACATGACATTTTAACAGTCAATGTCATAATACTGCTTGCTTTTACTGCAATAAAATACACATATTTGTAGTCAGCAAAGTAAAACAGTACCCCATATGTAGAGGTTTTATGGTGTTTTGGGAAGTTACAGGGTCAAATATAGCATGTTACATTTGAAATTGAAATTCGCCAGATTGGTTACGTTGCCTTTGGGACTTTATAGTAGCCCAGGAATGAAATTTACACCCATAATGGCATATCATTTGCAATAGTAGATAACCCAAGGTATTGCAAATGGAGTATGTCCAGTCTTTTTTAATAGCCATTTGGTCACAAACACTGGCCAAAGTTAGCGTTAGTATTTGTTTGTGTGTGAAAAATGCAAAAAACGCCAATTTTGGCCAGTGTTTGAGACTAAGTGGCTACTAAGAAAAGACTAGACATACCCCGTTTGCAATACCTTGGGTTGTCTACTATTGCAAATGGTATGCCATCATAGGGGTAATTTTCATTCTTGGGCTACCATAGGGTCTCAAAGGCAACGTACCCAATCTGGCGAATTTTTATGTGAAAAAAATGAAACACAAGCCTTATATTTGACACTGTAACTTTTGAAAACACCATAAAACCTGTACATGAGGGGTACTGTTGTACTCGGGAGACTTAGCTGAACACAAATATTTGTGTTTCAAAACAGTAAAAAGTATTGCAGCAATAATATCATCCGTGTAAGTGCTGTTTGTGCGTGAAAATGCAAAAAACGTTACTTTTACAGGCGATATCATCGTTGTAATACATTTTACTGTTTTGAAACACTAATATTTGTGTTCAGCGAAGTCTCCCGAGTAGAACAGTACCCCCCATGTACAGGTTCTATGGTGTCTTGGAAAGTTATAGGGTTAAATATAGTGCTAGCAAATTCAATTCCCTTTACTTTCGGCATGGGTTGTCAGGCAGGTCCCGCTAATTGTAATTAATTAAGATACCTAATTATGTAAAAATATTACATAAATATATATGTAGAATTAGTATATGTATATATATACGTATGTGAATATATATGTATGTATATATATATATATTTATTTTTTATATTTTTATTTATATATAGGTATATATATAGTGATATATACGTATATATTTATGTATATAGATATATATATTATTTCGTTTTACGTGTATTTTGATATAAATATATATATATATATATATTAATATCACAATACAGTTAGAACGAAATAACACACATCTATATATTTTTTAATTATTTTTTTAATTTTATTTTTTAACGTATTAACATATTTAATTATTGTATATTATATGTAAATATATATAACAATAATTATATATATATTTAATCAATATCAGTCTACGTGTAAGTTGATATTAATATATATATAATTATATATATATATATATTAATAGTAAAATACACCTAGACAGTGTGTGTGTATGTATATGTGTATATATATACTTAGATCATATATATATAATATATATATATGATCTAAGTATAGTTAATACAATGTTAAACAAAAATCTGCACACCAGTCAAGCCATAAGACTTGCTTTTCTATGATCTAAGTATATACAGGGAGTGCAGAATTATTAGGCAAATGAGTATTTTGACCACATCATCCTCTTTATGCATGTTGTCTTACTTCAAGCTGTATAGGCTCAAAAGCCTACTACCAATTAAGCATATTAGGTGATGTGCATCTCTGTAATGAGAAGGGGTGTGGTCTAATGACATCAACACCCTATATCAGGTGTGCATAATTATTAGGCAACTTCCTTTCCTTTGGCAAAAATGGGTCAAAAGAAGGACTTGACAGGCTCAGAAAAGTCAAAAATAGTGAGATATCTTGCAGAGGGATGCAGCACTCTTAAAATTGCAAAGCTTCTGAAGCGTGATCATTGAACAATCAAGCGTTTCATTCAAAATAGTCAACAGGGTCGCAAGAAGCGTGTGGAAAAACCAAGGCGCAAAATAACTGCCCATGAACTGAGAAAAGTCAAGCGTGCAGCTGCCGCGATGCCACTTGCCACCAGTTTGGCCATATTTCAGAGCTGCAACATCACTGGAGTGCCCAAAAGCACAAGATGTGCAATACTCAGAGACATGGCCAAGGTAAGAAAGGCTGAAAGACGACCACCACTGAACAAGAAACACAAGCTGAAACGTCAAGACTGGGCCAAGAAATATCTCAAGACTGATTTTTCTAAGGTTTTATGGACTGATGAAATGAGAATGAGTCTTGATGGGCCAGATGGATGGGCCCGTGGCTGGATTGGTAAAGGGCAGAGAGCTCCAGTCCGACTCAGACGCCAGCAAGGTGGAGGTGGAGTACTGGTTTGGGCTGGTATCATCAAGATGAGCTTGTGGGGCCTTTTCGGGTTGAGGATGGAGTCAAGCTCAACTCCCAGTCCTACTACCAGTTCCTGGAAGACACCTTCTTCAAGCAGTGGTACAGAAAGAAGTCTGCATCCTTCAAGAAAAACATGATTTTCATGCAGGACAATGCTCCATCACACGCGTCCAAGTACTCCACAGCGTGGCTGGCAAGAAAGGGTATAAAAGAAGGAAATCTAATGACATGGCCTCCTTGTTCACCTGATCTGAACCCCAATGAGAACTTGTGGTCCATCATCAAATGTGAGATTTACAAGGAGGGAAAACAGTACACCTCTCTGAACAGTGTCTGGGAGGCTGTGGTTGCTGCTGCACGCAATGTTGATGGTGAACAGATCAAAACACTGACAGAATCCATGGATGGCAGGCTTTTGAGTGTCCTTGCAAAGAAAGGTGGCTATATTGGTCACTGATTTGTTTTTGTTTTGTTTTTGAATGTCAAAAATGTATATTTGTGAATGTTGAGATGTTATATTGGTTTCACTGGTAATAATAAATAATTGAAATGGGTATATATTTGTTTTTGTTAAGTTGCCTAATAATTATGCACAGTAATAGTCACCTGCACACACAGATATCCCCCTAACATAGCTAAAACTAAAAACAAACTAAAAACTACTTCCAAAATATTCAGCTTTGATATTAATGAGTTTTTTGGGTTCATTGAGAACATGGTTGTTGTTCAATAATAAAATTAATCCTCAAAAATACAACTTGCCTAATAATTCTGCACTCCCTGTATATATATATTTTTTTTTTATACTTTTTAACTTTTTTAAATTTTATTTCCAGCCAGCAGGGGGACCACCTGTCATTACAGGCAGCCCCCCTGCTGGCAATACAGCAGGCAGCTATCCCGGCCATGTGATTGTGAGTTCCTCGCAAGGACTTCACTCTCACATGGCCGGGGGGCTGCCAGGGGGTCGGACATGCCGCGGGGGCTCCCTGGGAGTCCCCCCAACCGCGATCACCGGCGTGGGATCGCTGGCGACCGGGTAAGTAAAGAAAGACCGGAGGGCGTTTAGAGCAGCCTAAAATAGGGCGTAATAGTCCGGTCTGAAGGGGTTAAACATACAGTGTTACACTATTTTTTGTTTCATTAATTCCTAAGGTACAACCAGCAAACCATTCACTAAGCGCTAACACTATATATATTGCATATTCGTTTAAAAGGTGCTAATATCAATAAAGTGCTCTTACTAATACTTTACAATTTTTTAAAGGAAATTGAACCTCAATTGAATATTGTCTGTATAATGTTGCCCGTGGTCCTGTTCAAGCTGCAGATTTACTGTCAGTCGGTGCAGGAGCACATTCAGTACTCTGATATGTCAACGTGTCATGTATTTAGGTCACATTAGGTAATAAAGACAAACAATAATTTAGTTATAAAACATTGCCCTTTGCCAGTATCCTCTGTGTGCTCATCTTATTAAAAAAAAAGAAATGCTGAAGGCGTTTTCTTTTAAGTTACATTTACTTGTGTTAATGTATTGTGTTTATATAAATCTGCCTTAAGGAAAAGACCGTGAGAACAAACCGGGCTACAAAACACCACCAGATCCATTCTTCCCTCAGATAGATAGTAACACAACTGTAATTACCCCCAGTATAGCAAAACACCAACACCTTCATTCCAAGTGTAGAAAAGAACCACAACCTTCAGCTAACGTAAAAACCACACAAAAGCCACCCAGAAGTAGAGGATGTAGAAAGATAGATAGACAGACAGACAGACAGACAGACAGATAGATAGGTCACAGCTATGCAACACAGAGTATAAAAGTTACCATTTAATGGAGAGTCTTTAGGAATCCAGTGTATTGGGTTAAATAAACAGAGGTTATTGATCCCCAATGTATAATCCTGTAAGGCAGAAATGTATTTAGAACAAAAAAGTTCCAAAATGTTTTGCTATCATAGATAGATATGGTTTAGACAGACAGAGCAATCAATCAATTGATCGATCGATGATAGTTTGTGATCTTCAAACTACACCAATAAAAGACTGTGTGTATAAAGAACAAAAACAACTATGGAAAGGTATTAACCTTCTCTCACTCCAATATTGCAGATATGCGTAGAACTACTCCATGTTCTCAGAAATACAATATCAAAACAATATAATATCTACAAATAGAAAGGAGGCATATATAGTGGAATACAGTAAAACACATTTTTCTTGTTTTAGTTGCAGATAATGCAACTAAAATGTTTTATTTGCAATGGTAAAACTTTATTGATGAGAAAGTACATTTTAAATATCTAGATATTACAGCAAGACGGGCACAAAATCAAAAACAAACCACATGGGAACATATATTTGTTAGATCAATGTTAATGAACAATAGGACAATATAATCCATAAAAAATCCGCAGGTGGGGACCTGTTTACTACAAAGGATGGTGAGGACATGGCGGCATAGAACTCCCACCGTCCTTAAGGGGTTAAACAATAATTGTCAAGTGATTTATGTCCCTTTAAAACCAAGTATGCTTTAAAACTGCACTGTCACAAACAATTGTTTACATAAATCGGTTGAAAATAATATTCAAAGCAGTTTATGATTATTTTGCCAAAAACAAGATATAATTATCATGAAAATCAGACAGTTTTAAATTGGGGAAGTGGCCATCTTGGAATTGTATCACAATCTGGAATCCCTCAGTGACACTTGGTAGCAAAAAAGGCAAGGCTGCAGAGCCTATGCTGCAAACAGCCATTGAGCGACCAATCAGAATCTTATATTTAACTAGTATTTCCCAGCATTCCACTGTGCAATAAGATAAAAAAAAGTTATCTGAACTGTCTGGTAAACTGTCTGATGCTGTGTGCTTATTTTATTCACGTTTACAAAAAAAATAAAAAACAATTGCTGAGCAATTTTAGAAATGATCACTGCAAGCTGTAGGCACAGTTTTGAGTGCATGGAAAATATCTGACAGCTCAAATTTATATACTGACTAGATTTAGAAATATTTTACAGATATTTTTCAAATAGTTTTTGTTAATGTACATTCAGTTACCCATAAAACATTTCATAAAATGTATTGAATATGTATGTATTGAATTGGAATATGTCTTTTTACTTATATATCTTCTAGTATTAATGGCTCGTCGTAATATCCTTCTATATTACCCAAAAATCTTAATACGCAATCTGAAGTCCTTTATAAAAAATATACATTTATTCTACTCCTAGTGCAAACAGCAATACATGCATAAAAACAGATGGTACAGCTTATCTGATGTTACAGAGAAAGATCTTCAATGGAGAGTAATTGTCTTCGCCCAGAAAGTCAGAGGAACAACCGAAGAGAAGTATTAATAGTAGGAGCACATGTTTCTTTGTCTACTGTTCTTTTATAGACATGACTATTATGACAGCCGAACTTTTAAATAAGACTCTGGTTATATAAGGACACATATGAAGACCTCCGACTCTCACCTGTCACTATACACCAACGTTCCAGACTCCTTATGGTACAGTATAACAAATTACCATCAGTTCATTTTAACCCATTAGACATCCATACCTAATATGAATATGAACATAGAATATGTAATATTCTACAATTGAACTCTTATTTGACGTTCACAGGTGTCAAGGATATGAAGGTTTATTTTTTTACAGAGGATGTTGTGGATCCCCGTGTAATAGTTACCTTGATTTGATACCCAAAGTAAAGAAAATTGAAACAACTGTCTTTTCTTGCACCTAACTTTAAAACACAAATGAAATAGCCAGTTTTTTTAATTTTTGGCAATATTATTAAGTGACAAAATAGAATTGTAATGGTATTATCACAAAATAATAATAAAAATAAGTGAGACCAATATAAATGTTTCTTTTTTTTTTTGACTGGTTATTTTGTCTCCTCCATTTAAGGGACCCATTTGTGGCTGCTGTCAATGAACTTTCTTTTTGTTTCTTCTCCCAGCATATCCGTTTTCTGAGAGGGGATAAAATACCGGTGAAAACTGCAAATCGTTGCTTTTGCTGGTTGTGTCCCACCAATCTTTGATTGGCCAAGACATGTATACCCTAATGTAACAATGTAATGATTTGTGGACCCAGGACATACTTGAAAACGAGAGAAATCTCAATGTATCTTTCCTGGTAAAATATTTTATAAATAAATATCTTGATGCTGCAGTGGACTAAGTGCTCTGCATTGAGTATAGATTTTGTGGGTTGTGTGTGACAAAAAAAAAGGAAAAAATTCAACTAGACTCCATAGACTTCTCTTTGGATCAGCGAGCTATCGATGTTGTAAATATTACCTATTATAGCTCTAAATATTCTGCATTGCCCATATAGCATCCACACTTTTTCTCCTGAGGTCTGCTGACTCTGATAAGGCGGTCTCTCTGGGCAAAGAATTTCACATCTTTCTTTTTCGTAATAAAAATAATCACCTCCTCCACCTAAAAATCTAAATTCCTCGAGTATCAATACCTGACATCTGGTTATGAATGCGGTTTCTACTTCTGTTTATATTTATATAATAAAACTATTTTTCCTCTCACACCCCTTTTCTCACTTGAACTTTAACTTTTTAAACCAATAGTCATATTTGTTGGCAAACTCTACAAAAATACATAAATACATAAAATAAAACGCAAGAGGGGAAGAGAGATTTTTAACACACAGTTCTGCGCTACAAACTTGGTGAGAACATGTAAAACGAGAGGAGACACCAATGTGCTTGCTGGTTGAACTGGTTTCCATGGTGATTGGCCCACTTTTAGTACGCTTTTTAGAACAGAACACTTGATTAGTCAAACCCTATGACTCACTTTCCAGTCTATTCTAAACCATTAAAAAAAACTAATTCCTTTTGCAAGATAACACTTTAATCCACTTCTTATCTACCATAACTGCAGCAAACACTGCGAATGGTGAAACATGTTTCTTGTTGTATGTATGGAAGAAGTTCCCAGTACCATCATTGTATTTTCCAAGAATACCCTTATATACAATACATTTCGGTTAGATATCAGAATCTCAGTGGAACAAACAGATGGTAATTAAATATTTATTGAACGCTTATAACAAACTCTCAGGTGAGAAGTTTTAAACAAAAATTTAAATAATTCAGTACACGTTGACCTAGTCATAACTTCTCAACCCAGGGTGGTATATCATTGTTTACTCTACTGGATGTAGATGTCACACGATATCACATGGCCATTATTAATGTCACAATGAGGTACTCTGGATGCCAGGAACTCAATGCAAACAGCGGGATGTTAAATCTGAGCGACACGTTGCAACATCAAATAATCAGCAGCTGACAGAGGGTAAGATAGCAGGTAAGAGGATCACAGAAACTGATTAGTGTTACTTTGCTAAAAAAAAAATATATCCTATCAATTCTAGCATAGGCAATCAAGCTATAACTTTGGGGTTTAAGGAATCAAATGTCTACTTGTTTTAGTTTTAGGTATTTTTAGTTATTTTTATTTATTGGTATTGATTAAAACATTTTTTGTTAATGTCATATATTCCCTGGATTTTCACCAGAACTTTTAGGAGTTATGATAATACACATTAGATTTGTTTTTCAGGATTTATTACTTCACCACTATTACTTTGGATTCAAGAAAAGAAAAGGTCAGATCTTGATTGACAAAGGGCCAGCATTTCTGTTCATTTTAAAGGCTAAGAAAATAAAATATATTATGTACCATAATATCTAAATATTCTGGTAAGGTACAGCTTCCCTAATTCTGCATTGAATTGGCATTGGGCAGTCAGCTACAGAGTTCTGGGCTGCCTATGTCATGTGTGCCAACACACAAGTAACCAATATCTCTGGATGTGTAGTGTTTCAAGCTGAAACACTGCGCATCCAGGTTCTTACCACCATGACCACTTCAAAAAGCTTACGTGGTTATGGTGATTGGAGTAACACTTTTACTGGATTATTTTGTTGCTTGCAAAATCTTTACCATGCATTTAAAATTGTTAAAAAAAAAAAAAAAGCAGAACATCTCATGAAATAAAGGTTAACACAAGTTATAGTTAATTCTCAACTGTACAAAACTCTATCCTTTCGATTTACTAATCATGCCGATATATACCGAGCTAATTTAGCTAGATACATTTAAAATTCATAGTAAGCCATCAGGATTTAGTTTGTTATAGATTCTCAGAGGCAATATAAAACCAAGTGGGGTGGGGGGGGGTTACCTATAGACGTTTAACACTCTATTGATTTGGAGGAACCAGAATCTATTTCAGCTAGTTTTCATTGCACTATAAACATGTAAGCTTTATGGATACTTTTGTTACACATACTGTTACACTCTTTAGTAGCTACTTTGCTACTTTTTGAGTGAGTGATTTATTTATCAAGTATCAAGCTTAATAATTTGTACTTATTTAAAGCGGCACTTTCATGCCAAATCCTGGTGGGTTTTTTTTAACCCCCCTCCGGCCTCCACTATCTCTAATTGACACCCTAGTCACCCCCAAATGCCCCTAAGCCCCCCACATTACCTATTTTTTATTCCTTATTTTCTGCCCCGATCTTGATTCAGGGCGCCGCCATCTTTGTGTGGGTAGATGAAGTCCCTGTGGGACACGTCAACTGCCCACACTAGATAGACTGTGAGATTCCTGCACATGCCCAGTGAAACACCTGGACATGCGAACGGGAATTTCATCTATTCATTCATTCATCAGACAGACGAATGAATGAATAGAAATGTCAGACGAAGAAATTAACACTGTGTATCAGTGTTCGTTTGTTCGTTCAATTTATTACAAGGAGGGAACTACCGGCGCACAGCTCCCTCCTTGTAATATGTAAAGATAGAAGCGGCACTTCATAAGCCCCCAGGTCCCCCCTCATCCTATGGTGTTCAATATGACCCCCATAATAGCACAAGGGAGATTAAAATCTCCCCAATGCCCCTACTCGCTATACCGTGAGTAGGGGCATGTCTCACTGTAAAAGAAAGCAAAAAAACTATTGGCCCCCACCCCTAAACAACAGGTGAGGGCCCTAAAGTAAAATAAGGGGGGAGACCTATTGTCCCCCCCCGGCCCTCACCCCTGGGCGGCAGGTGGGGGCCATAATGAGGGGGGAGGGACCTACTGTCCATCCCCTCTCCAGCCCCCACTCCTGGGCGGCGGGTGGGGGCCATAAAGATAATGAGGGGGGAAACTACTGTCCTCCCCCCCTGCCCCCACCCCTGGGCAGGTGGGGTCCAAATGATAATGAGGGGGAAGGCCTACTGTCCACCCCCCCTCCATCCCCCACCCCTGGGCGGTGGGTGGGGGCCATAAAGATAGTGAGGGGGGGACCTACTGTCCTCCCGCCCCCACCCCTGGGCGGCGGGTGGGGGCCATAATGATAATGAGGGGGGGGACCTACTGTCCACCCCCCTCCGGCCCCCACCCCTGGGTGGCGAGTGGGGGCCATAAAGATAACGGGGGGGGACCTACCATCCTCCCCCCCGGCCGCCACCCCTGGGCAGCAGGTGGGGACCCCAAGTCAATTTCACACCCCCCCAAGGTGACTGGGGGTCCACAAGCCCCTACTCACCCTACTGTCCTCCCCCTGGTCCCCACCCTTGGGCAGCGGATGGGGGCCATAATGATAATGAGGGGGGGGACCTACTGTCCACTCCCCCTCCAGCCCCCACCCCTGTGCGGCGAGTGAGGGCCATAAAGATAATGGGGAGGGACCTACTGTCCTCCTCCCAGCCCCCACCCCTGGGCGGCGGGTGGGGGCCCCAAGTCAATTTCACACCCCCACAAGGTGACTTGGGGTCCACAAGCCCCTAGTCACCCACCGCCCCACCGAAATAAAAAGTCCCTACCTACCCCCTTCACCATAAAAAATAGTGAGGGGGAATAAAATAACTAACCTGAAAAGTAAAATTAAACTTACCATTCAACGTCTTCTTTTTTCTCAAATCTTCATTTTTCAGCCCCAAAAAAGGCCAAATAAAAACCATCATAACCGTCGAACTTCCTGAGTGCAAAAAAAAAAACCTGATGAAAAAGAAAAAACCCGAGCGCAAAAAAATAATCCATCTTCACCCATGGAGGGCTCCGCGCAGACTGAGCTCTGCAGGGCGGGGGAAGGCTTATAAAGCCTTGCCCCGCCCTGCAATTAGGCTAAGAACACTCTGATTGGTGGGTTTAAGCCAATCAGAGTGCTCTTTGTCATTTTACACAGCGTGGGAAAATTCCAAAGAACTTTCACACGCTGTGTAAAATGACACAGAGCACTGTGATTGGATGGATTTCAAGTGCTCTGTGTCATTTTACACAGCATGGGAAAGTTATTTTGAATTTTCCCACGCTGTGTAAAATGACACAGAGCACTGTGATTGGATGGCTTGAAATCCATCCAATCACAGTGCTCTGTCATTTTACACAGCGTGGGAAAGTTATTTTGAATTTTCCCACACTGTGTAAAATGACACAGAGCACTGTGACTGGATGGATTTCAAGCCATCCAATCACAGTGCTCTGTGTCATTTTACACAGCGTGGGAAAGTTATTTTTAATTTTCTGGTTCTTGCTTTCAAATCTCTACATAATGCTGCTCCCACCTATCTATCCTCCCTTATACACAAGTATGTCCCGTCTAGGCCCTGAGGACTTACGTCTATCTTCTGTCCGTACTCCCACCTCTGATGCTTGCCTTCAAGATTACTCGAGGGCTGCACCGTTCCTGTGGAACTCGCTTCCCTCCTCCGTTAGATGCTCACCCAGTCTCCACTCCTTCAAAAAAATCGTTAAAAACCTTCATAAAAGCGTATCAATTAAACTGTTAATAGCTCCTGACTGATTCCTCTTCTGCAACTGTCACTAGTCTAATACTATCCTTACCTTTTTGTGTCATTTTACCCCACTCCCTCTAGCATGAAAGCTCATTAAGCAGGGCCCTCAACCCCTCTGTTCCTGTGTGTCCAACTTGTCTGGTTAAAACTACATGTCTGTTCGTCCACCCATTGTAAAGCGCTGCGGAATTTGACGGCGCTCTATAAATAGCATAATAATAGCATAATAATTCACTTGTCCTTTTCCTCCGCTTACCATCCTCAGACTAATGGAGCTGACAAACTGCCAACCAGTCTCTGGAGCAGTGTCTTCATTTTGCATCACCAAGAGCAATATCTTGCTCACATTGTATTATTTTACAGAGCTTTGTGTCATCTGCAAACACTGAAACATGACTTTCAATGCTTTCTTCAAGATCATTTATAAACATGTTAAATAGAAGGGGTCCCAGAACAGACCCCTGAGGGACACCACTTGCCACTTCTGTCCAGCTTGAAATTTTACCATTAATGATAACTCTTTGTACTCTATTTTTAAGCCAATGTTCTACCCAAGAACAAGCATTTTCATCTAGACCGATTTCCTTGAGTTTGAACACTAATTTATTGTGTGGAACTGTATCAAATGCCATGGCAAAATCCAAATAGATCACATCCACTGCAACACCATGCTCTATACTTCTACTTACTTCTTCGTAGAACGCATCAGGTTAGTTTGACATGACCTGTGCTTTAAGAAACCATGCTGATTTTTGCTGATAACCATGTTCTTCTCAAAGAATTCTTGAATATTATCCCTTAATAACCTTTCAAATATTTTGAAACCTTTTTGAATATAGGAACCACATCTACCTTCCTCCAATCCTCCAGAACACTTCCTGAAAGAAAATAATCTTGAACGATTAAAAACAGAGGTTCACTTATTTCTACACTTAGTTCCTTAAGTACTCATGGATGGATACCATCAGGCCCTGGAGCTTTGTTTAACTTAACTTTCTTTAGTTCCTGCAGCACCTTGTCTCGAGTTAACCAATTACAATTATTCTACAAGTTTTTAGTAGCAATCATTTGCACATCTATTGCCATGGGTTCTTCCTTAATATATACAGAGGAGAAATAGTTATTTAAAATTCCTGCCTTTTCCTGGTCTTTATTAACTAACACACCCATTTCGGTTTTTAGTGTACCTACACTTTAATTTTTTGGCTTTTTAGAATTTATGTATTTAAAAAATGCTTTGGGGTTGGTTTTGCTCTCTTTAGCTATCAATTTTTCATTTTGAAGTTTAGCAAATCTAATCGCCTTTTTGCATGCATTGGCTTCCTTAAATCTTTTATAAGATACATTTGACTTGTCCGATTTAAATGCTTTTTTCTTATTTTTAATCTCTTGTTTTACTTCTCTACTAAGCCACATTGGTTTTAATTTGTTTCTTTTATATTTATTACCCAATGGTACATACTGAGAAATGTACCTTTTTAATATTTGTTGGAAGATGTTTAATTTATCCCTAGTGTTCTTTTCACTAAAGTGTTTATGTCAGTCAATATATTGTAAAGCTGCGCTTAACTTATAGAAATTGGCCATTTTAAAATGATATGTTTTAGTATACCCACGTGCTTTTGTTTTTTGAGTTTATTTCAAAAGACACCATATTGTGATCACTATTTCCCAAGTGCTCACCTACTTGAATGTTGGTCAAAAGATCAACGTTGTTTGTTAAAACCAGGTCCAGACAAGCGTCCTTTCTAGTTGGTGCTTGTACAAGTTGTGACATAAAGGTGTTATTTGACAAGTTTAAAAACCTAATTCCCTTTGCTGAGCTACTAGTCCCTCTGTCCCAATTTATGTCTGGGTAATTAAAATCTCCAATAGTTAAAGTGTTACCCAGATTTGCAGCTTTCTCAATTTGCTCAAACAGCTGCTGTTCCTTGTCAAAATTAACATTAGGTGGTTTATAACATATCCCAACCAACAGTTTATTTCCTTTTTTTCACCCCAAGCAGATATTTACCCATAAAGCTTCCACATTTTCCTCATCACATTCCACTATGCCTATTATCTCATATTGTTTAGTGTATGCTACTGCCTCTAGTTCCCCCATTTTGTTATTTAGGCTTCTTGCATTAGTAAGCATACATTTAATATCATGAGTCACTTGTACTTTTTGTGAATTATCAACATTACATACCTTCTTTGTTCTGAGCTTGCCTCTCCCCCCGTCTCCACCCCCCTTATACTGAACTAAAGCCCATCTCCATTCTATCCTATCTCCATTTTGTATATTGCTATGACTCTCCACCCTACTACTAGTTTAAAATCGCCTCCAACCTTCTAGCCATCCTATCCCCCAGCACTGCAGACCCTCTTCCGTTTAGGTGCAATCCATCACCACTATAAAGGTTGTACCCAAGCGGAAAGTCGGCCAGGGCTCTAAAAACCCAAAACCCTCCTTTTAACAAATGTGTGGAAAAAAATTGAAAATAAGAGGAGACACCAATGTGCTTGCTGGCTTCGCTAATTTTCATGGTGATTGACCCACTTTTAGAAAGCTTTTTAGAACACAACACTTGATAAATCAAACCAAATGACGAACTTTTCAGTCTATCCTAAAACAGTAAAAATAAAATTCCTTTTGAAAAAACACTTCAATTCCCTTCTTATCTACCATAATTTTAACAAACAATGCTAACGGTAAAACATGTTGCTTGTTGCATATTTTATGTATGAAAGACGTTCCCAGTACTATCATTGTATTAGCCAAGATTTCACTCATATCCAATACATACAGGTTAGATAGCAAAAGCTCAGTGGAACAACTGAAGGTAATTAAATCTTATATTGAACACTTTCAACAAACTCTCATGTTAGAAGTTTCAAAAAACTTTTCATGAAGTCAGTACACGTTAACTAAGTCTTAGCTACTCACCCCAGGGTATGATATCATTGTTTAGTCTACTGGATGTAGATGTCACACAGTATGACGTAGCCATTGTTAATTTTACGAGACACTCTTGATGCCAGGAACTCGGTGCAACAGGTATTCTATTTCATTCGACCAACACGCTGCAACATAAAATAATCAGCAGCAAACAGTGGGTACGATAGCAGGTACGAGGATCGCAAAAACTGATTATCGCTTTCCTAGCAATCCTATTGTATGCAATCAAGCTATAACTTTGGAGTTTAAAGAATCAAACGTCTACTTTTTTGTTGAGGTTGCTTCTAGGTATTTAGTTTTTATTTATTGGTAATGATTAATGATTATTTTGTTAATGTCATATGTTCCCTGGATTTTTCCTCAGTACAAATATTTTATGATTTATGGTAACAGCCAGTAGATTCGTTATTTGGGATTTATGAATTTTTTTCCTAGTTTGTTGCAAAATTGGAGGTGCTTCAGACTAGGTTTTTTTCCTTCTTTTGGATCAACAGCAAAAACAAATGTGAGGAAGGCTGAACTTGATGGACGCAAGTCTCTTTTCAGCTATGTAACTATGTAACTATATATCTAAAAATTCTAGTAAGGGACAGCTTCTTGTAAGGGATAGCTTTAAGTTAGTAGAGCAGACTGTAGGAAATTTAAAGAACTGTACTATATAATTTATCCGTCCTCACAGTACCAGAGGAGAGTGAAACATTTGACGAAAAATGCAAAAAAAAAAAAAAACACAGCTAATGGTGAAACATGTTGCCTGTTAAATGTTTTATGTATGAAGGAACTTCCCAGTAAATATTAGTGGTAGAAACACACAAACACATAAAAGACACACACTCACACAATTAAGGAAAGCAGGTAGAGCGAAAAAGGCAGAGATAGAGGTGAAAATGTAGAAGAATGATTGTAGAGAGTAGTATTGAGGTCTATAAAGGGGGGAAAACTTCTATAAAAACGGTACACACAAAAATAACAAAATTATAAAAAAAAGCAGCTCCAAACCCACTCTAGCGACTTGATGAGTTGTACACTCAGAAATAGAAAATTGAGTGTGTGCGCTTATAAATATAAACCTAAACAAATAAAATAATTAACAAATCCTTTTATTAATTATCACATATATAAAAAAAATTAATAAGCAGGGGGCTGATTCCAATCTCCACTGTTAAATCTAACCAGACAAATAAATACAAATGTATCACTACAGAGAGCAACAATATATATAACTAAATGTATCCACTAACTAACTTCCCTACATAATAGCCATTAGAGGTGAAAAGACCTCAATAGAAAATTAAAGATCAATGAAGGGGGAAGAAAAAGTTACTTTGTTAAAGTGAAAAAGAGAACAGAATAGAATACGAAAGAAATTATGAAGAATAAGAGGTAGAGAATGGGGGGAGCAAAGGTCTACGAATATTTTTAAACTGAAGTCCCTCATAATTATATACTTTCAATGATTTTTGTTCTACTCTTTGATTTCCAGCTGACAAGCTTCTATCTGAAGTTTTGCCTTTTCCAATTAAATATTTCCATATCTGGACCCCATACTGACCAAGTTATTATACAAAGGTTATCAAGGGTTCGGAAATGACCTCTTTAGCAGTGATTCTATGCCTGTTTCTCACTGTACCTACAGCAGGTAAGATCTTTTATTAAAATATCACAAACAGTCCACATG
>OW240921.1:20322364-20356199 GCA_933207985.1 Pelobates cultripes | reverse complement strand
TTTCTATTGGGGGTACCTTAAAGACAAGGTTCCATTTTTAACACATTGCTCTTTTCCATCTACACATTCACGTTTAGCAAACTAGTTAATTGTTTGAATGCTGATATCACATGTAAACAGATAACACATGCTCTATGTCTTGCATTATTCATTATCCACTTTTCTACTTTTATAACCTATGCTTACCATTGTGTTACTATACCCCACTCCCTCTAGCATGTAAGCTCATTGAGCAGGGCCCTCAACCCCTCTGTTCCTGTGTGTCCGACGCCTGGTTACAAATACGTGTCTGTTAGTCCACCCATTGTACAGCACAACTGAACATGCTGGAGCTAAATATTAATAATAATATTAATATTAATAATAATAATAATCTATTCAGCATCTAATGCCAGAATCATGCTGCTTAAAGTTTAATGTTTTTTTGTTGTTAAGGCTTTACCTTCGATTCCAACACCTGAAATCTCTATCATAGTTGGTAATGCCCATGAAATTCTGCACATACAGAGATATTTAGTGTTGCTGTCCGAGGTGTAAGCCCAAATACAGCAGCAGGAAAAGGTCAGTCCTAAACACCTGCTTTACTACTTTGCTAGTCTTTCCAATGGTATATCATCGGTTGAAGAATAAAAAGGTCCTGGTCCTATCGAGCTCTAACAATGCACCCATTGTATCAGCAAACACTCTCACCCACTCTATTTCTTTCTCTAATTAATTTTTTTTTACTCCCTCACACTCATAGTTCCCGTGCTTCACATCTTGTAGAAACCGTAACTATGTCTCTCAAACTGTCCATTGTTAGACAGTTTTAAGCACAGATTGCTCCTTCTAATCTCCCTGATTCCTAAAATTATCATTTCAATCTTAAACATCACTTCATAGTTTGAATTATCCATCAGAGTCCAGATTTACAATGATTTACTGTTCGCTCACACAAGCAGGTCCTCTGTCTTTGTATACCTGATTGTAGTTATCTATATGTTATGTTAATCTTTATATAATGTGTTAGAAACCCAACCTGCCTGTAACCCTGTTATATTCTATTCTATTCTATTCTATTCTATTATACGGTGCATGTGGTATCTATTGCTGTTTTATAAAATAAAATAATGGAAAAAAATTATATAATTATCTAAAAAAAAATTTTAGAACAGAAATGCCCAACTGTTTCAGAAGCATTGTGCATGTGTTTTTTTTTTATTATAGTCATCCCATAATACATACCAGCACACACATAACTTTGTCCTTCTATTTTTACTATGTACTTTTTGCTAAACTATTCTTTTGCATGAAACAATTCAGGCTTCAGAAAAGAGAGAGCAATTAAAGAAAGGTTTGTAGTTAATTTGCAGAGAATGTCTGTGTTCACATTAGGAGATCTTGCAAGCATGCACCGTGAGATGTGGTGGCATCATCATGTATTTTAATAAGTCAATGTTCGTCCCATTCATATTACATTCCAAAGCTTTGAAATTCAACATATATTTTCAACTTACCAACCCTTAAGAAATCAGATTTCACAAAACATTTGGAATTGTTGCTGCACGTCTCAGTCTGTTCCAGACATGTGTCACCATTTACGTTGATGCACTGGTGACACGTTGAGCTACGAACTGAAAGATTAAGGTAAAATGTGAACTATTTACCCAGATATAGTGTAAAACATAAATAAAGGAAAACTCTTTATTTACAAAAATACCGCAACTGCACTATATAAAAAGGGGTTAATGAAGTAAAAATAGCTTACTTGACGTGATCCTATTTGCTTGCCAGACTTGTTTCCTGAAACTCCCACCTCGGGACTGATCCCAAACACAGCAAGTTTGGGATTTAGGACGTTTGCTTTAGGGAATTTAATTTTTCGATATTTTCATATTTTTGGATGTGCTTCATTTGGAGACAGCACAGCTTGTATGTGGACTGCATTTAATAGACTGTTTGCCATGATTTTCTTTCTTTTTTTTTCAGAATAAATTAAAAATGTTTTTCATAATTTAACCTGTGGACATTTTCCTTTGGGCTACCAATGTGTGCCAACTATAGTTGAAGTGTGTAGAATATTAAGTATTTAACCAGGCTGTTTAGAACTTTCTGCAAGGGTCAAACTAAGCACTATAATAACTTCACATTTCTTTTAAAAAATGCTTAATTTCATAGATTAATATATTTTGTCAACTCTGTTTTTTTTATACATATGAATACACTGAGAGGCTACAATTGAGTTATACTCAGTAGACAGGTCCACACTCTTTGTCACCAGGCCCAGTCCCAATAAAAGAGAACACTACTGATTGCAGGGCAACAATACCCATAATCCTTAATAGAACACAACGACTAGCTTCCAATCATACAACAATTCAACTTATGGTGACACATTTTTATATGTGGGTTAATTGTACTATTTGTGTGTGGTGGAGGCTGACTTTGGCGCTGTGTGTATGTGAGCTATTAATAGTATTGTATGTTTTATGTGGGATACCTGATAGGTAATGTATGTGTGTGGACTGTCTGTGGTGTTAAAAGTTTGTATGTAGTTATGAGTGATGTGGGTTATGTGTTGATGCCTGTAATCTGGTGGTGGGGGGGGGAGTTATAAGTGGGAGAGGTGTTTGCATGGCTTGTGTGGGGTCTTTATAGAACAAATATTAATCAAATATATAATAAAATTTATTTAGGTCCTGTGTGTGGATCTTGCAGACCACTTGTACAACTGTCTCCATTGTCTCCATTGAGCTTTTCCTAAGAGACAGAGCTTTGCCATGGCAATGCTCTGAATCACAGAGAAGCACCAGATTCTGAGGTAGAGTTCTCTGTGGTGTCTGCACCTGCTGGAGGTGCACACCACAGGCAACCTTGTTGTTTGGGCACTGTTTTGCTCTGGGTTCCCTAGAGAGATCCGCTGATCTTCCAAAATGATCTGGCAGGCATGCGTGCCATACCAAGGCACCTTGTGCTATTCCTTGCCTTAAACTCTGGATATTACAAAAAAGCAAGTGTAGTGTTCCTTCACACCTCAGTATGTTCAGTGAGGAACAGACATTAAAATGGGCTGCCTGCTGTGTTATGTATGTGTGGTTGCTGTTTGTGGTATTCATGCATGTGGGGATGTCTGTGATGTTATGTTTATGCATGTGGACTGTTTGTGATATTTTAATAAAAGATCTTACCTGCTGTAGGTACAGTGAGAAACAGGCATAGAATCACTGCTAAAGAGGTCATTTCCGAACCCTTGATAACCTTTGTATAATAACTTGGTCAGTATGGGGTCCAGATATGGAAATATTTAATTGGAAAAGGCAAAACTTCAGATAGAAGCTTGTCAGCTGGAAATCAAAGAGTAGAACAAAAATCATTGAAAGTATATAATTATGAGGGACTTCAGTTTAAAAATATTCGTAGACCTTTGCTCCCCCCATTCTCTACCTCTTATTCTTCATAATTTCTTTCGTATTCTATTCTGTTCTCTTTTTCACTTTAACAAAGTAACTTTTTCTTCCCCCTTCATTGATCTTTAATTTTCTATTGAGGTCTTTTCACCTCTAATGGCTATTATGTAGGGAAGTTAGTTAGTGGATACATTTAGTTATATATATTGTTGCTCTCTGTAGTGATACATTTGTATTTATTTGTCTGGTTAGATTTAACAGTGGAGATTGGAATCAGCCCCCTGCTTATTAATTTTTTTTATATATGTGATAATTAATAAAAGGATTTGTTAATTATTTTATTTGTTTAGGTTTATATTTATAAGCGCACACACTCAATTTTCTATTTCTGAGTGTACAACTCATCAAGTCGCTAGAGTGGGTTTGGAGCTGCTTTTTTTTATAATTTTGTTATTTTTGTGTGTACCGTTTTTATAGAAGTTTTCCCCCCTTTATAGACCTCAATACTACTCTCTACAATCATTCTTCTACATTTTCACCTCTATCTCTGCCTTTTTCGCTCTACCTGCTTTCCTTAATTGTGTGAGTGTGTGTCTTTTATGTGTTTGTGTGTTTCTACCACTAATATTTACTGGGAAGTTCCTTCATACATAAAACATTTAACAGGCAACATGTTTCACCATTAGCTGTGTTTTTTTTTTTTTTTGCATTTTTCGTCAAATGTTTCACTCTCCTCTGGTACTGTGAGGACGGATAAATTATATAGTACAGTTCTTTAAATTTCCTACAGTCTGCTCTACTAACTTAAAGCTATCCCTTACAAGAAGCTGTCCCTTACTAGAATTTTTAGATATATAGTTACATAGTTACATAGCTGAAAAGAGACTTGCGTCCATCAAGTTCAGCCTTCCTCACATTTGTTTTTGCTGTTGATCCAAAAGAAGGAAAAAAACCTAGTCTGAAGCACCTCCAATTTTGCAACAAACTAGGAAAAAAATTCATAAATCCCAAATAACGAATCTACTGGCTGTTACCATAAATCATAAAATATTTGTACTGAGGAAAAATCCAGGGAACATATGACATTAACAAAATAATCATTAATCATTTCCAATAAATAAAAACTAAATACCTAGAAGCAACCTCAACAAAAAAGTAAACGTTTGATTCTTTAAACTCCAAAGTTATAGCTTGATTGCATACAATAGGATTGCTAGGATGATTACCTTTTTTAAGCAAAGCGATAATCAGTTTTTGCGATCCTCGTACCTGCTATCGTACCCACTGTTTGCTGCTGATTATTTTATGTTGCAGCGTGTTGGTCGAATGAAATAGAATACCTGTTGCACCGAGTTCCTGGCATCAAGAGTGTCTCGTAAAATTAACAATGGCTACGTCATACTGTGTAACATCTACATCCAGTAGACTAAACAATGATATCATACCCAGGGGTTAGTAGCTAAGACTTAGTTAACGTGTACTGACTTCATGAAAAGTTTTTTGAAACTTCTAACATGAGAGTTTGTTGAAAGTGTTCAATATAAGATTTAATTACCTTCAGTTGTTCCACTGAGCTTTTGCTATCTAACCTGTATGTATTGGATATGAGTGAAATCTTGGCTAATACAATGATAGTACTGGGAACGTCTTTCATACATAAAATATGCAACAAGCAACATGTTTTACCGTTAGCAGTGTTTGTTAAAATTATGGTAGATAAGAAGGTAATTGAAGTGTTTTTTCAAAAGGAATTTTATTTTTACTGTTTTAGGATAGACTGAAAAGTTCGTCATTTGGTTTGATTTATCAAGTGTTGTGTTCTAAAAAGCTTTCTAAAAGTGGGTCAATCACCATGAAAATTAGCGAAGCCAGCAAGCACATTGGTGTCTCCTCTTATTTTCAATTTTTTTCCACACATTTGTTAAAAGGAGGGTTTTGGGTTTTTAGAGCCCTGGCCGACTTTCCGCTTGGGTACAACCTTTATAGTGGTGATGGATTGCACCTAAACGGAAGAGGGTCTGCAGTGCTGGGGGATAGGATGGCTAGAAGGTTGGAGGCGATTTTAAACTAGTAGTAGGGTGGAGAGTCATAGCAATATACAAAATGGAGATAGGATAGAATGGAGATGGGCTTTAGTTCAGTATAAGGGGGGTGGAGACGGGGGGAGAGGCAAGCTCAGAACAAAGAAGGTATGTAATGTTGATAATTCACAAAAAGTACAAGTGACTCATGATATTAAATGTATGCTTACTAATGCAAGAAGCCTAAATAACAAAATGGGGGAACTAGAGGCAGTAGCATACACTAAACAATATGAGATAATAGGCATAGTGGAATGTGATGAGGAAAATGTGGAAGCTTTATGGGTAAATATCTGCTTGGGGTGAAAAAAAGGAAATAAACTATTGGTTGGGATATGTTATAAACCACCTAATGTTAATTTTGACAAGGAACAACAGCTGTTTGAGCAAATTGAGAAAGCTGCAAATCTGGGTAACACTTTAATTATTGGAGATTTTAATTACCCAGACATAAATTGGGACAGAGGGACCAGTAGCTCAGCAAAGGGAATTAGGTTTTTAAACTTGTCAAATGACACCTTTATGTCACAACTTGTACAAGCACCAACTAGAAAGGACGCTTGTCTGGACCTGGTTTTAACAAACAACGTTGATCTTTTGACCTACATTCAACTAGGTGAGCACTTGGGAAATAGTGATCACAATATGGTGTCTTTTGAAATAAACTCAAAAAACAAAAGCACGTGGGTATACTAAAACATATCATTTTAAAATGGCCAATTTCTATAAGTTAAGCGCAGCTTTACAATATATTGACTGACATAAACACTTTAGTGAAAAGAACACTAGGGATAAATTAAACATCTTCCAACAAATATTAAAAAGGTACATTTCTCAGTATGTACCATTGGGTAATAAATATAAAAGAAAGAAATTAAAACCAATGTGGCTTAGTAGAGAAGTAAAACAAGAGATTAAAAATAAGAAAAAAGCATTTAAATCGGACAAGTCAAATGTATCTTATAAAAGATATAAGGAAGCCAATGCGTGCAAAAAGGCGATTAGATTTGCTAAACTTCAAAATGAAAAATTGATAGCTAAAGAGAGCAAAACCAACCCCAAAGCATTTTTTAAATACATAAATTCTAAAAAGCCAAAAAATTAAAGTGTAGGTACACTAAAAACCGAAATGGGTGTGTTAGTTAATAAAGACCAGGAAAAGGCAGGAATTTTAAATAACTATTTCTCCTCTGTATATATTAAGGAAGAACCCATGGCAATAGATGTGCAAATGATTGCTACTAAAAACTTGTAGAATAATTGTAATTGGTTAACTCGAGACAAGGTGCTGCAGGAACTAAAGAAAGTTAAGTTAAACAAAGCTCCAGGGCCTGATGGTATCCATCCATGAGTACTTAAGGAACTAAGTGTAGAAATAAGTGAACCTCTGTTTTTAATCGTTCAAGATTATTTTCTTTCAGGAAGTGTTCTGGAGGATTGGAGGAAGGTAGATGTGGTTCCTATATTCAAAAAGGTTTCAAAATATTTGAAAGGTTATTAAGGGATAATATTCAAGAATTCTTTGAGAAGAACATGGTTATCAGCAAAAATCAGCATGGTTTCTTAAAGCACAGGTCATGTCAAACTAACCTGATGCGTTCTACGAAGAAGTAAGTAGAAGTATAGAGCATGGTGTTGCAGTGGATGTGATCTATTTGGATTTTGCCATGGCATTTGATACAGTTCCACACAATAAATTAGTGTTCAAACTCAAGGAAATCGGTCTAGATGAAAATGCTTGTTCTTGGGTAGAACATTGGCTTAAAAATAGAGTACAAAGAGTTATCATTAATGGTAAAATTTCAAGCTGGACAGAAGTAGCAAGTGGTGTCCCTCAGGGGTCTGTTCTGGGACCCCTTCTATTTAACATGTTTATAAATGATCTTGAAGAAAGCATTGAAAGTCATGTTTCAGTGTTTGCAGATGACACAAAGCTCTGTAAAATAATACAATGTGAGCAAGATATTGCTCTTGGTGATGCAAAATGAAGACACTGCTCCAGAGACTGGTTGGCAGTTTGTCAGCTCCATTAGTCTGAGGATGGTAAGCGGAGGAAAAGGACAAGTGAATTATTATGCTATTATTATGCTATTTATAGAGCGCCGTCAAATTCCGCAGCGCTTTACAATGGGTGGACGAACAGACATGTAGTTTTAACCAGACAAGTTGGACACACAGGAACAGAGGGGTTGAGGGCCCTGCTTAATGAGCTTACATGCTAGAGGGAGTGGGGTAAAATGACACAAAAAGGTAAGGATAGTATTAGACTAGTGACAGTTGCAGAAGAGGAATCAGTCAGGAGCTATTAACAGTTTAATTGATACGCTTTTATGAAGAAGTGGGTTTTTAATGATTTTTTGAAGGAGTGGAGACTGGGTGAGCATCTAACGGAGGAGGGAAGCGAGTTCCACAGGAACGGTGCAGCCCTCGAGTAATCTTGAAGGCTAGCATCAGAGGTGGGAGTACAGACAGAAGATAGACGTAAGTCCTCAGGGCCTAGACGGGACATACTTGTGTATAAGGGAGGATAGATAGGTGGGAGCAGCATTATGTAGAGATTTGAAAGCAAGAACCAGAAAATTAAAAATAACTTTCCCACGCTGTGTAAAATGACACAGAGCACTGTGATTGGATGGCTTGAAATCCATCCAGTCACAGTGCTCTGTGTCATTTTACACAGTGTGGGAAAATTCAAAATAACTTTCCCACGCTGTGTAAAATGACAGAGCACTGTGATTGGATGGATTTCAAGCCATCCAATCACAGTGCTCTGTGTCATTTTACACAGCGTGGGAAAATTCAAAATAACTTTCCCATGCTGTGTAAAATGACACAGAGCACTTGAAATCCATCCAATCACAGTGCTCTGTGTCATTTTACACAGCGTGTGAAAGTTCTTTGGAATTTTCCCACGCTGTGTAAAATGACAAAGAGCACTCTGATTGGCTTAAACCCACCAATCAGAGTGTTCTTAGCCTAATTGCAGGGCGGGGCAAGGCTTTATAAGCCTTCCCCCGCCCTGCAGAGCTCAGTCTGCGCGGAGCCCTCCATGGGTGAAGATGGATTATTTTTTTGCGCTCGGGTTTTTCTTTTTCATCAGGTTTTTTTTTTGCACTCAGGAAGTTCGACGGTTATGATGGTTTTTATTTGGCCGCCCAGGGGTGGGGGCTGGAGGGGGAGTGGACAGTAGGTCCCCCCCCTCATTATCATTATGGCCCCCATCCGCTGCCCAAGGGTGGGGACCAGGGGGAGGACAGTAGGGTGAGTAGGGGCTTGTGGACCCCTAGTCACCTTGGGGGGGTGTGAAATTGACTTGGGGCCCCCACCTGCTGCCCAGGGGTGGCGGCCGGGGGGGAGGATGGTAGGTCCCCCCCATTATCTTTATGGCCCCCACTCGCCACCCAGGGGTGGGGGCCGGAGGGGGGTGGACAGTAGGTCCCCCCCCTCATTATCATTATGGCCCCCACCTGCCGCCCAAGGGTGGGGGCCAGGCGGGAGGACAGTAGGTCCCCCCCTCACTATCTTTATGGCCCCCACCCACCGCCCAGGGGTGGGGGATGGAGGGAGGGTGGACAGTAGGCCTTCCCCCTCATTATCATTTGGACCCCACCTGCCCAGGGGTGGGGGCAGGGGGGGAGGACAGTAGTTTCCCCCTTCATTATCTTTATGGCCCCCACCCGCCGCCCAGGAGTGGGGGCTGGAGAGGGGATGGACAGTAGGTCCCTCCCCCCTCATTATGGCCCCCACCTGCCGCCCAGGGGTGAGGGCCGGGGGGGGGGGACAATAGGTCTCTCCCCTTATTTTACTTTAGGGCCCTCACCTGTTGTTTAGGGGTGGGGGCCAATAGTTTTTTTGCTTTCTTTTACAGTGAGACATGCCCCTACTCACGGTATAGCGAGTAGAGGCATTGGGGAGATTTTAATCTCCCTTGTGCTATTATGGGGGTCATATTGAACACCATAGGATGAGGGGGGACCTGGGGGGCTTATGAAGTGCCGCTTCTATCTTTACATATTACAAGGAGGGAGCTGTGCGCCGGTAGTTCCCTCCTTGTAATAAATTGAACGAACAAACGAACACTGATACACAGTGTTAATTTCTTCGTCTGACATTTCTATTCATTCATTCGTCTGTCTGATGAATGAATGAATAGATGAAATTCCCGTTCGCATGTCCAGGTGTTTCACTGGGCATGTGCAGGAATCTCACAGTCTATCTAGTGCGGGCAGTTGACGTGTCCCACAGGGACTTCATCTACCCACACAAAGATGGCGGCGCCCTGAATCAAGATCGGGGCAGAAAATAAGGAATAAAAAATAGGTAATGTGGGGGGCTTAGGGGCATTTGGGGGTGACTAGTGTGTCAATTAGAGATAGTGGAGGCCGGAGGGGGGTTAAAAAAAACCCACCAGGATTCGGCATGAAAGTGCCGCTTTAAATAAGTACAAATTAGTAAGCTTGATACTTGATAAATAAATCACTCACTCAAAAAGTAGCAAAGTAACTACTAAAGAGTGTAACAGTATGTGTAACAAAAGTATCCATAAAGCTTACATGTTTATAGTGCAATGAAAACTAGCTGAAATAGATTCTGGTTCCTCCAAATCAATAGAGTGTTAAACGTCTATAGGTAACCCCCCCCCACCCCACTTGGTTTTATATTGCCTCTGAGAATCTATAACAAACTAAATCCTGATGGCTTACTATGAATTTTAAATGTATCTAGCTAAATTAGCTCGGTATATATCGGCATGATTAGTAAATCGAAAGGATAGAGTTTTGTACAGTTGAGAATTAACTATAACTTGTGTTAACCTTTATTTCATGAGATGTTCTGCTTTTTTTTTTTTTTAACAATTTTAAATGCATGGTAAAGATTTTGCAAGCAACAAAATAATCCAGTAGAAGTGTTATTCCAATCACCATAACCACGTAAGCTTTTTGAAGTGGTCATGGTGGTAAGAACCTGGATGCGCAGTGTTTCAGCTTGAAACACTACACATCCAGAGATATTGGTTACTTGTGTGTTGGCACACATGACATAGGCAGCCCAGAACTCTGTAGCTGACTGCCCAATGCCAATTCAATGCAGAATTAGGGAAGCTGTACCTTACCAGAATATTTAGATATTATGGTACATAATATATTTTATTTTCTTAGCCTTTAAAATGAACAGAAATGCTGGCCCTTTCTCAATCAAGATCTGACCTTTTCTTTTCTTGAATCCAAAGTAATAGTGGTGAAGTAATAAATCCCGAAAAACAAATCTAATGTGTATTATCATAACTCCTAAAAGTTCTGGTAAAAATCCAGGGAATATATGACATTAACAAAAAATGTTTTAATCAATACCAATAAGTAAAAATAACTAAAAATACCTAAAACTAAAACAAGTAGACATTTGATTCCTTAAACCCCAAAGTTATAGCTTGATTGCCTATGCTAGAATTGATAGGATATATATTTTTTTTTAGCAAAGTAACACTAATCAGTTTCTGTGATCCTCTTACCTGCTATCTTACCCTCTGTCAGCTGCTGATTATTTGATGTTGCAACGTGTCGCTCAGATTTAACATCCCGCTGTTTGCATTGAGTTCCTGGCATCCAGAGTACCTCATTGTGACATTAATAATGGCCATGTGATATCGTGTGACATCTACATCCAGTAGAGTAAACAATGATATACCACCCTGGGTTGAGAAGTTATGACTAGGTCAACGTGTACTGAATTAATTAAATTTTTGTTTAAAACTTCTCACCTGAGAGTTTGTTATAAGCGTTCAATAAATATTTAATTACCATCTGTTTGTTCCACTGAGATTCTGATATCTAACCGAAATGTATTGTATATAAGGGTATTCTTGGAAAATACAATGATGGTACTGGGAACTTCTTCCATACATACAACAAGAAACATGTTTCACCATTCGCAGTGTTTGCTGCAGTTATGGTAGATAAGAAGTGGATTAAAGTGTTATCTTGCAAAAGGAATTAGTTTTTTTTAATGGTTTAGAATAGACTGGAAAGTGAGTCATAGGGTTTGACTAATCAAGTGTTCTGTTCTAAAAAGCGTACTAAAAGTGGGCCAATCACCATGGAAACCAGTTCAACCAGCAAGCACATTGGTGTCTCCTCTCGTTTTACATGTTCTCACCAAGTTTGTAGCGCAGAACTGTGTGTTAAAAATCTCTCTTCCCCTCTTGCGTTTTATTTTATGTATTTATGTATTTTTGTAGAGTTTGCCAACAAATATGACTATTGGTTTAAAAAGTTAAAGTTCAAGTGAGAAAAGGGGTGTGAGAGGAAAAATAGTTTTATTATATAAATATAAACAGAAGTAGAAACCGCATTCATAACCAGATGTCAGGTATTGATACTCGAGGAATTGAGATTTTGAGTGGAGAAGGTGATTATTTTTATTACGAAGAAGAAAGATGTGAAAAGATGTGAAAGAAAGATGTGAAATTCCGCTTTATCAGAGTCAGCAGACCCCAGGAAAAAAAGTGTGGATGCTATATGGGCAATGCAGAATATTTAGAGCTATAATAGGTAATATTTACAACATCGATAGCTCGCTGATCCAAAGAGAAGTCTATGGAGTATAGTTGAATTTTTCCTTTTTTTTGTCACACACAACCCACAAAATCCATACTCAATGCAGAGCACTTAGTCCAGTGCAGCATCAAGATTTACATGTCTTGGCCAATCAAAGATTGGTGGGACACAACCAGCAAAAGCAACGATTTGCAGTTTTCACCGGTATTTTATCCCCTCTCAGAAAACGGAAATGCTGGGAGAAGAAATGAAAAGAAAGTGCATTGACAGCAGCCACAAATGGGTCTCTTAAATGGAGGAGACAAAATAACCAGTCAAAAAAAAAAAGAAACATTTATATTGGTCTCACTTATTTTTATTATTATTTTGTGATAATACCATTACAATTCTATTTTTCACTTAATAATATTGCCAAAAATTAAAAAAAACCTGGCTGTTTCATTTGTGTTTTAAAGTTAGGTGCAAGAAAAGACAGTTGTTTCAATTTTCTTTACTTTGGGTATCAAATCAAGGTAACTATTACACGGGGATCCACAACATCCTCTGTAAAAAAATAAACCTTCATATCCTTGACACCTGTGAACGTCAAATAAGAGTTCAATTGTAGAATATTACATATTCTATGTTCATATTCATATTAGGTATAGATGTCTAATGGCTTAAAATGAACTGATGGTAATTTGTTATACTGTACCATAAGGAGTCTGGAATGTTGGTGTATGGTGACAGGCAGGGACGTATTAGCCGCGAGGCAAACAAGGCATTTGCCTTGGGCGGCATTTTTCAGGGGGCGGCAAAAAACGCCGCCCCCCAAATGCCCAGGGCAGATGCCTTGTTAGCCTTGCGGCTAACTGACATCCCGGGCGGGCGGCGCTAACAGGTGGGCGGCCGGCGAGGGAGCACTTCCTATGGGCTCACTGCTCAGCTCCCTCGCGCACCGCAAAGTGAGGCTGGGAGCCGGAAGATGACGTCATCTTCCGGTTCCCAGCCTCACTCTGCAGCCGACGCGCGAGGGAGCTGAGCAGTCAGCTCATGGGAAGTGCTCCCTCGCCGGCCGCCCGCCCGCCTGCCAGCGCCGCCCGCCCTGCAGCCACTGGACCACCAGGGAGAGAGACCCCCCACCCCCCAGCACTCCCAAAGGTAAGGAGGTTGGGGGGGGGATTTAAATTTAAAAAAAAGTTAATGTGTGTGTTTGTGTCTGACTGTGTGTGTGTTTGTGAGTGTGTGTGTATGTGTCTGACTGTGTGTGTGTGTGTTTGTGTCTGACTGTTTGTGTCTGTGTATGTGTCTGACTGTGTGTGTGTGTATGTGACTGTGTGTGTGTTTTGTGGGGTCTGACTGTGTGTGTGTGTTTGTGTCTGACTGTGTGTGTGTGTGTTTGTGTATGTGTCTGACTGTGTGTGTGTGTGTTTGTGTATGTGTGTCCGACTGTGTGTGTGTGTTTGTGTCTGACTGTGTGTGTGTGTGTGTTTGTGTATGTGTCTGACTGTGTGCGTGTTTGTGTGTATGTGTTCGACTGTGTGTGTGTGTGTGTGTGTCTGACTGTGTGTGTGTGTGTTTGTGTATGTGTCTGACTGTGTGTGTATTTAGAAGGTGGGGCGGGGGGAAGGGTTGGGTGGGGGTGGCGCGGGGGGGAGGGGGGCGCCTGAGTTTTGTCCTGCCTAGGGCAGCACAAAACCAGGATACACCACTGGTGACAGGTGAGAGTCAGAGGTCTTCATATGTGTCCTTATATGGCCAGAGTCTTATTTAAAAGTTCGGCTGTCATAATAGTCATGTCTATAAAAGAACAGTAGACAAAGAAACATGTGCTCCTACTATTAATACTTCTCTTCGGTTGTTCCTCTGACTTTCTGGGCAAAGACAATTACTCTCCATTGAAGATCTTTCTCTGTAACATCAGATAAGCTGTACCATCTGTTTTTATGCATGTATTGCTGTTTGCACTAGGAGTAGAATAAATGTATATTTTTTATAAAGGACTTCAGATTGCGTATTAAGATTTTTGGGTAATATAGAAGGATATTATGACGAGCCATTAATACTAGAAGATATATAAGTAAAAAGACATATTCCAATTCAATACATACATATTCAATACATTTTATGAAATGTTTTATGGGTAACTGAATGTACATTAACAAAAACTATTTGAAAAATATCTGTAAAATATTTCTAAATCTAGTCAGTATATAAATTTGAGCTGTCAGATATTTTCCATGCACTCGAAACTGTGCCTACACCTTGCAGTGATCATTTCTAAAATTGCTCAGCAATTGTTTTTTATTTTTTTGTAAACGTGAATAAAATAAGCACACAGCATCAGACAGTTTACCAGACAGTTCAAATAACTTTTTTATCTTATTGCACAGTGGAATACTGGGAAATACTAGTTAAATCTAAGATTCTGATTGGTCGCTGAATGGCTGTTTGCAGCATAGGCTCTGCAGCCTTGCCTTTTTTGCTACCAAGTGTCACTGAGGGATTCCAGATTGTGATACAATTCCAAGATGGCCACTTCCCCAATTTAAAACTGTCTGATTTTCATAATTATATTTTGTTTTTGGCAAAATAATCATAAACTGCTTTGAATATTATTTTCAACCGATTTATGTAAACTATTGTTTGTGACAGTGCAGTTTTAAAGCATACTTGGTTTTAAAGGGACATAAATCACTTGACAATTATTGTTTAACCCCTTAAGGACGGTGGGAGTTCTATGCCGCCATGTCCTCACCAACCTTTGTAGTAAACAGGTCCCCACCTGCGGATTTTTTATGGATTATATTGTCCTATTGTTCATTAACATTGATCTAACAAATATATGTTCCCATGTGGTTTGTTTTTGATTTTGTGCCCGTCTTGCTGTAATATCTAGATATTTAAAATGTACTTTCTCATCAATAAAGTTTTACCATTGCAAATAAAACATTTCAGTTGCATTATCTGCAACTAAAACAAGAAAAAGCATGCCTTCCTTTTTCATCAATTTTGTGAGTTTAACCAGTATATCTAATACAGAAAGGTGTTTTACTGTATTCCACTATATATGCCTCATTTTTATTTGTAGATTTTATATTGTTTTGATATTGTATTTCTGAGAACATGGAGTAGTTCTACGCATATCTGCAATATTGGAGTGAGAGGAGGTTAATACCTTTCCATAGTTGTTTTTGTTCTTTATACACGCAGTCTTTTATTGGTGTAGTTTGAAGATCACAAACAATCATCGATCAATCAATTGATTGATTGCTCTGTCTGTCTAAACCATATCTATCTATGATAGCAAAACATTTTGGAACTTTTTTGTTCTAAATACATTTCTGCCTTACAGGATTATACATTGGGGATCAATAACCTCTGTTTATTTAACCCAATACACTGGATTCCTAAAGACTCTCCATTAAATGGTAACTTTTATACTCTGTGTTGCATAGCTGTGACCTATCTATCTATCTATCTATCTATCTATCTATCTATCTATCTATCTATCTGTCTGTCTGTCTGTCTCTCTCTCTCTCTCTCTCTATCTATATATCTATCTATCTATCTATCTATCTATTTGTCTGTCTGTCTATCTATCTATCTATCTATCTGTCTGTCTGTCTGTCTATCTATCTATCTTTCTACATCCTCTACTTCTGGGTGGCTTTTGTGTGGTTTTTACGTTAGCTGAAGGTTGTGGTTCTTTTCTGAAGGTGTTGGTGTTTTGCTATACTGGGGGGAATTACAATTGTGTTACTATCTATACTGAGGGAAGAATGGATCTGGTGGTGTTTTGTAGCCCGGTTTGTTCTCACAGTCTTTTCCTTAAGGCAGATTTATATAAACACAATAAATTAACACAAGTAAATGTAACTTAAAAGAAAACGCCTTCAGCATTTATTTTTTTAATAAGATGAGCACACAGAGGATACTGGCAAAGAGCAATGTTTTATAACTAAATTATTGTTTGTCTTTATTACCTAATGTGACCTAAATACACGACACGTTGACATATCAGAGTACTGAATGTGCTCCTGCACCGACTGACAGTAAATCTGCAGCTTGAACAGGACCACGGGCAACATTATACAGACAATATTCAATTGAGGTTCAATTTCCTTTAAAAAATTGTAAAGTATTAGTAAGAGCACTTTATTGATATTAGCACCTTTTAAACGAATATGCAATATATATAGTGTTAGCGCTTAGTGAATGGTTTGCTGGTTGTACCTTAGGAATTAATGAAACAAGTGTAACACTGTATGTTTAATTCCCTAAACATACAGTGTTACACTATTTTTTGTTTCATTAATTCCTAAGGTACAACTAGCAAACCAACAAGGTTCAACACTGATATGAATACAGATTTTGCCTATTCCCTTTTGTGACTATTATCCTTTCCATCATTTTTTATAGTTACTTCTTATTTTTATGTTTTATATCAGACTTATGAATTAGGTTCTCCTATTATATAGAATAGCTTTTTTGATTTCCCTGAGATTAACTCATAGGGACACATTCACTAAGCGCTGACACTATATACATTGCATACTCATTTTCGAGAGTTTGGGAAGTTCTATCTGTGTCTTGGCCGCTAGTTAAATTATATGTTTAAGGTATCACAAGAATTTTGTACTAGTAATACAGTTTTATATTACATATTTAATGACATAAAATACTAAAGAAGTCTAAAGAATCCTAAGGTGGGCGTCTACCGAATTACAAGCCTCTACCCGTGACAAATTACTTAATCTGCTGCTCTACAAGAACTTTCCATACCACTGTGGATTACACTACATTGGACTAGTGTTAAGTTATTTGAACTAAATTTTATTATTCACCTGTACTTAGTATCTATATTTAAGGCGCACCCTTTTTCTTATTAATTTTTTTCTTTACTCTCCCCTTCTAGCACCGTTCTCTGCACTGTTTGCTTGTTTGTGTTTTCTCTCTCTTCCCCTCACTCTGTTATCTTCACACAAGATATGTATGACCCTCTGTGAGAAGGGTGCCTATTTTCTATCAAACCTGTGTCTTAGCTGCACTCATGTCACTTTAACCCCTGTATCACAACTCAACTTTGAATTATGTGTCGTCTTGCTTAGAAATACTTTAGACTTGAGCAAGGGAGGTTCTCCTGAAAGCTTGTCATTGCACAATTTCTGTTAGTCCAATAAGAAAAGATATTAAAAATATGAATTTCATCTGTTATTTTACATCTGCATCACTGGACTAATACGGTTACAATCTCTACTTTCTCTCTCTCTCTCTCTCTCTCTATATATATATATATAAATATAAAATAAAAATATACATATTATATATATATATACTACGTGTGTATTTATTTAGTGTGTTAACATAATTGTAGATTATGCTAGCTTTAGTGTACCTATAATCTTAACTTTATTAATGACAAGAGTCGAATATTTGCTTAAGTGAGTACAAATACACAAAAACAAGTCCTGCGCTCAAACTCCCACTACTCTTGGGCGGCGGCAATGACCATAGTACTCATCAGCCACAATACATACAGTAAAAACCAAAGAAAAAAGTTACCTGCGTTCTTCCCAATTCCCTATGCATATTTAAACAAACAGAGGTTATTTAGTTACTCCAATGGCCATTAGAGGGATGCCCACTGGCTACGTCAAGGCAAACCTCTGAAGCTCAAGGAAGCAAGTTGAATAGTCAGTGTAGGACTCACCTAAGAAGTGACTTCTGCCGGTAGACCACAAAGCCCAGGGACTCGAGCAAGGAAAACAAAGTTCTTCTGAGATCTCAATCTGGAGGCCTCTTCACAAAGGAACAGCAATTATCATCTTGCCTGATGAGAATACCACCCTGTTCAGTTTGCTAGTGGAGATATGCGAGTTGATTTCAGCATTGATGTAAGTGTAATCAGTAAATAAACCTTTGTTATATTTTAACAGTATTATACTATCTGCACTTTTTCTCCTTATTGGAAGGCGTTTCTATCAGCCAAGAATACCCCTGAGGGGAGATATGTACAGAACATATATGTAAGGTTTTTACCTCCTGGATTTAGTCACTTTAGCTCTAAATACTTCACTATGTGTGATTTAATTTTTTCCATATCTTCCATATATCACATCCTGTATAACAGGTTGTATCCTGTATTATATTGTGCTATACCTCTTTGCTTATACCTCCACGGAGCTGTATAAATATCTTGTTGTTTGTTATATTCATATGTGTATGTGAGGTACACTTTTTCAGGTGATAGCATTATTTGTTATTGTGTCACATACATAGTACAAACCCTGTTTATTCTATAGTTGACTATAGTGTTACTTTAAATCTGGAATGTGAGACTGTATATGAGACTGTTTATATGCTTGTATCTACCGGTTTTCCTTATCTGTATGAGTGTGTGTGTTGTGTGTGTTTGTGTGTGTTTCTGCCACTAATATTTACTGAGAAGTTCCTTCTTACATAAAACATACAAGCAACATGCTTCACCATTAACTGTGTTTGTTGCATTTAACTGTGTTTGTTGAATTTTCTATTATATGTTTCGTCTCTTGTGCTTTGAGTAACGATAAATTATATAGTACAATTCTTTACAATGCCTACAGTCTTCTCTACGAACTCAAAATAGCTATTAACATAAAGCTTTCCCTTACCAGAATATTTAGATATTGTTTTATATAATATTGTTATTTCCTTATTCTCTAAATTGTACAAAAATGTTGGCTCTATGCTTTTCTTTCATTGAACCCAAAGTAGTAGTGGTGAATTAATAAATCCTGAATATCAAATCTACTGGCTCGTAACTTGTAAAAGATTTGCTCTGGGGAAAATCCAGAGAACATGTGACAATAACAATAGAATCACTACTAATAATTAGAAATATCTGAAATAACCAACAAAAAAGTAGAAGTTTTATTCTTTAAACTCCAAAGTTATAGACTAATTGCTTACAACAGTAATCAATTTTTGCGATCCTCTTACCTGCTATCTTACCCACCGTCAAATGCTGATTATTTTATGTTGCAGTGTGTCGGTTGAATATAATAGCATAATGGTTGCATCGGGTTCCTGGAATCCTGTGTACCTCGTATGGTCATGTGATACTGTGTGACATCTACATCCATAAGCTATGACTAAGGCAACCTGTACTGACTTCATGAAGTTTGTTTAAAACTTCTAAGCTGAGAGTTTGTTGAAAGTGTCCAATAAAGATTTAATTATCTTCAGTTTGTTCCATAGAGCTTCTGGTATCTAACCTATATGTATCACATATCACTGTATCCATGGCAATACAGTGATGGTACTGGGAACATTTTCATGCATAAAGCATACAACAAGCATCATTAGGCGTGGTTGTTGCAGTTATGGTAGATAAGAAGTGGATTGAACTATATTATGTTGCCAAAGGAATACATTTTTTTGCCGTTTTATGCTTAGCTCTAAAGTGATTTGATTAAAGGACCACTATATTAGTCTGCAGACAGACCAAGGAGAATTAGGATAGAGTAGTGACCACGAGATTTTGCAGCAAGTAAATCATTGGATACTTTGGTCAGTGCTGTTTCCACAGAGTGCTTAGAGCAGAAACCAGCTCCAGAGAGCTGGACTCGAGGAAGTCTGTCAATCTTGCATACACAACTCTTTCAAAGATCTTGGATGCAAAAGGCAGTAGCTAGATAGGACGGTAGTTGGATGGGGAGTTAGGGTTAAGTTGGGCTTCTTTAGAATTGGGGTTATAGTTGCATGTTTGAAGGGCGTTGGAAATATGCCAGAGGAGAGAGAGAGATTGAGAATTCTAGTGAGAGGTAGAGAAAGAGAAGAAGAAAGCGTATGGATGAGGTGTGATGGAAATGGATCTAGGTAGCAGGTGGTGGGGCGGGAGGACTGGAGCTGAGCAGAAACCTCTTCTGCTTTAGTGGGTGCGAATGACCACAGAACAGCAGAGGGAGTGAGGTTAGGGGAAGTATTGTAAGGGGAAGAAGAAAGATGAGAAATCTCTTCCATGATTGTAGAGATCTTGACAGTGAAGTGACTTGCAAAGTCTGAGGTGGTCAAGTTAGTAGGTGGAGGAGGAACAGTAGGGAGAAGTTAAATGTGTGAAATAGTCATTTGGGTTCACGGGAGATTGTGGTTATGAGGGTATTGAATTATTTTTTTTGGTAGTCTTTTACAGGTTTCCCTGCAGGGCCCATAGTCTGTGGGCAGGAGGCTGGCAAGCAGGCTCCTCCAGGAACTCATGGCAAACTCACTTGGAGAGGGAAGTTTTTCACAGTACAGATATGTACACCAGAGAGGGAGCACCTAGTTGGTGCTGTGGTCCGTGACATATGAAAAGTACAGAAATAAAAAAATGGGAAAGCGCAACAAGTGAAGGGGATGTGGAGAGGCCCAACAATAGGACAAAATGTGGGCATGAGTAATATATCACAGAACCACTTCATCAGAGGAAACTATTATGGGTAGATGGCATAGCTAGCAATAAATACCCTTGTGAAATTCACATACCCAATAAATTATTACAGAGCAATAATAATACAAAAAACATGGTGGACAAATTAATTGAAATAATAACATATTACATACTAGTTACACCAGAAACACATATAAGTAAAACAAAAGTTGCAGTATTATACAAAATACCCTCAAAAGTAAAAAAAGTCAAAGTGAATAAAACTATTAATAAAAAAATGGGAACATCACCTAAATCATTCTGAAAATAGTGTAGAAGATAAGATAAAAAATGGCATTAAACAAGAACCATAAATAGAACAAAAATTAACATTGTACACCATAAAGGAAAGCTAAACACAAAAAAAAGAAATAGATTAAAATAATTAAATTGTGTAAACAAATTAAACCAAAACCACAATTAATGTCTAAAATATATATAAAATAAAGAGGTTACATAGATAATAGTATAACGACACATAGGTAGTGAGATATGGCTAAATTCAATACTGCAGCACACCCTTTGTGACAGTTTAACATTTGTTATATATTCTGAATTCAGACACCTACGTCTAATGTGAATGTGTAAATAGAATATGCAGTATTCTACAAACATTGATATACTGAAACACTTTTTTTCTTTTTGAATCAGAATTGCAAAACTATATTATATTATTTAACTAAATAAATGACTATGAAGAAAGGTTAGCAAATATAAACCTCTTTAGTTTAGAAAAATATTGTCTCAGATGGGATATGATAACATTATAAAAATATATCCGTGGGCCAATAAAAACCAATGTGTGGAAATCTATTCACAAACCGGACTTTACATAGGACACGAGGTCATGCGTTTAGACTGGAAGAAAGGAGATTTTGTCTAAGGCAAAGAATTTTTTTTTTTTTTTTTTATAAATGGCAGTCAGATTTATCCTTTTATCAAGAAACTATTACCATACAGTTAGACTTGAATATTATGGTTTTGCAAGTATGCATCTTAATTAAAATCTTAGTTGCTGTTTAAACATCTGTACAGACTCGTCTTCAGGCAGAGAATTCCACATCCTTATTGTTCTTATGGTAAAAAAAACTTTCCTTTGCCTTAGATAAAATCGTCTTACCAGTCTAAATGCATGACCTTGTGTCCTATGTATAGTCTTGTTTGTGAAAAGATTTCCACCAATGGTTTGTATAGGCCCCCGGATAAATTTGTATAATGTTATCATATCCCTTCAGAGGCAAACTTTTTTCTAAATTAAATAGGTTTAAATTTGTTAACCTTTCTTCATAGCTAAAATGTTCCATTCCTTTTATTAATTTTGTAGCCCGCCTCTGCACTTTTTCTAGTGCCATAATATCCTTATTTTGAACAGGCGCCTTTTATATGCATTACAATATCTTACTGGCCTTAGCCACTACAGATTGACATTGAACATTGTTGCCTAGTTTTTTGCCTATAACAATTCTCGAACAAGCCACATCTAAAGATAGTAAGCACAAACCGATCTGTGCAATTTGAACTTTATTCGAAAGGAAAGATAGACCAGCCGCACAGCCTGAATCTGTGGAACTTTTTTGGGCATGCAAACAGGTCTGCGTCGGTCAAAAGAGACTTTCGCTTATCTCCCGAACCCCTGAACGGATTCATGTGAATTTTGGATATGTTTGTCCTCTAGTTACACTGGTTATTAAGTTTTATTAATATTGGATGTATAATCATGGAGTTATAAAAATGTATAAAAAGTATGATTTTTAGCTTGGAGATAATTGAGTTGATACAATAATTGTTCATTGTACTCAATTATCTCCCAAGCAGAGGGGAGGAATTCATTGTACTAAGTGGGAGTGATTATCTAATTGCCTTGGTGGCAAAGTTTGCAGTTTCAGTGCCCCACAAGGTCCACGTGGGTGGTAACCTTGTGGGGAAATGTGTATAAAAACAGCAATAAAGCCTCAGTGCACTCAGTTCTTCTTCACCATCAATCTAGAGTCTTCTCTCTTATTGGGGGTAACAGCTATACAGCTATCACACTAGCTCTTCTAAGAGCTTCTTCACTTGGATGACTACTGGATGCTCAGAATACCCCTCACTCATTGGGAGAAGGACGCCCTCAGCAGTGGAAACCCCACTACTCACCGGGGTAACTGCTACAACAATATCTTTGGCATTTACACAGTTGAAAAAACACATAACTATTATACTCTTGCTGCATTGCTGTGACCTATCTATCTGTTCTTTCCTACACTTGGAATGAAGGTTTGGTCTTTTGCTATACTGGGGGAATTACAACTTTAACTTTTGAATTGGTCTTTTTGCATTGTGCTGTCTTTTTCTCCAATTGTACAGCGCGGCAGAATACGTTGGCACTTTATAAATGCCAGTATTATTAATATCTAGAGTCACATCAAAATATTTGGCTCCTAGCTATACACTAAAACAGAGACTTCAACTTCCAGAGCCCAAGCAGAGCCATGATGACGATACCCAAAAAGATGGAAACAGCCCGTGGTTAGTTTCTGCTACTTGTCCTTTTGGATCACAATCCATGCTTTTGCTAAAAAAAAAAAAAAAAAAATTCTCTGTTTAAAGTTGTGATCCATTGTGCATGGTTCCTGCAGAATGTGCTCATTTGCATGTTGAGCTGGGAATTCTGGGATAGTTGTGGAAGCATGATTTCTCTGAATTTCTGTGGCTAAAATGGACTTCTCAAAGTCCAACTTGAGATATCCAGATTATCTATCTATCTATCTATCTATCTATCTATCTATCTATCGCTTTTGTGTGGTTTTTACGTTAGCTGAAGGTTGTGGTTCTTTTCTACATTTGGAATGAAGGTGTTGGTATTTTGCTATACTGGGGGGAATTACAGTTGTGTTACTATCTATACTGAAGGAAGAATGGATCTGGTGGTGTTTTGTAGCCCGGTTTGTTCTCACAGTCTTTTCCTTAAGGCAGATTTATATAAACACAATAAATTAACACAAGTAAATGTAACTTAAAAGAAAACGCCTTCAGCATTTATTTTTTTAATAAGATGAGCAAACAGAGGATACTGGCAAAGGGCAATGTTATATAACTAAATTATTGTTTTTCATTATTACCTAATGTGATCTAAATACAAGGCACGTTGACATATCAGAGTACTGAATGTTGTGAATCAGGGGGAGAACATCAGGTCTTCTCCCTTAATATTTATTATTAGGTCCCCCACAATCTGCTATGCATGGGTGGGGGGGCACTAAGTTCCCCCCTATTATATTATAGCCCCAATCCCACTGATCCTGGGTGCGGGTGGTTACACATAAGGAAGCCTATTTTATAAGAGTGACTGTGGCCGCCCCTGTTATTTCATAGACCCTATCTCCATGGGATGGGATTTTCCTTGCGATGGGATGGGATCTTTTCATTAGTTGCCAAGTCATAGTTACATAGTTACATAGCTGAAAAGAGACTTGAGTCCATCAAGTTCAGCCTTCCTCACATATGTTTTTGCTGTTTATCCAAAAGAAGGCAAAAAACCCAGTCTGAAGCGCTTCCAATTTTGCTTCCAAACTAGGAAAAAATTCCTTCTTGACCCCAAAATGGCAGTCAGATATCTCCTTGGATCAAGCAGCTATTACCCCACTAATTATAAATGATATCCCTGTATGTTATGTTTTTGGAAGTATTTATCCAATTGCTGTTTAAACATCTGTATGGACTCTGATAAAACCACCTCTTCAGGTCTAGAATTCCATATCCTTATAGTTCTTACTGTAAAAAAAACCCTTTCCTTTACCTTAGATTAAATCTCCGTTCTTCCAGCCTAAATGTGTGACCTTGTGTCCTATGTATAACCCTGTTTATGAATAGATTTCCAGATAATGGTTTGTACTATCCCTGAATATATTTGTATAATGTTTTCAAATCCCCTCTAAGGCGATGTTTTTCCAAATGAAACAAATTTAAATTTTTTAACCTTTCTTCGTAACTAAAATGCTCCATTCCTTTTATCAATTTTGTAGCTTGTCTTTGCACTTTTTCTAGTGCCATGATATCCTTCTTTAGAACAGGTGCACAAAATTGCATAGCATATTCGAGGTGTGGTCTTACCAGCGATTTATAAGAGACAAAATTATATTTTCATCCTGAGAATTCATGCCCCTATTTATACATGACAAAACCTTATTGGTTTAAGCAAGTGCAGATTGACATTGCATATTGCTGCCTAATTTGTTGTCTATAACAATTCCCAAATCCTTCTCATGTGTGGTTATCCCCAATACACTACCATTTAGGGTGTAAGTTGCATTCTTGACCCCAAAGTGCATAACCTTGCATTTCTCTACAATAAATTTAATATGCTATTTCAGTGCCCAGTCCCCCAATCTATCTAAATCCCTCTGCAGCAAAGCAATATCCTGCTTATATTTTATTACTTTACAAAGTTTTGTGTCATCTGCAAACACTGAAACATGGCTTTCAATGCCTATTTCAAGATCATTTATAAATATGTTAAATAGAACCGGTCCCAAAACAGAACCCTGAGGGACACCACTTACCACTTTTGTACAGCTTGAAAATTTACCATTAATGACAACTCGCTGTACTCTATCCCTAAGCCAATGTTCTACCCAAGAACAAGAATATTAATCTAGACCAATTTCTTTTAGTTTGAAGACTAACCTATTGTGTCGCTAGATTAAGACTTTCAGTAGACATACCATAATCTGCCGCAACTATTGTCTAAGAAAAACATATATTTTTCACCCTTCTTTTTTTTTCTTTATTTATTTTTGGTGTGCTTTGATACATCATTGATATCTCACAGTTTACAAGAGTGCAAAGCGCAGATCGATACCCAACATAGTATAAGATAAACTTCCCATTTTTTACATAAAAACAAGAGTATCGTAATGCATATTAATGGCCACAGAGAAAAGGCATAGCAGAACAAATGAACTAAGAAACAAAATAGTGATAGGTAAATGAGAACAAGCAAATAAGCAGACATAGCTGCTAGTCTGAGTAGCCTGGTTCGCTCAAGAACATCAGACTATAAAGTACATCACAAAACCTCCCCCCAGACTTAGATAAAGGTTCACCTGCCAGTGAATCAGCTTCCGGGGCTGTAGCGGGCCAGTTACCCAGGGCTGGCCCAAGTCGGTATGGTGATGATGTGCAGCTCCCTGTTACATCGGAGGGGACTGCTGTTACGGCTTACGGGCCCTATTGATGTGCCTTCATGGTCTCCTAGGGCCTGCCCTCCACAACACATGGGAGTGTGTGTGTGTGTGTGTGTGTGTGCGTCAGCAAGTCACTGACTCTGAAGCCTTGCCCAGAAGTCCTCAAGAATCCAGTCCGGTGCAGTAAGGTCCGCCATGTTGGAGGTAGTGCCTGCAGTGTGGTTAAGCAGAGTGGTGTGTCCCCTAGACCTGCAAAACCAGAGGTCGATGCTGGGATCACCGTCACTGGCAGGGGGGAAAAGATAGGCTCATCTGGACCTTTTGCTTTTTTGAAGTCCAAGCGCTAAGGGATAAGCCGTCTCATTCTTTGTGCAGTAGGCCATAACCTTCCCAAGATCTGGAGCCCATGGACACCTGTGAGATATGGCATGTTTGTAACCTCAGGAGCCCACAATAGTGCACAGATTATTTTGATTGGGTACAAACATGAAAGGTCGGCTCAGTAGTCAGGCACTCTCTGTACAGGAGGATCAGTGCTTCCTCGCTGCCTGCAGTCACCAGCCGGCTACCAAGCAGCCCCACTGGACCCTAGGGAAACGAGAATCCACCCTAGCATTCCCAAAGATAACGAGGCTGGGGGGGATTAAATTAAAAAAAAATGTGTGTGTTAGTGTGTGTCTGTTAGTGAGTGTGTGTGTGTCTGTGTGCCTAGGGCAGCACAAAATCAGGATACACCACTAGTGAGGGGATGTGTCACCCTGATATACATATACTTTTTATATGTGTATGTTACATTTTATATGCTTCCAATAAATGTGAGCTTAATCCTTTTCCAATATAAAGTTCAGGTACAGTGCAACACGTAAATCATCTTGACAATAATAAAGCTAAACTGTTTTAAAAATAAAGTCTCTGGAAGAAGGCTCAACACAACATGACATAAACTAGAAGAAGTCTCAACTATTGCAGATCCTTTTGAAACAGTCTCAAAGAAGTATCTCACAAATATAAAAAAAGAACTCTTATAGCCCTATGAAGTCTCACAAGAAAACTGCAATATGAAAATGCAAAATATCACAACTAAGTCTTTTTCTTCTGTTTTAAAAGTCTTCAGTACCCGAGCCTCCTCTTCCTTCCAAGCTTGCAAGAACTTATGTCCCTCTCCAATAGTAGCAAGTATCATGTTTTTTTTCCTTCATGACAATATAACCATATATATTTTACTCCACACTGTCTCGATTCCACTGTCTCCTCAGTAAATCTGCACCACTTTATCAAAGTTACCGAAGATAGATCTTGAAAAACATGTGGGGGAACTAGAGGCAATACAAGAACAAAGAAATATGCAGACCGTCTCAATTATATGAATGAAACTTACTGCATTGACTGGAAAAAATATATCTATGTATAGCGCGATGTTCCAAATATAGAACCTGGCTATTAGAAATAATATGGTCAGAGACCCTAATTAAACAAAGTATATACAAGTGAACCTACAATCCTATGCCAGCCCAGGGTAGTATAGATCAAGAGGTAGTAAAAAAGATAACCTCACTCCCCCTTATAATTAAGCTTTATTGTGATCTGCTATAGGGATAGGAGTATACAGTAGCTAAGTCTCTATAATCCATGCATCCTAGGAAGTATCCTGGTCACACTAGAAACATATTAAGAAAAACAGAGAGAGATAAGGACTGAAAATAGAAGTAAAAAATCAGTCAAAAACAGACTGATAATTAGCATTAATAAAGCCTCTCTCCCTGTAAAGCTAGCTAGATAGGCATAGGAAAGAAAAGAAGAAAACGATATAAAATAAAGTTAAATTAAATGGTGATCATGGTGCTCCAAACACCAGTGCCCAGTGCAGAAAAAACGCCCAACGTACGTTTCGGTGCAGAGAGATGCACCTTCGTCAGGGGCCAACAGATAACTGAAGAGAAGCCTCTTAAATACCCCAATTGCCAGGAAGCATGATTACCTTGTAGCCAATGGAGTGTGGGGGTGTATACCTCCCCAGCTGCCTCTAATATCCTGGCTATTCCTCTGTGATTGCTAATGCTCATTCATCTGTATGAAGGGGAAATCCCTCAGCCGGTCACGTGACCTGTGATGTCATGCGTCACGTGACGTATCCGGCATTCTCCTAACGGGGCGTGGCTCATTCATCATAGTGCTGCAGTACCGCCCATCCGAGCCTCTCCTGTCCATCATCCTCACATGGGTTGATCCCCTGTGACAGATGGGCGGAGCTAGGTATTCTCTGTGTATGGAGAAACCGAAATTGTCCAAATTAAGGCTCAAATTGATAAGCTGCATATTGATAATGTATCATTCCAAAGTACCAATGTGTACTATATAGGATGTACAGAATCAGCTGAAAATATAAGGCAGTGCTGATTACATATTATTCTAATACTGAATCTATTAAAGATGTAGTAAAGAATATGAGAGGACACCCCAATAATAAGAGAAAAATTGAATGATAAGGGGTCCTGGGATGTTGTTAACTCCCACTCCCCCGTCCCAGGCAAGGATATATGATAATAAATATATTTAGTGTTCATAGGACCCATGCTAGGATGCAAAATTAACATGGTACATCCTGCCGCTATATCCTGTACACTGAGTCACTTGACAATATGAACCTCTGAATGACCAGATATGACTTAGTCCGTAAAATAAAAATAATAATAATAAGGCTAGCATTCTTTTTGTCAAGAGGTCTTTAAACTTATGGCACCTGAGGTTCCTAGTTGGTCTCCCATACAAGTACTAACCAGGCCCAAGTCTGGATGGCTTCTGAGATCTGACGAGATCAGGCATTTTCAGACTGGTATGGCCATTGATATTTTCATTCAAGTGCTCAGCAAGCTTGGTCTAGGAACATTATTGGTATTATAGTCATTATATAGCTATTTCCTTGGGAGAATTCAAGCATTAGCAATTTAGTGGTCCTCATCCGGTAATCATGAGAATAAATTTATATGATAAAAAATAATATAAAAAATAATAATAAATAGAAAAGAATAGTGATAATAGTAGTAATAGTAATAAGCAAAGGATATACCCATTGTGGAACAAACCGCGCTATATTTACAAATTTACAAGTGTATCAGGCCATAAGGCTCACTCAGAATAGATTAGTGCAGAGATCACCCGCCGAGTACCACTGCCCGTATATAGGTCTGAGTCCTCACACCTGGTATCAGTGATCTGCAATAAATGGTGTATATGAGAAACCTTCGTTAAGTCCCAAGGGTGACAGGGTTTTGAGCTTATAGATCCAGAAGCTCTCCCTTTGGAGTAGCTTCTTGTCTAAATCCCCCCCTCTTGGTCCCAAGGTAACCCTTTCAATACCACTAAATCTGATTCCTTCAGATGAGCCCCCATGATGTAGTTTCAAATGTTTAGAGATAGGGGTGTCGATTTGTCTTGTGGGGTTTACCGAATTGACATGTTCCCGTATCCTAAGTTTAAACATCCTAAAGGTTTTTCCCACATACAGTTTTTTGCACGAACAGGAAAGTAAGTAGATAAGCCCTTTGGACTGACAGTTAAAGAAATTCTTTACTTTGAATTCCTGTGTGCCGAGGGAGTCTGGGAATGTTTTGGAGGGTCTACGTATAAACCTACATGCCTTACATTTCCCACATTGATAGGTCCCTAAGACTGGGGACTTCAGCCATGATGTTTTCTGGGGTGTAGTCTTGAATGGCTAGGGACCAACATGTCCTTGATGTTGCGTCCCCTTCTTGCTGTTACTGAAGCCTTATGTGTGATTACCTTCCGTAAGTGTGGGTCTTGTTGTAAAAGGGGCCAGAATCTGTCCAAGATTTGCATCATTTGATGCCAGCCGGCATCAAAATTCCCTATACATCTTATGACTGCCTGTGATGGCTCTGGGTTATGTTCGATTAGAAGGTCTTTCCGATCTGACAGTAAGGCCCGTTTATAAGCGTGCTTTAAGCATCTATTCGGGTACCCCTTTTGTTTGAATTGGAGTTGTAAGGTCTTAGCCTTTAGTTTAAAATCATCCAATGTAGAGCAATTGCGTCTAAGGCGCAAGTATTGTCCAGTTGGAATCCCTTTCTTTAGGGAAGGGGGATGATGGCTAGACCAATTCAGCAAGTTATTAGTTGCCGTTGGTTTACGGAACAGAGTTGAGATGAGGGACCCTTCTTCTGTCAGCGAGATGGTGAGGTCCAGAAAATTAATTCTATTGCCACCAATTTCACTAGTCAGTTTGAGATTAATATTGTTGGAGTTAAGAGTGTGGACGAAGTCCAAAAACAGTTCCGAGGTATCTGTCCAAATGATAAACACGTCATCGATGTATCTTTTCCAGATTTTTATATGCTTTGTATATTTTACCATATGATCCGTGAATACCATTTGAGACTCCCACCACCCCAGGTGGAGGTTGGCATATGATGGGGCACAAGCCGTCCCCATCGCAGTCCCTCTCACCTGGTGATAATACTTTCCCTGAAAGGTAAAGTGATTGTGTGTTAAGATAAATTGCATCAGATCTTGGACGAATTTATTGTGTCTTAGTGATATTACTGGTTTACTGTCCAAGCTAGCTTTCAGATGTTCTAGTCCAACTTCATGTGGAATCGAGCTGTACAGGCTCTCCACATCAAGGCTACATAAAATAGCGTGACCACTAATTTTTGTTCCTTCGATGATACTTAATGTGTGTTTCGTGTCTTTAAGATATGAAGGAAGTTGAGTGACTAGTTTCCTCAGGATCTGATCCACATAAAGACTGATGTTTTGAGTCAGATTACCTCTACCAGAGACTATGGGTCTCCCATTTAGTACCGGTTGTTGTTTGTGTACCTTTGGGAGTGCATAGAAGGTGGCAGTGGCGGGATTCTTGACAAACATAAAATTATATTCATCCCTGGAAATTAGAAGTTGAGATAAAGCTGTATCAAGGATTATTTTCAACTCTGCCAAGTATTTTTTAGTGGGGTCACCCTTTAGAACTTCATACGTATTGCTATCCCCAATTAGTCTTTGTACCATTGAGACATAATCAGGTTTGTTTAGAATGACTGTATTGCCCCCTTTATCGGAGGGTTTAAAAATAACCTCATCCAGTTCTTTAAGTTTTTTAAGAGAGATATTTTCTTGAGGAGAGATGTTGCTATTAGGTTGGATTGGAAGGTCTTTTAAGTTGATTTTTTCAATTTCATTGCATGTCATCTCCACAAATAGGTCTATATATTTAAAATCCACTAAGTGTGGAGTGAACATGCTTTTCTTTTTTAGATGTGTAAAGGGGGGATATCTTACTTCGGATTCGTCATTCGCAATAAGGAGGTCAAGTGCACCCATATCTGAGACTTGTAAACCAAGATCTTTTGCCCTTTTTTCCTCTTTCATATAGTGAAATTTATGCAGAGCCAGTTTTCTAGCAAACAGGTGTATGTCCTTTGTCCAGCTAAACTTATCGAAGTCTGAGACTGGGACAAAGGACATACCCCGCTGTAAAACCTGCAACTCTGCTTGAGTCGGAGTGTATGAGGACAAATTGATGATCTGGTTATTTACAGTTGTCTTATCTAATATCTTTTTCTTCCCCTGAAGTGTTGGGGTGGTCTGCCTCTGTACCTTGTCCGTGGGGCTGTACTTTCTTCCATATTGGGTTGGCCTAAAAAAGAGACCCCTCTTTTTAATATACTTTTTGAATTGCGTTCTGATGAGACAGACGTACTCGCTTTAGAGGAATCTGAGTCTGAACCACTCGTCTCATATTCTGACGTTGATATTGGTTCAGAGAAACTCCTTCTTGGATTCCTATTCTTTCTATAAACATTACCACTTTTAAAGTCATTATTGTCTCTGATGAATTTGGAATGTTTCCGAATCTTAATATTTTGTTGGAATCTATCCAAATTGCTCTTAAGTTTTGTCAAAGTTAGGTTCCCCTTTAAAAGCTGCAATTCTGTCTATCTGCTCATCCACTTCTTTATTAACCCTTTCCAGTCTTTTAGTTTCAAATTTACAAAGGATTTCCATAAATCTCTTGGAACATGTGCCTGCAGCTTCCTCCCTCTCTTTTGTAAATTCATCCTCCTCAATATGGGAAGCTGGTATGTTCTGTACCCTTAATCCCCTCGGAATTAGATCTTTTTTAAGGTAATTGTCCAGGGATGCAATTTCCCACCCTGTTTTAATTTGTTGCTGAAATAAGTTAGTCAAATGGTTAAACGATGAGATGATATTATCACTATCTGTAAGGCTTGTAAGATCCTGTTCTGAAAAGACTTTATCCGTATCTTTACACCAGACGTCTCTTTTTGACTTATCGAATAGAAAACTGGCCATGATACACAAACTGGTACTGTGGTATTAAAACCAAATTATTTACAAAAAAGAGAGCAAGGAACACAACGTTCCAAGTCCCTGTATAGCCGCCGCACCCACCACCTCAAAACCTCCCCAAAAGGGGGGCAGTGGCTGCAGGGGTCACGCAGAGACCAACGTACCAGTATGAGACTCCAGCTGTCTCAGAGGGGCTTAACCCCAAATATAAACACAAGAACAGAGAAATATACAGACCGTCTCAATTATATGAATGAAACTTACTGCATTGACTGGAAAAAATATATCTATGTATAGCGCGATGTTCCAAATATAGAACCTGGCTATTAGAAATAATATGGTCAGAGACCCTAATTAAACAAAGTATATACAAGTGAACCTACAATCTTATGCCAGCCCAGGGTAGTATAGATCAAGAGGTAGTAAAAAAGATAACCTCACTCCCCCTTATAATTAAGCTTTATTGTGATCTGCTATAGGGATAGGAGTATACAGTAGCTAAGTCTCTATAATCCATGCATCCTAGGAAGTATCCTGGTCACACTAGAAACATAGTAAGAAAAACAGAGAGAGATAAGGACTGAAAATAGAAGTAAAAAAATCAGTCAAAAACAGACTGATAATTAGCATTAATAAAGCCTCTCTCCCTGTAAAGCTAGCTAGATAGGCATAGGAAAGAAAAGAAGAAAACGATATAAAATAAAGTTAAATTAAATGGTGATCATGGTGCTCCAAACACCAGTGCCTAGTGCAGAAAAAACGCCCAACGTACGTTTTGGTGCAGAGAGATGCACCTTCGTCAGGGGCCAACAGATAACTGAAGAGAAGCCTCTTAAATACCCCAATTGCCAGGAAGCATGATTACCTTGTAGCCAATGGAGTGTGGGGGTGTATACCTCCCCAGCTGCCTCTAATATCCTGGCTATTCCTCTATGATTGCTAATGCTCATTCATCTGTATGAAGGGGAAATCCCTCAGCCGGTCACGTGACCTGTGATGTCATGCGTCACGTGACGTATCCGGCATTCTCCTAACGGGGCGTGGCTCATTCATCATAGTGCTGCAGTACCGCCCATCCGAGCCTCTCCTGTCCATCATCCTCACATGGGTTGATCCCCTGTGACAGATGGGCGGAGCTAGGTATTCTCTGTGTATGGAGAAACCGAAATTGTCCAAATTGAGGCTCAAATTGATAAGCTGCATATTGATAATGTATCATTACAAAGTACCAATGTGTACTATATAGGATGTACAGAATCAGCTGAAAATATAAGGCAGTGCTGATTACATATTATTCTAATACTGAATCTATTAAAGATGTAGTAAAGAATATGAGAGGACACCCCAATAATAAGAGAAAAATTGAATGATAAGGGGTCCTGGGATGTTGTTAACTCCCACTCCCCCGTCCCAGACAAGGATATATGATAATAAATATATTTAGTGTTCATAGGACCCATGCTAGGATGCAAAATTAGCATGGTACATCCTGTCGCTATATCCTGTACACTGAGTCACTTGACAATATGAACCTCTGAATGACCAGATATGACTTAGTCCGTAAAATAAAAATAATAATAATAAGGCTAGCATTCTTTTTGTCAAGAGGTCTTTAAACTTATGGCACCTGAGGTTCCTAGTTGGTCTCCCATACAAGTACTAACCAGGCCCAAGTCTGGATGACTTCTGAGATCTGACGAGATCAGACATTTTCAGACTGGTATGGCCATTGATATTTTCATTCAAGTGCTCAGCAAGCTTGGTCTAGGAACATTATTGGTATTATAGTCATTATATAGCTATTTCCTTGGGAGAATTCAAGCATTAGCAATTTAGTGGTCCTCATCCGGTAATCATGAGAATAAATTTATATGATAAAAAATAATAT
>OW240921.1:20298645-20322264 GCA_933207985.1 Pelobates cultripes | reverse complement strand
CATCCCACACCCTGACAGTCCAGCAGGGTACAGACTCGCATCAGGTACGGGACTTGTGCGATGCGGCACCGCTCCTCCATTCACTGGGCCTACATATGGACTCCCTCAACCCAAAAGGCCAGAAGAGCCAGAACCCAGTATCTCTGCAGCACAGATGGGACCCGACCAGAATTGTCCCGCTCATACCACAAGGCCTCACACCCGACCCATACGTTGCCGCTACCACCTGAACTGCGACGGGCAGTTGCACGGGACACCTGACAAGATGACACGAACAAGGGCACCACACATGTTGCAAATCGCTCTTCAAGTGTCACCCAGACGCGGTCAGGACAGTCAATACAAAACCTAATCATAACTGTCCGAACTGTGTTTAACGCTTACAAATGCTAATAATATGCCTAATCACTATTAACCCTATTGCTACTTAGCTACTGTTGTACCTACTCTTTGTTCCCACCTGAATTTGACTACTTTAATTTAATATGATTGACTTTATCTTATCGATGTCGACCTCTAATGTGATATGCCATGTAGGATTTACTAACATACACCTGGCTAGAAAGACTCGACCTTAGCGCCCCAATCTCATCATACACCAGGCACTCCCATCGACCGCACCTCCCACACACACTCACTAACTACAAGACTACACTGCACTGGTGCACACTCATACACGCGACTACACAACTAATTACCAGCCAGGGGAAAAAATGTTTGGGCAGCAGAGTGGCAGGCCTGCCATTAACCGACATCGGCTACGCACCCCAGGGTGGACTCCCAACAGCAAGGCCCACTTGAATTTTTTTATTTTATTTCTCTTTGCTTATTTAGGCAGTTGCCTTCTTTACAGCACAATTCCATATATAATCCATAAATCACTTCATTGCCTGACATGTCTAGCAAGGACCTTGCTTCACACAGGGCAGCCACGTTCTAGGGATTCCTATATCAGGGTTTTTTGTTTCATTAGTAACAAGCCTGTTGCCTATATATCCAGTCTTATTTTCTTTTAGAATCTGATTCCATAGGCTCTCAGTCTTCACTGAATATAGCAAGCTCATAGGTCCCTCGTAACAATAACGGCAAGATTTGTACCCAGCCCGAATGCCAAGTCCGCTCACACTTAACTCCTTTATCACCCTGTCCCCATCTTAAATGTGTTTGATATTGTTTTTTTCTCCTTGCATCTTGATAACTAGCATGTACAGCACCTAATAGGCCGCAGCTCAGATAGTTTGTTACTCACTAATCTCATAACGACATACCAGCTAGCCGAACAACCTACTTGTTTATTAATTGTTTATTGTAAATGCGCAAGTCACACCAGCAAGTTTTAAGCCATGCACCCGCATACCACTCATGTCTATACAACCCACATCAACCACGTCTTAAGTTTTGCTATACACCCTAGACATGTTTGAAAACCACATGACCTAGCTACTACTAAAAAAGAAAAATGTGTGCAGTGATCCACCATGCCCTCTATTTGTTCATTTATGTATTTGCTTATCTTGTACTTGCTGTTGAGGCAACGCAAGAGTCTGTGTCAATTGTTTGCACCACAAAATAAAGAATTTATAAAAAAAAAGGTGTCTTCTACACTAGTGTTATATTCAACATACTACACTATAATTACTCAATAAAATTTTTTTTCTTGTTAGTGCTTAGTATCTCAAAATATTTTGTGTAAGTTTACATTTAATGTGTTTTTTCTTTGATTCTGCTTCAAATGACCCTTTGAACAACAATCTAAAATGTAAAGGAACACTCCAAGCACCATAGCCACTATAGCTATTGTGGTAAACATAGCCACTTGGACAATATCCAGAGACTGTACCATTAAGGGTTGCCTGTATGTCGGTGGGGATATGTGTTTAACTCCGTACAATGTATGCTGGCTGTAATGACGTGGAATTCCTCTATTGGCTATCTGCCGAATGCAGATAGCTGTATGTACTGTATTTTCTTTCGTTTCACGAACGGCACTTTTGCGGGCCGTTCGTGAACCGAAAATACCCCCATGTAGTAGCCCACACACTTAGAGGCGTGTGGCACTTGTTAACCGATTGCAACAATGTTGCAATCGGTAATTAGAGGCTCTCCTAGGTGGCCGCCATTCGATTACCGACCATGGGGCGGTCGGCCATCTTGGATCCTTTGTTCCCTCAGCGGTGTTTGGTCGTCGAGCGCATGGTACTAAAAACGGCTACTCGACAGCGCGAACACCGCTGAGCTTCCAGGCCGTTCGGGAGGTCCGGGCCGTTCGGTATTATGTTCCCTTGACTTCAATTGGTCTTTTGAATATACATTTTAATTAATGTGTTTTTCGTGCGGCGTTCGGTTGTTTTAGCTGGGATCTGAGCGGTAATCTCACGAATGATGCGCTCAGACCCCAGCTATCTACCGAACGTCCATTTGTGTAAATAGACCTAATATTCGAAAAGTTGTGTGTTTTAATATAAATTGTCGGTTCTGCTGCACGGAGGGATAATCCACTTAACGGTACATTCCAGTGGGAGGATCCCTCTCGTGCAGCAGTGCCTGATGGGAGAAATGTCTTGTACAGTAAGTCCCCCATGTAGTCCCCTCTGGGAATGCCCCTGGGAGGGGACTCAGGAAACCCCTTGCATGGGGACTTGTATAAATTGTGGAGCTGAAAATAAAGACCTTTTTCCAGCGCTTGACTGTGCATTACTTCCTGAACCAGCGGAATTCGTGGATTTAATATTGGCGTTCCGCTACAATTGGTGGCAAGCGACGGGATCCAATTCTACAGCAAAACAGCGCGTTCGAATGAAAGGAACAACCGAACGGAAAAAGGGAATGGTATTTCGTATGCAGCAAACAGACAAAAGAGATCAGTGAATGGAGACTGATTACATTACTTTAAAAAGGCAGACGCTAAAGGAACTGCTGGAGGCTAGAGGGAAAAGCACTAGCAATAAATCCAAGGCAGTACTAATTGCAGAACCGATGGAGGGCAACCGAGCACACAGCAGCACACCCCCACCAGCCAGGGAGGAAACCCCATATCAGAGGGAACTGAGAACCCGGCTGGAATTTGTACCTCAGCCAGAACCCCTGGACATCTTGACCGTCCTGATGGCAGATGTACAGGAGTACATTATGGCTCAACAGCACCAGGGGGCACCATCTAGGGCAGAGTCCATTGCTACCTTATTGTGCCCTCCTGTGAAACAGAAGATACCATACCAGGCGTTTAAAGCATTCTGTGAGGAGAAGGATGAGATTGAAGGGTATCTGCAGGATTTCGAGCGACTATGTGACCTGCACGACCTGGAGCAGGCAGTGTGGGTGCCCCTGCTAGCAGGAAAGTTGGCAGGGCGGGCAGCAGAGGCCTATCGCGCTGTCCCCAGGGAGGACAGCAAAGACTATTTTAAAGTTAAACGGGCAATCCTAGAGAGATATGCCATCACACCGGAGGCATATCAGCGCAAATTTCGAGGATTGCGAAAGCCTGAAAAAGATTCCCACGCTGATTGGGCACATAAGCTAGACCAAGCTTCGCAAGGGTGGATTCAGGCCAGCCAAGCCACCACCATGGAGGAACTGCGCCAACTAATTTTACTGGAGCAGTTCTTTAACGGACTTTTACCAGAGGCACAAGAATGGGTAAGGGACAGAAAACCCCTCACCCTAACTGAAGCCGCCCGGTTGGCGGATCAACACTTTGATGCCAGGAGGCATCATGGGCCCAACAACAAGGGAGACCACCTGTACAGCACCACCCGACCACCTCCGCACCAGCCAACTCCACTCCGTTCCGGCCAGCACAAGGGAACCCCCCACCACCATCCCGCTACAATGGCAGGGCAAACATCCAATGCCATACCTGCCGTCAGTGGGGGCATATGTCCCGGGAGTGCACCCAGAATCGGAGTAGACAGGCGTGGAACCAAGTGCGGCAGAATTCCAACCCAAGGGCAGCAGCGCATTATTACCAAGCAGAACCAGACACCCCCGAGCTGATGAGCCTGCAGACCAAGGAACCTCTGGGTGTTTTGTATGAGGTGATGTCTGTGCAAGCCACGGACAACAGGCAGCATCACCGTCAAGTTGTGTTTGTGGGGGGGGGAAAGAAGTACAGGGGCTGAGGGACTCGGGAGCCACTTTAACCCTGGTTGCTCCACATTTGGTCCCGGATACAGCCTACACTGGCGGATCTGTGGCAGTCACCGTGGCAGGGGGAGCCATGTACCGTCTACCCACTGCAAAGGTACATTTGAACTGGGGTGCTGGAGAGGGGGTTGTGGAAGTGGCTATGATGAAGAAGTTACCGGCAGATGTCGTATTGGGGAATGACTTGGGCCAGATGACTTCTGCCTTCGTACCTCAGGCCCCTTCGCAAGAAGCTCATCCCGTAACTACCCGGCAACAGGCTCGCACCACGGTTCCACCAGCACACTCTGAGGCTCAGGTAAGAGACCATGATCCCCCCTCGACTCATATGACATGGGACACCCCAACCACCTTTGAAGCCGAGGTCCAGACAGACCCCACACTGCAGGTGTACAGGGATAGGGTAGACACGGACCAGGTAAGGCGGGAGGGGGAGCGGTACATTTGGGAAAACAAATTGTTGTACCGGATAGCTGAAAGGGCGATAGGGAGCTCTGTGACAGTACAAACCAAACAGCTGGTAGTGCCCCAGAAATATAGACCCAAGTTACTGAGAATAGCTCATGACATCCCTCTGTCTGGCCATTTAGGGATGACCCATACCCGGTATCGCTTAACCCATGCTTTCTTCTGGCCCGGGATTTCTAAAGATGTAAGGCACTATTGTACCTCCTGTGATGTGTGTCAGCGGGTAGGTAAGAGAGGGGATCGCCACAAAGCGAAACTGTGTCCCCTGCCTATAATTGAGGAACCTTTTAGCCGTGTGGCCATAGATAGAGTGGGACCGCTACCCAAACCCAGCCCCTCTGGGAAGCGATATATACTGACCGTGGTGGACTACGCCACCCGGTACCCCGAGGCGATTGCCTTAACCAATAATAATGCAGAGACAGTGGCAGAAGCCCTGATGAAAATCTTTTCCAGAGTAGGGTTCCCGCAGGAAATTATCTCCGATAGGGGGACCAAATTTACAGCAGGGGTCACCCAGCAGTTATGGAAAATCTGTGGCATTAAGCCGATCGTTAACTCTGCCTATCATCCCCAATCCAACGGATTATGTGAGAGGTTCAACGGTACCCTAAAACAGATGCTCCGTACATTTGGAGAGACCCATAAGGACTGGGAATGGTTTCTTCCCCATCTGTTGTTTGCGTATAGGGAGGTACCCCAAGAATCTACCGGCTTCTCCCCATTTGAGCTGTTGTTTGGGAGAAGGGTACGGGGACCATTGGACCTGATTAGAGAGCATTGGGAGGGAGAGAGTAGTGCAGATGGGACCCCTATTGTACCATATGTGCTGGCGTTCCGGGATCGCCTCGAGTAATTGACCCAGACAGTGCGCACTAACCTCCAGGCCGCCCAACAACGTCAGCGCCGTTGGTATGACAGGGGGGCCAGAGACCATAGTTTTCAAGTGGGGCCGAAGGTGCTGATTCTCAAACCTGTCCGCACAGACAAACTACAGGCCGTCTGGCAGGGCCCATACCAGGTGGTAGAGCAGAGATGCGATACTACCTATGTGATCGGCCCTTGCTCCGGGGTAGGGAAGCGACGCATGCTCCATGTGAACATGCTCAAATCCTACCACGAGAGAACCGAGGACGTGGAAGCTATTTGCGCGCCAACCTCGGAAGATCAGGAGAACCTACCTCTCCCAGATCTGTTAGAGCAGGAGGAGCAGAAAGAGCCCTCCCAGGGGGTTCAGCTGGGGGAGCGGCTAAGTCCTCAAGAGCGCACCCAAGTACAGGAACTGATAGCGGCGAAGGGCGCCACCTTTTCTAACTTACCTGGGTACACTCCACTGGCCACTCACCGAGTAGAAACCCCGGGACAGCTTCCCATGCGACAGACCCCATATCGGATTCCCGAATCCGTACGGGAGCATATGAGGAAAGAAATTGAGGAGATGTTGCAGTTAGGGGTTATCGAACACTCTGATAGCCCCTGGGCATCGCCGGTAGTCCTGTTTCCCAAGAAAGACGGTACAACCCGGTTTTGTGTGGACTACCGGAGGCTAAACGACAAAACTGTGTCGGACGCCTACCCCATGCCCCGGATAGACGAACTGCTAGATAAGATGGCCAGAGGTCAGTATCTCACTACAATAGATCTTTGTAAGGGATACTGGCAAATTCCACTAGCCGAGGACGCCACTCCCAAGTCGGTGTTTGTCACCCCGTTTGGCTTGTACCAATTCCGAGTCATGCCATTCGGGATGAAGAACGCCCCCGCGACATTCCAGTGGATGGTGGATCGGCTACTGGATGGGTTCCAGGATTATGCATGTGCATACCTGGACGATATTGCCATCTATAGCCAGACCCGGGCTGATCATCTACGCCACATAGGGGCCGTAATAGATCGGATTGGAGAGGCAGGGCTCACCTTAAAACCAAGCAAGTGCCACATAGGGATGGCGGAGGTGCAATACTTAGGACACCGAGTGGGGAGCGGGCAACAGAAGCCTGAGCCCGCATAGATTGAAGCCGTTGTCAAGTGGCCCACCCATAGGACTAAAACTCAAGTCCTTGCCTTCTTAGGTACCGCCAGGTATTATAGGAAGTTTGTGCCCAATTACAGTGCCCTGGCCAAGCCTCTGACTGACTTGACGTGTAAAAACCTACCCAGACAGGTCATCTGGGCCCCAGAGTGTGAACAGGCATTTAACCAACTGAAGACGGCTCTGACAAATGCTCCTGTACTTGCTGCTCCTGATCCAACTAAACGTTTTCTTGTCCACACAGATGCTTCAATGTTTGGATTGGGAGCAGCACTGAGCCAGGTTGGAGCAGATGGCGGAGAACATCCCGTAGCATATTTGAGCCGGAAACTGTTACCCCGAGAAGTGAGCTACGCCGCCATTGAAAAAGAATGCCTGGCCATGGTGTGGGCCCTCAAAAAGTTACAGCCGTATCTCTATGGGCAACCCTTTTCTTTGCTCACAGATCACAACCCGTTGGTGTGGCTGAACCGTGTGGCGGGAGACAATGCCAGGCTGCTGCGCTGGAGTTTGGCGCTGCAGCCTTTTGACTTTACCATTCATTATCACCCAGGAAAACAAAATGGTAACGCCGACGGGTTATCTAGACAAACAGACCTTGAGAAGTGATCTGTGAGCCCTCCTCCGGACATCCCCAAGCCGATCCGTTGGGATCAGACTGTGTATGCCGGCTTGGTTCTGGGGGAGCATTGTGGCAAACCTAGCCACTTGGACAATATAAAGAGACTGTACCTTTAAGGGTTGCCTGTATGTCGGTGGGGATATGTGTTTAACTCCGTACAATGTATGCTGGCTGTAATGACGTGGAATTACTGTATTGGCTATCTGCCGAATGCAGATAGCTGTATGTACTGTATTTTCTTTCGTTTCACGAACGGCACTTTTGCGGGCCGTTCGTGAACCGAAAATACCCCCATGTAGTAGCCCACACACTTAGAGGCGTGTGGCGCTTGTTAACCGATTGCAACAACGTTGCAATCGGTAATTAGAGGCTCTCCTAGGTGGCCGCCGTTCGACTACCGACCATGCGGCGGTCGGCCATCTTGGATCCTTTGTTCCCTCAGCGGTGTTTGGTCGTCGAGCGCATGGTACTAAAAACGGCTACTCGACGGCGCGAACACCGCTGAGCTTCCAGGCCGTTCGGGAGTGCCCGGCAGTTCGGTATTTTGTTCCCTGGAAGGCAATCGGTATTTTGAACATGTATTTTAATGAATGTGTTTTTCGTGCGGCGTTCGGTTGTTTTAGCTGGGATCTGAGCGGTAATCTCACGAATGATGCGCTCAGACCCCAGCTATCTACCGAACGTCCATTTGTTTAAATGAACTGCATATTCGAAAAGTTATAGATTTTAATGTAAATTGTCGGTTCTGCTGCACGGAGGGATAATCCACTTAACGGTACATTCCAGTGGGAGGACCCTCTCGCGCAGCAGGCCTCCATGTAGTCCCCTCTGGGAATGCCCCTGGGAGGGGACTCAGGAAACCCCTTGCATGGGGACTTGTATAAATTGTGGAGCTGAAAATAAAGACCTCAGTTGACTCTCAGAACTGTGTTCCGTCCGGTTACTGGGAGATTTGGGATATTGCCTTGCTTTTTCCAGCGCTTGACTGTGGATTACTTCCTGAACCAGCGGAATTCGTGGATTTAATATTGGCGTTCCGCTACAGCTATATTGCTCACTATTGTGGTTATAGTGTCAAGAGTGCCTCTTCCCCCATTGTAAACAGTTATTCCATCTTTGAATGGTTTGATGCTTTGCCTGCAGTTCATCTGGTGCTGCTCCCTGTCTGTACTATTGACTCAGGAGAGTTTGAAGTTTCTAAGCATTCTCTTCCCTTAGAAAACAAGTAAGGTGAATGGTAATTGCATAGCTCTCATGGCTTAGCTTATTACTGAGTGCGATCAGTTTACACTCTCAGTCAGTTGAAGGGCTGAGTTCAGGAAAGCCAATGGAAGTTCCAGTTTAAGCATTCCCAGGTGCGAATTCCCAGAGGGAGGATTGGGATTCATCAGTGCCACACTTCAGGCACCTGCTCTGCCAATGTGATGTGAGTGGCTGTAGAGCAGGTAATGAGGGAGCTGCTGTGATCATATTCTGCTGGGAGCCAGGATATGATGTCACCCGATCACCAGTATCGCATTCACTGAACAGAGCGATCCCAGTAGCTCTTCACTGGACCCCAGGGATGAGGCACCACCCCATCTCTAACCCAGAGAAAGGGAGGAAAAGAGAGGTTGGATGGGTCCCCTTTTTAGAGATCATGGGTATGTGTGCATGAATGTGAGTGTATCTATCTCTGTGTATATATATATATATATATATATATATATTATATATTAATGTGATTATGTGTGTGTAATTTACCTAACAAAAGAGGATTGGAGGGTGCACTGAGACACACAAAAAATTAAGTTCATGGGTGGGGATGCCAACATATATTTCCTTCCCAGATGCCAAGAACCCTGGGTACAATATACAGGAGAGAAAAGTGACAGGGTTAACAGATAAAAACAGAACTAAGATGAACCTCCTATGTATATATTAGGGGTAGAACACGCGCAAGACACACACTTGCACACAAAAGGAAACATATAAACAGAGAAAGGGAGAGATAAAGGTGACTGCTGCACCATCTCTACATCCCCACCGTTGCCCCAGAATAAGCCATAGGGCCCATTCTACAGTGGATAAGGGAAACGGACAAAGCTTTATTAAAAATAAATCATTTTAAAATTATCCATAGCCCTGTCAGCTGTTGGGCGGTTGCTCAGCAGACAGTTCTCCAGCACAAGAAACAAACAACAAGATTTCAAAAAACAAGTTTCCCAGAACTAGGGTGGGAGGATGAGAAATTCAGTCGGGTTCCCTCAACTGTTCCTGATGACTGGTGAATCTCCTCTCCCCGTATCTCCTTAAACCCATAAAAATGTGCAACATTTGCAACACTTTTTAGTATAGCTAACAATCCATGGGCACCAGTCATGCTCCCCCTACCAACTTGTCCAGAAGTAAACAGAGATGCAGCTTTAAAGAATAATTGAAGAGAATATTATTAAGGTCTGTAAAGGTATTAGAAAGAAAAAGTAAATGTTAAAGTTAAAAACATAACAGATAAAAATATAAAGGATATTATGAAGAATAAGGGGTAGAGGATAGGAGAAGCAAGATTGTAGGAAACTCCTCTTAACTATATGCTATCAAAGATTTGTATATATTACATGTTAGTTGCACACTTTTTGTTCTACTCTTTGTATTCCAGCTGACCGGCTTTCGATTGGAGTTTTGCCTTTTCCAATTAAATCACCTAATTTCCATATCTGGACCATACTGACCAAGTTATCATACAAAGGTTATCAAGGCTATGAGAATGACCTCTTTAGCAGTGATTCTATGCCTATTTCTAGCTGTACCTACAGCAGGTAAGATCTTTTATCAAAATACCACAAATAGCCCACATACATAAACGTAACACCACAGACACCCCCACATACATGAATACCGCAAAAACAGCAACCACACATACGTAACACAGGTAGCCCATTTTAATTTATGTTCCTCACTGAACATACTGAGATATGAAGAAACACTACACTTGCTTTATTGTAACATCTAGAGTTTAAGGCAAAGGAATCAGCAACCTATGGAACTAGATGCCTTTGTATGGCAGGCAAGCCTGCCAGACCAGTTGGAGAGATCAGGTGATCTCTCTAACTCACCCATAGCACCCCAGTGCCCATACATTAAGGATGCCTGTTGTGGTGTGTACCTCCAGCAGGTGCAGACAACACAGGTAACTCTACCTCACAATATGGTGCTTCTCCATGATTCAGAGCATTGCAAAGCTACGTCTCAGAAAAAGCTCAGAACGGAGACAGCCGTACAAGTGGTCTGCACCCATAGAAGTTGCAGACCACAAGATCCACATGGAGAACCTCCAGGGATTAAATTAAAGGGACTCTCCAGTGCCAGGAAAACAATCAATTTTCCTGGCACTGCAGGTACCCTCTCCCTCCCACCTCCCAATCCCCAGTTGCTGAAGGGGTGGCAGGCCTGTCACAATTGTCTCAAACTCCTTTGTGAGTTTAGGGGAGTCAAAAGTTGGAAGAATGTTTCTAGGGATGGTGTGTTTTATTCTGGTAGAGAGGAAATGCATGCGCATTAGGTCTCCCCGGTCAGTGATGTAATGCAGAGGAGGAGCGGCGGTGACGAGAAACCACAGCCGCTCCTCCTCTGCATTACGTCAGCCGGTGAGTGAGACTGATCCCGCCCACCGGCCGGGGAGACCTAATGCGCATGCCGGCCCGGCCCGGCCGGTGATGTAATGCAGAGGAGGTGCGGCGGTGACCCGAAACCACCCCCGCTCCTCCTCTGCATTACGTCGGCCGGTGGGTGAGACTGATCCAGCCCACCGGCTGGGGAGACCTAATGCGCTTGCGCGGCAATGCCACGCATGCGCATTAGAGCTCCCCATAGGAAAGCATCAGACTGCTGCGTTCCTGTTTTACCCTCAACATTGAGCCTCGTCTCATGTGTGTGGGGGAAAAGGCTACATCTACACTGGAGGTTGCTATATGCTGTGTACTCCACTGGCTATAATCACTAAGTTCTTTTAAGAGCTCGTTCCTGCTTCGCCCTCTGAAGGAAGAGAGGTTCACCCACTGGAGCCTGGAGTCTTGTTGTAGGAGGCAGTGAGAGCCCAACCAAGCTGAGGCGGTTCGTGGGGTCTGCAGTGCTTATGGTGTCAAGTGGAGTGCTTGGAGCCCTCGGGAAGCACTAGGAGCAACCATCAACGGAGGTACCCAGTTGGGGTGCCAGGTGATCTGTTACAGTCAGGCTCTACTAAGACTTGCAATAGAGGTCAGAGATGGTTAGCTAGTATCTTTGTAAAAAAATGTAAGTCTATGTTTATGAGGGAGATAGGGGCAGTAGCTTCCGCAGTTAAGTCTTTCCCAGCTTTGGGTATGAGAGAAAAAGTGGGCTTCCAAGGCCAATTCTGGGAGAGTAGTAAAGGTAGTTAGAGAATTGAAGGCATTCAGAAAAGGATCAGTGAGGGTTAGTAAGAATGTTTAAAAGTATTTGCCTGTGAAGCTGTCTGGGGCAGGGCTTTTACCAAGTGGCAGGCCTGTCACAATTGTCTCAAACTCCTTTGTGAGTTTAGGGGAGTCAAAAGTTGGAAGAATGTTTCTAGGGATGGTGTGTTTTATTCTGGTAGAGAGAAAATGTTCTATACCCTGTTGTATGGGCCGTGTGTTGCGAATATTGTCAAAGTTGGTAAAGCATTATGAAAGGCTACCAGATTATCTTGTGTTAATTGAGAATATTCTCCCATGGGTTTTTAGATATTCATGATATAGATTGATTGCCTAGTGTTCTGCAGAGGTTTTGCTAATAAGTGGCCACATTTACTACCATGAGCATAGTATGAGTATTGCGGCAAGATTAACCGACGTAAGAATTGTGCGTTCAAAAGTTGTTGAAGCTCTGACCTTTTCCTTGTTAATTGTTTGTGTAAATCGAAGGAGTTGTGCCTCTTATTGAAGTTTTCTAGTTGTAAGTGAATTAACATGTTTGTCATGTTTTTTGAGCCTTGAAGCGAAAGGCAATAAGTTCCCCTTGAATAACGCATTTGTGTGCTTCCCAGGTGATTGTGGGTGATATTGATGGGTGAGTATTTTCTTTGAAGTATTGTTGGAGAGATTTGGTAAACTGAGATACTTTGTCTGGGTTGTTTAGAAAAGGTTCATTAAGTTTCTATGTAAGAGTTTCTATTGGGAGGGAGGGTGTCTGAATCACAAAAGACAGGGGTGAGTGATTAGACCATGTAACTGATCCGTATTCACAGGAGAGAATTAAGTGTAGGAATCTATGTGGTAAAAATAGCAAGTCTATTCTGGTGTAGGTTCCCGCTGCTGTGGAATAAAAGGAGTGGTCTCTGGACTGAGGGTGATATGCCAAGTGTCAAATAAGTTAATTAAGTTTAAAAGCCTAGCGCTTAGCATTTAGGGTGACCACATGGAGGGTAGCCATAACAACACAACTGCAGAGCAGAGAAGCCCTGGTCCAACCCCACAAGCAAAGCAAAAACAAACTATATACAATGAAAACAAATACAACAAAAATAAAACTTTAAGAACACAGATATCAGTTAGTAATCACCAATATCGATGGTGACTATCCACTAGGGGAGGTAATAATCCACTGATAAATTATCCTAATAATGTTACACTGTCATGTATGCCTAAAAGGCAAAGGAATTGGTTAAGGAATTAAGAAGGAGGATTGATGTTAGTAAGGACAGAATGTTCTACCCTAGTATATAAGAAATTATCTGGAGCGAGCAGGAATAGGAAATGGAACATAGATAAAGTAGTGGGCTTAAAACAGTTATTAGTAGCCTGTGGTCAATATGAGGGATGAGTATCTGCTGATCTGATGTGAGTGGAGTAACTAAGGTTTTACCAGTGTTAGGAATTCCATAATGGAATTAGTAAATGGTTAATCTGGAATGACTCAAGGGTCAGTAAATTTTAATGCCAGCTAGGCTGGGTAAGCTCACCTATTTTCCACCTCAGTCAAAACCAAGCTGTTTTGTTTTTTTGGAGGTTTTTTTTGTGTGAGATAAAAGAGAACCGTAACACCGTCTAACATCAAATAGTGTAGTGAATACCCCCATCCAAGTCATATCGTCATATGGTGGAATTCCACATGACTGCAATCCTAGGATATGTGGGGCCAATCAAGAGTAGTATGAGGGAGAGCGGGTGGGAAGATATGGGTATGAAGTAAAGCACAGGCTGTAGGAAATAAAGAAGGGGAATGGAGGGCAGAAGGAGGGAGAGAGAAGCAGGGTGCATAGGCAGAGTCCTAACAGTTCCCAGTTATAATCTAAACATTGGAGACAAACAATAATACAACTCAAAATAACCTTCTTGCTCATCCCGATGTGGCAGAGAATTGTACTCCAGATTACCATGTGAAATCTAGAGCAAGAGGTAGGTTTGAATACCAAAGTTAATATTTGTGGTAGTGGACTTGTGGATCAGACAGTAAGTGAATTGTCATCATGAGTTGTGTCTGGAGGCTAGGTTAACACATTTCTGAAGTTGGAAAAATGTGAGGCACAGAAATTTCAACAATGGTGTGTAACATTTCCAAAGAGGGTACACTTGGGTACAATATGGTAAAAGGAGCAGGGGCAGACACAAATTCCTTTGTGGGTCAATATAAATAATTGTAATCCATGAGTTCCTGATCAGCAGAGTAGGGGAGAAGGTTAATGGTGGTTTGGAGTGCTTTTGGGGGAGGGTGATCCAGAATATGTGTCGCTATGTTCATTCCTTCTTTTCTTGGCTGTAGATTGCCACTGTTGATGCTCTGGTAATTGCGAGGAGGGTGGGGTTTGCACCAGACCATACCAATCCTAAATATGGACATCTGGGAGATCCAGTGCTTGAGTAAAAGAAGCAAAGTCCTTCTCTGTATGGAGTACTTGTGGTTTTCCTTTATAAGTCACTAGCAACGCAAAGGGGTATCTCCACCAGTAGCTGGATGTGAGAAGGATAGTCAGGGATGCAGTACATGTCTAGCTGGAAGACCTATCCAGGATAGGTCTGAATAGATTTAAATTTGGGTTGTTGTGGTACGGGAGAGGCTGGGAGTTTTGATGCAGTATGAGCAGGATATCTTCTTTTAGTGTAAAATAGTGAATTCTGGATATTACATCTTTAGGTTGTACTGTAGGGGCACAGCAAGGTCCCAGGGCTCTATGTGCTCTGTCTAGTAGCACTGGGGTGTCAACAGTTGGTCTGTTTAAAATCAAATTAAATAATTCTTGAAGAGTAACAGTTAAATCAAATTAGTCCTGTTCTGGCATACCTTTAATGTGGAGGTTGTTATGTCTCCTCCTGTCATCTATCAGCCTATGCATAGTGAAGATTTGGGAGGTATTTGCCTCTACTGTCACTTGTAGTTGCTGGATTTGAGAGCACAATAGATCTGTCACCCTCAAGGGTATTCACCCTGTCCCCAACATGGCGGATGACAGCTCATATGGTCTTTAATTTTGTTTGGAAGGACACTTCCAGCTTACTTAGCATTGCAGCCAGGATCCCCTTCAGAGGCAAGCTTCTGATGATTGCCTTCAGGTCAGTATCGGCTGTAAACAGTGATGCTTCTGTGCCCTCTGGGCTGAATAAAAACCGAGCCATTGTTGGAGGATTCAAGCACCATATTGGGGCCTTGCGCGCCCACATGGAAGTCTGCATTATAGCAGAAAAACGTACTAAGGGCGCACGATTTTCCAGCGGGCTGGGTTTTTTTTAGGTCTGGTGGGACGACAGGGATCATTTAGAGTGTCCTATCGTGGAGTGAGAGACCGGTGATTGCTGATTTCCTGCTCTGTGCTACGGAGCTCACTCAGAGTGTGGCCATTTAGCTCTGTAGTTGGCTCGGCCCCTCAATCAAGAGATATTTTATGCTCTGACTCATGGGAGCTGAGTCTGTCAATCAATTATTTTTCTTTCTCTAGATTTTATTTCAGGCATTTATAAAATTTAGCAATTAGGACACCTCTAATATAATATTCTCATATTCTTTGTCTTCACCTCTAATATAAGTCTTACACGCTGTCCATATTGTCATCTGTGATATGCCAACTATATCAAAATATAAGTTGATTACCCTCAATACCTCGTTGCATATCTCAGGATTACACAACAATGAGTCTTGCAGCAACCACCAAGGCCTGAGAAATCAATGTGTAAACTTAAACAGCCCAAGGTTTTATAAGAATCTGACAGTATTACACACAAAATATACAGTGCTGCCATATGAAAAATAGATTATTGTTATGAGCGTAGCTATTGTGGGGATGTAAGTAAAAATGTGTAATCTCCAGGTATCCAGTAGAGATTGATCAAAGGTTATTCTTTTAAATAGATCAGTATTCTAATCAAGTCTGTTAGGAATGCTAAAATAGGGATGATCTAAAATCAGATTTAATACAGCATTAAATCCCCACCTACCCATACGAGGTACCTCTCCTACTAATATATTAAATGTAATACAAAATTCCATGTAATTTTCTTTTTCAATTTGTAGGGTTTTTTTTGTAACATAATAGTACAACAAAAATTCAGCATATGTTGCTACATTTGCATCACAGATTGATAACATGCATATTAAATATAGATACAAATGTAGATTGCTAATGTAAAGGCAGCCATAGATATAGGGTCAGCTATAAGAGCCACTGTTTTAAACATGTCAACTCATACTGTAAGTCAAAACGCTAGTACGAAGGCGGTAACAGCCTCTCATGAGAGCAACAGCTCAACAACTGTTATATATTCGGTAACCTACACATGAATGGAAATCCTTAGTAAAGCTATGTCTTGGCAGGAAAATACAAGAAGTTGCATTACCTCCAAAAAAGAAAACAAAAAAATTAAAATAAAAACAAATAATGCTTCCATGTAATCTCTTTAACTAAATAATTGTTTCCAGAGCAATATTTTTCTTTTTGATACAATGTAACCATTTTAGTGTTTTACTTTGTTACCTTAAATTATTCATTCTTTCATTTTTTACATTGCAAAATGGAAATATTACATCTTTCTAAGTAAATATGCTTTTCATGTGACTCTTGGAAAAAAACAAAAAAATATATATATTAATCAATGGAACTAAACATTTTAAAAATGAATTGTTAGAGTGCTTAGTCTGACCCTTTCAGAAAGTTTTAAAACAGCCTGTGTAAATAGCTCACATCTTAATCTTTCAGTTTGTAGCACAACTTGTCTCCAGTGCACCAACGTAAATGGTAAAACATGTGAGGGAGATACTGTGCCTTGCGATGGGGATGGCAAATGCTTTGTGAGATCCAGTTTTATTCATTTCCGTAAGTACAAAATATATGTTAAATTCAAAAGCTTTATAAAGTAATGATAATGATGGCATGTACCAATAATAGCCAATACCAACCTGTGTAAGGACACGAGAAATCAGCTGTCCATGTGCTTTTGAACACTCGGTAGCTCTAAATGTCAGTGCTCAGATTCTCCAGCATTGTAGGGTCTACTTTCTCACTAAAATGCACTACAAACAGTGCCAAAGTACCATAACCACTTTACAATACTGATGTATCCATGGTGCTCGGGCTAACCTTCTAAGAATGGAAAGAAACCAGAGATGTTCTTTTTAGGGAAAGTAACAAGATTCTACAAATGATTTAATGTGGCGACGAAGGATGTTGCCAAATAATAAAACTAAGCAATCATGCTCGGATACTTGGTGTAATTATGACATGATCTTCTAAGAGGAACTTCAAGAATTGATGGGGATATGGTAATTATATGCAGCATTTTTTACACTGAGCTTGGATTCTGTAATGGGATTTTGGTTAGATAAAGACAGAGTGACTGTGAAGGACATGTTGGTAAGGGTGTTGTCCTCACACGTATGATATTAACATTTAAATAATTAGTTTGCCTAAAGCAAATGTGTGGATTGAGAAGAATAATCTAGAATGGAACCTTGACTTTAAGGTACCGCCAACAGAGAGGGGTAATGGGGGAAGCACCTAAGAAAGAGCCAAAAAAATATCTGACAGATCCAATTTATCCCCGGAAAGTGCTGCATCACAGATGCTGGGAAAATATCAACACAATGTCTAGAAATTATTTTATTCATAATGCAATGATGTTTCTGCAACAAGTCTAATATATAAATGTATTAAATGCACGTGGAAATTGTAATGGAGCTGTTTTCTCTTGCGGTTTATGCTGTAAACAATTTGTTCTGATTTATTCCTGCAGTTGGTGAAGATTCCAGTTCCATTACCAAGGGATGTGTTACTGAAAATATACCCTGTGATTATGTGGGTCAAGTCGATATTGGTGGTGCTAATCCTTCTACATTTACAACAAATATTAAATGCTGTGATGGAAACAACTGCAACACCTTTGGTCATGAGAGTGAGTGTCCTTCATTTTTTTTTTTTAAAGAATTACTTTTAAACAGTATGTTATATATATTATATACTGTGATAAAGTGAAGGCAGATAGGCCTTTTAACCCCAGGGGAAGTACGTGTAGTTTGTGTGTTGCACAACACAAAGCATTGTTATGGCCCCCTGGGGTGGAGCATTTGGAGAGAAGGGTGGGCCAATGCTCCACTCCACAGTTTAGTGGTTTTCTGGGGAGACATAGATCCAGGCCAGGGTTTTTTGGACCGTCTCTATCCCACTGCTCAGCTGCAGTTAATTAGCTGTTGCAGTGGGAATAAACCCCTCCCTGCTAGGCAGGTAAAGGGGGGGAATTGCTGGCTTCCTCCCAGGAAGCAGGTAGGAGAGAGGCTGTTCTCTCCAGATAGAGAGTCAAGGAGACTAAGCACTGGGAGTGCAGAAAGGAAAGCAGTCAGGGCAGGGCTGGCTTGGAGCACTGGGAGTGCAGAAAGGAAAGCAACAGGCTAGCTAGCAGAGTGTTGCTATCTAATAAGGTTGGTGCAATATGTTTTGTTTAGTTTAACCCTGAGAGATAGGGAACCTAATGTCAGTTAGTGCTCAGACGAGCTAGGTTTTTGTTTATAGGGTTTTGTGTTACATTTATGTTTTCATTTACTGCTGTATCCTGTGTGGATTTACAAATAAAGTGCCTGGAATGAAGTTGCATTAAAAGACAGTGCATGTTTTTGCCCTAGAGGACCGTGCTACCTGCTGACAAGGATCACAATACTTATACAATCTATTTATGAACCTACAAGACTTGTTCAATTGTTTGTAGGTGGGCGAGAGGGAGGCAGAGCCGATATGGTCTTTACTTACCCTAATCTGTCCCCCTTCAGCGCCACTATCTTTCTCCCCCTCCCCAAGAAAATAGTGAAGAGCAGAGGCTCTTCATCTTTCTTGACAACTTATGCAGGGCCGGCACCCTGTTGTGTGCCTTTTTTATCTGAGATCTCCCTCACCTGCTGGCTGGCACTGAAATGCAGTAGGGAAGGGAGATAGGACACGGGGGAGCTCTTGCCGGGTCCTCTCCTTGCGAGTTTGGAGCATTGCCACAGTTACCATGACAACTATCCGATCTCACGAGGGTGAACTGTAGCCTCAGGGCTGCCGCTGCAGGTTATAGTTAACTCCCCACCAGACCACCAGGGATTACAGGAAATCCCCTGGGCAAAGTTAATAAGGGAGGGGGGATATAAAGTATATTTATTTTCAATTGAAAAAAAAATACAACGTATATTTGCTTTGATCTGCCTAGACATTCACACACTGCCCCTTTCACATACACACTGGCCCCCTAACACACACACTGCACACCTCACACACACTGTCCCCCCACACACTGTACACATCACACACACTGCACCCCTCACAAACATACAATGTACCCCTTATACACACACTGCAGCCCTAACACATACACTGCACCCATCGCACACAATGTACCACATTGCACCCATCCTACCAGTGCCCCTCCCAAGATTAGGTTCTGGATCCTCCCTGCTTCAAACTGCACATGAAAATAAACGGTTTATCTTAATCCTTGGTCTTTTAAAAACTTAAAGGAACACTATAGTGCCAGGAAAACACACTTGTTTTCCTGGCACTATATTGTGATTAGGTCCCCCCCCTCCTCAGGGCCCCCCTCCCGCTGGGCCCCCTTCAGCCCCTTTCCTTTCTCCAGTGCCGGACTCCCTCTGTGCTGGGGAACTCTCCACCCCTTGCCAATGTCAGATCCGAAAGCGCATGCACAGCAAGACCCGTGCCCACATTCAAACAGCCCGTAAGAAAGCATCACTTAATGCTTTCCTATGGACGTCCAGGGTCCACTAGAGGCTGGATTAACCCTGCAGTGTAAACTGGTATGTTTTCAGCTGCAGGGTTAAAACCTGAGGGACCTGGCACCCAGACCACTTCATTGAGCTGAAGTGGTCTGCGTGACTATAGTGGTCCTTTAACACCTCATTTAACCTAACTCTAAACTCAATAATCCTAAACAGTCCTTATACTGCAACTTTAACAAGCTCTTAATCTTATTAACACTTAACAACCTATGAAATCTTACTCTTATGTTAAAACCTCTCCAACCTTAACCCCCCTTAACCCTAACCATTTCTACCATTATCGGTAATACTGCATGCATTTACACTGCTACACACACTCACTATACTCACAAGTTCAAACACAATACATTACAAGTAAAAATATGCATTTAAATATTTATATACATAAGCAGTTGCCAAATATGATTTTTTTTGGGATGTTTTTAGGCCCGCGATATCCAGTAATTAAATTTTTATATGTCTTCTTTTTAGCGCTGAGGAGCAGGGGGCACCTTATAATCATGTTCCTTCAGGCTCCTGACATGTAAATCTGGCCCTGGACAGGACACAAATTGCAGTGGAATATGATAGACAAAAGCAATGTTGGGATATTTATCAAAGTGTCTCTGCAGCTTTTCTGCAATTTGTTTCTAGAATCAATTATCAGATCTGACTGTATTTTACACTATTTAGAAAGTGTTACCTTTCGTGTATGTATTTACTTTGCACCAGAACACTATTCTATATTCTGTCATTTGTTTATACCACTCTCAACTTGCCTTAAAGAGCGAGGCAGAATAGTCACACAGTAGTTTTAGTTACTGGATATAATTATGGAGGAGAAAACATCTGTCAGAAAATACAAAGAATAAAGCTTCTGTGCTACTACCTACTTTACCGTTTGTAAAGAAGAAGCTGTAAGGCAATGTAAAGAATTGCACTTCATAATTTCCTCTTACTCACAGTTCCAGAGGAGAGTGAAAAATTTGAAGGAAAAACTTGTCCAACCTGCCTGAAATTGAATTCGAACGAGGAATGTGTTCCAGAAACTGACATAGTGTGCAGGGGAAAAGATGACCTGTGCTACACCTATGTGGGTATCTGGCGTGACCAAGGTAAATTATATAGATTTCATTGTGTAACAAATGTAATTGCCCAAGCTTCAATTAACTATTTTTATAATGCTTATTAGATATAAGATAGAACAGATCTATGTACTGCATTGCTGCTTGTGTTCACTCCAAAATCTGTATTCGCGCAGAGAAGTATAGGGTGGGACCGATCCAGAAGTCCATCTCTGGTAATCTAACGATTACTGAATAAGAACATTTCCAGCACTTTTTTTATTAAATCAGTTTTATATAAACAAAAGGAGGAATTAAGAAGTCACAATCAGAAACAAAATACAGAAAATATAAGATGCTAGATGCTTCATATAATAGTAATACGGTAAGAAAGTTGAACATTGTAACATTGTACATTGTAAGTTGAACATAGCTACAAGCTTTGAACATCCCTACAAACAGGATGAACAGAATATTAAAAGAGAGTGAAAAAAGAATCAGAAAAAAGTAAAAGATAAATGATAGAGTAAATACATATTAAGGAGAAACACTTTAAAGGAATATGTAACTTGCATTGGAGTAGAATATGAAAGAAAAAAAAACAACCACATGTGTTAACAGAAATGGGGAAAAATGGAGATTGAAAAGTTAAAGGAACACTTTACACTGCCTAATTAAAAGAAAAAAAAGTTAACTTTTTTTCCATTGGAGGTATAGCTAAAAACAGCACACAAAAGCTGAATATCTTTTGTCTGCAGCCTTGGCAAGCCCCCTGCCCCCCTAACCTAGCTCAGACTTTTGTGGCTGTCCAATTACAGCCTTCCCAGTGCAGCTACATGAGAAGTCTTTGGAAGGCAGGTGCTCTGAGCAATTGCTGCCTCTTGAATTTTGCTCCACTGAGCTAAACAAACTAGGTGGCAATATCCAGTTATCTGATTGAGAGCCAGCGAGTGGTAACAAGGTTAATTTATAAAAGTGCCAATTTCGATTGAAATCTGCACTTTTTGTAAAACAAACAAACAAACAAAAAGTTGTCACACACTAAGCATTTCAGCTAGCTAGAGTGCTTAGGGGTCTGGAGTGTCCCTTTAAGTAAAGTTTAAATGTCTACATTGTTATCTAGGAACGTCTATGGGTGCAGTCACTCAGGTGCTTCCTGGGTGGAGCACTGACGTTTAGCTTCTCCTCTCTTGGCACTGAACACTGAGACACTGAACTTTCTCCTAGAGATGTATTAAGCCAATGCAACTCTATGACGATATGCCAATTGGCCCTGGCTGCATTTTGCCGTGCATGCACAATAGCCTCCCAATGCTTGATAAAGGCCTCTGTGTAGGCCGAAACATTGCAGTTTTTATTATAATAAACATGCCTTCCTGCAGCAACCCTGAGTGCCTGGACCTAATTTATGTTATCTAATATGGTAATAAAAGCAAGGATTTTCATACGTGGGGAAAATGGAACAATGACCATCTTGAATACCTCCTAATATGGTCATTGTTCTTACAATTTAAGTTTAGCCTTTACACTACCATTAAATTATGCACAATCTCTACTGAACATGCGCCTTTTGCACAGGAAGCTACAACTGAGCAACTAAGTTTAAGTTTTCAACCCCTTCAGGTCTATTCTGGACTTTTGAACAAAGCAATTAACCCGGTCTGCTCTTTCTTCAGTATCTTTGCCCCCAGGAGACTCAACATACTCAACTTACATCATAAACAAACATCAGCGCCAATCCCTGGGCCCGCAACCACATCCTTTTAGCATGGCAAACACTGCTTGGTAGTACAGCATAGTTCAGGAAAAGAAGTATTTAAAAAAAAAAAAAGAATATACAATTTGTACTATATTGGTTATATTCCATACAATTACTGATAGTAGCAAGATGGCTGACAGCAAAGCAATGGTAGATTCAACATTTTATAAATAATATCACTTAAAAACAATTAAAACAATAGCATATGTTTGCATCTTAAAATTTCTGGCACAGTTAATACTTGAGTTAAAGGTCTACATAAAATTCATAGAAACATAGAATGTGACGGCAGATAAGAACCATTCGGCCCATCTAGTCTGCCCAATTTTCTAAATACTTTCATTAGTCCCTGGCCTTATCTTATAGTTAGGATAGCCTTATGCCTATCCCACGCATGCTTAAACTCCTTTACTGTGTTAACCTCTACCACTTCAGCTGGAAGGCTATTCCATGCATCCACTACCCTCTCAGTAAAGTAATACTTCCTGATATTATTTTTAAACCTTTGTCCCTCTAATTTAAGACTATGTCCTCTTGTTGTGGTAGTTTTTCTTCTTTTAAATATAGTCTCCTCCTTTACTGTGTTGATTCCCTTTATATATTTAAATGTTTCTATCATATCCCCCCTGTCTCGTCTTTCCTCCAAGCTATACATGTTAAGATCCTTTAACCTTTCCTGGTAAGTTTTATCCCGCAATCCATGAACCAGTTTAGTAGCCCTTCTCTGAACCCTCTCTAAGGTATCAATATCCTTCTGAAGATACGGTCTCCAGTACTGTGTACAATACTCCAAGTGAGGTCTCACCAGTGTTCTGTACAATGGCATGAGCACTTCCCTCTTTCTACTGCTAATACCTCTCCCTATACAACCAAGCATTCTGCTAGCATTTCCTGCTGCTCTATTACATTGTCTGCCTACCGTTAAGTCATCAGAAATAATCACCCCTAAATCCCTTTCCTCAGATGTTGAGGTTAGGACTCTATCAAATATTCTGTACTCTGCCCTTGGGTTTTTACATCCAAGATGCATTATCTTGCACTTATCCACATTAAATGTCAGTTGCCACAATTCTGACCATTTTTCTAGTTTACCTAAATCATTTGCCATTTGGCTTATCCCTCCTGGAACATCAACCCTGTTACATATCTTAGTATCATCAGCAAAAACACATACCTTACCATCAAGACCTTCGGTAATATCACTAATACAAATATTAAAGAGAATGGGTCAAAGCTACCTCCACCGAGCCTGACCACTATTTAGTATTTAATGTTTTGCAAATTGAAGTACATTTGAAAATTGAAGTACAAATTGAAGTACATAAAA
>OW240921.1:20223315-20298545 GCA_933207985.1 Pelobates cultripes | reverse complement strand
CCCTCCAGATGTTGCTGAACTACAACTCCCATGATTCTCAGCCTATTTATTGCATTCACGGAATCATGGGAGTTGTAGTTCAGCAACATCTGGAGGGCCGGAGTTTGGGGAAGCCTGTGCTAATAGGTCTTTGTCTAGCTTGACAAAGACCTCTTGGCAGGCTGATATGTTGCTTCTCCTTTTTCTGTTACAATAAATCTGCCTGGGGCTTTAACACCTGGAGTGCATGGAGATTTTCTTTCCATTTGCCTTAATTTTGTGGGATTGCTCCTATCTTCAATGTGTGTAACATCTGCATGCTTTTATGTTTCAGCTGACAAAGTTATTTAATAAAATGAGAATTATTGGGATTTAAAAGTGAATTTCAAATTTGAAGCCAAAACAGCCAAACTAAAAACTTTCTATTGATTTGCTATCTGGCCAAAATTTTAAAATTTGCCTTTATTTCACTCTGAATTCCTGGCAAATTCTCATTTAGCAAATAACTGTAAGTGTAAGGATATTTTGTTTTCTTAAACTGAAAGAACTGTTTAGTGAAGGGTTGAACCAGAAATCGGCACACCTAGTGGGAGCAATTATCTAAAGATATTTTCGTTACATCCCATTAATAACTATGTTTGAATATCATCATAACCTCACTTCATCTTAAATCCATACTCTATTTGCATCTCATTAATATGTATCATCAACCTTAGTTATTTGACCAAATGTCAAGTTGTGTGTTGATATATCTGTTCATAGTGGCTTATTTCCAAGAAAGTCATTAAATTGAATTATTAATACCTCTTTAATTAATGTAATAAAAGATGGGAGCTTTCTTGTTTACGATTTTGATAATTAAAACAATTTCATCATCAGAACCAGATTAGACCAGTTTAGTTTGCCATCACAGTGTTGTTCGTTTGGGATCTTTTCCTCCATTCTATCTCAGACATATAATTAAATTGTATAAATACGAGCTACTAGCTCCTAACATGGGAGAAAGACACCAGAACTCATTGATCCAGCATCATGATGAGCTTTATGTTAAGTGCATTTTGCATGCTTGCTGTTTTCTTCAACACAGGTGAGTTATGGGACATAGTTAGTTCCCAATGTCTGGGTCACCATGTAGACCTCGGCTAGGAAAAATGTTTTTTAATGTTATTGAGTGCTGTGTGTAGACCAATAAGAATGTCACATGGTTATATTAGATGACTATCTTGACTTAACCACGCCAGACTGTTTGGAAAGTCTACAGAAGAAAACAAGGTAAAGATATGAATGTGTTGCATTGTATTTTTTATGTTGGTTACCATATCTGATCTTAGCCAAGATCGAAAATGTAAAGCTCTGTAATAAATGTGTCCAAGGTCAAAAAACTGTGTGCAACGATGAATAGCAACATTCCTTTCATATGTAGGACTGTATTAAATAAAAAAATAGGTCACTTTTAGGGTGATTGGGTGATAACGAAGAGGAGGTCACTCAATAATTCTAAGACTGGAAGAAAACATTATGGATAGCACAAGGAATTGGGTGGTTTTACATAGGATATTTAAAACCATATGAAACTAATTGTCTGAGTTAAACTAGATAAACAAAAATTATGTTTTAAAATGGCTTGACAAATTACTCTGAGCTGCTAAGTCTAGCGGTTATGGTGTTCAGTGTTTTTTTTTTTTTTTAATTATAAAGAATATCTATGCCACTTGTCCCAACAATTATTGGATGCTAATTCATTGAATGTGTTTCTTACCTCATTCCATGTTGGCAAACTACATTTTTATTTATTTTTACTTTTATTTATTTTTATTTTTTCTGTGTATTTATGATTATCCCCTATTTATACTTATAGTTATTTATATGTACATAGGATGAATATGTTTTATGAAAAAGGTGCCATATAACATATCATAACAGCATCTTGCATCGTCCTGGGCCATGCCAGGTGTGCCCAAGACCCCTGTAATAAAACAATGAGTTTTTTCCCCTCTTTCTCGTTTAGATCGCTATCTACAATTTGAGCTAGAAAGGTATCAGGTGAAAATAAAGGCGGCAAAATTGCACTTGGTTATCTCTGTAGAAACATTGCTATTTTGTGACACATTTTATAATTTTGTAATGTTTATAAACTTTTAGAGCATTTGTTGAAAAAACAATGCCTCTGATAATTATGTTTCCAAAAAAATATTCCCTCTTAAAAATAAATTCTAGGGCACACATGCGAGACATGTACTGCACATGAGAAGTTTGGAACAAGAAGCTTTTAAAATCCCCATTCCATAGGAATGGGCTTGTAAAATACAAGGAGGGCTTAAAATTCAATAAATAGTTGGTGAACACGTCACATTCCATCCCCTGCCACCACCCATGGCACCACATGGGGGCTCTAAAACCATGGGAGCCACTCTGATACAAATCTTATGAGAGATAACATTTACCTGTCAGAGTGTTCTGATTGGTCGGTTTAGTTATAAGGTGAAGTACGATTTTGCTTTGTGTTGCTCTTTTTTTCTGTTTTTGTTATTGGTTTTTTTTTCCAGCTTTGTTTTTTGTTTATTTTTAATAGTATTAGATGGATAAACAGAGACAGAGCAGGCCAATCCTGAAATACCCTGAATCATGGCAGCAGGGGTTGCTCTAGCTAATCTCAAAGCACAGATGGAGTACTGATAAAAGGGTCTTTATCAAAACTGATAATAAAACTGAGTAATGCATATATTTCTACATTATATTCAATTCATCCATTATTAATTATGACTTTTTTATTCATTAACAAACTTGCAATCTATCCATCTTCTATATTATTCTAGGGAATTGTCTTCTGTGTGAGAAATGTGAAAAGTTAAATAGTGACACATGCTCTGGAAAACTTGAAACGTGTGATAAATCTGTTGACAGCTGCTTGACTACATTAGTTGTTACAAATGATGGTAAGTAATGAATCCAGCTGTGTAATTATTATGGTATTACTACAAGAAGGTGTACAGAAATGCTTTGTCAAACACTACTTACTCTAAAATAGTAAACTATGGTGATACTAAAATCTATTTATTACAGGTGTCAGAACCATGCCACAGATCACCAAGTCATGTGCACCCAGCCCCAAGTTGTGTTCTGCTAGTGCTAACATGACATCTAAAACTGTGCAGCTGTACTATTTAGCTGAGTGCTGCAAAAGCAATGGATGCAACAAAAAAAACATAAAACGTGAGTATTGAAGCATCTTTCAAATGATTGGATATTGTTAAGATCTAGTAAATGTGTCCTCTGAGCAAGTTAAAGTGACACTATAGTAACCAAAACAACTTTAGCCTAATGAAGCAGTTTTGGTATATAGATCAGGCCCCTGCAGTCTCACTGCTCATATTAGGAATTAAATCACTTTGTTTATGCCGCCCTAGTCACACCTCCCTACATATGACTTACACAGCCTTCCTAAAAACCTCCTGTAAAGAGTCATCTAATGTTTACACTTCCTTAATTGCAAATCATGTTTGTTAGAATTTCTTTTCTCCAGCTCTGTTAATAGCTTGTTATATCCTGCAGAAATCACCTATGTGTAATTAAATTTCACTTTACAAAAAAAAACAGGAGATACAAACTTTTTAAGTAAATTACATCGGATTAAAAATTAAAATTGTTTTGTTTTTTACGCAGGCTGTGTCAGTTACAGCCAACGAAGGAGTGGCAAGGGCTGCATGAACCGAAACTAAATTGATTTAGCTCCTAAATGGTAGGGAATTAAGCAGTGAGACTTTAGAGGCATGATATATACACTAAAACAGCTTCATTAAGCTAAAGTTGTTTTTGTGACTATAGTGTTCATTTAAGCATGGGTGGAGTTAGACATTTTTTTTTTAAAATAAGAAAAGATCTTCACAGTCAATATTATTGTTACCTAATCATTATCTCTGTTCCTTCCTCAGTGCCTCCCTTTAACAAGACTGAAAATGGGGTAGTATGTCCTACCTGTGAAAGCTTATGGAGTAAAACTTGTGAAGTTAAAGAGACCATAAAATGTACTGGAGACCAAACTAAATGTTTCACATTAAGTAGTGGAATCGCTTTCCTTAGTGGTAGGTGTCCAGTTTTTATCCATCTTCATTCAGATATATTTTAGCCATCTGAGTGCAACTATTTGTTAAAGAGTGGATATCATGACTGTTTGATGTGTACTGATATACATGTTCTTTAATATTTACAGGTATTTTTGTTCCCACTAAAATAAAAGGATGCACCACTGAAAATGCTTGCACCGACCCTCTTCCACCTTCCCCAATCTCTCCATTAAAAACTGGGTTTAACTTTACCTGTCCTTAAGATTGACCAAAGATCAAACAATCTACAGAAGATGCACATAGATTGAAAGAAGACAAGTTGCATTAATTCGAGTGTTATGGGTAGATCAAATTAATATAAAGCAATAATGATAAACACAAATAAATATGTATAATTATATGTATGATACAATATCAGCATGGTAGAAATTAGTGGAATTATTCTCAAGAGAGTGCCCGCAGTTGATATGATTGCATTTTATATATGAAAAATAATAAAACCAAAAGTGTCAACTGATATTGTATTTTAAATTTTTTTTTTTTTTCTACAGTCACTGCTGAGTCATGCATTGTAACCAATTTCTTAATGTTTGGAAAAAATAAATAAATTTGGGGAAAGAATTGTTGGTCACTGGTGGAATGAACAAAAGAGATTAGGGAGGAAACTATTGTCCTCAGAACATAGGTCTCAAGGGCCATCTTTTCCATTAATCATCCATTATCAGGTTACCATAAAACATACTTCTGAGGTAATAAATCCAAACAAAAAAATAAATAAATAAATAAATAAATAAAATGATATGTCATTTGATTATATCAGTGATTGAGAGACTTTACCTCAAACATTGTAATTCATTCTGACTACAGATATGATGGTATATCTGGCACCTTTGCTTGGATTTTATCCTAATGAGGGTATGTGAATAATGCCATACACCTAATGCAGTGTCAGTTTTATTTATACAGATTGTGTCACTCTGTTAAAGAAATACAAAATATAAATGCATTTAAAATGAAATATCTTCTTTTTTCCAATTCATATTTTATTTGAGTTTCAACATTTTTTTTATCCGTTACATAGTTACAGGTATAAAACAGTGAGTATATTCAAACAACATTAGAATTATACGACATACAACAGGTGACCGTATTGGGCCACCGATATGTGGCCAATAGTAACATCATCATGCACATTAACAGTGTTCGTTAACAATGATAACAGTATACATTTTACGGATATGATTTTGAAGTAGCATTGCATATATTTGATTTTTTAAACAACAACAAAATGAAAAGTAAAGGTAATGGTAATGTACAGACAACCTATAGAGTAGTAAATAAGGTAAGAATAATGTGCCATCTTAGTTTTGCACCAGATTCAAAGGGTATTTTAGTGAATGGGATAAATATCTTATGCAGTTTGTAGGGAGTCATGTACCACCTATAAAGAAGTTTTCTGTGAGCTTCCACATATGAGTAAGATTTGGTCTATTTTGAAAAGGTATTGAGGGCTTTCAACCAGACTTCATCATTTAGGGTTATGGCACAGTCAATTTCCCACTGGGATCGACACAGCTTGAGCTCCATCCAGGCTCTATAGCATAGTGAAAGAGTGTTGGGTTTGGTGGGCCCTGACCAGCATCTCTCCACTATCAGTTATGGGGAAGGGGGGCTAACTGTTTGAGCCCGGTTGGAGTGCAGCATGCAAGGCAAGTATGCCTTTGAGTTGTAAGTATGAAAATACTGGCACCCTGTCTGTAGTGTAGGGAAGGGTTTTACCGTTTGGTTCTCCCAAAGTTGGGCTATTTGGGCAATGTTTTAACGATAAGTCTGGTGAGACTACTTTAACCACTGATAAGGGAGATTTAGGATGGAGTTGTCCTTTGTAACCCATAGTTAAGAAGAGTTTGTTCCAGCATTTGAGGGTAAGTTGTGTCGTGGGGAATAGGTCAGGTTTAGGCCTCTTTAGTGGGGTAGGAGTCCACATGTACGTCAAGAGCTCTCGATCTTGGAACTGTGCTTTTTCCTTGTCCACCCATTGTAACACACCGGGGAGCAAGGGGGGAGTGCAATAAGATTCTGGTTGGCAATGCTGCTGCTTTGTGTGTCTATTATGTGGAGATTGTTGTAAGATATGCAATGGTACTCTAGGTTTCCCTTTGTCCCATACAAAGGAGCTACATATGACTTGTAGGGATTTGCAGTAAGTTTGCGGAACAGTGATAGGTAACATTCTATAGACATGTAAAACGTGGGGTAGAATCAACATCTTATATGCGTTTACTTTCCCTATCCAGGAGATTTTAAGGGACTTACATTTGGTAAGTAGATCTTTACACAGTCTCTGTAGAGGGGTGTAATTCAGTTTTATAATACCTGTTAGGGATTGGGTTTTTTGTCTCTTAGATAACTGAGGGAGGTTGTTCTCCAGTCAAACAGCTTTTTAACGAGGTAATAAGGTGTGGAGATAGTTTAATTGGGAGGGCCTGCGTTTTGTCCTGGTTCTGTCGATAGTGGGAGACATTGTCTAAGGATTTTAAAAGTGGTAGCAGTGAGGGGAGAGATGTTTCAGGGTCAGAGAGTGCAATAAAAATGTCAGCAGCAAAAAGTGTTTTCCCAGATCCGGGATACCCATGATGCTCGGTGCATATGTATTTTCCAGGCTAATGGTTACAGTGAGAGCATATAAAGGAGGGGGAACATCCCTGCCTCGTCCCATTGGGGATGTGGAAGGTGTCCGATGTGAACCCACTGTTGGATACCTTGGCCGCTGTTTAGTGTATAAAGCCATGATGCTACGTATGACCTCAGGGGGGAAATTGAATCGGGCAAGGACTCAAGTCATGTAGGACCAATTGAGCCTGTCAAATGCTTTTTCCGCATCTAGTGCAAGGAAAAGGTCTCCGACACCCCGTCTCTTCATTCTTGCCAGAATATTGAGCATCTTCCTGGTATTATAAGAGTCCTGGCATCCCTTTATGAAATCGGATTGGTCATTATGCACTAGTTTGCTCAATAGCGGTGCCAGACAATTGCTCAGGAGTTTGGCATAGATTTTTGTGTCTCAATTCAGTAGGGATATTGTCATAATTTTTTTGCATTGGGTTTCCTGGTTTGGGCCGGGTTGAAATATGGGCTAACAGCATTTCCTTCAGCAAAGAGCCGATGGTGGTGCAATGGTAATATAAGTTTTGTAAGTGTGAGGACAGAATGTGCGAGAATGTCTGGTAATATTTGTTGGGAAGGCCATCAGGCCCGGGGGTTGGGCGATCAGCCCAGCTATCTTCATCACCGAAAAAGGTTGCATCAAAAGGTCTTGGTCTTCTCTAGTCAATTTGGGGAGGTTCAGATCTGCCAAAAATGTATCATCAGGGGTGGGGAGAGGTGCTTGTGGGTCATACCTTATCTTATACAGTTTACCATAGTAGTCAGCAAACTAACTTACAATAGCCTGTGGGTACAAAAGTTTTTGGCCTGTTGATTTTTCCAGAAAGGCAATCCTGGAGGCAACAGTTTTCTGTTTTAATTGAGAGGCTAGTTTGGCTCCCGCTTTGTTACCCATAGTGAAAAAATTGTGTTTGGACTTTCTAAGTAGGAATGTAGTTCTGGACAGCTCCATGTCTCTAAGTTGTGCCTGTAAATTGAGAAGTTTCGTGTGGGTGGCTGAAGAGAGGTTGTGTTTGTTAGTGTGTGCGGAGTCTGTGATTTCTGTGATTAGGGATGTGTCAGATTGGTGGGGACCGCCTGTCTGTGGAGGCCTGTAAGGGCCTCGAGTTGCTCAACCAGTCCTTGTTAAGCCTCTTAGGTGATATTTTCAGCAGTGGTGTTCTCGAGGCAGCCGCTTTCCGTCCTCCAGTGAGAAAATGGGTTTGTCAACTCTATTACATTTCACTAGCAGTTTCGCAGGGAACCCCCACTTGTTTGGGATGGTAACTGCTCGTAAAGCTGCTGTGATGAATGTAGCGGAGATGCAATATTCCCCAGGTTATCTCTGCTTGTAATCCAAGTGAGGCTCAGGAACAAGTAAATTGTAAATCCACAGGCAAGGTTTCCAGCAGGCAAAATAACACAGCAGTATCCCAACAGCAATCCCAATAACTGGACGACACACAGTTTCAGGAGCAGAACTGAAAGCTTTATTCCACACTGGCCTTTTAAAGCATGCTCCCATGCAAGGGAGGGATTACCTTCATTAATACAGTAGCCAATCCTGTCCTGGTAACCTCCCACACATCTCCTCCCCTCAGCCGGCATCATAATCCCCTTATCCAGTACAGCAATTCCCCCCCGTTTCTGGATGTACCCCTAAATGTAGGGGTACCCCTTTAAATCCTACATCCCCTGGTAGCCCTGATCTGGGTGAACAACATATCCAAAAATCACCCAGATCAGACCAGGGGTTCGGGAAATTTATGGAGGGAATAAAATGACCGACCGCACTGAGTGAAACAGCCGAATGCGGCTCCATGTGAATGGGCCCTGCGGTCGGTCCTGGAGTCAGGGAATAAATGGCATGAAAACCTCTAGCTATAGAGGCTAAGGAGGGTTCGCCTGAATCCCCTCGCTCGGTTCTTTCTATCTACCGAACGAGGGGCCGTTCAGTAGTTAGGAACCAAACGGACCGGGCTTGTGGAGGTTTCAGCGGTGTTCGCCTAGTCGAGTGTCCGATTTGAGTTCCAGACACTCGACGGCAAAACACCGCTGTTCGGAAGTGTTCGTTTTTCAAATGGCGGCCACCCCCGAGAACAAAGGACGGCTACTTAACTTGTCAATTACCCGTTCGCAACAATGTTGCAACGGGTAATTGAGGACACACTTCACACAGGGGAGGTCTGACTGTTCGGTAGTTTCATTTGAACAAACTAAGGGAATGAAACTACCTAACATTCAGACGAATACAATACATCAAATACATACAACTTTGCTGTTTTCACACGAATGCATAAAAATACACGAAATTCTCAGGACAGCCCAGGGCCATCCGCTACAATGAGTGCAAATGTACGCCTTTTAAACAGGGAGGAAAGGTCTGTAAAGATGTTTATCTTGCCAAATTTCTCCGGTAGTGGTGAATTAGCTCTGGAAGCTTGCATAATATGATCCTTTACTGTGAAATAATGTACTTTTTGCTTAGGCAACCTGTAAGTACAGAAAAAGTGGAGCGTTATAGGTGAGACCAATAGTCACAACCAACAAAGCCCAGTGGAGCGCTAATAGTATGAATAACAACTTACCCTTATATAAAGGGATGTATATATACTCATGAATATATCTAAGAAAGGAGAAATGGGGAACAACAATTGGTGCAGTATGTAGAGACTTGGCAAAATTTAGGGTGAAACTTGAATTTTAACAAACTCACATGGTTGAGAGCCTGGAGAGGATAGGCTCAAATCACAGTCACAGTGGTATTTATAGTGAATACCCAACTTCTTCAATCTTGTTTGAATAGATGCTCAAAAAGAGAAACAAAAGGATAGAAAATCCTTGTGTGATATCGTTAAAATCAATAGAGCTATGCACATGAATAAAGATGTATGCTCACCTAGTTGAGAGCCAATATATACTGGGCTCTCAGTGGTAACGGCACTGTGCCTTTAAGAGGGCACCACTCTTCTTTATGCAGCAGGAAAGTAACACTTCAAAGGACTTAAATGTAAAAAAATATAAAATAAATTTATTACATATACATAAAAATAAATAAATGGAATACCATTAAATAATGGTCCAAATAAAAGAAAGTCCTTGTTATCCAGTGTCCGAGACGCGTTTCGCCTTATGTCCAGGCTTTTTCAATCGATTGAAACAAGATTGAAGAATTTGGGTATTCACTATAAATACCACTGTGACTGTGATTTAAGGTTTGTTAAAATTCAAGTTTCACCCTAAATTTTGCCAAGTCTCTACATACTGCACCAATTGTTGTTCCCCATTTCTCCTTTCTTAGATATATTCATGAGTATATATACATCCCTTTATATAAGGGTAAGTTGTTATTCATACTATTAGCGCTCCACTGGGCTTTGTTGGTTGTGACTATTGGTCTCACCTATAACGCTCCACTTTTTCTTTGCATGTTTCTGTGTTAAGGTTGGAGGTACCTACACATGTGTTGAGCTGCTTACCACGATTTGGATCTTATACTATAATTCACTTTAAGCGCCTGTATTGCACAGATTATTGTATTATAACCTGTAAGTACAGTCCAGGTGTGTCAGGGTTCTTACCTGATGTGGAGCCCGGTATGCAGAGATATACGCTTAGATCTGACCGCACATTATTACTGAATGGCAGTCAGATGTCATACGTACAGTTAAATTGCCATGGAGCCAAAGTCTTTCACATAGTCTTTCGTTATACGAATGGGCTCCATTTCATAGCTATCTGGGGTATCACTATTCAAATAGGGCAAGTACCGAATGCCCCAGCTTTCGTGTCTTTGCAGGGGAAAATCAAGCGTTTCAACATGGGGCCATAGTCCAAAGGCAGCAGGCAGGCAACCATGCTCCTCCAATGCACAGTGGCGAGATTGGTCTTGTCACACAATGTATCTATCCCAGCTCAAAATGTAGCCGTGAAAATGTTCAAATTTGGCTGATGTGACGACATGCTGCTCCCACCATCCCAGAAATAAGTTGGCATATGTGGGTGCACAGGCAGTCCTCATAGCTGTGCCCGAGATTTGTAAGTAATACTGGCCATTAAAGGTGAAATAATTGTGGGTCAATATAAAATCTAAAGCAGCAAGAATGAAATTCTTCTGGGGATCATTATACAAGGTATTTTCCAAGAAGTGTTTGCAGGCTCTTATTCCCATTTGGTGGGGTATATTCATATAAAGAGCGACAACATCCAAGCTGGCCAGCAAGGTGTATGGTTCAACTTCGGCACTTCGGATCTTAGACACTTTTGAACTTCGGCACTTCGGCAACTTTGGCAACTTCAGCACTTTGGCAATTTCGGAACTTTGGCAACTTCGGCAACTTCCGCAACTTCGGAACTCCGGCATTTCGGGACTTTTCTTGCAGCCGCTTGTTAGATAACTCCCTAATTCCCATGGTATTAGGGAGTTATCTACCAAAAGGCTGAAAGACCTAAATTGGTCTTTAAGCCAAATTTACTAATATTAAGTAATATTAAGTATACCGCGAGTAGGGGCATGTCTAGTAAACAGTGAGCAGCCTGTGGCTGTTAAAAAAAAAAAAAGGGCCCCCCCTCCCTGAGCGGCGGGTGGGGGCTCTAAAGTAAAAAAGGGGGAGGACAATAGGTCCTGAGCGTTGGGTGGGGGCCCTTAACAAGAATAAAGGAAGGGGACCTAATGTCTTCCCCCCCGGCCCCCACCCCTGAGCGGCGGGTGGGGGCCCTAAATACATATTGGGGGGACCTATTGTCCTCCCCCCTGGCTCCCACCCCTGAGTGGTGGGTGGAGGCCCTAAATACAAATTGGGGGAGACCTAATGTCCTCCACTCTGGCACCCACCCCTATTTGTAACCGCATGTGGTTCCCTTATTTACCACTATAATGTCTTAAAGCATAGAACTTAGTAGGGCTAACTATACAGATATCTTAGCCATCATTTTATATAGTGTAAGAGATCCTCTATTTAACATATATAAATAATTGAGAATACAATATAAAATAAGGATTGTCTTGGAAGCAATTGTCAGTTTGCAATATCTCTTAAAGACAAAGTACACAGTTTAAGAAATACAACATTTCATTCTAAAACTTGTAATATTTGCATTTGACCATAACACCCTCTCCATTAAACTGTGGACATTGTAGCGCATTTCTTCCTTAAATTAGTGAACCAAAGTTCTCCAATAGTCTTTAGGTTTTTTTGTGCTCCCAGCATCATGGATCATTGTTGTAACAGTAAAATATCTGTAGTGTGATCTTTGCCTGTAAAAGTGGTTGATTAAAATGAGCAAAGCTTTTGTCTGGGAAAGAATTGAAAAGAACACCAAGTTCCAGAGTAAGATATTCTTGGATGGATCCGGATACGAATTGTAATTCAAAGTTAAAAGTAGTAATTGTATTTGTAATCCAAAGTCTTTAAAGTCCTGTAGAAGTTTACATTCCTTAGATACATTGCTGGAGGTTGTGTTTGTAGAATACCCGGGTATTAGTTTTATAATATTGGTTGTAGAGTCCAGCTTTCCAAATATTTGGCTAGAATTGGTTGAATCAGCATCATCTGTTATCACCGTGGTGATGGCATTGGTATTTGTCTATGTCTTTTTTATTTTGTTTTTTCCATGAAACATTTTTACACCGTTTATGATGTGTATAGATTGGATACTCTCCGATATTCTTTTACGGAATCAATTAATTGACAGCATTTCCAAGACATTGTCTTAAGTGACATGGATCCCGTTATAGTAAATGTTATGTTGATACAGCAATTGAAGTGGATTCTCAAGAACGCCTCTTGTTGCTGTATTGGAATCTTTGTAACATCTCAGTGATAGACATCTCAACGACATCAGGTGCTGTTGTGCTAAAAATGTTAACAGGTAAAATCTGTGGAAAAATCTTTGTTATAGTTTGTATAATAATGATAGATGAAATAGTAACATAGTTAATCTTTCTAGTGTTTTGTTTTAAAGATAAACACCCTTGTATATGATTTAGATATGTAAGAATAATTTGAAGCAGCATTTACCACCTTTGTTCACAATGGTATGTAAAATTACATTCTCTTTAAATGTTAGAAATACTCCTTTATTCAAAATCTCTCAATATATTTAGAATAGTTGCTAATTGGAAATATGATGTTAATTATCTTTCTTTGACCTGTTAGAGAGAAGACAACTTATTCCCTAATAATAACTACAGTTATTAGTGGCTTAAAATACCAGAAACACCCAAAAATTGACTTTAAAATATTATTTTTTTTACCAAGATCTGACAGCCATTGTGGAAAGTTACGTTCGTGAGATTGGATGCTTAACAATGTGAATCTTAATTGTTTAAGTATATTTATTAGTGGCTGTTGGGTGTAACTTAAGATGATTTGAATAATTATTATTTCTAAAAGTGAGTTAAGAAAGCACTCAGATACAATATTGAAGGTATTTATATTTTAACTCTACCTTTGTATAAGTGGTTTTAACAGTTTCATAACAATAGATATCAGAATCTGCTGTAACTATAACTGGTTGAAGTGGGGGTATGTTACAATCAGAATATGAATTAATAATCATATGCATGATGTATTGATTCAACAATCAATAGATGTGGCAGGATCATTACCACAAGGTATATGTACCTTTAATCATCACAAACCAAATAACATTTTCTTGGTATTTGAAAAACTGATCAAATATTTGATTACGTGTAGGTTAATATATATACATAGAGTGGTATGGATGTTGAATTTATATCTTTGACATCTTTTCACCAGTTTGCAATAGTTGACCTAAATGATCAATTTCCAAAATCATCATGTATATCACCTGGACGGGTTAATCCATAATACTCTTTTACTTTCCATTGACTGGCCTTAGCTCTGGCAGACTGAATATTTTTATCATTATAAATGAACTTTATGATAGTTGAAGTAAAGTTTCTGCCTGTCTTTCAGTTAAATTTTAACTGTTGAAGTACTTCACTTATACTAATTATACCACTCTGCAAACTTAACCGAATATAGAATAGTTTCTGATTTAATAAAAACATTTTATATTTTCTTCTAAAGTTTAAAACATGCATTATTGCAGTTGTTATTGCAATCATATGATCTTTAACAATCATGATTCAATTATTCATCTGGGTAATTAGCTGTTATACTCTTCTACGTATGTTTAATATATTTGTTTGTAGTCCAGACTGCAGCTGCATATGGCATTTTAGCAATAATCTTCAATTGCGTTTCAGATATTCACAAGTCTATCCACCTTTGTAATTAACAGATTATATGTTTCTTATACCATTAATTATAGTATCTGTATTATATTACACATTGTCACTGACACATTTCTGATCCAGGGAAGATAGCGTGATTGCTTTAGTAATTATAATTTTCGGTCCATGCACCACATTCCTGGAAGTCCAGAATATAGCAAGAATGCTTTGTCGTTTGATTCTATGGAGCCAATTAACGTTTTCATTGGTATAGTTATACCAAAAGAGCAAGGAGTACATCGGTAGATCACATCTGCAACAGAACCATTACAGATTCCTTGTTGTATCACTGTCTCTGTGTTTATGTTTACAGGAGTTCCTTGCTTTGCAGGTATGTACATAATATGTAGAGTTTAACAAAAGCTGCAAATCGTGCTTTAGTACAAGTGTCCCGTGATGTCAGGTTTCTGAAAGATTTTGCCGGCCTTTTATATTCCATTGGCAGGGCATCTGCTCTTAGTAGGCCGGTATTGTTATTATTTATTAATTGCATCAAGGTTTCTTTCGTTAATTGATGTGTTTCTTCCGAATTCAAATTCATATGCCACCAAATGTCATTGTAAAGTTCATTGTTACAGAATATTGTTCCAGGATTGTTTTTCATTCCAGTAGGAAATCTATATTCCTTTTCTACTGCTCCTTCCTATTAACCACGTTTTATGAGTTGTAGGCAACAATCTGTGTCTTGTACTGTGAGTTGCTTTGATAGTTAATCAAGTTTTCTCAGTACCATGTTCCATCTTAAGAAATAGCTGGGTGTTGACAGTTATCAGCCCTTATTTCTTTTTCCGGTCATCTTCTGTCTGGAAACATAATAGCAATGTCCAGAATTAGCATAGCACTTATTTTCAGCATAAGAAGGCTGTTTGTACTAGTCATTCAATGATAAACTATATGGCAAAGTCTTTTCTTACATCACCTTCATAGGTGCATCCAAAGTTTTTCACAAGCATCTATCCCGTCTTTTCCTGTTTTCAGCATGCTTTGTCATCATCGTTGAGTCCATTATTAGGATTTGTAATAGTCCAATCACATCTTTCTCATGTATAATCAGTTTTTTGGAATGATCTCAACAGGTTCCTTGTGAAATACCAGTGTAGGCCACATCAGCAATCATTTCACTGTGAGCTGTGTCTCTCCTTTTGAGTAGTGATGCACCGAACGGTTCGCCGGCGAACAGTTCCTGGCGAACATAGCGTGTTCGCGTCCGCCGCGGATGACGAACACATGTGCGGTCCGCCCCCTATTCGTCATCATTGAGTAAACTTTGACCCTGTACCTCACAGTCAGCAGACACATTCCAGCCAATTAGCAGCACACCCTTCCTAGCAGACCCTCCCACCTACTGGACAGCATCCATTTTAGATTCATTCTTAAGCTGCATGCTTAGTGAGAGGAGGGAAAGTGTAGCTGCTGTTGATTAGATAGGGAAATGCATAGCTAGGTTAGGGTATACAGGGTCCACTACAGTCCTGAAGGACTCATCTGATCTCTGCTGTAAGGACAGCACCTCAAAAAGCCCTTTTTAGGGCTAGAACATCAGTCTGCTTTTTTTTTTTTTCTGTGTAATGTAATTGCAGTTAGTTGTCTGCCACTGCTGCCAGCTTCTGTGTCAGACTCACAGTGGATACTGTGCCCAGTGCCACCACTCACTCACTGGTGTCACAAAAGCTTGCATTTAAAAACCAAAAACTTTTTTCACTGTTATAGATTGAATAGCAGTTTAGTTGTCTGCCACTGCTGCCAGCTTCTGTGTCAGGCTCACAGTGGATACTGTGCCCATTTGCCCAGTCAGTGCCACCACTCACTCACTGGTGTCACAATAGCTTGCATTTAAAAACAAAAAACTTTTTTCACTGTTATAGATTGAATAGCAGTCAGTGTCCTTAAAGCGGGTGTGTTACGCTAACAGTGGATACGCTGACAAGTGCCACTAATTAGATCTGGTGTCACAATAGTTTGGATTTAAAAAACAAAAAACTTTTTTTCACTGTTATAGGTGGAATAGCAGTCAGTGTCCTTAAAGCGGGTGTGTTACGCTAACAGTGGATACGCTGACAAGTGCCACTAATTAGATCCTGTGTCACAATAGCTTGGATTTAAAAACAAAAAACTTTTTTTACTGTTATAGATTGTGAATAGCAGTCAGTGTCCTTAAAGCGGGTGTGTTACGCTAACAGTGGATACGCTGACAAGTGCCACTAATTAGATCTGGTGTCACAATAGTTTGGATTTAAAAACAAAAGAACCTTTTTCACTGTTATAGATTGAATAGGCAAGTTAGTTGTCTGCCACTGCTGCCAGCTTCAATGTCCAGGCTCACAGTGGATATTGTGCCCCATTGCCCAGTCAGTGCCACCACTCGCTATCTGGTGTCACAATAGCTTGCATTTAAAAACAAAAAAACTTTTTTCACTGTTATAGATTGAATAGCAGTGCGTGTGTCCTTAAAGCGGGTGTGTCAGGCTCACAGTGGATACTGTGCCCATTTGCCCAGTGCCACGACTCATATCTGGTGTCACAATAGCTTAAGCTTGACATTTAAAAAGAAAAAAATTTTTTTCACTGTAATAGATTGAATAGCAGTCAGTTGTCTGCAAGCTTCTGGGTGTCAGGCCTCCTTCAGCGTGTGCTCTACAGACCTCTGCCCGTGTACTTTGCCACTCATATCTGGTGTCTCTATAGCGTGCTTTTACAAAGAAAAAACTTTTTTCACTGTTATAGATTGAATAGCAGTTAGTTGTCTGCCACTGCTGCCAGCTTCTGTGTCAGGCTCACAGTGGATATTGTGCCCATTTGCCCAGTCAGTGCCACCACTCATATCTGGTGTCACAATAGCTGGCATTTAAAAAAAAAAACTTTTTTCACTGTTATAGATTGAATAGCAGTCAGTGTCCTTAAAGCGGGTGTGTCAGGCTCACAGTGGATACTGTGCCCATTTGCCCAGTGCCAAGACTCATATCTGGTGTCACAATAGCTTAAGCTTGACATTTAAAAAGAAAAAAATGTTTTTCACTGTAATAGATTGAATAGCAGTTAGTTGTCTGCAAGCGTCTGGGTGTCAGGCCTCCTTCAGTGTGTGCTCTGCAGACCTCTGCTCGTGTACTTTGCCACTCATATCTGGTGTCTCTATAGCATGCTTTTACAAAGAAAAAAGTTTTTCAGTGTAAGCTAATAGCAGTCAGTGTCCTTAAAGCGGGTGTCAGGCCTCCTTCAGCGTGTGCTCTGCAGACCTCTGCCCGTGTACTTTGCCACTCATATCTGGTGTCTCTATAGCGTGCTTTTACAAAGAAAAAAATTTTTTCAGTGTAAGCTAATAGCAGTCAGTGTCCTTAAAGCGGGTGTCAGGCCTCCTTCAGCGTGTGCTCTGCAGACCTCTGCCCGTGTACTTTGCCACTCATATCTTGTGTCTCTATAGCGTGCTTTTACAAAGAAAAAAAGTTTTTCAGTGTAAGCTAATAGCAGTCAGTGTCCTTAAAGCGGGTGTCAGGCTCACAGTGGATACTGTGCCCAGTGCCACCACTCACTCATATCTGGTGTCACAATAGCTTGCATTTAAAAACAAAAAACTTTTTTCACTGTTATAGATTGAATAGCAGTTAGTTGTCTGCCGCTGCTGCCAGCTTCTGTGTCAGGCTCACAGTGGATACTGTGCCCATTTGCCCAGTCAGTGCCACCACTCATATCTGGTGTCACAATAGCTTGCATTAAAACAAAAAACTTTTTCACTGGTATAGATTGAATAGCAGTCCAGTGTCCGCTTAAAGCGGGTGTGTCAGGCTCACAGTGGATGCTGTTGAATTGCCCAGTGCCCGCGACTCATATCTAGTGTCACAATAAGCAAGCGGCATTTAAAGAAAAATTTTTTCACTGTAATAGATTATTAGCAGTTAGTTGTCTGCAAGCGTCTGGGTGTCAGGCCTCCTTCAGCGTGTGCTCTGCAGACCTCTGCCGGTGTACTTTGCCACTCATATCTGGTGTCTCTATAGCGTGCTTTTACAAAGAAAAAAAGTTTTTCAGTGTAAGCTAATAGCAGTCAGTGTCGTTAAAGCGGGTGTCAGGCCTCCTTCAGCGTGTGCTCTGCAGACCTCTGCCGTGTACTTTGCCACTCATATCTGGTGTCTCTAAAGCGTGCTTTTACAAAGAAAAAAAGTTTTTCAGTGTAAGCTAATAGCAGTCAGTGTCCTTAAAGCGGGTGTCAAGCCTCCTTCAGCGTGTGCTCTGCAGACCTTTGCCCGTCTACTTTGCCACTCATATCTGGTGTCTCTATAGCGTGCTTTTACAAAGAAAAAAAGTTTTTCAGTGTAAGCTAATAGCAGTCAGTGTCCTTAAAGCGGGTGTCAGGCCTCCTTCAGTGTGTGCTCTGCAGACCTCTGCCCGTGTACTTTGCCACTCATATCTGATGTCTCTATAGTGTGCTTTTACAAAGAAAAAAAGTTTTTCAGTGTAAGCTAATAGCAGTCAGTGTCCTTAAAGCGGGTGTCAGGCCTCCTTCAGCGTGTGCTCTGCAGACCTTTGCCGTGTACTTTGCCACTCATATCTGGTGTCTCTATAGCGTGCTTTTACAAAGAAAAAAAGTTTTTCAGTGTAAGCTAATAGCAGTCAGTGTCCTTAAAGCGAGTGTCAGGCCTTCAGCGTGTGCTCTGCAGACCTCTGCCAGTGTACTTTGCCACTCATATCTGGTGTCACAATAGCGTGCATTTAAAACCCAAAAACTTTTTTCACTGTTATAGATTGAATAGCAGTTAGTTGTCTCAAAGCGGGTGTGTCAGCCCTACAGCCTGTACTCTGCCAGTTTACAGTGCCACTCATATTTGGTGTCATAATAGCTTGCATTTAAAAACAAAAAACTTTTTTCACTGTTATAGATTGAATAGCAGTTAGTTGTCTGCCAGCGTCTGTGTCAGGCTCACAGTGGATGCTGTGCCCAGTGCCACCACTCACTCACTGGTGTCACAATAGCTTGCATTTAAAAACAAAAAACTTTTTTCACTGTTATAGATTGAATAGCAGTTAGTTGTCTGCCACTGCTGCCAGCTTCTGTGTCAGGCTCACAGTGGATATTGTGCCCATTTGCCCAGTCAGTGCCACCACTCATATCTGGTGTCACAATAGCTTGCATTTAAAAACAAAAAACTTTTTTCACTGTTATAGATTGAATAGCAGTCAGTGTCCTTAAAGCGGGTGTGTCAGGCTCACAGTGGATACTGTGCCAATTTGCCCAGTGCCACGACTCATATCTGGTGTCACAATAGCTTAAGCTTGACATTTAAAAAGAAAAACATTTTTTTCACTGTAATAGATTGAATAGCAGTTAGTTGTCTGCAAGCTTCTGGGTGTCAGGCCTCCTTCAGCGTGTGCTCTACAGACCTCTGCCCGTGTACTTTGCCACTCATATCTGGTGTCTCTATAGCGTGCTTTTACAAAGAAAAAAAGTTTTTCAGTGTAAGCTAATAGCAGTCAGTGTCCTCAAAGCGGGTGTCAGGCCTCCTTCAGCGTGTGCTCTGCAGACCTCTGCCCGTGTACTTTGCCACTCATATCTGGTGTCTTTATAGCGTGCTTTTACAAAGAAAAAAAGTTTTTCAGTGTAAGCTAATAGCAGTCAGTGTCCTTAAAGCGGGTAACAGGCCTCCTTCAGCGTGTGCTCTGCATACCTTTGCCCGTCTACTTTGCCACTCATATCTGGTGTCTCTATAGCGTGCTTTTACAAAGAAAAAAAGTTTTTCAGTGTAAGCTAATAGCAGTCAGTGTCCTTAAAGCGGGTGTCAGGCCTCCTTCAGTGTGTGCTCTGCAGACCTCTGCCCGTGTACTTTGCCACTCATATCTGATGTCTCTATAGTGTGCTTTTACAAAGAAAAAAAGTTTTTCAGTGTAAGCTAATAGCAGTCAGTGTCCTTAAACGGGTGTCAGGCCTCCTTCAGCGTGTGCTCTGCAGACCTTTGCCCGTGTACTTTGCCACTCATATCTGGTGTCTCTATAGTGTGCTTTTACAAAGAAAAAAAGTTTTTCAGTGTAAGCTAATAGCAGTCAGTGTCCTTAAAGCGGGTGTCAGGCCTTCAGCGTGTGCTCTGCAGACCTCTGCCAGTGTACTTTGCCACTCATATCTGGTGTCATAATAGCTTGCATTTAAAACAAAAAAACTTTTTTCACTGTTATAGATTGAATAGCAGTTAGTTGTCTCAAAGCTGGTGTGTCAGCCCTACAGCGTGTACTCTGCCAGTTTACAGTGCCACTCATATCTGGTGTCACAATATCTTGCATTTAAAAACAAAAAACTTTTTTCACTGTTATAGATTGAATAGCAGTTAGTTGTCTCAAAGCGGGTGTGTCAGGCTCACAGTGGATATTGTGCCCAGTGCCACCACTCACTCACTGGTGTCACAATAGCTTGCATTTAAAAACAAAAAACTTTTTTCACTGTTATAGATTGAATAGCAGTTAGTTGTCTGCCACTGCTGCCAGCTTCTGTGTCAGGCTCACAGTGGATACTGTGCCCATTTGCCCAGTCAGTGCCACCACTCATATCTGGTGTCACAATAGCTTGCATTTAAAAACAAAAAAACTTTTTCACTGTTATAGATTGAATAGCAGTCAGTGTCCTTAAAGCGGGTGTGTCAGGCTCACAGTGGATACTGTGCCCATTTGCCCAGTGCCACGACTCATATCTGGTGTCACAATAGCTTAAGCTTGATATTTAAAAAGAAAAAAAATTTTTTTCACTGTAATAGATTGAATAGCAGTTAGTTGTCTGCAAGCGTCTGGGTGTCAGGCCTCCTTCAGCGTGTGCTCTACAGACCTCTGCCCGTGTACTTTGCCACTCATATCTGGTGTCTCTATAGCGTGCTTTTACAAAGAAAAAAAGTTTTTCAGTGTAAGCTAATAGCAGTCAGTGTCCTTAAAGCGGGTGTCAGGCCTCCTTCAGCATGTGCTCTGCAGACCTTTGCCCGTGTACTTTGCCACTCATATCTGGTGTCTTTATAGCGTGCTTTTACAAAGAAAAAAAGTTTTTCAGTGTAAGCTAATAGCAGTCAGTGTCCTTAAAGCGGGTGTCAGGCCTCCTTCAGCGTGTGCTCTGCATACCTTTGCCCGTCTACTTTGCCACTCATATCTGGTGTCTCTATAGCGTGCTTTTACAAAGAAAAAAAGTTTTTCAGTGTAAGCTAATAGCAGTCAGTGTCCTTAAAGCGGGTGTCAGGCCTCCTTCAGTGTGTGCTCTGCAGACCTTTGCCCGTGTACTTTGCCACTCATATCTGGTGTCTCTATAGTGTGCTTTTACAAAGAAAAAAAGTTTTTCAGTGTAAGCTAATAGCAGTCAGTGTCCTTAAAGCGGGTGTCAGGCCTCCTTCAGCGTGTGCTCTGCAGACCTTTGCCCGTGTACTTTGCCACTCATATCTGGTGTCTCTATAGTGTGCTTTTACAAAGAAAAAAAGTTTTTCAGTGTAAGCTAATAGCAGTCAGTGTCCTTAAAGCAGGTGTCAGGCCTTCAGCGTGTGCTCTGCAGACCTCTGCCAGTGTACTTTGCCACTCATATCTGGTGTCACAATAGCGTGCATTTAAAACCAAAAAACTTTTTTCACTGTTATAGACTGAATAGCAGTTAGTTATCTCAAAGCGGGTGTGTCAGCCCTATAGCGTGTACTCTGCCAGTTTACAGTGCCACTCATATTTGGTGTCATAATAGCTTGCATTTAAAAACAAAAAAATGTTTTCACTGTTATAGCTTGAATAGCAGTTAGTTGTCTGCCAGCGGGTGTGTCAGGCTCACAGTGGATACTGTGCCCAGTGCCACCACTCACTCACTGGTACTGGTTTCACAAAAGGCAATCCCCAACCTGTACTCGATTGTGCAAAAGGAAATAATGACATGTCTGGCACACAGTGTTAGGGCAAGGGTCCATCTGACCACTGATACCTGGTCTGCAAAGCATGGTCAGGGCAGGTATATCACCTACACTGCGCATTGGGCAAACCTGCTGACGGCTGCCAAGCATGGAATGCGTGGCTCTGCAGAGGAGTTGGTGACACCGCCATGACTTGCAGGCAGGTCTGCTGCCACCTCCTCTACTCCTCCTACTCCATCCTCTTCCATAACCTCCTCGGCTGAGTCCTCTTCTGCTGCTGCGTCTTGCTCCACATCAACGGATAGGGGACGTAACAGGGATTAAACTGATAAAAATATTACTAAACACACCACCCCTATCTGGTGGCACATTAGATTGCACGCGCAGTGCCCCAAATTTGTTGTGATCTGTGAGTAAGGTAAACGGTTGTCCATACAAGTAAGGTTGCAGCTTTTTGAGGGCCCACACCACTGCCAGGCACTCCTTTTCAATGGCAGTGTATCTACTTCCCTGCGCAAAAGTTTCCTGCTTAGATAAGCCCCAGGTTGCTCGCCGCCATCTGCTCCGACTTGGCTCAGTACTGCTCCCAATCCAAACATAGAAGCGTCTGTATGGACGAGAAAGCGTTTAGTTGGATCAGGAGCAGAAAGTACAGATGATTTAATGAGCGCCGTCTTGAGCTGTTGGAAGGCCTGTTCACACTCTGGGGCCCATACTACTATCTTGGGGAGGTTTTTACGCGTTCCTATATGGCACTTACTGGGCTTTATGGTCAGTCCGGCCTCTCTAATCCGGTCTAGTACTGCTCCTATGTGGGTCAGGTGTTAGGGCCAGGAGCAGCTAAAAATGGCTATATCATCCAAGTAGGCGCAGGCATACTCCTGAAACCCATCCAGTAGCCGATCTACCATCCTCTGAAAGTTAGCAGGGACATTCTTCATCCCGAATGGCATGGCCTTAAACTGATACAGGCCAAACGAGGTGACAAATGCCGACTTGTGGATGGCGTCCTCGGCTAATGGAATTTGCCAGTACCCCTTGCACAGATCTATTGTGGGGAGGTACTGGCCTCTGGCCATTTTGTCTAGGAGCTCGTCTATCTGGGGCATAGACGAGGCGTCTGAGGTTGTTTTATCGTTTAGCCTCCGGTAGTCTACACAGAAACGGGTCGTGCCGTCCCGTTTCGGTACTAGTACTACTGGGGAGGCCCAGGGGCTGTCAGAGTGTTCTATCACCCCTAACTGCATCATTTCCTCAATTTCTTTCTGAATATTTTCTTTAACTGCTTCGGGTATGCGATAGGCGGTTTGGCGAAGGGGGGTTTGGTCTAGGGTTTCAACTTTGTGAGTGGTTAACGGACTGTACCCAGGTAGGTTGGAAAACGTGCCCCCCTTGTCCTGGATTAGTCTTTGGACCTGGGTTCACTCCTGGGGGTCTAACCGTTCTCCTAACTGTACTTCTCCCAGGTCTCCGCTCTGGCCCTCTAGGTCTAGGAGATCTGGGAGTGGCAAATTACCATAATCTTCAGTGGCAGGTGCACAGATCGCGGTTACCTCTTCCGTGCGCTCGTGGTATGGCTTGAGCATGTTCACATGGAGCATGCGCTTACCTCCCGTGCCTGTGACCGCACCGATCACAAAGGTGGTATCACAAACCTGCTCTAACACCTTGTATGGGCCCTGCCAGGAAGCCTGCAGCTTGTCCTTGTGACCCGATGTAGGGGGAACAGTCCCTATTCTGCTTTGTGTCAGTGTGTATCAGGGGCTCTGAGGACAGGTGTCAATCCATATCTGCCAAGTGACCCTATGTAGGGGGAACAGTCTCTATCGTGCTCTGTGTCAGTGTGTATCATGGTCTCTGAGGACAGGTGTCAATCCATATCTGCCAAGTGACCCTATGTAGGAGGAACAGTCCCTATTCTGCTCTGTGTCAGTGTGTATCATGGTCTCTGAGGACAGGTGTCAATCCATAACTGCCAAGTGACCCGATGTAGGGGGAACAGTTTCTATTCTGCTCTGTGTCAGTGTGTATCATGGTCTCTGAGGACAGGTGTCAATCCATATCTGCCAAGTGACCCTATGTAGGGGGAACAGTCTCTATTCTGCTCTGTGTCAGTGTGTATCATGGTCTCTGAGAACAGGTGTCAATCCATATCTGCCAAGTGACCCTATGCAGGAGGAACAGTCCCTATTCTGCTCTGTGTCAGTGTGTATCATGGTCTCGGAGGACAGGTGTCAATCCATATCTGCCAAGTGACTCTATGTAGGGGGAACAGTCTCTATTCTGCTCTGTGTCAGTGTGTATCATGGTCTCGGAGGACAGGTGTCAATCCATATCTGCCAAGTGACCCTATATAGGGGAAACAGTCTCTATTCTGCTCTGTGTCAGTGTGTATCATGATCTCTGAGGACAGGTGTCAATTCATATCTGCCAAGTGACCCTATGTAGGAGAACAGTCTCTATTCTGCTCTGTGTCAGTGTGTATCATGGTCTCTGAGGACAGGTGTCAATCCATATCTGCCAAGTGACCATGTAGGGGAACAGTCTCTATTCTGCTCTGTGTCAGTGTGTATCATGGTCTCTGAGGACAGGTGTCAATCCATATCTGCCAAGTGACCCTATGTAGGAGGAACAGTCTCTATTCTGCTCTGTGTCAGTGTGTATCATGATCTCTGAGGACAGGTGTCAATCCATATCTGCCAAGTGACCCTATGTAGGGGGGACAGTCTCTATTCTGCTCTGTGTCAGTGTGTATCAGGGGCTCTGAGGACAGGTGTCAATCCATATCTGCCAAGTGACCCTATGTAGGAGGAACAGTCTCTATTCTGCTCTGTGTCAGTGTGTATCATGGTCTCTGAGGACAGGTGTCAATCCATATCTGCCACACTGACACAGTAGGGGAACAGTCTCTATTCTGCTCTGTGTCAGTGTGTATCATGGTCTCTGAGGACAGGTTTCAATCCATATCTGCCAAGTGACCCTATGTAGGAGGAACAGTCCCTATTCTGCTCTGTGTCAGTGTGTATCGGGGGCTCTGAGGACAGGTGTCAATCCATATCTGCCAAGTGACCCTAAGTAGGAGGAACAGTCCCTATTCTGCTCTGTGTCAGTGTGTATCGGGGGCTCTGAGGACAGGTGTCAATCCATATCTGCCAAGTGACCCTATTTAGGAGGAATAGTCTCTAATCTGCTCTGTGTCAGTGTGTATCATGATCTCTGAGGACAGGTGTCAATCCATATCTGCCAAGTGACCCTATGTAGGAGGAACAGTCTCTATTCTGCTCTGTGTCAGTGTGTATCATAATCTCTGAGGACAGGTGTCAATCCATATCTGCCAAGTGACCCTATGTAGGGGGAACAGTCTCTATTCTACTCTGTGTCAGTGTGTATCATGGTCTCTGAGGACAGGTGTCAATCCATATCTGCCAAGTGACCCTATGTAGGAGGAACAGTCTCTATTCTGCTCTGTGTCAGTGTGTATCATGATCTCTGAGGACAGGTGTCAATCCATATCTGCCAAGTGACCCCATGTAGGAGGAACAGTCTCTATTCTGCTCTGTGTCAGTGTGTATCAGGGGCTCTGAGGACAGGTGTCAATCCATATGTCAAGGTGTCAATATGTCATATGTCAGGTGTCAATCCATATTCATTGTGATTTAGGAATGTTAGGTGATTTCTGCCCTTTATGGATTAAGACCAGACTCTGCATCAACTGTGTAATTTTCCATGGGAGTTTTGCCATGGATCCCCCTCCGGCATGCCACAGTCCAGGTGTTAGTCCCCTTGAAACAACTTTTCCATCACTATTGTGGCCAGAAAGAGTCCCTGTGTGTTTTAAAATTTGCCTGCCCCTTGAAGTCTATGGTGGTTCGCCCGGTTCGCCAGTTCGCAAACATTTGCTGAAGTTCGCGTTCGCCGTTCGCGAACCGAAATTTTCGGGTTTGCGACATCACTATTCAGCACCAGTATTAAGACATCCCAATCCTTCCCATCCTTTTCTACTTGAGGTAGATGCATCAGAAACAGGTATAGGGGCTGTACTTTCTCAAAGACCTTCGGATGATCAACCTCTACATCCCTGTGGATTTTTTTCCAAGAAGTTAACGGAAAAGAAAAAAAGATATGATATCGAGGATAGGGAATTGTTGGCTATTATTTCTGCTCTTAAAGAATGGCGTCACTTGCTAGAAGGGTCACCCGTCCCTATTACCATTCTTACTGACCATAAGAACCTTTCTTATTTCGGTGAAGCCAAAAGAATGTCCGACAGGCAAATCAGGTGGTCCTTATTTTTAACTCGTTTCAATTACATTGTAACATCAAAAAATACTAAAGCTGATGCCCTATCCCACCAATATGAACATTTACCACCTCCCGAAACCCTATTTCCTCCATAATCCCTGCTGATCGCATAGTAGCCACTGTTCTTGCTAAAATCTCTTCAGGGTTGATGGAAGAACTATCCAAATTCCAGGATCGTACTTCATTGACTGTTCCCCAGGGAAAATCGTACGTGCCCTTAGCCTATCAAAAAAGAGTCCTATCCCTTGTTCATGACTCCAAACTGGCAGGGTATCCGGGAATGTCCCATCTGGTTCCACTTATCAAATTACCTTCTTCTTCCGAACTGGCTTCTTTTTTTATAAGGGAGGTGGTACGTTTACATGGCATACCCCAAGATATTGTTTCCGACAGGGGTCCGCAATTTGTTTCACGGTTCTGGAGGGCATTTTGTAAACAATTAGGTATCAACCTTAATCTTTCTTCTTCTTACCATCGCCATTCTGTTTCACATCAGAACATCAAGACGATTGGGTAGAGTTGCTGCCATGGGCTGAATTTGCCCATAATAATCAGGTGCACGAATCTACTCAACACAGCCCCTTTTTTTTTTTATCAATTATGGTTTTAAAAATAGAAAAAATCAGCGCTTAACTGCCACAGAATAAGTGAGAAGGCAGCACACCTAAAAGGGGAATCCCCTATGATCCCCTAAATACAAGAAATAAAAAGACAAAAGAAGGTAAGGGTGCGCCTGAATGAAATAAATATAACAAATATATAAAATAAGATAAATGAATAAAAGTCCAGAGCACTTATCAAATGTTCGTTATAGTAGTTTCTCCTTGTAGAGGTAGTAAATCTTTAGGACGTCAGACGGGGTTGGGACTTCACAATGATGTACTTGAATCCGGTGAGGTACGTATATAAAAGGAAAACAGAAAAAAGAAACAACTCCAATGGTACAGTATATCAATCACAATGTAAATATTGGAATGGTGTAAAAAGTCCTACTTACACTTTTTGGAGCTAAAATTTAGCTCCAATATATGCGCATGAAGTGGAATGATCCCCACTCAAGGATATGCAGAGTAGTGCTTTGATTGGAGAATTCTAGATCCGTATTCGGTGTTCCAATCAGTTTAACCCAAAATTAAGAGAATAAAAAAATAGTGCTCTCTGTTTGTAATATAAAATGGTGGTATATAGAAAATTACTTACACAGTATAGAGCAGATTTGTACTGCTCAGTGTAGACGCTTAGGTGGTATAATCCCCACCTCTGGATTCTTTCAATTCTTTGTAGATGTAGGTCAGGTGCAGGTATTTTACTAAAAAATAATAAAATAAATTAAGTATAAAGAAAATGGCAATAAAATATTTTATGCCAAATAAAATTCTTTATTAGAAATAAATAAAATAAATACTAATATCTAGACGCGTTTCGCCTCAAAAGGCTTCTTCAAGTAGATAATTATAAAGGAAAGCACACCTGACATACAAGGGTTTATATAACATACAGTACTTCTATGGAAATTTGAAATTCCCGCCAGAATGGCGTCATTGGAATATTATATATTTTGTGTATAAGCAAAATGAGAGTAAAAGGGTATATTTGTAAAATATAAGGGAGTATGGTATTTATATAAAAAGCAGAAATAAAAACGAGCATTTGAAACACTTAAACCAACATAAAACAAGCGATCACGTGACATGCGGATCTAACTACTTCCGCGTCACGTGGTGTTTGGATGGAACGCATGCGTTTCAACCAAGTGAAACGCATGCGTCATTATCACGTGACGCGCGGCCGAAATTGCTTCCGCGTCACGTGATAATGGGATGGAACACATGCGTTCCAACTCAGTGGAACGCATGTGTGACAGAGTGGGAGGGAGCACCTCCCTGCATAATCAGAAAAGGGGGAGGCACAGAAACGGAGCAGAAGGCTCCACATTGAAATATATATAGGCATGAATTTAAAGTGCTCATATTGAGCATATAACACATGTAATCAAATATAATCGATATGCACATATTAAACATATATATTATGAAAACAATATTACACATGAAGCCATATATAATCGATCTGCACATATTAAAAATAATTAAGAAAATTACAGTATATATATATACATGGTGAAAGGAGAAATTGTTATGAGGCTGATAGAAATTATTAATTGTAGTAGAATTTAAGCAAGATAGAACATATAAGAAACATTTAGTTAAAAGTAATAAAAAAACAATAATAATAATAAAAGATAAATAAATGAAAAATGGATAAGAATGGGTTTAAAAAAAGATGGTAACAAATATTAAAAAATATTAAAAATATAGGTCCAAATTGTATTATTCCAAAAAGTTGAAAAGGTCAAAATCAATGTTTAAACCTATAGGGGCAAGAGTTTTTAAATTGTATGCCCATTCCATTTCTTTTTTACCTAATATTTTCTTAATATCTCCCCCTCTCCACGGAATGCTACAAGTATCAATTCCAATACATTTGAGATATTTTGGATTTTTTCCATGTTGTAGGAAATGTTTCGAAACTGAGTGATTCTCATAGCCTTTTAGAATATTCCTACAGTGTTCAGCCAATCTTGTTTTAAGGTCTCTAGTGGTCATGCCCACATATTGAAGACCACAAGGGCATTCTAGGAGATAAATTACGTTTTTTGTGTTGCAGTGAATAAAGTGTTTTATTTGGTGTACTTTATGTGTTACTGTTGATGTAAATGATGTCGTTTTTGATTTAATGGTATCACTAGTCCGCTTACATACTATGCATCTGTTGCATTTAAAATAACCGCTAGGTTTAGTTAAAAAGGTGGAGGGACTAGGGGATAAGGTGCTCTGTTTTGTATAATTATTTGTAAGGATGGACTTAAAGCTGGGTGCCCCTCTAAATATAACTTGTGGTTTCTCAGGGATAATCCCAGATAAAGTCTCATCCTGTTTTAATATATGCCAATGTTTGTTTATAATTCTCTTCATAACATTGCTTTTGTTATTGAAGTCGAAAATAATTGGCAATACTGGGGCAATTTTAGTCTCTTTTTGATTTTTATATTCTAATAATTCAGATCTATTAGTAGCACTGATATTTTTTAATGTATTTTCTAAATTGCTTGTAGAATAATTTTTTTGAGCAAATTTATTAGACATCAATTTGGATTGTTCCTCAAAATCTTGCGTAAGGGAACAATTCCTGCGTAAACGAAGAAGTTGACTTTTGGGAATTCCTTGGAGCCAAGGTTTATGATGGCAACTGGATACATCAATAACATTATTGGTACAAACTTCTTTAAAAAAAGTTTTAGTATGAATATGATCATTGCTAATAAAAACCTCTAAGTCTAAAAAGTGAATGGAAGATTTGCTATAATCCCAGGTTAAAATAATACCTTTATCATTAGTATTGAGGTGTTGTAGAAATAAGTTCAGAGAGTTCTCAGGGCCATCCCAGATAAAAAACAAATCATCTATGTATCTAAAATAGGTGACCAGGTTTGTCTGCCAGCTATGCCCTCCAAAAATGGCAGTGGATTCCCAGTCTGCCATAAATAGGTTGGCATAGCTGGGTGCAAACCTGGTCCCCATGGCAGTGCCCTGTATTTGTAAGTAAAAAGAGTCTAAAAACCAGAAAAAGTTATTTTTTAAAATAATATTAATATCTTGAATGATAAAATCAATCTGATGGTCAGGGATGTTTTTCTCCGCTTTTAAAATATTTTCTACTGCTTGACAGCCTTGATCGTGACGGATAATAGTATATAGAGATTGTACATCACAAGTTACTAAAATATATGTGTTTTTCCATGTAAAATTATTTAAAAATCGCAGTAAAGTCATAGAGTCTTTTAAATATGACTTTGTACGTTTCACTGAGGGCTGTAAAAGAATGTCTAGGTATTCTGATAAATTGGATAAAATAGACTTAATCCCTGAGACAATAGGCCTCCCAGGAGGGTTTGTAATATTCTTATGAATTTTTGGTAGGAAATATATAACAGGGATGATAGGATGGGATATATTCAAATATTCAAATTCTTGTTTGGTTAAAATATTTTGTTCACGACCCTTAATTAAAAAGGACGTTAAAACTTGTTGGATTTTTGATGTTGGGTCATGTGTTAATTTTTCATAGACTGTACAATCATTTAGTTGTCTCATAGCCTCTTTGATATACATGTCTTTAGTTAAAATAACAATACCTCCCCCTTTATCTGCAGATTTTATAACAATATTTTTGTCTTTTTGGAGTTGTTGTAATGCTGTACGTTCTGCTTGTGTAAGGTTATCTTGGTCGTATTTATTTTTCTGAATTTTCTCTAGGTCTTTAGTCACTAATTTTTCAAAAACTTCTAAAGGACCTGATTTAAAGCTGGAAGGAAAGAAAGTCGAATTTTTCTTTAAAGAAGTGGAAATAACTTTCTGTGATCCTATCAATGGGATAGCTGTAGATTGTGAATTGGAGATTTCTGCATATTTGTGAGCAAAAAATCTTTTTAAGGTGGCTTTTCTAACAAACTTGTTAATATCTATAAAAGCTTTAAAAGGTTTAAAAGGATTTGTAGGAGCAAACTTTAGGCCCTTAGTTAGGACAGATATTTGGGTGGATGTTAATACCTTTTGGGATAAATTAAAAATTCCAAGATCTTTTTCATTTTGTTTGGTTAATGATTGTCTAACCTTTCTCTTTTGGAGTCTTCTACCACTTCTCCTTCCTCTAAATTTAAACTTCGTTTTTTGGTTTTTGTAGGGTGTGGCGTTAGTGCATAGGCGTTGTTTTGTGTACTTAATTCTAAAAAATAGTCGTCGTTATCTGTTTCTGAATCCACAGATAACAGTTGATACCTGTTGTTGTGAACATAACTTGGGGGAGTTCTTTGTACTTCAAATTGTCTTTGTGCATATCTTGGTCTTTGGATTTTTGGTGTAGTATTCCTTTCATTCTGGTATAAACCAGGGGAGTGATGAGTATTATTAGTGTGATTAATGGTATTGTGTATAACTGGGGGTGACTTGTGCTGATGGTGGGGTAGGTGTCTTGGTTGAGTTTGATAATTGTGGTATTTACTGACAGCTTGTGATCGATTAGAGGGATAGTTTCATGATGAGGTAAAAGATAGTTTTCTTATGGGGGGTGAGAGGGATATTGGCTTTCTCTTCTAGGCAAACGGTGATGGTGTATTTTGGATATTTGGTCATTTTGGTAGGTCATAGAGGATGAGTAAGGTCTATTATCTGAAATATTTCTTTTGTGGTAGGAACGAACCTGATTATTGGAGAAGTCTTGTTTATCTCGAATATATTTCTTTACCTTGATGTGTTTTGTGTCCATTTCTACTTTTTCAATCTTATTTTGGATAAGAATGGAATTTTGTTTAAAAACTTGTGTTTCAGTAAATGTTGACATTTTGTCTTTTAGTTTTAGAAAAGCCACCTTAAAAAGATTTTTTGCTCACAAAGATGCAGAAATCTCCAATTCACAATCTACAGCTATCCCATTGATAGGATCACAGAAAGTTATTTCCACTTCTTTAAAGAAAAATTCGACTTTCTTTCCTTCCAGCTTTAAATCAGGTCCTTTAGAAGTTTTTGAAAAATTAGTGACTAAAGACCTAGAGAAAATTCAGAAAAATAAATACGACCAAGATAACCTTACACAAGCAGAACGTACAGCATTACAACAACTCCAAAAAGACGAAAATATTGTTATAAAATCTGCAGATAAAGGGGGAGGTATTGTTATTTTAACTAAAGACATGTATATCAAAGAGGCTATGAGACAACTAAATGATTGTACAGTCTATGAAAAATTAACACATGACCCAACATCAAAAATCCAACAAGTTTTAACGTCCTTTTTAATTAAGGGTCGTGAACAAAATATTTTAACCAAACAAGAATTTGAATATTTGAATATATCCCATCCTATCATCCCTGTTATATATTTCCTACCAAAAATTCATAAGAATATTACAAACCCTCCTGGGAGGCCTATTGTCTCAGGGATTAAGTCTATTTTATCCAATTTATCAGAATACCTAGACATTCTTTTACAGCCCTCAGTGAAACGTACAAAGTCATATTTAAAAGACTCTATGACTTTACTGCGATTTTTAAATAATTTTACATGGAAAAACACATATATTTTAGTAACTTGTGATGTACAATCTCTATATACTATTATCCGTCACGATCAAGGCTGTCAAGCAGTAGAAAATATTTTAAAAGCGGAGAAAAACATCCCTGACCATCAGATTGATTTTATCATTCAAGGTATTAATATTATTTTAAAAAATAATTTTTTCTGGTTTTTAGACTCTTTTTACTTACAAATACAGGGCACTGCCATGGGGACCAGGTTTGCACCCAGCTATGCCAACCTATTTATGGCAGACTGGGAATCCACTGCCATTTTTGGAGGGCATAGCTGGCAGACAATCCTGGTCACCTATTTTAGATACATAGATGATTTGTTTTTTATCTGGGATGGCCCTGAGAACTCTCTGAACTTATTTCTACAACACCTCAATACTAATGATAAAGGTATTATTTTAACCTGGGATTATAGCAAATCTTCCATTCACTTTTTAGACTTAGAGGTTTTTATTAGCAATGATCACATTCATACTAAAACTTTTTTTAAAGAAGTTTGTACCAATAATGTTATTGATGTATCCAGTTGCCATCATAAACATTGGCTCCAAGGAATTCCCAAAAGTCAACTTCTTTGTTTACGCAGGAATTGTTCCCTTACGCAAGATTTTGAGGAACAATCCAAATTGATGTCTAATAAATTTGCTCAAAAAAATTATTCTACAAGCAATTTAGAAAATACATTAAAAAATATCAGTGCTACTAATAGATCTGAATTATTAGAATATAAAAATCAAAAAGAGACCAAAATTGCCCCAGTATTGCCAATTATTTTCGACTTCAATAACAAAAGCAATGTTATGAAGAGAATTATAAACAAACATTGGCATATATTAAAACAGGATGAGACTTTATCTGGGATTATCCCTGAGAAACCACAAGTTATATTTAGAGGGGCACCCAGCTTTAAGTCCATCCTTACAAATAATTATACAAAACAGAGCACCTTATCCCCTAGTCCCTCCACCTTTTTAACTAAACCTAGCGGTTATTTTAAATGCAACAGATGCATAGTATGTAAGCGGACTAGTGATACCATTAAATCAAAAACGACATCATTTACATCAACAGTAACACATAAAGTACACCAAATAAAACACTTTATTCACTGCAACACAAAAAACGTAATTTATCTCCTAGAATGCCCTTGTGGTCTTCAATATGTGGGCATGACCACTAGAGACCTTAAAACAAGATTGGCTGAACACTGTAGGAATATTCTAAAAGGCTATGAGAATCACTCAGTTTCGAAACATTTCCTACAACATGGAAAAAATCCAAAATATCTCAAATGTATTGGAATTGATACTTGTAGCATTCCGTGGAGAGGGGGAGATATTAAGAAAATATTAGGTAAAAAAGAAATGGAATGGGCATACAATTTAAAAACTCTTGCCCCTATAGGTTTAAACATTGATTTTGACCTTTTCAACTTTTTGGAATAATACAATTTGGACCTATATTTTTAATATTTTTTAATATTTGTTACCATCTTTTTTTAAACCCATTCTTATCCATTTTTCATTTATTTATCTTTTATTATTATTATTGGTTTTTTATTACTTTTAACTAAATGTTTCTTATATGTTCTATCTTGCTTAAATTCTACTACAATTAATAATTTCTATCAGCCTCATAACAATTTCTCCTTTCACATGTATATATATATACTGTAATTTTCTTAATTATTTTTAATATGTGCAGATCGATTATATATGGCTTCATGTGTTATATTGTTTTCATAATATATATGTTTAATATGTGCATATTGATTATATTTGATTACATGTGTTATATGCTCAATATGAGCACTTTAAATTCATGCCTATATATATTTCAATGTGGAGCCTTCTGCTCCGTTTCTGTGCCTCCCCCTTTTCTGATTATGCAGGGAGGTGCTCCCTCCCACTCTGTCACACATGCGTTCCACTGAGTTGGAACGCATATGTTCCATCCCATTATCACGTGACGCGGAAGCAATTTCGGCCGCACGTCACGTGATAATGACGCATGCGTTTCACTTGGTTGAAACGCATGCGTTCCATCCAAACACCACGTGACGCGGAAGTAGTTAGATCCGCATGTCACGTGATCGCTGGTTTTATGTTGGTTTAAGTGTTTCAAATGCTCGTTTTTATTTCTGCTTTTTATATAAATACCATACTCCCTTATATTTTACAAATATACCCTTTTACTCTCATTTTGCTTATACACAAAATATATAATATTCCAATGACGTCATTCTGGCGGGAATTTCAAATTTCCATAGAAGTACTGTATGTTATATAAACCCTTGTATGTCAGGTGTGCTTTCCTTTATAATTATCTACTTGAAGAAGCCTTTTGAGGCGAAACGCGTCTAGATATTAGTATTTATTTTATTTATTTCTAATAAAGAATTTTATTTGGCATAAAATATTTTATTGCCATTTTCTTTATACTTAATTTATTGTATTATTTTTTAATAAAATACCTGCACCTGACCTACATCTACAAAGAATTGAAAGAATCCAGAGGTGGGGATTATACCACCTAAGCGTCTACACTGAGCAGTACAAATCTGCTCTATACTGTGTAAGTAATTTTCTATATACCACCATTTTATATTACAAACAGAGAGCACTATTTTTTTATTCTTTTAATTTTGGGTTAAACTGATTGGAACACCGAATACGGATCTAGAATTCTCCAATCAAAGCACTACTCTGCATATCCTTGAGTGGGGATCATTCCACTTCATGCGCATATATTGGAGCTAAATTTTAGCTCCAAAAAGTGTAAGTAGGACTATTTACACCATTCCAATATTTACATTGTGATTGATATACTGTACCATTGGAGTTGTTTCTTTTTTCTGTTTTCCTTTTATATACGTACCTCACCGGATTCAAGTACATCATTGTGAAGTCCCAACCCCGTCTGACGTCCTAAAGATTTACTACCTCTACAAGGAGAAACTACTATAACGAACATTTGATAAGTGCTCTGGACTTTTATTCATTTATCTTATTTTATATATTTGTTATAATTATGGTTTTAACCCTAAATTGTCCGTTTGCAGGAGCCTTAGTGTGGTTCTTGTTGGTTCCTCTAGTGCTTATTATATTCTTAAGTGTTTTTCTTGGTATTTGACTATTGGCTTTCCATTTTTGACTATTCTGCTCTCTGGTTATCCGTATTTTGGCTTGGTTATATCGTTTGTCCGTCTTCTGTACTCCCTTGACCTCTGGCTATCCCTTTGACTACACTAAGACGTTAGTCCGGCCACTCTAAGGTTCGGTATACGTCTTCCTCTGGGTTATACTCTGTGTGAAGGGGTCACTATCGTGACAGAAGCAAGCCGAGTTCAGTGGGAAGGAGAAGCAGCAAAGTCAAAACAGTCCAAATTCAGTAACAGGTAGGAGAAACAGGAACAAGCTTGATTATAGAGTACAGGAACCACAATAATCTGGCAAAGGTACAGAGACAAGAAGTGGCTTATATAGGCCAAGAACCAAACACCTGACCAGACACCTTTGAAGAGAGTTGTCACTGATATCACTGCTTGTAGAGTCAAGGTTATCAGATCTCAGGTAAACTTGCAAAAGGCAGGCTGGTGGAGATTTAGCAGCATGTAAACCAGGGTTCAAAACCCAGCAGAGTCAGTTCCTCACACATAAGACACTACTATGAAAGCGATTTGAGCCTGTCCTTCTGAGATTCTAATCCATGTGAGTTTGATCAGTTAAGACATCACTTTATTTTATGATATTTTGTGGATTTACTTTTCTGTTTCCCTGCATGTATTATATGTACAATTCAAGTCTGAAACCCTATTTGGGGCAAGTGTATATAGTATATTTTTTACAGAGCACTCCACTCATTTGATTAGTATAGTCTGAACATTATATCCAGATCACTAAACTCACTCTGGTTCATCACGATATTTAGTGGGGGTAAGAGAAAACCCACTAGAGTGTGTAGCGCACTTTACACAGTAATTATCAATTTGTGCATTCCTCATCAGAACCTGCTGTGTGTGTAATCCTGAGAAGATTTTAGGTGACCAAATATAGAGAATTTATAAATTCCTGTAAATTATTATTTGCTCTTAAACCTAGATCTTATCCTACTGATAGGATCAAGGTTTGTTCAGTTATGTCTTTTCTTAGAGGAGAACCAATGGCTTGGGCTCATAGTTTTTTTTTAAAATAATGATCCTATTCTTGCCTCCGTTGATGAATTTTTTGATGCTATGTCTTTGTTATTTGAAGATCCAAAAAAACAGGCAACAGCTAACCTTTCTATTAGAACACTTCATCAGGGAAAAGACAAGTAGAACATTATATCTCTGAGTTTAAAAGATGGGCAATTGAAACTCAATGGAATGATATTGCCCTTAGGAATCAGTTCAGATTAGGCTTATCTGATTTGGTTAAAGATAAACTTTCAAGAACTGATCTCCCTGCCACTTTAAATGGATTAATTCAACTGTCAATTAATCTTGATAGAAGAATTCATGAACGTAAGGAAGAAAATAATTTGTCATCTTCTTGGAGAACTTCATCTGCGACTTCTAAAATCTATGATAAAGTCAAGAGTCATGAACCTATGTAAATGGGAATGATGAAGGGTCCGCTGTCAAATGAAGAGAACTCTAGAAGGCGACACTTGAACTTATGCTTGTATTGTACCTCTTCTGATCATATTCTAGACAACTGTCCTAGTCTTAGATGCCTCAAAGGAGGTAAGAAAATCTCTCATCCTGTTATCTTAAAAATGTCCCCTATTGATTCATGTCTTCAGGCCCAATTAAAGAGGAAACCATTCCTTTAAGAATGATTATTGATCATAATCACTCAGAATTTATTGTATTTGCTATAGTCAAATCACCAAATTGTTCCTTAATTTTAGGTCTTAAATGGTTAAAAAGTCATAATCCCAAAATTCAATGGTCTTCTCTCTCTGTCAAAATTATTATGAAGATATCCGTTTTCAACATATTCCTATACTGCAAACTACCGAAGAAGTTTATATCCCTAATTGTTATATGGAGTTTAAATATGTCTTTAACAAAAAAGAAGCTGGGACTCTTCCTCCTCATAGGATTTATGACTGCCCAATTGATCTGATTCCTGGATCAAGTGTACCATTTGGCCATGTTTATCCTCTATCTGAGGCTGAATTAAAGATCTTAAGGGACCACTACAGTGCCAGGAAAACATACTCTCTCCCGCCCGGCTCTGGGGAGAGGAAAGCGGTTAAACTTACCTTTTTTCCAGCGCCGGGCGGGGAGCTCTCCTCCTCCTCTCCGCCTCCGATCCTCCTCTTCTGCTGAATGCGCACGCGTGGCAAGAGCTGCGTGCGCATTCAGCCAGTCTCATAGGAAAGCATTCATAATGCTTTCCTATGGATGCTGGCGTTTTCTCACTGTGATTTTCACAGTGAGAATCACTCAAGCGCCTACAGCGGCTGTCAATGAGGATTTGGAGGATGGATTAACCCATTTATAAACATAGCAGTTTCTCTGAAACTGCTATGATTATAAAAAAATGGGTTAATCCTAGAGGGACCTGGCACCCAGACCACTTCATTAAGCTGAAGTGGTCTGGGTGCCTAGAGTGGTCCTTTAAGAGACTACCTAGAAGAAAATCCCCTGCCTCGGGGATGTTCTTCGTTAGAAACAAGGGTAAAACTATAAGACCTATTATTGATTACAGAGAACTAAACAAAAGAACCATTAAAAACTGCTATCCACTACCTTTGATTCCTGAACTTATTGAAAGATTAAGAACTGCTAAGATCTACACTAAAATCAATTTGAGAGGTGCTTATAACTTAATACGCATTTAAAAAGGACACGAATGGAAAACCGATTTCCGTACTAGATATGACTTATTTGAATACCGTTTCATGCCTTTTGGGCTTTGTAGTAACAATGAAAAATTGAAGTGCGCTGTGCCTTTACGACTCAAAACAGTGAAAATAATTTGTGCAATATTGTGCAAATAAAGTGTGCGACTAACTTCATACAAATATATACATACAAATTGTGCAAAAATTGTTTCTTTGTGCAACCAATTATGGGCTTTGTAGTGCCCCTGCAACTTTTCAACATTTCATTAATGATATTTTTAAAGATGTATTGGATTATTGCGTAATCATTTATTTGGATGATATTTTGAGCTACTCAAACAATATTCTTGATCATCAAATGGGTCTTATCCAGACTAAGACTAAGAACATATAGTCTCTATGCCAAACATGAAAAGTTTTGCTAACTTCTATAGGAAGTTCATAAAAAAAAAATTCCGCAATAGTACGACCTTTAAACCAACTTACTGGATAATAACAAGGAAAATAATGAATTTTTTATTCAATTAAAAAATAAGTTTACAACTGCTCCCATCTTAAAGATGCCTAATCCTGCTTTGCCCTATATCCTCGAAGTAGACACTTCTGATGAAGCTTTAGGAGTCGTCTTATCTCAACAAGAAAATGTACAACTTCCTCTTCATCCAGTGGCTTTTTTTCTCTCGTACCTTGACTTCTCCTGAACGTAATTATCCTATAGGAGAGAAAAGATTATTAGGAATCAAGTGTTACGCTACTTGGGGTGATTTGGATTAGAACTCAACTGCAGCTTGTAAAACTCCCTAATTACAATTGTGAAGAAACTGAGAATCTTTAAAATATCAATACTGTAGCTTTAAGAAAAGAGGGAATCGCTGGTAACTTGATTCAAACAAAGTTTTAATAAGTGTTAAACATAAATGAATTGCATTTAGGCAATAATCCAATAGCAAGAAGTGCAAGTAATCAACAACACAAAGTTCATTAATAAGTATTTCCTCAGAGATGCATTAAGTAACATTCTTTAAGTTCATGAGAATAATCTTCAATAGAAACATTAAACAAGTAGCTGAGAATATTTGCAAAGCAAGAACAGTTCATAGTTAATAAGCATGATGGGAGTTGTCCTCCATATAATTAGTAGCTTGAAGCAATGAAGATTTGAGTAAGCAAGCATTAGTTCATTATTAAATGATATTGTAGACAAATAGCTGAAAGATATACTTAAGGTTATTCGGAGTAGTCCTCCAATAGTTCAGGGATATGGTCCACTTGTAAAGTAAGTGAGTTTACGTTCTCCAGTAATCCTCTATGAAATGAAGCATACTTGTCTTAGTCCAGAAGGCTAGGACGACTTCAGAGTTTGTAGAGCCGGCGTGACCCAGGAGCCGGCATGCATATTCGGAAGTAGGACCCACATTGCCAGAGCCTGTGGAGAGATAAGTCTGGCGGAAGTAGCTCCCAGTATCACCAAGCACCCTCTCTCTGGCGCGGTCTCCCTAAATACCATTAGAGCCGCGTCAGAGGGGGGCGGGGTCCGGCTCCGCACAGCGGAGTGCCAAACCGGAAGTGTTAACGCATGACAGGACCCCCCACCTAAGGAGCACACTCCGGGTGCTATTACCTTGGTTTTTGAGGGTATATCCTGTGAAAGGCAGTAATCAACTTCTTTGCATGTATTTCAGAGGAATTCTCCCAGGTGTTATCTTCTTCTCCATAACCCTTCCATTTAATAAGGTATTGTAAGTTACCTCTATGAAGTCTGGAGTCAAGAATTTTCTCTATTTCATATTCCAATTCTCCTTGTACTTCAATGGGGTCAAGCTTCCACATGTGTTCCCTATGAAAGGGATCTGGGAGAAAAGACATGGAAAACAGGATGCAGTTTAAGTGAAGGAGGAAGTTTCAATTTCACAGCATTTTCATTAATAGTGGATTCAATTTGAAAAGGTTCAAGAAAAAGAGGACTTAGTTTCTTAGAAGGATGGTTAGTAGAAATATTTTTTGAAGATAGCCAAAGTGTCACCAATTTTATATTTAGGAGGAGCTCTCCTTTTAACATCATAATTCCATTTATGTAAGGTCATAGAACGTTCAAGATTTTTCTTTAATTGCTTGAACAATGAGGACATTTCTATATTTTGAATAGAAACCATTGGATTTGAAGTTGTCTTGGGATCTTCAGGAAACAAGGAGGGATGGAATCCATAATTTGAAAAGAATGGAGTCATTTTGCTGCTTGAATGTATGGAGTTATTATAGGCAAATTCAGCCATGAGTAACCAATTACTCCAGTCATCTTGTAAATATGTACAGTAACAACAAAGATATTGTTCCAGACATTAATTGACTCGTTCTGTTTGACCATTTGTTTGGGGATGGTATGCTGAAGAGAGTTTACGTTGGTTTTGAAGTAAAGTACACATTTCCTTCGAAAAACGTGAAGTAAATTGAGAACCTCTGTCTGAGATTATTTCCTATTGGAATCCATGTAATTTGATTATATTGTCAATGAAAACTTTGGAAAGTTCAGAGGATGAGGGTAACTTTTTCAAAGGAATAAAATGTTGTTTGAATATATTGAGGAAGTTTTCTTTTCTTGCGAAGGATTGCACGGAATTCTAGGAAGAGCATCAGCTTTTTTGTTACGAGATCCAGGTCTTAATTTTTTCTGACCTAATTGAAGTATAGGAATCCGTAGGAGGCAATTGTCCTTACAATACACTGAGTCAAAGGTGAGAGAAAAGGGAGTCCAATGAATGAAGGGATTATGAGTTTGTAACCAGTTGATACCCAAGATGATTGGAAAAAGAGAATATTTTATTATGTCAAAAACAAGAAATTCGGAATGGTTGTTATTGACAATGGTCCTAATAGGAATAGTTTCATTTTTTATAGGACCAGAGGGGATTAAAGATCCATCAATAACTCTGATGGAAACAAAAGATGCTTTTTTCACATAAGGAATTTTATTGGTTTCAACAAACGAAGAATCTATGAATATTCCCGTAGCTCCAGAATCAATAATAGCTTCAGTCTTGATTCTTTCTTTGTCCCACTGTAAAATTAAAGGTACAGCAAACTGATGAGAGCAGGAAGGGGAAGAGTTTTCAGAATTGAGGTATTCATTTTAAGCTTTCCTCCTTTAGCGCGTTTTAGTAGAGGACATTCTTGTAAAAGATGTTCCTTAGAAGCACAATACATACAGAGATTTAAATTTCGCCTTCTTGTTTTTTCTTCTGTAGACAAAGGTCTCCTAATAAACCCAACTTCCATAGGTTCACTTGGTAGCAAGGGTTTATTAGGCATGCGCAAAGGTGGACTGGGTTTTTTCCAATGTGAATTAGAGAGAGCCTTTTCAGCTTTACGTACTCTGATTCTTCTATCTATACTGATGGAAAGTTGAATTAATGTATCAAGCGTTGGAGGAAGAGTGGTTCTAGATAATTCATCTTTAACTGGTTCAGACAATCCTAAACGGAACTGATTACATAGAGCTATATCATTCCATTGGGTTTCTGAAGCCCATCTTTTGAACTCAGCTATATAATCCTCCACAGGACGATTTCTTTGTTGTAATGATCTAATAGTATGATTAGCTGTAGCTTGTTTATTAGGGTCCTCATAAAGTAGTGACATTGCTTCAATAAAATTATCCAAAGAATCCAAAATAGGATCTTAATTTTCCAGAAATGAATGTGCCCGGGACATGGGTTCACCCCTTAAATAGGAAATTATTGAACAGACCTTAATCCTGTCTGTGGGGTAAGCCCTGGGTTTGAGAGTAAACAATAATTTGCATGAATTAAAAAATTCTCTATACTTGGAGCGATCTCCATAAATATTTTCGGGATTGCAGAAAGCAGGGTCACTTGAAGTATGTGTAACTTTATTTTGCATTTCTCTAATATAAGAAAGAAGTCTCTCATTAGCAATTTGCAAATCCTGCATGCCTTATGTGAGTATTTCAACCCTGTGGGTTAAAGAGGTCATTTGGGAATTTACATCTGCTGGTTCCATTTTTTGTGGCTTGGTGATTCTGTTACACTACTTGGGTGATTTGGATTGGAACTCAACTGCAGCTTGTAAAACTCCCTGGTGTGCATAGTCGGAAGTAGGACCCACATTGCCAGAGCCTGTGGAGAGGTAAGTCTGGCGGAAGTAGCTCCCACTATCACCAAGCAACCTCTGTCGCGGTCTCCCTAAATACCATTAGAGCCGCGTGAGAGGGGGGCGGGATCCGGCTCCGCACAGCGGAGTGCCGAACCCGGAAGTGTTACCGCATGACATCAAGGCAGCTTTCAAAAATTGGTGCCACTTATTAGAAGGTCAAGAAACTCCTATAATAGCTTTAACAGTGCGACCGGGCCCCCTGTGATGACATCACAAGCTGGGAGGAAGTAACACTGAGAGCCGCGCGGGAGGAAGCAGAGGGAGTCAGAGTGGGAACTCTGACTCCCATCCACCTGAGCCACCACTGGACCCCAGGGAAAATCACCCTCCTGCACCTAAAAGGTAGGAAACAGGAGGGTGACAAACATGTTGTGTGTGTGTGTGTTTGTATGTATGTGTGTCTGTATGTGTGCCTGTCTGTCTGTATGTGTGTGTGTGTCTGTATGTGTGCCTGTCTGTTTGTATGTATGTGTCTGTGTGCCTGTATGTGTGCCTGACTGTTTGTATGTATGTGTCTGTGTGTCTGTCTGTTTGTATGTGTCTGTGTGCCTGTCTGTGTGTCGGTCTGTATGTATGTGTCTGTGTGTGTGTGTGTGTGTGTGTGTCTGTATGTATATATGTGGGCCTGTCTGTTTGTATGTATGTGTATGTGTCTATGTGTGCGTGTGTTTCTCTATGTACGTGTGTGTGTCTGTCGGGGGCCCACAGATCATTTTCGCACTGGGGCCCCATGTTTTTTTGTGTATGCCACTGGTCTGGAGTGTCCCTTTTAAGGAGTGTGAATGCATTGTGGGTTGTGTATAAAATGTTTCTTTCTTTATTTATTTATTTTTCAGAATTTTCTGACCACACTAGTTTCCTATGTGTAAAGTCTCTCTAAAACTCTTTATATATCGGCATATATTTTACTGGTCCTGCCAGATGGAGCTTGCTGTCATACAATATTGTGGTGGGGAGATTTGACATTCCACCTCTTTTTTTTTCATGGTATATTTTGCTTTTATTGTTCAGCCATTTTAGCACAAATTTCTTTTGTTTGTGGTATGTTGTTTTTGTGTTTTTTACACATGCAAATTGCACTTTAGCAGTTTATTTTATAACCTTTGTGTGTGCTACTGTAATATATTCACTAAATTGTGCTCAGCTATATCTCATGAGTACAGACTGACCACCTTTGGATACCCTTGTCAAGTTTTGTGAAAACACAGGGCTGAATTTATATACTGCCCAGTGCAGTTTTTATGAAAAATGGCAAATTAAAGATGTATCTATGGTACACTTTGGCGCATTTAGCACATATTGAAATTACTCAAAAATGCATACTGTTTGCAACATCTCCTGAGCACAACAACAACCCATCCAGTGGACAGAGCCACTAATTTTTACTGAGAAAAAAAACACACACAAAAAAGGCACCTGATAAAAGTGCCAGAGAGGAACATTTAGGTTTAACAAATGGGGCAAAATTAACAAAATTAAAACTCAACAAAAAGGCGGAAATAGATCAGCAACACTCTTCACACTGTACACGGTCCCTATTGTCCCTTTCTATTCACAACAATGTGCTGTCTGAAGCTTCACTTCACTGGTGGAAACCAGAATGCAGAGCAGATGGGTGCCATCTTTACAACGTTGGAGTTACATCGTCTGTAAACAATTTCACCTCTTAAGGTAAGACAGTGCCCAGGACCTCCGGGCATCAAAAAACCATCATCTCAATGTAGAGTTCCTTTAATGATAACAAGAAACATATGTAGAGTGAAACTGGTTTTTTTTTGAAAACCTGCCTGGCACTTATTATTACAATCATAAATCTTCAATATACTGTGTATATTTTTACAGAATCAGCGGCTACACACTAGTGTGTTTCACCAAAAACAAGAAGACACATCAAGTGAAAAAAGAAAGTGAAAGTAATTAGTGAATACGTTAAAGAGCATCTTAAGTCTAAATTATCTCTTTTAGTCAAAATTTGGAAAAATATCCACCTGTCCACCTGAAGAACTTGCAGGTTGGCTGCCTGCCAATCATACAGGCTAGATGAAACTAATAAGAGAAAGGCTGCGCACACAAGTAGAAATAAAGTCCAATGTAAAGGAAAGTCCCAATGTTTTATCCTTACAGATGGTCTTTGCTAATGACGTCTTCTCTTAATGTAGCGGTTCCACTTATATGAAAGAAAAAAGAGGAGAGAGAAGGGCGACCAATAGTGTAGTATATAAAATTCTGGTGTGAACATAAAAGAATAATGATATAGAACTCACATTTGCCAGAGCTATTGTCCTAGCTCTGGGTTAAGGCGCATACAGCGGTTTAATCCCCGCTTGTAGGATTTAAATGGGTTCCTCTCTGTGATGGGTGTCCAATTCTCGGAATAAAAAAAAACAGCCGATAGTGCTCACTGTATAGCAATATGGATAAAATAATAAAAGAATGTACTTACAAAGCAGGAGCAGATTTACTGCTCCGTGATGACAGCTTGGGTGGATTGATCCCCACCTAGGATTTCTTTAAGTATAGGAAGCTTCCAGGGATTCTCAAGGTTTTTTTTAAAACCAGTAAAAAAAGATAAAATAATTAAAAAGGCCAGGGTAATAAAAAAGGAAAATTATGTGTCTATAAAAAAGATTATTGGTACAAACAAATAACCAAAAATACTTTAATATATAAAAGAACACAATAATTGAATTTCCATAACGCGTTTCGTCAGAGACTTTTTCAAATGGAATAACCTGTAATACCTGGCTTGATAATGTTATATAGGAGCATAACTAATTTACATTTGGTGCCAAAATTGGTCCGTCCAATCAGAAATAGAAGCATATATAAAAACTTTAAAACATAATTATACCTTTATCAGTACATTGTCTGCTATTTTATAACACATTCCTGATATTTATAATTAAAAAACGAGGGTGGGAAAGTGTAATTTGATACGTTTTAAAATAGTCACATGGCGTGCGGCACTTCCGCTTTTCGGAAGTCTAGCCGCAATGCCACATGGGAAATGTAGTTTAAAATGGTCGCGGTCGGTGGGCGCATAATAAAATGAAAATCTATAGTGCCAGATTGGCACAATGGTTCCCATGAAACATAGGGAAACCTAAAACATAGAAAAAGGAAAGGCACTAATATAATACTAAATATAATGCCTAAATCTATGTACAGATTAATCGGCACTTCCGCAAACCGGAAGTTGGAGCCGAAGTGCCTGATGGGAAATGTAGTACAGGCTAATTATTAATACAAAATAGAATTTCTGGAAGATAATATAGTGGGGCATAAAGTAAAACCGAAGTGCCTAATGTGAAGTATAATTAGGACTAATAATTTACTAAGAAAAATAAAAAATAAATAATAATCTACTATAAAAAATAAAAAATAAAATTTGAATACTTTAAAAGGTACAACAATAAAAACCTAAAGTGCAAACATGATATTAAAAAATATTTGCATAATCAGAGAGGGTATTAAAAGCAACATTTAAAATATAAGAAATACAAACATCATTTTATATCTATTTTCATAAGAAATTGAATAGATCAAAATCTGCATTAAGACCATGGGGTATAAGGGTCTTGAGTTTATACACCCATTCCATCTCTGTTTTACCAAGCAGCTTTTTAAGATCACCTCCACGCCAGGAGATAGAACATTTTTTTATACCTATACATTTTAGTAGGCGTGGATCTTTGTTGTGTATAATAAAATGTTTGGATACTGTATGGTTTAAGTACCCATTTTTGATATTTCTGCAGTGTTCACTTAGCCTTATCTTTAAGCACCTTGTGGTCATCCCCACATATTGGAGGCCACATGGACACTCAAGCAGATAGATAAAATTTTTCGTATTACAACAAATAAAATCATAAATATTGTACACTCTTTTTGTTTGGTTAGACATAAAATTTGTGACTTTAGATGGAGTAGAATGATCTGTGGTTTTACATACAATACACTGTTTACATTTGTAAAAACCTTTTGTCTGAGGAAAAAAGGATACATTTTTTTGGGGAGATTGTTTAGTAAAATTAGTAGTTTTACTAAACAATCTCCCCCAAAAAATGTATCCTTTTTTCCTCAGACAAAAGGTTTTTACAAATGTAAATGCAGCCTTTCTCTTATTAGTTTCATCCATCCAGTTCTAATGGGTCTGAGGGATCCCCTTTTAAGGTTGCTGCCTATAAGTTATCTAGCGCTGTCTCATTTCCATCTTTTTGAGAGCAGGCTATATGGGGAGCACTGTTTCAGTGCTCTCTGCAGAGTCCTAGTGCCCTAAGTGTAGCAAGTCTACTGCTATGCCATTTGGGAACAGTTCGCTGGTGTCCCCAAAAGCAGGACACCAGAGAACAAACCTGGGACAGTTGGGAAGCCTGGATCTATTACTCAATTTATGGATCTTCAGGAACTGCTTTATTAGTGACTTGATTTGTCTTTCTGCTGCATATGAATGATGCTTACTTCAGAGTAGTACTTTTTTTATTTGGTGCCCTGCATAATGGCAAAATGATGTGTCCATGAAAACTGGGTGGATTTGGCATTCTTAGCAGGTTTTGTTCTTTCAAAACTATTAACTTAACTTTTAATTTTCGCAAATAAAATCAAAATAGCAGAACTGAGGCTAAAATAGCCAAACTGCGTTGGAGAATGTGCAAAATCATTTTGTGCTTGTGCCATGGCATATAACATTTTAAAGTACATTTGGGAATAAAAGTTCACAGAATCTGGCCAAATTTTTTCAGGTTTTGGGTACATAAATGTGTAAGATAATTTCTTTCACAAGACCTAAACTGTGCTAAAACGCAGAGTTTGTGTTCATCATTATAAAAAGAGTAAAATACTATAAAGGTCATCGTGTGACACCCTAGGCCTAGGTAATTCGGTGTAAGACAATAATTGGCATGTCATTTTGTACATTGCATAAGCTAACTTAAAATAAAAGGGTTGACATTATGTTCTGGTTTCAAAATAATTATCGATTTGTTAACAATTTTCCACACCCTGATTTAAAAGGTGAGGGTGCGGCTTTTAAGTCTCTCCCTTCTTACAATTAGATTCTATTCCAAACTACAATTATTCTTATTAAACATAACCACCTTTAATGATAGGTAACCTTAATCAATCAATAAAGGCCAAACTATTGTTAGATAATTGTCTAAGTGATGCCAGATGAGGAACTGTTAATGGTGTCAATATGATCACAATTTCACCCTTCTGATACTTTTAAAGCTCACCTATACCATTAACAGTTCAAAGAAAATATATCCTTACTTTTATGTAAAACTGTGAAGTTTAAGCAATCCCAATCCTTCCAACGAAAACGTATTGACAGATTAACAGACCCATTTGGAATTCAACACCATTTGGAATGGATAATTAACCACTTAATGACTAGCGACGGACCTGGTCCGTCACCCTGGGGAAACCATTAATGACGAGTGATGGACCAGGTCCATCATGCATTAAAATTAACCCCAGTTGCCGCGATCGCGGGGTTAACGGTGCTCTGGTCTGCCTCTGTATTAGAGGCAGACCGGGAGGACCCGATCGCCCTGCCCCTGCAGCAGTGATCGCTCTGACAGGCTGTCAGAGCGAACACATGTGCTGCAGGAACTCAAGAACTGCCTCCCTGCGCTTCCTGGTTCAATGTGAAGTGCAGGGAGACAGATCAGTGATTATCTTCTCCCTGTAAAAAAAAAATGAATAAAGTTAAATTAAAATCTCACTACCCTTTACCCATTTTAAATATAAATTAACCCCTTCCCTGCCAATTGGTCACTGACTACAGTGATCAATTGGCAGGGTATACATTTTACTGTGATCAGATTTTTTTTTTAACTTTTTTTTCAAATTAAATTTTTTGTAACCCTCAGGGCTTAATTTTATTTTATTAATTAATTTAAATATATCAAAATGGTATATTTAGCTAGCTGAGGTGAGTGGAAGTTAGTGGGGAGTTGGGAAATTTGGTGTTAGGCTAACTAGGGGTTAATGTTAAAAAAAGTTTTTACAAAGTTTTAAAAAACAAAATTAAATGTTTTAATAACAATTTTTTAAAAAGTAAAACAGTCCCACCCTCCTTTAATCAGTCCTAATAAAAATTAACTCCTTCCCTGCCAGTCGATCACTGCCTACAGTGATCAAAATACAGATCACAGTATACTGTGATCTAATTTTTCTTAACCCCTGAAGATTAACTTTTATTTATTTTTTAACCCTCAGGGGTTCAATTTATTTAATTAATTAATTTAAATATTTTATAATTATATATTTTGCTAGCTGGGGTGGGTGGGAGTTATGGGAAATTGGGGAATTTACCGTTAGTGCTGCTTACTGCTAGTTAGGGGTTAATGGTAAAAGAAAGCTTATAAAAATGTTAAATCTGAACAAAAAAGCTTTAAGAAAGTTTTGGAAAGTTTAAAAAAATAATAAGCAAAAAAATAGTTTAAAAACTAGTTTTAAAAAGTAAAAAAGTTTAAAAAGTAAAAAAATACATTTAAAAATTCTCATTACCACTACACCTGGAACAAACTAGAGAAAAAATGATCACACACTAAGATTCAAAATATGCCTTTTGAATTACCCCAGGGTGTATTCTTTAATAAATAGTATGTGTTTGTGGGGAAGTTTCAATAACTAACCATCTAAACTACTCCAAAATGGAATATGGACACAGCGTAAAACTTCAAAGTTAGAAAAAAACTAAAAGGCTGCATCTCAAATGTGCCCCTTCAACATCCACATATACCTGGCAAAGGTACATACAGGGTATTGCTGTACTCAGCCGACATAGCTGAGCAACATATGTAGTATTATACAGTCGTAGCACACATAAGGTTTGCAAAATATACTGTGCAAACTCACTTTGTGTGTCAAAAAGGCAGAAAAAATGCTTATTACCACTACACCTGGTACATGCTAGCGGAAAAATGATCCCATGCTAAGGTTCAAATTATGCCTTTTGAAATACCCTGGGATGTCTTCTTTAAGAAATGGTAGGCCTTAATAGGGTAATTGTAATATATAAAATAACAGAGAAAGTGGCGTATCTACAGAAATGATAATTGCTCTAAACACCAGTGAGGTATCCCCTACACCTTCACATTAAATCACATATAATACACACACAGAAAGTTGGTGGAGCAAAAGTTAGTAAATAAAGATATACTTCCCTCTCTTCTTACTTTTACACTGTAAAGATAGAGAGGTACAAAATAGTGCAGATATCTCTATATACAATATAGCAAATATAAATCAAGCACACTCACAATGTAAGAGCCATTTAGTAGACCTGGCTCTGGTTTGGATCTCCTTGGGATCTTTATTGGGTGATCCCCAGACCTCTTTGGTGGTGCTTGAAGAGATGTGTTGTCCTCCTTTTCCAATAATAGGCAGTGGATATACAATAAATTCCAAAAGTAAATTTATTTGAAAAAAATGGTTAAAAAAAGAATACAAGTAAAATCTACTAATGTCCAATTTGTTGCCAAAACGCGTTTCGCCGATATGTGGCTTCCTCAGTTGGCGTGGATGCTGTAGTGCTGTCTTCAAATTCCTTAAGTACTCTGCTGTTCCAATTTCCGCTGTCTTTTTCTTCCGGTTCTTCCGGTGGAACACATGGATTATTAGATTTTACTTGTATCCTTTTTTAACCATTTTTTTCAAATAAATTTACTTTTGGAATTTATTGTATCTCTACTGCCTATTATTGGAAAAGGAGGACAACACATCTCTTCAAGCACCACCAAAGATCCAAACCAGAGCCAGGTCTACTAAATGGCTCTTACATTGTGAGTGTGCTTGATTTATATTTGCTATATTGTATATAGAGATATCTGCACTATTTTGTACCTCTCTATCTTTACAGTGTAAAAGTAAGAAGAGAGGGAAGTATATCTTTATTTACTAACTTTTGCTCCACCAACTTTCTGTGTGTGTATTAATTGTAATATGTAGCCTGCTCAAATATTTATATAAATATATACTTTTGTGTGGCAATTTTGTTTATTGCAATGGCTACTAAACCTACAAGAAAAACATCGCAAATTCTAAAATTGTTGCAAATTGAAATTTTATTTGAGTCCTTGTATTTTGTGACCTGTATCTTTCAAAATAAGCTGAAATCCTAGACATATGATGTACTCTATAAATCAAGACACATAAATGAATTTATTTTGAATTACTTTTTCTAAGCTGGACATATTATGCACACTATATTATTGCCAAAACTGTGAAAAAAATGTATTTAAAAAAAAAACAAATTTGCCATTTTTATATAATTAATGAAAATGTATCTATGTATATGTGACACCAAATTAAAGCCCTGTTTGCCCTCTAAAAAAGATGTATAATATGTGTTGGTGCAATAAATGACAGAGATGCAAACTGCGTTTGAATACAAACAGCAGAAAAATGCAGAAATGGCATTATCAGAAAATAATGTTTTTTCTGCAAGCGTCAAACAACCTGAGCTGGGTTTATTAAACAGAAAACCAACCTATCGTATGGCGACTTTCGCCTTCTCATCCATGGTAATGCACATTGCTGAGGACAGGATTTAATCTTATGAAATTTAGTTAATAGTATTATATTTTGGAACATTGTAAGAATGCTTTAAGCATTCCTTTACAAATCCAGCAAGATTTAAAGGGACACTATAGGCATGAAAACAACTCTAGCTCAATAAAACACTTTTTGTGTATAGGTCATGTCGCTGCAGTCTCACTGCTCAATTCAAATAATTTATGTTTTATAGTTTATGTTTTAAGGCCGAAGGCCTGTATTTGTGGGAGGAGTTAGCGTTCCTATAAAAACGCTACTCCCCCTTCCTACCTTGCCGAGGCATGAGCTGCTCACTCCTGGTCTGCCCGCCTCTCTGTCAGCCGAAACTTCCGGTTTCTGTCAGCCGCACTTCCGGTCCCGTCATCCTCTTCTCTTTTGCCGCCCGTTCATGCAAACTCACGAACAACCAAACAAATAAACGCTCAGGTAATCGGCGAGAATAGCTGCGTTCGGGCTATTCCCGCCGTTCGACACTTCATGTTCTACATGTATCATGCGAACAAACACACGAATGCTTGAGACAAATGAACGCTCAATACCTGCTATACCAGGTTATTTTCGTTAATTCGTTCAATATATCATTTCGTGCATTTACTGTTTCTTTCGACTAGGTTTGAGTGAAATCATTAGCACATTGTCCATTTTAATTCGTGCACTCACTTTTCTGGCAATTAATTATTGGATTATTCAAAATCACTATCTGTAAACAATCGTCCTGATTCTAACAAACCTTGCTCATTTCACCCTCCTCTTTCCTTCAGGTACTACCACACTTTCATGGCACGACGCATTCCTAAATCTCCCTTCAGGGATATATAGTAGCTATCCTGGGAATCTTCAGCACCCTTGGGGCCTAAGGATACTATACTATCAGCTATGTCTCTAAGAACTACACTATGCTAAACATCTATTTTTTCTAACTTTCTCTCTCCTCTCCTCGCCCTCAACCACAGTTCCTTTCCTCTTCTTTCTTCCTCCTTTCCCTCTTTTCTTTTCTCTCTTTCTTCAACATAGGAATCTCAAGGTACTTTTACAAACCACAACTTGGGTGTCGCTAAACATTACCTCCTTATCAAGCCCCCGTCTAGGGTCAGAGAACTGGCTATCTAGGGTTAGTAGCTGGCCTTCGTTGTACAACATAGCTGGTCCCGCGAGGCCAACTCCCCAATCTCAACACAGAGATCATAGTTAGAGCCTCGCATTCACCCACCATCAGGTTTATATTCAGGGCCTCACCTGTTCGCTTCGGCACTAGTTAGCCAGCCAGTTCTACATAAACTCAACTATATTTTATTGAGCAGTTCATTGTTGTTGTGGTGTTCTTTTTTTTTCAGTATGTCCCATGAAGCCAACATAGGAGAAAAACCATCCCTCCCTAGTGCAACCGCTAAGCCGAACACCCCTACTAGGCTTGCTACCCTCAGCGAACCTCAATTACCACACACGCCAGGCTCTTTAAGATTCTGAACTATCCCCAGGATCTCAGCTGAATTGTGCCAAAAGGGTATTCCTTTCACAGGAAAACAGAACTCATCAAGCTACTCACAACGCATCCTGAGTTGGGTACCAGCTCATAATGACAATCTCAGACATACTAGAAATCTAAACTACATTCTGGCATCTCTTCGGTCCATTAATGATAGACTGTCTAAATTAGAAAATACCAGTCCAGCTCATTTAGACCCTCCTCCATAGGGTCTGCACAAACACTTACTCCCACTAACTCACAGGGTAGGCCCCCCGCATTACCTTTCACCCCCCTCACTATCTGAGTACTCATCCACTAATTTGTAGTAATTTTATCACAGGAATATGTAGTTGTAGTTAATACAGATTACTTCACGTATGCATCATATGCCTTGGGACTCATGTCAAAGCCATGTGCCCGTATAAGTTGAATCAAATGTCATGAATACAGAGGTAAATAAGAGTTGACATTCTACTTAAGTCACATCTGTCCCCATGCTTGGTGGAATAATTACACACGGGTTCCAAACTAGGTTGGGGTCACTCCCTGTAGGCACCTTAGATGTCCCAATCTCCTCAGCTAGGCACATACCGTATAGTGTAGACCACCAGCAAATACTCCTATAAACAACGTCTTACCATTGATCTGTCTGCTCCTCATTCATCCACAACTCATGCCTTAACTCCCTTATATCAGCCACATAATTCTCTCTACACTATGTCACAGCGAATACAAGTAATTGTGAGGGCGGGTAAAACCACATGGCTCAGCAAGACTGATTTCTCCAACACCATCATGTTGCTAGTCATCCGTCCCTCCTTATGGTATGTTCATGGGGGTAAGTGGTGTGTGAAGTGTTGCTTTGCTACCAGACACTTTGGTGGAAGTAGCGGGGAAATATTTGATGCACTGCTTGCTACTCCTCATTATTGCTAGGTGCCCCACTGTGATACATTATCTAGAAGAGTTCTTAATAGTGGACTAGCAACTGCACTCATACAAGGATAAAGTACACTATAGCACTGTTTCAACTCTGACACGAGACAAACAACTGAACCACCACCAGACTTGAATTCATAGGTTTTATACTGAAATCAGGTACCATGCAGTCAAATCTCCCAGAGGATAAGCTTGTGCGCATTCGCGAAAACGAAAAAGGTTCCTTAAGCTGGGAACTTATACTTGGAAGACGGCAATCATTGCTGGGTTCTTGGAACTTCACTATGTGCATTATCTCTCTGGGGAGATCATTCAGTCACATTTACGCTTATTACCAGGTCTGTCTAATGGAGATATTGATATTAGATCCTCTGGAAAGTGCAGACCTGGTCATGTGGTAGGAGTCGTTAGAATCCTGGATTGGGTTTTTTATGTTCATCCCGCCAGGATCTGACCAATTCCCAGTCTCTCGTACAGATGCAGCCGCTAATACTGGGTTGCAGCAATCTACAAAACTATTGATTGGGGTTTGCTGGCCAAGGAGACTTGGTCCACCGTCCTTTGCGGCCTTAGTCGAATTTACCTGATAAGTGGCGGCTGCATTCACATAGAGAATCCTGGTCAGGCATGACAGTTAAAGGTTATACCGACAACATTGCAGTCTGCAACATAATTCATACGGGTCAATCATCTTTATTGATCATCGTGAAGATAGTTCGCGGGCAGTCCTGGTTGCCTGTTACTTTCAGTTCTTCCTCTATCGTGAATGCATCCCAGGCTACTCCAAATATGCACGGACACTTTTAATTAAGAATTCTTCGTTCCTCACCCAACTGCCCAAACACCCGACCAACTCCGCATTTCAACATTCTTACCCGGTCTAGCCCGGCTATTGGCGCATGGCAACGAGTTGTCACGAATAGCCTTATCCGCTAACACCAAGAGTACATACAATAGACCCGTGGCCATTCTTCAAGGGTTTTCAGTGGAATTCATCGTCCACAAGCGTACAATTCAAACTATGGTCTAATTTGCCTCATTTTGCCACCTTCATCCAAATTTTCATACAATAGCGCAAACTACCTATTCAGACATACAGCACCACGTTCGGACAGCCATTTCAAATCATACCCATTTTCTTAAATGCTTACCCAATAAGGATATCAAGGAATAAGTAATTGGTTCATCACTCCACAATAACATATATCCATCGATGGGAATTCCGGTTGTCATCAGACCCACTAGTTAGCATTTGAACCACACAAACCTGGTCATAAACCCCTATGTATTTAACCTTCTACGGATTCCTGAGTCCTAGAAACTTCATGATTACAGCTAATCAGACAGGAAATCATGTCCCACCACGGGAGGACTTCTGAAGGTACAGCCACTACCTCATGTCACTCCGACATTCAAACAAGACAATTAAGACACTTACTCTACTGGACAATCCTCTAACTACTTCTAAATTCTATTCTTCATGTAAACTATGCATTAAATTAGGTTGTGACCCTGCCTTTTATTTAAAATGTACGTTCAGTTTAACCCCTTAAGGACACATGACATGTGTGACATGTCATGATTCCCTTTTATTCCAGAAGTTTGGTCCTTAAGGTGTTAAGGGCCGCATCAACTGCATCCAGTAGCAGTACGCCAGTACACATAATAAATTAGGTTAATTGAAAATCAGCTATATTATACAGATACGTATTACATTTTGCCCCCTTTTTACAGGCCTACCCCCTACGTCGGTTTCGGCACACCACACTGACTTATTTCCAATCACAAGGTATTTCACGGTCACGATATTAACCGACCACAAGTTTTAAGGCCGATCCTATAGAAACGCTACCCTGCCGAGGCATGCGCTGTTCACCCCACCCACCTAACCCTCTTACTTATACAGTCTCTCGGGGGGCACTCTTTTTACAGGCCTACCCCCTACGTTGTTTTTTTTTTTTTTCATCCTGAATGGTCATGAGAAAGAGAAGCAGGGAGAACCATAGATCCAGTGGTGAAACTAACGTAGATAGGGCACTGGTGCAAAAACATTATGCCCCACCTCCCCCCTTTCACAGGGGTGTTCAAAAGGTAGATTCCTTTCTGTTGTACAACCCTACAATACTTTGTCAGCTGGTGATCTACCATTTACATAGCTGAAAAGATACATGCATCCATCAAGTTCAGCCTTTCTCACGTATATTTTTGCTGTTGATCCAAAAGAAGGATTTCCAATTTTGCTACAAACTAGGAAAAAAATTCCTTCTTGATTATGTCTATCATGGGTTTTTTTTGTTTGTTTTTTTTTTAAATTCTCTGTTTGGGTTTTTCTAAAATAACAAAAAATAAAACAGGTATTACAAACGAAGTAAAAAGGATAGTGATTGGTACATGCACAGGCAGTTATTTGTTTGGTACAAAAGTGTAGCGTAAAGGTCCAGCATCGATAAATACTTTATGTATCAACACGAAGGATTGGTAAAAAGTCCATTAACCAAGGCTTCTTTATGGGAATAATGCCAGGACCCTGGCTATAGACAGCTAGTTAAACAAAGAAAACAATGTTTTGTGTTACTGGTTAAAGTCTGATGAAAATGTGGATTTTGTTTTCTTTTCCATTTCACATTATTTAAAAAATTCTGACCAGATCCTTGTTTAGGCTTTGATTTAATATTTATGGGAAAGCTTTTGAAACAATTTAATATTTTTGCATACATTTTTAAAAAGATTTAATATTATAATAAATATTTTAATGTTGTAATATTTTTATATTTTTTGATATATTGATTTTTTTACATTTATTTTTTTATAAAATTGAACATTTTGAAAAAATAATTTTGAAAGTTTATCCAACAACACTAAATCAAGGCCCTAATCAGTAACCCTGCCACAATGTTTGTCTTTTTGTTTCTTATAAAGACTTGTGTCTCCTAAATGTAATATTTATTTTTTCATGTATTTATTTGTTTGACTCAACACAAAGCAGAGCTTTAATTTACTTCAAAGATTGAGAATGAAAAGACCATTGTTACCTGTGACAAAACCCCTGGTTTATGAATGCTCAGCTTTTTATCTTTCGCCTGCTGTCCGTGTAGTAAGCCCATTTTGTACTTAACCTAAAAACCGAATAAACTACTGAACAGTCAGGCCACCCAACTTGGAAGTGTGCTGCTCATTTACCCCCCAGAACTGTGGTTAACCACAAACATTTGTCGAACGATTGGGTGATCGCAGTTCTTTTAACCGAACACATGGCGGCGGCCATTTTAAGTTGTCGAACGCCCAGCGGTGTTTGGTCGTTGACCGCGTGGAACTCTTTTTGGCGACATTCCTCATGAACACCGCTGGGACCATCTCACTTCCATCCCATTCGTTTCTAATTATACGAACGCTGTGTCATTAGATGGATTACATCCACGAAAAAGACCGACCTCAGATAGCTGAATCCATGGAGCTATTGCTGGACATATTTTATGCGAACAGTCGGTGACCTGAAGTCTTTAGCTCCATGTCGATTTAACTGTGTTCGTGGTATCTGAGCGCTGTTCACCTATACTGAGCGCTCAGACCCAAGCTATCTGGGGATATGTCGAACGAGGGGGTTCCGTTCGAGAATATTAAAGTTATGCATTTTAATACAGTTTTGTGATTATTGTAAAATAGAAATATTCTCTTTGCCTGGAGATAATTAAGTTTACTCAGGACACTTAAGTCAATTATCTCCAGGATAGAGAGGAGAGATTTTCATGTTCATGTGGGAGTGTGTTATATGTTACTGTAAACTGATTGGTCACTGTATTTCTTGTCACAGTCTTCCACAAGGTCCCTGTGGGACTAACCCTTGTTGGAAGACCTGCATAAAAGGCAGAGATGTGGCTGTGATTAAACAGATTTGTTTTACCCCTTCACGAAGACTTGGCTTATGCTTGGGGAATTGGGAGCTATATTTCACTACACCTTCGCATTTACTTGGTATTCGGGAGACGCTGCATGGATTTACTCAGCCGGAGTGTAAGAAATCCATAACATTACCTAAATTTATTTTGGTTTTAGGGACCTGCCTGAAGTGTGAGACATGTTCTTCCAAAATGGAACAAACTGTGAAGGACAATCTGTCATATGTGACGCCTCAGTGAAAAGCTGCGTGAGTAGCCTGATTCAGGTGACATTCGGTGTAGGATTGGGGTGGGGTTGGAGGGAAGAATTCCCCACCCCCACCCCTGAAAATCTGCTTCATCTGTGATTATATTTTTCACTTTTTTAAGAAAAATAAGAAAAGCAATGTTAAATGTGTTTCTATACTATTAATAGACTCCCTAGCAATAACATAGAAACATAGAAACATAGAGTGTGACGGCAGATAAAAACCATTCGGCCCAGCTAGTCTGCCCAATTTTCTAAAAACTTTCATTAGTCCCTAGCCTTATCTTATAGTTAGGATAGCCTTATGCCTATCCCATGCATGCTTAAACTCCTTTACTGTGTTAACCTCTACCACTTTAGCTGGAAGGCTATTCCATGCATCCACTACCCTCTCAGTAAAGTAATACTTCCTGATATTATTTTTAAACCTTTGTCCCTCTAATTTAAGACTATGTCCTCTTGTTGTGGTAGTTTTTCTTCTTTTAAATATAGTCTCCTCCTTTACTGTGGAGACTATATATAACTTTGCAATATATAACTTTGCAATATATCAGCAGTAGAGAATTATCTCATGTTTGTTTACAATTACAAATGATAAGATACACACATGAGAAGAACAATTAGTTATTTTGATCATTTTGTTACCATGTTTTAGCAATTGTTCCTGTTATGTTGGTTTCCCATTATATGGATTGTCTGTTAGGTATACGCTATGTTTTGAAAGACATTGTTTTGTGAAGAAGTGAAGGTAGGCAGTCCTTTTTTTTTTTAAATATCCACACTGTGTGTAATTCATCAAAATATCCGATACATATATTTAAAATAACCCTCTAAATATTATAACCACTACAACCTCCGTCCCACAGTGTGCTCCCTCCCGCGTCCCTTCATTACCCTCAGCATTTATTTATTTTTAAACCATGTTGTGGGCAGTGGTGTATCCTGGTTTTGTGCTGCCCTAGGCAGGACAAAACTCAGGTGCCGCAGCCCCACCCAACCCTTCCCCCTGCCCTGCCTTCTAAATACACACACACATTCATTGACAGATACGCATACACACGCTAACAGACACACACACACTCACTAACAGACACACACACTCACTAACAGACACACACACACTCACTCACTCTAACAGACACACACACACACACTCACTCTAACAGACACACACACACTAACAGAAACACACACACTCACTAACATACACACACACACTCACTCTAACAGACACACACACACTCACTCTAACAGACACACACACTCTAACAGACACACACACACACCAACAGACACACACACTAACAGACACACACACACACACTAACAGACACACACACACAGACACACATACACACAGTCAGACACACACACACTAACAGACACAAACTGTCAGACACACATACACTAACAGACACACACACACACACACACACTAACAGACACACACACCAACAGACACACACACTAACAGACACACAGTCAGACACACACTAACAGACACACACACACAGTCAGACACACACATACACACTAACAGACACAAACTGTCAGACACACACACACACACACTAACAGACACACACACACACTGACAGACACACACATACACACTAACAGACACACACAGTCAGACACACACATACACACTAACAGACACACACAGTCAGACACGCACTAACAGACACACTAACTCACTAGCAGACACACTCACACAGTCAGACACACACACACTAACAAACACACACACACACACACACACACACACACACACACTAACACTTTTTTTTTTTATTTACCCTCCCCCCCCTTACTTTTGGGAATGCTGGGGGGGAGTGTGGGGGTTCTCTATCTCCCTGGTGGTCCAGTGGCTGCGGGCGGCGCTGGGCTGGGCGGGCGGGCGGCTGGTGGCACTTCCTCTGAGCTGTCCGCTCAGCTCCCTCGCACGCCGCAGAGTGAGACTGGGAGCCGGAATATGACGTCATCTTCCGGCTCCCAGCCTCACTCTGCGGCGCGCGAGGGAGCTGAGCGGACAGCTTAGAGGAAGAGCTCCCTCACCAGCCGCCCGCCCCACACCGCCTGCCCGCTCGGCATGTCTGTTAGCCGCAAGGCTAACAAGGCATTTGCCCTGGGCATTTGGGGGCGGCGTTTTTTGCCGCCCCCTGAAAAATGCCGCCCAAGGCAAATGCCTTGTTTGCCTCGCGGCTAAAACGCCCCTGGTTGGGGGTGTTACCAAACTGTATAAATTATGTATGCATACACATATAAACTATGGTCCGTCTAAATTAACTCTAAACCGTATATTTATTCAGAGACAAAACAACAACAACAACATACAATTAATGACACACAATGTAACTAACTAAAACAACAACAACAACCACAATCTAAATAAATGACAATTACAACTAAACCTTATAAAGTCATCAGATCCCACTCACAGTTCAGCATGATAAAAATGAGCCCATGTCTGCTCACATGTCTGCTTAGTAGCACAGCCAAGAAGGAACAGGGAGAATGGTGATAGGGGGAAGTGGTTCTCTCTTTCCTGATGTGTAAAGGTATTGAATTACCTAATTCCCATATAAAAGGGTAAGGCTGATCACCCTGTAAGAAAGGCATACCTAAACTTGGTCACATGACCCCTGGTCACCATATTAGTTTGATGACAGAATGTTACCCTCCCTCTCTCCCTTACCTCCCCTCGCCGTCCCAGAGTGTGTGCATGCAATCTGAGTCAGCGAAATGGACAAATCAAAGGCTTCTCTGACTCTGGACTGCGCAAGGCCCTAGTGACATCAGAGCAGGTGCCCGGAGCTTCCGAATGAATGATTCTATTTGTGTCAAAATCTTAAGTTTGCATTTTTGAGGGCGTATGAAGATCTTCCCTATAGCGCCCAATAGGGCATTTTACATAGTAAAGTCCCCCCCCCGCCCCCGCCCTCCAAAAGGTTTTGAGTAAACATGTAATATACATGTTGCTTTTACAAACTCAGGAGAGAACCCCAGTATATTCAAAGTTATTCGCTGGACTTCCCCTAAATGATATGCCTATAGTGTTACAATTGGTGACGTCTATGTAGCGGCTAAGATTGAGTGTTGCCAGTCAGACAACTGCGTCAAAGTTCCCCAGAGAAACCGGACAAAAAACTACTTTGAATTCCCTTTTTGCTTTGTCCGTGATGTAAATGAATGTAATCCCTCTGGAATAAAGAAATGTACTGGCTTGGAAACCAAATGCATTACATATTCTGTGATCCTCTATGCTGAAGGTACAGCTCTTTGTTTTTTTTTTATTGGCAAATATGTAGAACCATGACACGTTTACTGACTAAAGTGTGAGTTGCATAGACTTGATTATTTATGGCTAAAATTACCAATAGTTGGAATAGGGGCAGGAAGAAGGATTGTTCCAATATTGCGTTTTTGGCCTAAAATATGAATGTCCTTGTGAATTCTACACATTTTCCAGTTTAGTCAATAACCCTGCAAATATATACATTGTACAGCACTACGGAATCTGATGGCGCTATATAAATAATAAAATAATAATAAAGTATATAAGTAAATTAACAAATCACAGTTAATGCATTGCCTCCCCTTCTATAATTTCTATAATATCTGTAAGTGAACACAGTTGGAAACAAGAGTGGAAGAGATTGAATTTCTTGTTAGATCCAATTCTATTTCAACGCGTAATCCCTAAATTAAGAGCATCTGCAAATTCTGCACTGTTATTAAGCATCATCTATAAACACTTCTAAAGATAAAATTCTGCTGTTAACGGATCAGAGAAATCTCTCCTATAAATTTTGCAGTCAACATTATGTTTTGGAATTTTTCAAGACTTTCAGTCAATATGATGTGCACTGAATTGCAATGGCAGTCTTCTCACAATTAACAGATGTTTGATGTCTTCTTTTTTACAAAAGGCAAAATCAATGGATTGTGGGGTGTGGCTTGACCGGCAATGTGAGCGGTCGCAACCTAACTGAGCTCCCGATCAGCCTCTTCTAAACAGCCGCCAAACTGCAAACGGAGGATAAGATGGGTAACAAAAAGAAACACCATACAGCCCATGAGACTCCTGGTCAGGCGTCAAGCAAAAAAGCTGGCGATCTGGACAGCTACTTTTGAGATAAAGTAAAGGTGCTCGCAGAGACAGAAGCGGATGAGCTGCCATCTTCTCCACGTGCATCACCGCCAAACAGACCAACGAGTTCTGAAACCTCCACCTCGTACGGCAATAGCAAAATACAGGAAATAATACAAAACCTAACATCCAAAGGAGACATAGCATCTATGCTGGCGAAGCTAGACGCCTCTATACATGAGAAACTGTCCGCCATTACTAATGAGGTAAGACAAATAAGCCTGAGGGTGGGAGATCTGGAAGGGGATAGAGATAACATTCAGCTGCGGATCCATACTCTGGAACAGAGACAGGATACACAGGACGCCAGAATTGTACAGATACTATGCCATACAGAAGACCTAGATAATAGGGGCAGAAGAAATAATCTTTGTGTCAGGGGCATCCCAGAGGCACAGGGCGACCCTGAAAATATCAGAGAGACGCTACAAACTTTATTCAATAACATATTACAACGTCCAGTAGAAACACCCATATTAATGGACAGAGCTCACAGGGCAGTGAGGCCATGGGGACTACCTCAAGACACTCCAAGAGATATTGTATGCAGAATACATTACTACACTCTTAAAGAAGAAATCCTGCGCCAAGCACGGAATTCTCCTGCTCTAAACGCAGCCTCCACGCAAACCCAAATACTGCCTGACTTGGCATGGCAAACATTGCAGGGAAGGAGGGTTCTGAGAACCATTACACAGGTTTTAAAGGCGAAAGAAATCTGCTATCGGTGGGGATACCCGTTTTCCCTTACAGCATCACATCACGGAATGCAAGGCTGTATCACAACAGTGCAGGACGTAACCGACTTCCTCAAAATATTCAATATCCCTCAGATGGATATATAAGATTGGTACGACCCAGGGTCCAAAGGATCCTCACAGGCTTTGACCCAAAGATCCAGATGGAGAGTCCAGACGGAGAGGAGAAGGACGCCAGGGAAGAGACTCCCTTTTACGCCATCATCCTGGCCCAGACATGCCTCTCAGGACACCTGAAGGAACACCCTGAAGTCGAGATTCAAGGATATAATTCCGTCAACTTACAGGGACTCTTGTTGGGACTCGCATAGCGCATAGTCTGAAGCGTCTGACTAAAGGAACTTTTGGGCCTGATTGGGGTCATGGACTCTTTAAAACCCAGAAATACCTAAGGAGAAATGACAACACACACGGAGGATGCATGTAATGTATATATAACATATACGTGGAATTCGGTTGTTCTTTAACAACTCTAGTTAATAGCATGTTATAACATACTTTAAGATATCTGAAGGGGGCTAGGAAGTAATTAAATCGGTTGCATACTAGAGGAGGGACGGGGATGGAAGCAAAGGGAAAGGGAACCCTAACATGGTGGAATTAGACCAAATGGCAACCAGTATGAAACTATATAAAACCCTATCATCAGTAGCCATCATTCCTCCTCCCACAACTACCAGGGTTAATGGATATATACAAAAGTATTTAGTATGAAGTAACAAAACAAAAAAAGTTAATACAATTATCCACCCCATGAGAACTGAACCGAACCCCCCCCCCTTTTTTTGAGGTGTCTTGAGGGAATCAAGAACCTATAGCTTTAAAGGGTTTAAAGGGGCCGGACTCAGAGATTTATATTTATCAATGTCTATCAGGGGGATTAATGTTGTTTTGGAAATGTTTTGAACTGTTATATGTGAATTTCTATTGCAAGTACCTTACAATATTGTTTTCCCATGCACAATCACATGCTGCACACATACACTAACATAACAGTTCAGTCGAATGCGATACAAGGACATGGTCGAGCCTCCAGACATGCACTTCTAGAGTTAAACCCATCTAGATACTATGGCTAATACTAGCACCGGGCGGCGCAAAACCTGTAAGTGAATTCAAGAGAGGTTGTAGGGAACCACGACAGTTTCCTATATATCACTAAACATATACGATCAACGGCCACGATTGATAACACCCTTTAAAATAAACCAAATATACAACCCCTAACAAACCATTAGTGGTTCTGAGCGGTACAAAACCAATAACATTTAATACAGGACGTTTATTCCCGATTCAGTAACTGTTGCTGAAGGGGAGTATATTAAGTACCAACTCCCTGATAATTGGTGAAGACACCAACTCCTGTTTGTGAGTTCTGAACCCAGACTTCACACTTGTGATTTTAAGTTACATTGTTCATTTCTGATCAGTATTACATTCTTTAGTTCATTTATTTTAAAATTGTTCTTTGTACAGCAGCATATACATCTAGACTTCGCAACCGATAGTAAATACCCCACGAGAATGACGATGACACATGTAAAAAAACAGACAACTACAATAGACTCAATAAATATAGTATCCTATAATGTCAGGGGACTTAATGCCCCCGAGAAGAGAAACATGGCACTTAGGGAATTCCATAGACTCCAAGCTGATGTAGTTTGTACAAGAACCCCACTTTAGGGACCCAAAAGCACCAAAACTAACTAACAAACATTATTCTCTTGCATACTACAACAACTTCACCCAGAGCAAATCATGGGGAGTAGCAATTTTAATCAAGGCGCAGCTCCCCTTCATCTATTAAAATAATTTTACTGACAATTCAGGGCGCTATATCATACTGCAAGGCTCGATAGGCAACCAGCCCATCACCTTTGTGAACATATACCTACCGAATATTAAACAATGTCACACCTTGCGTAGGATCATCAACAAAGTACAACCGCACGCATCAGGTATATTAATCATAGGGGGAGATTTTAACATAACTATGGACGGTCTCAAAGACAGCACAGCGCCACAATCTAAACATCTAAACCATACAAGAACACAGATGAGACACCTCTTTCACGGTCACCAGCTGGTAGACTGTTGGAGGGCCTTACACCCTACAACAAAGGACTACTCCTTTTATTCTAGATCAGCATCCACATACACAAGAATTGACCTCTTTCTTACAACTCAAAGGGACCTCTCATTAGTGACCTCAGCAACAATAAATAATATCACTTGGTCCGATCATGCTCCGGTTCAGTTAGCACTAAAAATCCCATCCATGGCCCAAGGAAAAGGCCAATGGATATTAAACACTTCTATTCTACACAATCATCCGGCCAAAAGAGCCATAGCGAACACAATTTCCAATTACTTCCAAGACAATACGCAAGACACTACACCCTATCTCCAATGGGAAGCACATAAGTGCTTGGTAAGGGGGGAATTAATAAAATGGGGCTCTTTTATTAAGAAAGAACAAATCAAGAAACAACAGAAGCTTTTACACAATATAAAAAACTTGGAGGAGGAACATAAGGTCACCATGTCAGAAACGGACTATAGGAAACTATTATCCCTCAGATCAGAGCTGACTTTACTTTTACAAACCAAGGCAAAAAAATCCTTAATTTGGAACAAACAATTATTCTATGCCCAGGGAAATAGATGTGGGAAACTTCTGGCTAATGCATTGAAACAGAAAAGAGGGAAAACGTACATACCACAAATTAAAACAACCAACAACAGGATTGTACAAACAAATGAGGAAATAGCAAAGACCTTCAGGGAATTTTATCACTCTTTATATAATATTACGAAAGACTCCCAAGATAAAGATGTGATCAAGGCGTATCTAGCAGATAAATTTGATCAAGTACTTCCACAGGCTGTCTCTAAGTTCTTGGACGAGCCTTTCTCATTGACGGAACTCACACACGCAATTAAAAATACTCCCTCAGGTAAAAGCCCCGGTCCTGATGGATACTCTGCCTCCTATTACAAGACTTACACAAAAGAACTAGGCCAACACCTTCTCCATGCCATTAACTCCATAAATCTAGAACATCCTATACCAAAATCAAGTTTAGAAGCCAATATTACCCTTCTCCACAAACCGGGGAAAAACCCAGACCTCTGTAGCAGTTATAGGCCAATCTCCTTAATTAATGTAGACATAAAAATCTTTACAAAGATGTTGGCAATGAGATTGAAACCACTGCTACCATCTTTAATCCACCCAGATCAGGTGGGGTTCGTACCGTCACGGGAGGCCAAGGACAATACCATGAAAATCATTAACTTAATACATGAGGCCCTGGGACTTAAAACTCCAGCAACCATGTTAGTTATAGACTCAGAAAAAGCGTTCGACAGGGTGGACTGGAGCTTCCTCTTGTCTACGCTGGAAGTCCTTGGCTTCGGGAGAAGGTGGATGCAGTGGATCCAAGCGATTTATTATTTTCCTTCAGCCAGACTGAAAATCAATGGATCACTGTCCACCACTTTTTCAATTACAAACGGTACAAGACAGGGGTGCCCTCTGTCCCCCCTCCTTTTCATCCTGGGACTAGAGCCACTACTAAACGCAGTGAGAGCACAGCCGACTGTGGAAGGGATACAGGTGGGCCACTCACAATATAAAGTGTCTGCTTTCGCAGACGACCTGTTATTTACCCTAACTAATCCTCAAACATCCCTCCCGGCTCTGACGAGTATTCTTTCGGAATACAGCGCTCTCTCCAACTTCAAAATAAATATGGACAAATGCGAAGTATTAAGCCTTACACTGCCGGACAAGGAAAAAACACGCTTACAAACATTGTACCCCTTTCAATGGGCGACAAAATCTATCAAATACTTCGGAGTCAACGTGACTCCACATACCAAATCATTATACAGTGCTAACTTTCCGCAACTTTTAGAAGCCATTAGCTCAGACCTAGAAAGATTGAACAAGCCACATTTCCGTTGGTTTGGATGAGTGAATATACTTAAAATGAATGCACTTCCAAGAATACTATATCTCCTTAATACACTCCTGATCATAATACCACAAGCATTTTTTAGGAAAATACAGACACTATTTATCCAATTTATTTGGGCAAACAAACGCCCGAGGATACGTTACCACATTCTTACGAGGCCCAAAGATAAAAGGGGAATAGGCCTACCAGACGTCTGGTTATACTATCAAGCAATACACCTCAACCGCATCATCGATTGGTCATACCAGATGAAGTCTAAATTGTGGATTTTAATAGAACAAGCACTGATAGGGGAATCATTAAAAACAATACCATGGATGCTAACATCACCCAGTAACTGGTCAGTCCCCAACCATCCGACGGTGACACCAACAATAAAGCTATGGAAAAAAATTCTGAACCGGCCAAACATAGCCCCGACCCCGTCACCGATTTATCCAATAACAAACAATCCTAATTTTATAGCCGGGAAACAGGGTTTACAGCTAACAATACCGAAAAGTAACAGGAAGACTGAACATATTACCTTATCTGAAGTGGTGGGGGAAGAGGGAGTAGTACCGGTGACCCAATTGACAGAGGGAAAGACACCTTCACTCATGCAGAGATTCCAGTATGAACAATTAAAACACTTCCTGAGGGGTCAAGGTATGTTAAACTGGACCCATAGGGAACTGACTACATTCGAGGAACTGTGCATGAGACACAAAGCACCACAAAAAACAGCTTCTCTGTGTTATAGACTCTTACAAACACAAGCCCAACTGCCTCAACCTTATTTCACTAAAGTTTGGGAGGAAAACATGGAAGTGAAGTGGAAGTGAAGTTAGTAGAAGACGATTGGAATGCAATATTTAAAACTATATTCCATTCACATTCTAGTATCCCTTTACATGAAATTAATTATAAATTTGTCTCAAAATGGTACACCACACCAACTGATATTAACAGATTTGATCCAACTACATCATCTGAGTGTTGGAGATGCACCTCGAAGAAAGGAACATTTCAGCATATATGGTGGACCTGTGATTTAGTGGCAGGTTTCTGAAGGGAAGTATGGAACACAGTAAATTTAGTGATGAACATAACGATTCCCTTCAAATTTAAACACTCCCTCACATACTTTATGTTGACAGCAGCTAAATGCTGTTTGGTGTGCAATTGGAGGTCACCTTCCAAGAAGGAATGGCACTTAAAAATTGAATATTTCCACGCCCTAGAAGAACTCAGATGGGGATCACTAGACAAATACCACAGATATACGGAAATATGGCAACCCTGGAAACAGTTCTTAAAGGACAAACCATAAATGTTAACATAACGTCGGTAACTGAGATTGGGGAAGCAAATTCCATAAGGGAACATGCTCTCAAAAACTATGTCATACACTGGTACACCTAGGTACGAAAGCAATACCTCATATACTCAATTGAGAATACCGGGGCATAAGTCTGAGAGTGATAGTCATCATGAACAAAGACATATCTAGTAATTGTTAAATGTAAGAAAATGTGAAGTCATTTAATCTACACGGATGTAATGTGATGGAATGCTGCTTATCTCTTATGTTTTGTAAACCCTTTTTCATTATTCTTGTTCTTATAATGTGATAATTTTGTACCACATAAAATGAATAAAAATAAAATAAAAAAATAAATCAATGGATTGTATCTAGGTTTTGGGACTCCAAGTTGATGTACTATATTTGAAATTACCAATGGTCCTGAAATATCTTGCAGTGACCCACCGGAATACCACAAAATTCTGAGGTTGGAATCTGACACCGCGCCATCTTAAAAGTTCACAAGCCACCATTGTTACTGCAATTTGGCATGTTGGATGTTCAAAAACATTGAAGAGTTACTCCAACCCTACCCAACTAAATTCTTTTTTTTATCATTTGGTCCCTCAGTTTTATTTAAAAAAAAAAAACCTCATGCAGAACTGCTGCACACAGGGCCGGCACCACCTGTAAGGCGACCTAGGCAGCCGCCTAGGGCGCAACTTAGCAGGGGGCGCCGTATCCCTGTGCCCGGCGGCTCCTCATGCTGCACCGCCTGAGCGCTTTAGCAAGCCCCAGGCGGCGCGGCATTGCTGTGTGGAGGGCGGCCAGGTTTGTGACCGGCAGGAGGGAGGCGCAGAGCCGGTCTCTCAATGTAGCGTGGCCGGGCGGCGCGGAACGCGGGACAGGAACCTCTGTTTCCTGTACCCGGCCGCCCGGCCACGCTACATAGGCAGGAGGGGAGGGGGTAAGGACCATTAGGGGAGGGGGGGAGTGGGGGGGGAGTAAGGGGGGGAGTAAGGACCATTAGGGGAGTGGGGGGGAGTAAGGACCACTAAGGGGGAGAAGGACCACCAAAGGGGGGTAAGGAGGGAGGACCACTAAGGGAGGGGGAGGGTAATGACCACTGAGGGGGGGGGATTACCACTAAGGGGGTGGGGGGAGGAGGGGAAGGTCTACTAAGGGGTTTGGGAGAGGGAGGACCACTAAGGGAAGGGATGGAGGACCACTAAGGGAGAGAGGGGGGAGTGAGAAGACCACCAAGGGGGGACTGCAGAGGGACAGGGGGCCAAGGGAGAGCACTAAGGGACAGAAGGGGTAGAACACGGAGGGACAGGAGGGAAGGGGAAATCAATAATTGACAGGAGGGGAGAGCACTATGAAATTTAAAAAAATAAAAATAAAGAGCTGTTCCCCTCTCAGTCCCTATCCTACCCCACAAACCCTCTCTTTTACACTACACACAAACACAATGCATCCCCCCCCTACACACACAGAAACATACAATGCATTCCTACTCACACACAGACACACCCGAAACACACAATGCATCCCTTACGTTCACACAAACACTCATTCTCTTACACACAGAAACAAAATGCATCTCTTACACAATCAATGCACCCCTTACAGACACACACTGCATTCAATTACATACACAGAAACACACCTTGCACCCCTTACACACACAGAAACATACAATGCATTCCTTACACGCAAACACACACTGCATCCCCTATAAACACACTACATCCCTTATACAAATTGGTATCCCTATACACTACATTCTATAAGAACACACACACATTGCATCCTCTACAATAACACATAAAACATCCCTTACACACATACACTACACTTCCTGTGAGAGAACTCATGGGTGGGCCATGTAGGTATTTATGGGTGGGCATTGTAGGCATACTCATGGTCAAGCCCTGGGGGCCCAGACCTTGAGCTGTGTAAGGGGCCCTAAAAAATGGAGCTGCTTCCTGTTCGTTAATTGTTGTGAGCACTGTTAAAAACAGTCTCCAGAGAGCCTCTTCTACACCAGACCTGTGGAGCCAGACTGAGCCCATCATCAGCCTCTTGTCCTCATCTGGTGGTAAATAGGTAATCCAATATATTATTAGTGGCACTAATCTCACATTAAATGGATACTATAGTCACCAGAAGCACTACAGCATAATGTAGTGGTTCTGGTGTCTATAGCCTGTGCTAGTAGGCTTTTTAATGTAAACACACTGTCTTTTCAGATAAAAGACACTTTGTGAAGACTGGCGTTGGCCCATATGGGCGGGGCATTGTGATGTTACATGGTGGGCAGGACATGGGGGGGGGGCGGCAAATTTTTATTTGCCTAGGGCGGCAAAAATCCTTGCACCGGCCCTGGCTGCACATACAGATTCCTTACTCCATAACCACTTCAAAAAGTAGAAGTGGTTATGGAGCTTGGAGTCACCTTTAATGGCAGCGTGCTCAGTTGATCACAGATAAAGCATACCTACACTGAGAGAGGCTTTTCTTGTGTTTTAGTGGATTTATGATCATTAATTAAAAATTGCTCTTTTCCTGTAATATTGTAACAGTAGGGGTCTGCGTGCCGACAGGGGATCTTTGATCGAGCCACATGTGGCTCGAGCACTCCTGCCTTCAGGCGAGTCGCATGTGGCTCGAATACTCCCGGTGGGCCATGAGTGCCGTACTGTCTGATCGGGTGCATTGGCCCGTACAGTATTGGGAATGCTGCTCGTTTTGCGAGCACGTTCTTAAAGGGGAATTGGGAGCCTAACCTTGAGGTTGGCTCACATTGGCCCATGTCATTCCGGGGCCCCCATTCATGCACGTTTTGGGGCACAGGCATGATGTGAACCAATCAAATTAAAAATAAAAGTATTTAAAATTACCTGGCCCTAGATTCTGTGCCCTATTGTGGTATCTGTTCTCAGTACCCTTTAGTGCATTCCTTGTGATTAGGATTGTATTCTGGTATTGACCTTGGCTTTGTTTCCTGACTATGAGTTTCTCTTAACCCTTGTCTATCTTGTTTGCCCTTCTGATTATTACCGTGTACCTGACTCTGGCTAGTTCTCGTTTTCGCTGTCTTTCCGTTACCCTGACCTTGGCTCGTATTTCGACTATGCTTTACTCTGTCTAACGTTAAGTCTGGCCACTCTAAGGCCTGGTAAGACGTTTATATTTTCGTAGTCTGTTCCTTGCTAACCTAAACTTGCTAACCTAAACCTAAACGCGTGTTAGGGTTATTCTCCGTGATAAATATATATATATCCAGTTTGCAAAAATGCACAAAATTGCAGCCAGTCCATAATAAAAACTTCTGATCAAATACATGCAGCTCTCAAGATAGCACACATCACTCATATGCAGCCCAATACAATTACCATTATACACATGAGGACCCCACCTACAACATTTATCACACACATTCAAGCTTACATAAACAATTTCTAATTTACACAACCCCAATCCCATAGTATGTGACTCCGACTATGAACGCATCCCAAGAGAACAAAAAAAAAAAGACAAAGTACTGCCAGTGCAGCTGTACCAGGGCACACCCACTGGGGGCCCATCGGGTGGTCCATGCACATAGGGCAACCCAATGGATATTGTTGAACAGGGACTGAAAAGGAGCAGCAACGTTTTGATCTGCTAAGATAGGCTTCCCCAAACTCTGTCCGTCCAGATGTTGCTGAACTACAACTCCCATGATTCTGTGAATGCAATAGATAGGCTGAGAAACATGGGAGTTGTAGTTCAGCAGCATCTGGAGGGCCAGAGTTTGGGGAAGCCTGTGTTAAGAGGTCTTTGCCTAGCTTGACAGAGACCTCTTGCAGGTTAAAATGTTGCTTTTCCTTTTTCTGTTACAATACATCTGCCTGGGGCTTTAACACCTGGAGTGCCTGGAGATTGCCTTAATTTTGTGGGATTGCTGGTCCTCCAATGCACCGGGTGTCTGCTGTGACTGAGTACGGCTCCTATCTTCAATTTGTGTAACATCTGCATGCTTTTATGTTTCAGCTGACAGAGTTATTTAATAAAATGAGAATTATTGGGATTTAAAAGTGAATTTCAAATTTGAAGCCAAAACAGCCAAACTAAAAACTTTCTATTGATTTGCTATCTGGCCAAAATTTTAAAATTTGCCTTTATTTCACTCTGAATTCCTGGCAATTCTCATTTAGCGAATAACTGTAAGTGTAAGGATATTTTGTTTTCTTAAACTGAAAGAATTGTTTAGTGAAGGGTTGAAGCAGAAATCGGCACACCTAGTGGGAGAAATTATCTAAAGATGTTTTCATTACATCCCAATAATAACTATGTTTGAATGTCATCATAACCTCACTTCATCTTAAATCCATACTCCATTTGCATCTCATTAATATGTATCATCAACCTTAGTTATTTGACCAAATGTCAAGTTGTGTGTTGATATATCTGTTCATAGTGGCTTATTTCCAAGAAAGTCATTAAATTGAATTATTAATACCTCTTTAATTAATGTAATAAAAGATGGGAGCTTTCTTGTTTACGATTTTGATAATTAAAACAATTTCATCATCAGAACCAGATTAGACCAGTTTAGTTTGCCATCACAGTGTTGTTCGTTTGGGATCTTTTCCTCCATTCTATCTCAGACATATAATTAAATTGTATAAATACGAGCTATTAGCTCCTAACATGGGAGAAAGACACCAGAACTCATTGATCCAGCATCATGATGAGCTTTATGTTAAGTGCATTTTGCATGCTTGCTATTTTCTTCAACACAGGTGAGTTATGGGACATAGTTAGTTCCCAATGTCTGGGTCACCATGTAGACCTCGGCTAGGAAAAATGTTTTTTAATGTTATTGAGTGCTGTGTGTAGACCAATAAGAATGTCACATGGTTATATTAGATGACTATCTTGACTTAACCACGCCAGACTGTTTGGAAAGTCTACAGAAGAAAACAAGGTAAAGATATGAATGTGTTGCATTGTATTTTTTATGTTGGTTACCATATCTGATCTTAGCCAAGATCGAAAATGTAAAGCTCTGTAATAAATGTGTCCAAGGTCATAAAACTGTGTGCAACGATGAATAGCAACATTCCTTTCATATGTAGGACTGTATTAAATAAAAAATAGATCACTTTTAGGGTGATTGGGTGATAACGAAGAGGAGGTCACTCAATAATTCTAAGACTGGAAGAAAACATTATGGATAGCACAAGGAATTGGGTGGTTTTATATAGGATATATAAAACCATATGAAACTAATTGTTTGAGTTAAACTAGATAAACAAAAATCATGTTCTAAAACGTCTTGACAAATTATTCTGAGAAGCTGACTGTAGTGGTTATGGTGTTCAGTGTTTTTTTTTATTATTATAAAGAATATCTATGCCACTTGTCCCAACAATTATTGGATGCTAATTCATTGAATGTGTTTCTTACCTTATTCCATGTTTACAATATACATTTTATTTTTATTTATTTTTACTTTTATTTATTTTTATTTTTGTGTGTGTATTTATGATTATCCCCTATTTATACTTATAGTTATTTATATGTACATAGGATGATTATGTTTTATGAAAAAGGTGCCATATAACACATCATAACAGCATCTTGCATTGTCCTGGGCCATGCCAGGTGTGCCCAAGACCCCTGTAATAAAACAATGAGTTTTCTTCCCTCTTTCTCATTTAGATCGCTATCTACACTTTGATTCAATTTGAGCTAGAAAGGTATCAGGTGAAAATAAAGCCGGCAAAATTGCTCTTGGTTATCACTGTAGAAACATTGCTATTTTGTGACACATTTTATAATTTTGTAATGTTTATAAACTTTTAGAGCATTTGTTAAAAAAACAATGCCTCTTATAATTATGTTTCCAAAAAAATATTCCCTCTTAAAAATAAATTCTAGGACACACATGCGAGACATGTACTGCACATGAGAAGTTTCGAACAAGAAGCTTTTAAAATCCCCATTCCATAGGAATGGGCTTGTAAAATACAAGGAGGGCTTAAAATACAATAAAAAGTTGGTGAACACGTCACATTCCATCCCCTGCCACCACCCATGGCACCACATGGGGGCTCTAAAACCATGGGAGCCACTCTGATACAAATCTTATGAGAGATAACATTTACCTGTCAGAATGTTCTGATTGGTCGGTTTAGTTATAAGGTGAAGATCGATTTTGCTTTGTGTTGCTCTTTTTTTCTGTTTTTGTTATTGGTTTTTTTTCCAGCTTTGTTTTTTGTTTATTTTTAATAGTATTAGATGGATAGACAGAGACAGAGCAGGCCAATCCTGAAATACCCTGAATCATGGCAGCAGGGGTTGCTCTAGCTAATCTCAAAGCACAGATGGAGTACTGATAAAAGGGTCTTTATCAAAACTGATAATAAAACTGAGTAATGCATATATTTCTACATTATATTCAATTCATCCATTATTAATTATGACTTTTTTATTCATTAACAAACTTGCAATCTATCCATCTTCTATATTATTCTAGGGAATTGTATTCAGTGTGAGAAATGTGAAAACATGAATGGTGACACATGCTCTGGAAAACTTGAAACGTGCGATAAATCTGTTGACAGCTGCTTGACTGTATTAGTTGTTTCAATTAATGGTAAGTAATGAATCCAGCTGTGTAATTATTATGGTATTACTACAAGAAGGTGTACAGAAATGCTTTGTCAAACACTACTTACTCTAAAATAGTAAACTATGGTGATACTAAAATCTATTTATTACAGGTCTCGAAACAATTCCAATGATCACAAAGTCGTGTGCACCCAGCCCCAAGTTGTGTTCTGCTAGTAATAACATGACATTTGGATCTTCGCAACTGTACTATTTAGCTGAGTGCTGCAAAAGCAATGGATGCAACAAAAAAAAAATAAAACGTGAGTATTGAAGCATCTTTCAAATGATTGGATATTGTTAAGATCTAGTAAATGTGTCATCTGAGCAAGTTAAAGTGACTCTATAGTAACCAAAACAACTTTAGCCTAATGAAGCAGTTTTGGTATATAGATCAGGCCCCTGCAGTCTCACTGCTCATATTAGGAATTAAATCACTTTGTTTATGCCGCCCTAGACACACCTCCCTACATGTGACTTGCACAGCCTTCCTAAAAACCTCCTGTAAAGAGTCATCTAATGTTTACACTTACTTAATTGCAAATAATGTTTAAGTTAGAATTTCTTATCTCCTGCTCTGTTGATAGCTTGTTATATCCTGCAGAAATCACCTATGTGTAATTAAATTTCACTTTACAAAACAGGAGATACAAACTTTTAAAGTAAGTTACATCGGATTAAAAATGAAAATTGTTTTGTTTTTATGCAGGCTGTGTCAGTCACAGACAATGAAGGAGTGGCAAGGGCTGCAGAAAGAGAAACTAAATTGATTTAACTCCTAAATGGTAGGGAATTAAGCAGTGAGACTTTAGAGGCATGATCTATACACTAAAACAGCTGCATTAAGCTAAAGTTGTTTTTGTGACTATAGTGTTCATTTAAGCATGGGTGGAGTTAGACATGTTTCTTTTTAAATAAGACAAGATCTTCACAGTCAATATTATTGTTACCTAATCATTATCTCTGTTCCTTCCTCAGTGCCTCCCTTTAACAAGACTGAAAATGGGGTAGTATGTCCTTCCTGTTTAA
>OW240921.1:20137052-20223215 GCA_933207985.1 Pelobates cultripes | reverse complement strand
GCATAGACAGTAAAACTTGTGTACCTAAAGATACCAAACATTGTACTGGAGCCCAAACTAAATGTTTCATCTACAGTGGTGGCGTCACTTTCTTTAGTGGTAGGTGTCCAGTTTTTATCCATCTTAATTCAGATATATTTTAGCCATCTGAGTGTAACTATTTGTTAAAGAGTGGATAGTATGGCTATTTGGTGTGTACTGACATATATGTTCTTTAATATTTACAGGTATTTATGTTGACGTTTCTATACATGGATGCACCACTGAAAACGCTTGCACCAACCCTCCCCCACCTTACCCAATCACTCCATTAAAACCTGGGTATAACTTTACCTGTCCTTAGATTGTCCAGAGATAAAATAATCTACAGAAGATGCACATAGATTGAAAGAAGACAAGTTGCATTCATTGGAGTGTTATGGCTAGATCAAATTAATATAAAGCAATAAATATGTATAATTATATGTATGATACAATATCAGCATGGTAGAAATTAGTGAAATTATTCTCAAGAGAGTGCCCGCAGTTGAAATGATTGAATTACATATGAAAAATAATAAAACCAAAAAAGTGTCAACTGAAATTGTATTTTAAATTTGTTTTGTTTATAGTCACTGCTGACAGCCTGAGTCATGCATTATGACCAATTTCTTAATGTTTGGAAAAAAAAAATTGAGGGAAAGAATTGTTGGTCACTGGTGGAATGAACAAAAGAGATTAGGGAGGAAACTATTGCCCTCAGAACTCAGGTCTCAAGGGCCATCTTTTCCATTAATCATCCATTATCAGGTTACCATGAAACATACTTCTGAGGTAATAAATCCAAACAAAAAAATAAATAAAATGATATGTCATTTGATTATATCAGTGATTGAGAGACTTTACCTCAAACATTGTTATTCATTCTGACTCCAGGTATGATGGTATATCTGGCACCTTTGCTTGGATTTTATCCTAATGAGGGTATGTGAGTAATACCATACACCCAATACAGTGTCAGATTTATTTATACAGATTGTGTCACTCTGCAGCGCCACCCCCACCCAACCCTTCCCCCCGCCCCGCCTTCTAAATACACACACACACATTCACTGACAGATATGCATACACTAGCTAACAGAAACACACACTCGCTAACACACACACACTAACATACACACACTCACACTCACTAACAGACACACACTAACAGACACACACTCACACACACACTAACAGACACACTCACACACACTAACAGACACACTTACACACTAACAGACACACACACTAACAGACACAGACACTTACACACTAACAGACACACTCACACTCACACACACACACACACACTAACAGATTAGTGTGTGTGTGTGAGTTATTTGAAAGCAGCCTCTATTAAGTAGACTCTTTCAAGTAGGAGTTAGAAAACCAGGAGTTCAAACTAACAAGGGGTTTAAACTATCAAGGTAACTGTTTTTATTTTACTGTTTAAAGGGGAAATGAGTGTTAGCAAGATTGCTGGTTTAACTCAATGCACATCTTGTTGCATGTATGGATGCCTGGATGTACCCATCCAGGGTCCATACCTCTGTGATGGTTGTGTGCGAGTGGCTTCTCTGGAAGTTCAGATTGGAGATCTTGAGAAGCAAATCGCAACATTGAGGGAGATTGATAATCTTGAGAGGAGTCTACTGCTCACTGAGCAGAGTTTAGTGGGGACAGGTAGTGGAGAGGGAGGAGATAATACAGATGGGGAACAGGCATGTAGCTGGGTGACAGTGGGGCGAGGAAGCAGGGGGGGAGGGAAGAGGAAAGGGCTAGCTAGTCCTGATTTGGTGCAACCTAGCAGATTTGCCCGCTTGAGGGAAGATGTTGGGAGCATCAGCTCAGGAGTAGCTGTATTAGAGGAAGCTGTTACTTCTAACAGCCGAGCTAACAGCCCCCTAGTACGGGTGGGGATCAAAATGTAAGGAAGGCAAGACAGGTTGTGGTGGTGGGGGACTCTATCATTAGGAGAGCAGATAGGGCAATCTCTGATCGGCTCAACCGGACAGTTTGCTGTCTCCCGGGTGCTCGGGTCCGGCATGTTGCTGACAGAGTGGATGGATTATTGGGAGGGGCTGGGGATGACCCAGCGGTCATGGTCCATGTTGGTACCAATGACAAAGTAAGAGGAAGATGGAAGGTCCTAAAGAATGATTTCAGGGAATTAGGTAGCAAACTTAAGAAAAGGACCTCCAAGGTGGTATTCTCTGAGATATTACCTGTGCCACGCGCTACAGTGGAAAGGCAGCGGAAGATTAGAGAGGTCAATGCGTGGCTTAAGTCTTGGTGCAGGAAGGAGGGTTTTGGGTTTTTAGAGCACTGGGCCGACTTTGCGATTGGGTACAACCTTTATAGTGGTGATGGATTGCACCTAAACGGGAGAGGGTCTGCAGTGCTGGGGATAGGATGGCTAGAAGGTTGGAGGAGATTTTAAACTAGTAGTAGGGGGGGAGGGTCATAGCAATCTACAAAATGGAGATAGGACAGAAAGGAGATGGGCTTTAGCACAGTATAAAGGGGGTGGAAACGGGGGGAGGGGCAAGCTCAGAACAGAGAAGCTGTGTAATGTTGAAAATTCACAAAATATACAAGTGATGCATAATATTAAATGTATGCTTACTAATGCAAGGAGCCTAAATAACAAAATGGGGAACTAGAGGCATTAGCATACACTAAACAATATGATATAATAGGCATAACTGAAACATGGTGGGATGAGACACATGACTGGGCAGCTAACTTAAATGGGTACATGTTATTTAGGAAGGATAGGAAAAACAAGAAGGGTGGTGGGTATGTTTGTATGTCAAACATGATTTAAAGCCAAATGTTAAGCAAATGGAATGCGAGGAGGATAATGTGGAAGCTTTATGGGTAAATATCTGCTTGGGGGAAAAGAAGGGAAACCAACTATTGGTTGGGATATGTTATAAACCACCTAATGTTAATATTGACGAGGAACAACAGCTGTTTGAGCAAATTGAGAAAGCTGCAAATCTGGGTAACACTTTAATAATTGGAGATTTTAATTACCCGGATATAAATTGGGACAGAGGGAATAGTGCCTCAGCAAAGGGAATTAGGTTTTTAAACTTGTTAAATGACACCTTCATGTCACAACTTGTGCAAGCACCAACCAGAATGGATGCTTGTCTGGACCTGGTTTTAACAAACAACGTTGATCTTTTGACCAACATTCAAGTAGGTGAGCACTTGGGAAATAGTGATCACAATATAGTGTCCTTTGAAATAAACTCAAAAAAACAAAAGCACATGGGGAATACTAAAACATATAATTTTAAAAAGGCCAATTTCAATAAGTTAAGGGAAGCTTTACAATATATTGACTGGCATAAACTCTTTAGTGAAAAGAACACTGAGGATAAATGGATCATCTTCCAACAGATATTACAAAGGTACATTTCTCAGTATGTACCATTGGGAAATAAATATAAAAGAAACAAATTAAAACCAACATGGCTTAGTAGAGAAGTAAAACAAGAGATTACAACTAAGAGAAGGGCATTTAAAGCATTTAAATCGGACAAATCAGATGCATCTTATAAAAGATATAAGGATGCAAATAATGCGTGCAAAAAGGCAATTAGACTTGCTAAACTTCAAAATGAAATAATGATAGCTGAAGAGAGCAAAACCAACCCCAAAGCATTTTTTAAGTACATAAATTCTAAAAAAAACCAAAATGAAAGTGTAGGTACACTAAAAACTGAAACGGGGTGTTAATTAATGAAGACCAGGAAAAGGCAGGAATTTTAAATAACTATTTCTCCTCCGTATATATTAAGGAAGAACCCATGGCAATAGATGTGCAAATGATTGCTACTAAAAACTTGCAGAATAATTGTAATTGGTTAACTCAAGACAAGGTGCTGCAGCAACTAAAGAAAGTTAATATAAACAAAGCTCCAGGGCCTGACGGTATCCATCCACGTGTACTTAAGGAACTAAGTGCAGAAATAAGTGAACCTCTGTTTTTAATCTTTCAAGATTCTTTTCTTTCAGGAAGTGTTCCGGAGGATTGGAGGAAGGCAGATGTGGTTCCTATATTCAAAAAGGGTTCAAAATCCTTGCCTGGAAATTATAGACCTGTGAGCTTAACTTCTGTGGCTGGTAAAATATTTGAAAGGTTATTAAGGGATAATATTCAAGAATTCCTTGAGAAGAACATGGTTATCAGCAAAAATCAGCATGGTTTTATGAAGCACAGGTCATGTCAAACTAACTTGATTGCGTTCTACGAAGAAGTAAGTAGAAGTATAGATCAGGGTGTTGCAGTGGATGTGATCTATTTGGATTTTGCCAAGGCATTTGATACAGTTCCACACAATAGATTAGTGTTCAAACTCAAGGAAATCGGTCTAGATGAAAATGCTTGTTCTTGGGTAGAACATTGGCTTAAAAACAGAGTACAAAGAGTTGTCATTAATGGTAAATTTTCAAGCTGGACAGAGGTGGCAAGTGGTGTCCCTCAGGGGTCTGTTCTGGGACCCCTTCTATTTAACATGTTTATAAATGATCTTGAAGACCGCATTGAAAGTCATGTTTCAGTGTTTGCAGATGACACAAAACTTTGTAAAACAATACAATGTGAGCAAGATATTACTTTGCTGCAGAGGGATTTAGATAGACTGGGAGACTGGGCACTCAAATGGCAGATGAAATTTAATGTTGAAAAATGCAAAGTTATGCACTTCGGCGTAAAGAATACACAAGCAACGTATACCCTTAATGGAAGCGAATTAGGGATAACAACACATGAAAAGGACTTGGGAATTGTTATAGACAACAAACTATGCAACAATGTGCAATGTCAATCAGCAGTGGCCAAGGCCAGTAAGGTATTGTCATGCATGAAAAAGGGCATTCATTCTCGGGACGAGAATATAATTTTGCCTCTTTATAAATCACTGGTAAGACCCATATTGAATATGCTGTGCAATTTTGGGCACCTGTTCTAAAGAAGGATATTATGGCACTAGAAAAAGTGCAGAGGCGGGCTACAAAATTAATAAAAGGAATGGAACATATCGGCTATGAAGAAAGGTTAACAAATTTAAACCTATTTAGTTTAGAAAAACGTCGCCTGAGAGGGGATATGATAACATTATACAAATATATTCGGGGCCAATACAAACCATTGTGTGGAAATCTATTCACAAACCGGACTTTACATAGGACACGAGGCCATGCGTTTAGACTGGAAGAAAGAAGATTTCGTCTAAGGCAAAGGAAAGGTTTTTTTACTGTAAGAACAATCAGGATGTGGAATTCTCTGCCTGAAGAAGTGGTTTTATCAGAGTCCATACAGATGTTCAAACAGCTACTAGATGCATACTTGCAAAAACAGAATATTCAAGGATATAATCTTTCAATGTAGGGTAATAACTGCTTGATCCAAGGATAAATCTGACTGCCATTCTGGGGTCAAGAAGGAATTTTTTTCCTAGCTTGTTGCAAAATTGTGCTTCAAACTGGGTTTTTTTGCCTTCTTTTGGATCAACAGCAAAAAACAAATGTGAGGAAGGCTGAACTTGATGGACTCAAGTCTCTTTTCAGCTATGTAACTATGTAACTATGTAACTATGTAACAGACACACACACACTAACAGAAATATACACACACTCACTCAAATTAAAATTTATTTATTGATTTAACCCCCCCCCCAGCCTCTTTACCTTAGGGAATGCTGGGGGGGGTTCCCTCTCTCCCTGGTGGTCCAGTGGCTGCAGTCGGGCTAATGGGTTTGCTGCTGGGCAGGCGGCTGGCGAGGGAACTCTTCCTCTGAGCTGTCTGCTCAGCTCCCTCGTGCGCCGCAGAGTGAGGCTGGGAGCCGGAATGTGACGTCATCAACCCGGCTCCCAGCCTCACTCTGCGGCGCGCGAGGGCGCTGAGCAGACAGCTCAGAGGAAGTGCTCCCTCGCCAGCTGCCTGCCCACCCACCCATTAGCCAGCGCCGCCCAGCGCCCAGTTAGCCGCAAGGCTAACTAGGCATTTGCCCTGGGCATTTGGGGGCGGCTTTTTTTGCCGCCCCCTGGAAAATGCCGCCCAAGGCAATTGCCTAGTTAGCCTCGCAGCTAATGCGTCCCTGCCACATGTACGCTAAGAGCTCTCGATCTTGGAGCTGTGCTTTTTTCATGTCCACCCATTGTAACACACCAGAGGTGGAGTGCAATAAGATCCCGGTTGACAATGCAGCTGCTTACGGCCAAATGTTGGGCAGTCCTACATCTCCATTATGTGGAGATTGTTGTAAGATATGCAATGGTACTGTAGGTTTCCCTTTGTCCCATACAAAGGAGCTACATATGACTCGTACGGATTTGCAGTAAGCTTGCGGAACAGTGATAGGTAACATTCTATATACATATAAATCGTGGGGTAGAAACCTCTTGTATGCATTTACTCTCCCCAGCCAGAAGATTTTAAGGGACTTCCATTTGGTCAGTAGATCTTTACACAGTCCCTGTAGAGGGGTGTAATTCAGTTTCATATTGGGATAATTCTGACTCCTAGATAAGTGAGAGAGGTTGTTCTCCAGTCAAATAGCTTTCTAATGAGGTAATAAGGTGTGTAGATAGTTTAATTGGGAGGGCCTGCGTTTTGTCCTGGTTCAGTCGATAGTGGGTGACATCGCCTAAGGATTTTAAAAGTGGTAGCAGGAAGGGGAGAGAAGTTTCAAGGTCAGAGAGTGCAATAAAAATGTCATCAGCAAAAAGTGCTAGGCAGTAGTGTTTTCCCAGTACGGGGATTCCCACAATGCTTGGGTGCATACACATTTTCCAGGCTAGCGGTTCTAGTGAGAGTATGTAAAAGGTGTTTGTGGGTCGTCTCTTAAGTTATACAGTTTACCATAATAGTCTGCAAACTCACTTCCAATAGCCTGTGGGTCCAAAAGTTTTTGGCCTGTTGATTTTTCCAGGAAGGCAATCCTGGAGACGACGGTTTTCTGTTTTAATTAACAGGCTAGTTTGGCTCCTGCTTTGTTACCAATAGCGAAAAAAATTGTGTTTGGACTTTCTAAGTAGGAATGTAGTTCTGGACAGCTCCATGTCTCTTATGTGTATTTAGCTTGGCGGAGATTTTAGCATGGCTGGCATGGTTAATAAAACAACCCCATATATGCTTTGTGAGCGAGCCATATTTGGTCAAGGGGAGAGTCTAGAGTGTTTTCTTGAAAATAGTTGGTTAAGTCTGCGGAAATTTGCGCAGTAATGGAGGGGTCAGACAATAGGAACTCATTCAGGCTTCATGACCCTTTCCCTCTATTGGGGAACTGTTCCTCCAGGGACAGTGTTATGGAAGCGTGGTCTGACCACGATATAATGCCACTTGTTGAGTTTGATTCATAGGGTAATGAAGTGGCACTTAGAAGCAATCTGTTTATTCTCGAGTAGCAATTATGTGCTGCCCTGTGGCAGGTATAGTCCCATTTAGTCCACAAAGTTGTGTGTTGCTTTCCTATGGAGAGCTCTAATGCGCGTGCGCGGCATTGCCACGCCTGCGCATTAGGTTTCCTCAGCCGGCGGGCGGGATCAGTCTCGTCCACCGGCTGACGTAATCACTGGTAGAAGTGGCGGCAAGCAGAAACCCCTAGCGGGGGATGGGTGGTGGGAGGGAGAGGGGACCTGCAGTTTCCCTTTAAGTAAACATTGTAATATGAGGTACCAACCCTTCTTAGCTCCTATCTTGCATATTAGGGAGAATGTTACACCTCTGCTAATTAAAATAGACACCACATTTTTTCTTGGAAAAGCAAGCGTGGTAGTCAGTGGGGAACCAGGAGGAATTAAATCTTGGTACGCATCCTCATTTGAAGTGTGTCTCTTGGAAGAATGCCACATGGGCTACATTACGTTTAGCTTCATGTAGGGCCATTCTACGTTTGTTGGGCACGTTTAATCCCTTAGCATTAAGGGAAGAAATATTCAATACCATGGTGTCAAAGGAGGGTACACTGCGTTGTGGAGATATAGGTCATACTAACAGTACAATTCTGTGTTACTTTGGCCTGTGTAATGGTGGTGGTCTCTGCATAGGGGAGCCCTTGAGTTAGTGCAGTTGAAGTATTACACTTCAGCTCATAAGGTGTCGGCACATTGGGGGTGTAGTACATAAACAAAAAGAACAAAATAAACAATGAGTAACTATGTACAAAATACTGTTTGCCATAGGAGAATGGCATAAATCAAAATATTAATGGAAGTTTAGTGGCTGGAAGGCCATGGGGGGGCACATTATACTATGGGGAGTTAGTATCACAACCCAAAAAGAATACAATTTTATTATTGTAAGGGAACATAGACATAATCAGAACATATCAACCGTCCGGGAAATGCTGTGGATCAAGTGTGGGTGAAAACAGCTTTAAATATTGCAACATTGGTCTTTGACTGTGACCAAAACATAATATATAGAACCTCAAAAGGTAGCGTGGCTCCTTGGTCAAATTGCTGTCTCTGGAGGCCTGTGAGGGCCTTGAGTTGCTCGACCAGTCCTTGTTAAGCCTTGTAGGTGATATTTTTAGCAGTGGTGTTGTTGGTTCCTCCGAAGTCACTGGAATGTTCCATTCTCGAAATAAACACAGACCAAGGTAACCAGGTAAGAATCCAGCTGGTCTGTGAGTCTGTGCACAGGGGCTGTGCAGGGATATAACTCCAAGTCGCAGTACAGGCAAGGACAAGCAGAAAAGTAGTCATGGAAAGCCAAAGTCAGGGGAAGCCAGAGGTCAGAGAAAATGATGAGAAGAGCCGGGAACAAACTGGAGAGCACACAATCTGGATTTGCAAGAACCAAAAACGTGAATCAGAGTCAATGAACTGAGTTCCCAGAGCAAGGCAGTGCTTATATACCCAGCTAATTAATGATCTGCTTCAGGTGGGCTAGATGGATAGTAGCAGCCAGGGGTAAAGTCCAGCCCCCAGTGCTGGAGACAAGGCAAGGATAAACATTAAGCAGAACTAAGAAGTTAAGTGGCCCAGAGGCATGATAGCAAGACTAGGACACAGATGGACCACAGTTCAAATACCCTGTTGTGCACTTCTGGGGAGACCACTAGAGTTGAGCGGACACCTAGATGTTCGGGTCCAGCGGGGTTGGCCAAACTTTGAAAAAAAGTCTGGGTTCGGGCTCGAAATTGACCCCAAACCTCATTGAAGTCAATGGGGACCTGAACTTTTGGGCACAAAAATGCCTCTAAAAAACTCCTGGAAAGGGCTAGAGAGCTGCAAAAGGAAGTAAAATGTGTAGGACAACTGCCCTGCAAACAAATGTGGATAGGGAAATCACTTAAAATAACATAAAATTAAAAATACAGCTGAGCCATAAAATAGCACTAGATGGAATCTTTGATTTTAGCTTTGGAAGAACATAAAGCAAAATCTAAAGCATGGCTGTCAGGAGGATCACCAGAATTATCTATTTGAGAGAGGGTTGGAGTGCAAGGTATTCTCTTTCATTGTTCAAACTGAGCTCAACTCCTGATGCATGGAGAAAAGGCCTTCACAAGCCTCTGCTATTGTGTACATAGTTTATACTAAGTGACCCATAGGTTGAGGAGGCGGTGACCGTGGCGGTGTAGGTGGAAGCAGCGGTGGAAGAGGAGGAGGATGAGGTATCTAAAACTGTTTTTTATATATCTATTTTTTATTTTAATTGAGGTAGCCCCCAAAATATTTGGACATACAAAAAAAGAAACATTTGCGGCCTGCGGTGCATTTCTTGCAGTCCTGATGCATGGAGAAATGTTCAACTCCTGATGCATGGAGAAAAGGCCTTCACAATCCTCTGCTATTGTGTATATAGTTTATACTACGTGACCCATAGGTTGAGGAGGCAGTGACCGTGGGGGTGTAGGTGGAAGCGATGGTGGAGGAGGAGGTGGCCAACACTGTTTTTTATATATCTCTTTTCTATTTTAATTGGGGTAGCCCCCAAAATATTGGGACATACAAAAAAAGAAACATTTACGGTCTGCGGTGCATTTCTTGCAGTCCTGATGCATGGAGAAATGCTCAACTCCTGACGAATGGAGAAAAGGCCTTCACAAGCCTCTGCTATTGTGTACATAGTTTATACTAAGTGACCCATAGGTTGAGGAGGCGGTGACTGTGGTGGTGTAGGTGGAAGCAGTATATATATTTTTTATTTTTATTATTTTTAATTGGACATATAAAAAAAGAAAATTGTTCCGCAGAGCGACTGACCAGTGCGTGCTGAATCTGAAACTCCACTATCGCCTGCTGCTGCTCGCACAGTCTCATGAGGCGGTGAGCGGGAAGGCCGAAGTTATGCTGCAGCGCAGACAGGCGAGCAGCAGCAGGGTGAGAACGCCGAAAGCGCGCACAGACGGTCCGCACTTTCTGCAGGAGCTCTGATATATCTGGGTATACCTGTGGCATCACAAGGGCCACCCAGAACTGGCTCAACTCCCATCAAGCCAAGTTCCCGGAGGAGATCACCCAGCTCGTCATGCTAGAGCAGTTTTTCAATGTGCTCCCCAACGAGAAGGCGACGACGCATTCGTATGTCAATCCATATCAACCTTCGATGCCATTGACTGCGCCTACCATGGTGACCACGGGTAATGGGGAATCAGGGTTCCATTCCATACAGGGACCCTGAAAAACGGCTGCCACATGCAAGGAAGGCAGCAGGTGCGCAAATGACCCACTCCCGATGACGGAAGGTAGTGCTGACAAATAACAATACAGGACTCTTTGGAGGCCCTGTAATTGTAATGAGTCCACTTAAAATCCTTTAACTCTGATCAATTGGAGGGAAGTCTGGTGCAGAGCCAATGACCCGTGCGTGTTGCAGCTGAAACTCCACTATCGCCTGCTGCTGCTCAAACAGTCTCTCCAGCATGTGCAAGGTTCCACCTTGTGGGCACGTCGCATATGAGGCAGTGAGTGGGAAGGCCAAAGTTACGCTGCAGCGCAGACAGGCGAGCAGCAGCAGGGTGAGAACGCCGAAAGTGCGCACAGCCGCTACTGTGAATATCATATCCTGTTCCAGGTTGCAGATCAGTCTGGTGATGGCTTCTAGTATCCAGTACTCTTTTTACTGAAGCTGCATCAGGGTCCTGGTATGTGGCTGCACAAACGCTGGTGCTCAACACCAGGGGGCGTGCGGTTACCCTGCACCAGACCCTGCTAATCTATTCCACACTGTGACTCCTAACTTCTACATCAGGTATACTGGGTCCCGGTCATCCAACCGCCGCCCAGTCAGTGTCTGGGTCCCGGTCACCGGACTGCAAAACTGCGAATGGCTAGTTAAATCTGTTATGGTTCTTTTTATCGCTTCAACTGCTACTTGGATAACTGTGGGAATTCTAAAGATAATACATGCCGACGAGCACTAGGGGACGGTCGCTCCGCTTTTGCACTCTGCTCCCTCTTATGCTGTGCTGGTGCCTCTGTGCAGCCAGCGCCTCTTCCTCCAAACTGCACACGTCACTCGCATGACCTTGATTCCATGTGGGGTCTAGGACCTCATCATCCTCCATATCATCTTCCACCCACTCCTCAACCCTGCCCTCCTTGCCGGTATGCACACTGCAGAAAGCCACAGCAGTTGGCACCTGTGTTTTTCCAGCATGTAAAGTCTGCAAAGGACATATGGAAATTGTTTTAGAATTATATCCAGGCAACAGTTTTTCCTATGTTGGTTATTGCATTTTTAAGATGTAGACTTATTGTATCACACTAGCCATGCACAGGCAGATTGTCTGGCATGTTGTTTTGGTGTTTGGTTTTTAACTTTGTAGTTGTGTCTTTACACAATATAGAAATGTATATTAATGCTTCTGTATATGAAGCGATCACAATAACACTTATTTTTCACTTTTAAAAAAAAATTCAGGCTAAACAAAAATTGGTAATTAACAATATGACATCTGAAAAGCACATGAAAGGATGCTGTATGATTTTTAAAAAAAGAACACACTACATGAAGGTCCTGTTCACTAGAGTGTGTAGTCATGAATGTAACCAGTAAAACTTTGTTTTTACAGCCACTGGTTGGCCCATACATATTTTAAAACTTGTTTAATTTTGTTATAGCATGACTAGTAGTCTTGTTTTTAACTTGTCTATAATACATATTTTTGTATGACAGTGTGTTTTTTCATTGATTATTGAATTTTAATGGTCTAAGATAATTAACATGTCAATAGGCAAACGTAACCCGAATGATTTGTCTCAGTCTTGCCTTCTATACTACCTGCACCATAGGCAAAATTTATTTGTCTTTAGACTTTCTTGAGAAGTGGTAACTAGCCAGTGTTGCACACATACACCAGATATGAAGTGCACACCCCAAATGTACTATTTAGCACCCAGAAAATTAGAAAGTTTACAACTGTGCTGTAAGTGCACTATTAGACACTTCGATTTGACTCTCAGATATGAAGAGCAGGCCCCAAAATGTACTATTTAGCAGATTAGCAGCCAGAAAGTAAGAATGTTTACAATTGCGCTGTAACTGCAGTATTTGACGCTTCTATTTGACTCGCAGATATGAAGTGCACCCCACTAATGGACTAGTTTGCAGAATTCTTTCCTAAGCTGTCCCTCACAGCAGCAGCATCGTCTCCCTACACTAATAAGACCTCATGTGAGTGCGACGCTATGCGACTCCAGCTTACATATAGAGGCTGGGTCACATGCTGCACTGGCCAATCACAGCCATGCCATTAGTAGGCATGGCTCTGATGACTTCTAAGGGCACACGAGTCAAACGCTTGTTGATTGGCTGAAAACACGTCATTAAATCGCCGAACACCGAACTCCAACCCGAACATACAGTGATATGTCCGTGTTCGGAGGCCAAAAAACGTAATGTTCAGTACGATCCCAAACTTTACAGTCCGGGTTCACGCAACTTTAATTATTATCAATTAATCAATTACCCGGGCTAAAACTTAAATTAGAGACTAAAGTTAAACCCTTAACTTGTGTAACATGTACTTCTCTCAGCTTTGCTTATATTTCATGCAATCTGTCTTCTATGAAATTTTACATAATTTCCCTTTGGAATGCCTTTGTACGGATGAGAGAAGCACTCACTCTATATAAATGCTTGATTGGACAGGATGAGTACTAAAACACTTTCTCGAGCAAGTGGACTAACTGACAAAATCTATATATATTATCTTACCATACACATATGGGGATAATTCCCAATAAAACTCTGTTCCTAAGCTTGAACCTTGATTTTATACTCACAATTAAGTACTTTAATAATCCCAAATAATTCAATACTCTTGGATTAACACCCAAAACTATATACAAATATTAAAAACATGAACAGTAAAGGAGTTTAAGCATGTGTGGGACAGGCATAAGGCTATCCTAACTATAAGATAAGGCTAGGGACTAATGAAAGTATTTAGAAAATTGGGCAGACTAGATGGGCCGAATGGTTCTTATCTGCTGTCACATTCTATGTTTCTATGTTTCTGGCAAGAAATCCAGTCTCTAGGTGCTAGATATCCAGTGGAATCTTCCATTCATAGTGAGTAGTTTTTTTGGTCTTGACATCCATGGTGACCAGCTTTTCTCTTGGCCAGGTTATTATTCCCGCTGCGTACCCTATGACTGGTAGGGCGTACACGTTGATGGCTTGCATCTTGTTATTTAGCTGGAACTTCAGTAACTGTCTGACTCTCTGAATTTAATAGGATCCTTGTCTCTTCCTCATGTGTTTGTGGCACCCCCCAAATATTGTTAGCTGATTTCTACATTTCCTATTTTATCTTCTGGTACTCCTCCTGTCCTGGTCATCTTTCCACTTTTTGCTATTATCTGCCGACACCTATTTTATCCAAGCAGCATTCCAATATCCTTGCTGTATATGGTTCCACCTATTTAGCTCTAATCTAATGATCTGGCTAATGGGGTTGAGGCCTATGCAGAGCAGCATCAGAGATAGCGCATTACCTTGGTATATGCCACATTTTATGTTCACTTGTGTTATTGTCCTGGAATTGGCTTCTAGAGTTGTTTTCCACTAGTCCATCGAGTTCTTGTTGAAGGCTTTTAGTGTCCTGCTGACCTTGTATAGAGCCTTCTACAGAATATAGGATTCTATTATCCATATGTCTGGCATTGTGACATGGGCTTTCTTGAAGACAATCCAGACTGTGCATGGATTGGTCTGTCTGGTCTGAGTATTCTGTGTGACTGCTTGGTCTACCAGCAGTAGGTGTTTTGATCATCTGGTGTTTCCAATCCCATGACAGTATTGCTCATGTATTGACTCGTATGCCATCTATCTTAGATGCTTGACTGGACCTGCCTGTTCTGGGGAGGCAGGTAATTGATCTGTATTGATGGTATTCCCTTGTGAGGGTCCTCCATGACCAGTGTTGTTATGCCCTTTGTTATGCCTCAGGGTGGTATACTGTTGCTAGTAGCTGGTTCAGTTGTGCTACTAGAGTTTCATAAAGAGTTGTATTGCTTTATTCAGTAGATGTGGATCATGTCATGTCCAAGGGCTGACCAACACTTTCAGTTCTATATTTTTGCTTTTCTGTGATCTTTCTTATATCTGCTTTTATTCCATGTTGGGGATGAGATTCAGGTTGGCAACCCTCTGTAAGTAAAGATTTGCATATGGGAATTTCTTCCTCTTCATGGTTCATGTATGATGTTTTTGAGTAGTCCAATTCTAGTTGTGACATTAGCTTTCACTTGACAATGTTCAAAAGTTGTGTAACTAGTTCCCACATATGTTTCATGTAGCCCCTCTCATTGGTTTTTGCTATTGCAGTAGCAGGTCATGCAGGTTTAGGGTTCCACTTTGTGTCCAGGAATGGTTTATTCCAGTAACCCGCTTGTCATCATATTGCCTTAATTTCCTAGCACCAGATGCAGACCTTGTTAATCTAGGTGACGTGTGTATATATATATATATATATATATATATATATATGTTATACAGGTAAGTAGTCTACTTACAATTTCCAGAGCGTACACCTAGACTTGTGTGGAATGATCCCCACCTATGGATTTGATGGATATCCAGGGAGCCAGTTGAGAAAAAAAAAACAGAAATCCAAAGGGCTGGATACTTACTTTTAAAAGTACTTGATTAAAACAATAAAAGTTATTTAAAAAAATGGGTACGAACAAAATAAACTATAAATGTATACCAGTCCACAGTGAAATTGAAAGTCCAGAAACTTCACTTGACGCGTTTCGCCGCAGCTTTCTCAAAAGTAAATAATGTCCAGCTTCAAAAGTTTTGTTTTTATATGGTCTTCTATCAATGTAGTTGCGATCAGCTGTGTGGTGAAGTCACTTCCGGATGGGCGGGACTATGTCGCACAGGAACTGACATATCATGCGATCTCCATAGACTCCCATTATAAGTCATTATGTTGCCGAACGTCTCATAGGAATAACAGTTAGCCGTCATATTGGAAGAGGGCAGTCAAACTATTCTGTACCCTATAAAGAAAAGAGAAATGCATTTAAAATATAATCATTTACAATATAACCTTTAATAGTAAATCTAAAATCTATTATGAGTATCCATAGTGAAAGTAATGTTCAAATACATAATAAACTAACGTATATACACACACACAAAAAAAAAATAGAAGAAGGTCCTGTTTGAAAATTTCAAGGGACCTTAATCTAGTGGTGTATGCAAGAGATGGTTTTGCAACCCACTGAAGTTGTAAACTGTGATATGGACAGTTTAATGAATCAAAGTCAGCTCAAATATATATATAATGAATAAATAACTGAAGTATATACAAATAGGTGCTGATAAATAACTAAAGTATGTACAGATAAATTGGAAGTCCTGTTCATAAATTTACAGAGACCTGTACCTAGAAGTGTATGGATAACCAAGTTTTGCGATCCACGGTGGCTGTATAAAGTCTATTAAATCAGTATCTAGATGTAATGGACTAATGTAGTGGTGTCTAAGGCTTGAAATAAAAAGATAGTTTAACAGGACTGGTTGCCGATGGAAGAAAGAATTAAAAAAACTAGTCTGATAGAAAAGGTGTCAATACAGACTCATAAAAGGTCCTGTTCATAGGTTTTCAAAGACCTTTGGCTACTGATGTGTGCAAAACATAATTTTGCAATTCACAATTTGTATTGTAAAGTCACGCTAATTTTTGAACTCAGCAACGTGTGTGTGAGAAATTGCTACAAAAAGTGGTTAATAGTGTATTAGTCTCTAGTGCTCCTAAGGATAGATAGAGCACCCGAAATGCATGTTAAACAGTGAAGGAGACAAAAATATCACTAGTAGCACAAAAAATATGTCTATTTCAATACTTTGATAGGTATATAATAAAAAGCCAAAATAACAGAACAACCTCCGTGGATATGAAATACTAAACCGCTATTGGTACAAGGGATAGAAAAAGCTATAACATCTAAGCTTTTAAAATCTAACTGTCTAGTAATGTAACTAGATACATAGTAGTGGGAAGATTTGTCCCAGTTGCCCCAGAAAAAATTAGTAATAGCGGTACAAAAAACTCGGGATCAGAGATCAAAAATTGAATTTAAATAAATGTTAAGTCTCGGATCATCGAGAGCCCCTTCTCTAGCCCTTGGGTTAACCCCAATACGAGTGCTCTTTCAGCTTCTACTTTCTTGCTTTGTTTTTTCTATTCTGTACCCTAGTTTGTTATATTGAGTTGCTGACGTAACAGGTAGTGATGTCAGCAGGAAGTAGTCAAACCACCATATTGGAAGAAGGCGGTCGACTCGTGAACCTATATAATAGTGTGGGCAAAGTATTAAGTGAAAATAACATCGGCTTAAAATATGAGACAAACATTTATCAGCCTTTGTGAATAGGAATGGGAAAGATAAATAAGTAAAAATATGATATATAAAGATTAATATATATGTATAAACCACTTTATAAACCCCTTGAGCTGCATCAACCCCACCCCCCTCGGAGGACCAGCTGCCCCACATCCCTCAAGGTCACTTGCCTGCTTGTGGGCTGTACCTCCAGCGACACTGCTCCTGGTCCTACTGGCAACAGCAGGCTCACCATGCCGTCTCCCACTGCCAGGGGCCTCCCTCCTGGAAGACGGCCCCGTGACCAGCAGTCCTGGGCTCCAGATGCCTGTGCCTTGCACGACTTCCCCCACCTCTGAAGCCACACTGCCTTCCGCCTGGCCATGCGGCCGCGTGCTCCCACGTACCATGCGTGGGCTTCTGACCTCGTGGCTTCGATCTGCGTCCCATCACGTCCCGGGCTAAGCCTCTGTGGCGGTTTCCTCCTCCGCACCGGGCGGCTGATCCCACTGCCATTCCGGATCTCCGCAGGGCCGGTCCAAGGCACTCCTGCACCCATGCTGCTCCACGATCCCACGCTGCCACTCTCACTTCAGCCAGAAGCTGCTCCACTGGATCCATCCTCTGGGCCTTTAACCTGCAGCAAAAGAAAGCAGAAAACCTACCAGGCCCAAGCTGCAGGCTGAAATTGCACACAACTTAGGCTAGGTAAGCAGATTAGAAGTGCCTGCTTCTAAAATGGCTGCCTATTTATACTAGGTCAACCCCCTTTTACACTCTCACTCCACTGAACAATATTACAGAAACCAAACAAGGCATCAGAGCAAAGTATTATAAAAAAATATATTAATCGACTTCATCTTTTTATCTTACATATCAAGTTTGTCATTAATAAAATTTAGGAAGTTTTTACTTTTTTTTAGTAAATAGATAAATTGCTTCTATCTATCTGTCAGAGCTTTTCATTAAAGTGAGATTTCAAGGTGAATAAAGTGAATTAAGAGATTTTAAAATTTAAGGTCAAAATAATCAAGCTGGACACATTCTCCAAGTCCCTTAGGCTATCCATTCAACTACTTTGGCCTTATATTTGATGCATGTATTTATCCATCTGTCCATCTCTCTATATATGCGTCTGTCTGTACGTCAAATGATAAATCAGGCAAAAAAAATACTACAATCATAACTTAGTGTCCTAACTATAGACAATGTACACAATAATTCTCTCAGTAGGCATTACATTTGTACAACTAGACGACACAGATAACAATAAATTATATCTCTACTTGAAAACGAGAGAGCAGCAGGAATTATTGTAAGAAGCAGTAAGACCTTCATCCTGAGGCTGGCTCTGGTTACTGGAAGACAGGTGACAATGTACTGTCATTCAATAAGACACAGACACACGAGGGCTGTTCCTCCGGGAATCAACGAGGGACACAGGTGCAGGAGGAAATCGTTTAAAGTAAATTATAATAAAATATTTGGGTAAATAGTTGGTAGAGTTCATTTGAATACCATTGAACCATTCTATTGTCAAGCTTTTATTTCGTTTTGGGCATCTTTCTATTATATATATTATACTGTATATCATTAAATTGTATGCCCTGAAGACTGCTAAATTAAGGCTAAAGGCCAAGTTGTGACAATAGCTGTGTTGTAAATAATTGCCAACTGCATTCCAAATGCTTATAAAAAATATATATTTTATTGAATATCACATAAAAAGTCAGTTAATAAATGCACAAACATATATTTAGGTATTTATATAAACTAGATCCACAATCTAGTTAACCCCTTCAGGACAGAGTCAATAGTGCACGTTCTGATCAAAACAAAACGTAAACAAAAACTGGAATTTGCTCTACATGTCTGTTCAACCGTAATTCACCGCTGTCACATTAAGTGCACGCACACTTATTATATATCATTTTGTTCAGGTGAAACAGGGCTTTAATTTATCATTAACTATTCATATATGGAACATAATTCATTATGAATAAAATTAAAAAAAATGTGAGAAAATAAGATTTTGTTTTTAAATTTGTATTTCCGTATTATTTTCTGACATTTTAGCTGTGAATGTCATAATACTGTTAGGTTTTACTGCAAAAAAATACACCTATTTGTAATCAGCGATGTCTCACGAGTAAAACAGTACCCCCCATTAACAGGTTTTATGGTGTTTTGGAAAGTTACAGGGTCAAATATAGAACGTTCCATTTTCAAATTAAAATTTGCCAGATTAGTAATGTTACCTTTGAGACGGTGTGGTAGCCCAGGAATGAGAATTACCGCCATAATGGCATACCATTTGAAAAAGTAGACAACCCAAGGTATTGAAAGTGGGATATGTTTAGTCTTTTTTAGTAGCCACTTAGTCACAATAATAATGTCCTTTACCATAGAAATCCTGCAAACAGTGTTATACCTCTTCTGCTAGCGAGGACAAATATCACCCTTTTTCAAGGCTGATGAACATTCCCACTGAAAACATTAAATAGTGTATTGCATTTTAAAAAAGGACATTCACCCCCTCCCCCCCTTCCCCCCCCCATGTGTGTACAATAAACAGTATGCATTCAGACCACTCAGGCTGTATTAATTACTGTGTTGGACACGTTTTTGAAATCAGCCATTTTAACTCTAGATTACAAATATTGCAGTTCAGAAATACAAATGTACACTCCTAACACTATATTGTTTTGTTGGCCATTTAGGTGAGAAGGAGAGAAAAAAAAACCTTAGATTTACTTACCTTTTCTCCTTTTCAGCACCAGTCTCCACTTCTTTGGCTGAGACCGTCTAGATCTTTTCCCATGGTAAAACATTCGGAGGCTAGTGCGCATGAACGGCAAACTACTGCTGCTCTACTCCAATCAGACGGTATCTAAGACCATATTCTGTTAATTCAGTCGTAGTTCCTCTAGTGGCTGTCTGAGAGATTGAAACATGCAATGAAAACATTACTTTTCTGTGGAATGTTAAAATGAGGATGGGGGGACATTGTAATGAAGTGGTTTAGGTGCCTGTAATGTCAATTTATCTACAATTTACAGTTTAATAAATAAATAATTCAAAGTGATTTTTGAAAATGTTTTGACCAAAATAGTCATTGTGGAAGAATAACAAAGTTGGATTTCCCTTTGTCAGTTTCCCATGATTCCCAGTTTTGTGAATAGCCTATAGTCTCTCAGTTTGCAGAGCGTTTTTACACAGCTTTACAGTGATGGCTAATGAGGGTTATTAACATTGGGATATAAACAGGCCTCCACGTCCTGCCATACTGCATGCAATGTGAGTGATAAGAATGAGCGGCCCCACTTTCATCAGAATTGCATCATGTTGCTGGCTGTTATCAGGTGACTGTGTTCTGCAGCTAAGACAAAAAGTTATTGATTCCAAGCTTATTTGTTCTCTATTGTAAACAGCTAAATGTTCTACAAACCCCGGGACAAGAGGTACACCCGTATTCAAAGACACTGCAATTATCTCACATATGATCTTCCACTACTCAAAGGTTTGAAAGGAGTAATGTGAATACCTACACCCCTACCTATCCCACTATTCTTTGGTTCTACGTACCCCCTCCTTATTACCCAAAATCCCTGATTGACGATTCCATCTGAGTTGCGTACTGAACCCATAAATGTTACCCTTAAAAGCCTGTACAAACTGTACGATGATAAGAAAACTGTTACCTTTGTAATGCATAGCAATGCTTAGTATCCTATAACTGCTACAACTGTTACACCCACATTCTTTTTTCTGTACCCCCTCCCTGATATGCAAAAATATAAAAATAAAAATAAAGAATTTAAAAAAACAAAACTGCTAAATGTTCTATTTATAACACTTTGTTTTTCTGTGTGTATTTATTTGCTGCCTGTTACTGTTCTCTGGTTTCCCATTTTAGATCAGCTTGACAATGAAGGTAGGTCCCCGGATACCCCTGATCCGGCAACAGGATCCTGCATTAGGAATATCAATTTTCTTCAACTTTAATTTTTGAAAATACAAAAACACATTTTTAAACAAAATTTCAGTAATAAAAATCTATTGAACCTTCTAAAAAATTTGTGTTTTTTCTTTCTTTATCTAAAAAGCTTGCTGTTAAACTTTGCCTAAAATTCCTAGCTCCTCTAAAAATAAATTTAGGCTGATCACCCATAAATGGTAAAATATCCAAATCTTCCTTTAAAACATGCCAATTTAAAAAAAAAAAACTTTACAAACAGATTTATTATTAGTGCTAAAATTTTAAATTATAGGGATACATTCGTTCTTTTTTTCTTCTTTATTTTGATATTTCAAAAGTTGATTTCTATCCCTTCTACCTATATCTTCCCTGATATTTTCAATAGAAATTGGATCATACCCCTTTTCTATAAACTGTTGCGCTAAATTAGATGATTGATTATAATAGTCATTAAAATCTGTTCAGTTCCTTCTATGTCTAAGGAACTGTCCCTTTGGTACATTAGTGAGCCAAGGTTTAAAATGGCAACTTTGCAAATCCATAAAACTACTTTTTTTAAATGGGTTTTGCTTTTAATCTGATTTGATTCTATAAAAATCTCCAAGTCTAAATTTGTATTTTGATCACTAATATCGCAAGTAAGTTTTATATTCCAATCATTAAAATTTAGTTGATCTAAAAATTCTGTCATTGAGTCTTTATTGCCTTATTGCCTTTCCATATAATAAAAATGTCATCTATATAGCGCTATAACTCCAGATGGTCTAAATGTTGACTTTGAAATTTCCTCTTTTTTATAAGTAAATACATTTTATATATAGCCTCTAAAAATTTTAATCTTTTTGTCTTGCTTCTGTTTTCGCTTTTATATATATATCTTAATACTGGTTTTTAACTATTGGTTTCTTACGTTTGGTGATTGATATTTATTGTTATGTATTTATTATAATTTCTGACCATATTTTCTTTCTCTCTCTCCCCCCTTTTCCTCATATCAAATATGTCTTGTTTTTATTATTTTTATTATAGGTGTATTTTTTAATATAAATTGTTTAAAATACAACATTATTATTGTTAATATGTATTTCTTAAGTTTTCATTATTTATAAGTATATAAGATAAGGTTCCTGTTTTATACAGACGTTTTGTTTACATTATGTGGTGCACATGCGCATTTAAAACTTTATTATGAAGTGAATACGTTTACCTTAAACCGGAAACACGTCATCTAACGGAGACAGAGGATGATTGCTGACCGCTGACACGGAAGTACTCCGAAACGACGTAACCGGAACCGGAAATTGTATGACGAAGATCAATAACGCGCCTTTTTTAAGATATTTAAACTTATTAGTTTGTAACTACACGTAGCACTTTGATAAAGACCGATAGGTCGAAACACGTCAGTGCAGTTCATTTTGGATTGGAGACGAAGTGTAAGCTTTTTCTATATGTAACCATTAAAGATATTTGTTCCTACACCTACCCCTCTATCTGGCGTTTATGTGAGCTATTTGAAGGGAAGTAGAGATTCGGTAGAGGACATCTGTATCCTGGTTCCAGCATTCTGGTCTCCGTACTATTTCAAGGCGCTTATAGTCTGAGCCACTTTTAAACGGCTCAGCACCATGTGAGTGTGAATTTTCTCCACATTTATTTTTTAATTCATTTTATACAGGCTATACTATGTACTTTGTTTTATCATTTTAGGAATTTACAGATACATGGTAAATTTGCATGTTTTATGCTGCTTACCCACTATTGGTTTATATACCACCTGTTTTTGCTCTCACCGTATGATTGTATTTATTCTGTTTGCTGTATAATGAATGTAGTGTGAGTGTAGTGACTGCAGTGTGTGTATAGTGAATGTAGTGTGTTTGTAGTAAGTGCAGAGTGTGTATAGTGAATGCAGTGTGTTTGTAGTGAGTGCAGAGTGTTTATAATGAATGTAGTGTGTTTGTAGTGAGTGAGTGAGTGCAGAGTGTGTATAATTAATGCAGAGTGTGTATAGTGAATGTAGTGTGTGTAGTGAGTGCAAAGTGTGTATAGTGAATGTGGTGTGTTTGTAATGAGTGCAGTGTGTATAATAAATGTACTGTGCAGTGAGTGCAGAGTGTGTATAATGAATGTAGTGTGTTTGTAGTGAGTGCAGAGTGTGTATAATGAATGTAGTGTTTGTAGTGAGTGCAGAGTGTGTATAATGAATGAAGTGTATTTGTAGTGAATGCAGAGTGTGTATAATGAATGTAGTCTGATTGTAGTGAGTGCAGTGTGTATAATGAATGCAGTGTGTGTAGTGAGTATAATGAATGTAGTGTGATTGTAGTGAGTGCAGTGTGTGTGTGTATAGTGAATGTAGTGTGTTTGTAGTGAGTGCAGAGTGTGTATAATGAATGCAGTGTGTGTAGTGAATGTAGTGTGTTTGTAGTGAGTGCAGAGTGTGTATAGTGAATGTAGTGAGTGCAGAGTGTGTATAGTGAATGTAGTGTGTGAAGTGAGTGCAGAGTGTGTATAGTGAATGTAGTGTGTTTGTAATGAGTGCAGTGTGTATAATAAATGTACTGTGCAGAGGGTGCAGAGTGTGTATAATGAATGTAGTGTGTTTGTAGTGAGTGCAGAGTGTGTATAATTAATGTAGTGTGTGTATAGTGAATGTAGTGTGTTTGTAGTGAGTGCAGAGTGTGTATAATTAATGTAGTGTGTGTATAGTGAATGTAGTGTGTGTAGTGAGTGCAAAGTGTGTATAGTGAATGTGGTGTGTTTGTAATGAGTGCAGTGTGTATAATAAATGTACTGTGCAGTGAGTGCAGAGTGTGTATAATGAATGTAGTGTGTTTGTAGTGAGTGCAGAGTGTGTATAATGAATGTAGTCCCCTCCCCAATTTAATATACTGGCACATGACTTCCCCAAATTAATACACTGCTCCCTCCCTCCCATTAATACACTGCCCCCCTCCCTCCCATTAATACATTGCCATCCTCCTTCCCATTAATGCACTGCCCCCTCTCCCTCCCATTAATACACTGGCACCCCTCCCCAATTTAATACAGTGGCCCCTTCCCTCCCCCAAGTTAATACACTGTCCCTTCCCTCTCTTTGCTGATACCAGGAGCTTTCTATCCCAATGATGCCCCTTAAATACAACATGTTTCCCTATCTCTCTGTCCCTTTCTTTCTAAAGAAATTGCTTTTTTGGAAGAATTGATAAATATTTTATTAATACTGATTTTTCACTCTTTTGAGCAATTGTAAACATACTGTGCAATAAACAAAGAGCGAGCTCCATACAGAAAAAAGAAAATATTTAAAAAAAAAAAACTTTACAAACAGATTTATTATTAGTGCTAAAATTTTAAATTATAGGGATACATTCGTTCTTTTTTTCTTCTTTATTTTGATATTTCAAAAGTTGATTTCTATCCCTTCTACCTATATCTTCCCTGATATTTTCAATAGAAATTGGATCATACCCCTTTTCTATAAACTGTTGCGCTAAATTAGATGATTGATTATAATAGTCATTAAAATCTGTTCAGTTCCTTCTATGTCTAAGGAACTGTCCCTTTGGTACATTAGTGAGCCAAGGTTTAAAATGGCAACTTTGCAAATCCATAAAACTACTTTTTTTAAATGGGTTTTGCACTCTCTAGTGGAGGTATATGAAAATATGTGCTGAATCTACTGCATGGAAAGAAACTTTGACGAACAGGTCTAGGTTACAAAACAAATATTTTAATTGCATTTGAATATTGTGGTTACAAAAATGATACCAGTTTCCAAAAAAAATTTCCTAACTGCCTAAAATCATACATTTTCTTATATGCCAAATTTGCTTCTGCAGCTAAGCTGATTCACCCGCTTTATAGCCAGCACAAACATCATTAGAAGTTCTGGACTGTGTCTAAAACTGTTTGGCTCAATGTCAATTCATTAACCAGGAATTGTTTGGAATTGTTCAGGGAATTAAACACAATATCACCCAGATACCGAGCATACCTAATGAATAAAGCAGCAAACAGAATAGTAAATACAAATATAATAAAATAAGCCAAAATGTAACAATAGAAAAAATAGCAAATAGTCAATTTAAAGGCATGTAGATAACGAATTCAATGTTACATATAAAAGTCCAAAAAACTATGTTAGAAAATGCACAAGTCACATACGTCCATATAAAGTCCACAGTAAATATTGCAACTAGTTTGAAAACTGCAGCAGTGGACAACTAAAGGAAAATAGTAGCTTAAAACCACCCTATCTGATAAATTAATACAGTACTTAAAAAGCAGTAAACTGAGAGGCAAGTACAACTGTCCTGTAAAACGGTCAGAAATAGAAAAAAAAAAATCCAAATGCAGTGACATAAATTCCCACTTGGTGGCCTCAGTGTACCTGTAATATTGGTAAATCAAGTAGAATAAAATAAGTTAAAGAATAAGTACAAAAATGTGCTGTATGAAAAATTAAATAGTAATTACTATAACAATCATGGGCATGAAATATATCTTAAAAAAAATATGAAAAATGTATAAGGGATATAAATATGTATTAGTGAATATCAATAAAAATCAGTTGGGTCTGAGAATAGAAGTACAAATAAAAATTGTAAAATATTAAGTGTATGAGTCCAGGAAAATAATAAAAACATTATAAAATCGAAAGTGAATTTGGCCAGTGGCATAATGGAGATAGGAAAATATGTTGTACTTAGTTTATGGGACATCATTGGGATAGAAAGCTCCTGGTATCAGCAAGGTCTTACAGATATACTGAGGTCTACTCACTAAACTCTGAATGTGTTATGGCAGATGTGCTCACTTTAAATAGAGTTACATTTTGTCAATATAAAAAATTAAAAAATAAATAAAAGAAGTTAATTTATACCTCAAGCACATTAGAAGCTGAATTCTTTAGGTCAGGGGTTCCCAACCCAGTCCTCCAGTATCCTCAACCAGTCCAGGATTTAGGTATCACTCTGTTGTGTCTAAAGTGTTTTATTTTTCTTTCTTCTAAACACCTGAGACACAACAGGGTAATCCCTAAATATTGGCCTGGTAGGGTTTACTTGACGACTGGGTCGTGAGCCACTGCTTTAGGTAATAGGGTTGTTCCTTTAGCAAGAAGGTGAATGCGTGAATTGACTCTGCCGGGAAAAGATGCTGCAGGTCTGAAGATTGTTATTATCAGCATGTTAAATAACAGAGATTAAAAAAAATAAAAATAATAGAGATATCTCATCTTAATATAGCATGCAATGTTCCAGTAATTTGTGGATACAAAGTAAGCAAGAATTAAACACACTAAGTGCCATAACCACTAAAGCTCGTTCTAGAGGCTATGGTGCCAGCCATGCCCCTGATGACTTGCCCCAATTTTGTTTCAAAAAGTGTTTTTAAGCATTAAAGTTGAAGAAAATGTATACTGTAATGCAGGAGTGTAACTTCCACTTAGCAATATGCTGGGCCTGTGGCCAGATCATGGGTATCCTGGGGACCTTCGTAATTGTCAAGCTGATCGAAAACGGGAAATCAGAGAACAGCACCAGGCAGCAAATAAATACATACAGAATAACGAAGTGTTATAAATAGAACATTTAGCTGTTTTGTGTAGAGAACATATATACTTGGAATCAATGACTTTATGTCTTAGCTGCAGGACACAGTCACCTGCTAACAGCCAACAGCATGATGCAATTCTGATGAAAGCGGGGCCGCCCATTCTTATCAGTCACATTGCATGCAGTATGGCAGAACGTGGAGACCTGTTTATATCCCAGTGTTAATAACCCTCATTAGCCATCACTATAAAGCTGTGTAAAAACACTCTGCAAGCTGAGAGAGAGGCTATTCACAAAACTGGGAATCGTGGGAAACTGACAAAGGGCAATCCAACTTTGTTATTCTTCCACAATGGCTATTTTGGTCTTAAATGTTTCAAAAGTCACTTTGAATTATGTATTTACTAAACTTCAAATTGTAGTTAAATTGACATTACAGGCACCTAGACCACTTCATCTCAATGTCCTGCCCAATCCCCGTTTTAATGTTATGCATAACAGTAATGTTTTCATTGCATGGTTGAATCTCTCAGACAGCCACTAGAGGTGCTTCCGCTGAAATAACAGAATATGATCATAGAGACCGTATGATTGGGTCAGCGCAACAGTTTACCGTTCATGCGCACTACCCCGTGGGAAAGCCTTGGATTGGCTGGGATCATCGATCTAGATGATCACAGCCAAGGAAACATGGCCAGACATGGAGACTGGGGCTGTGAGGGAGAATTTTTTTTTTCTCCCTACAGGTGGGGGCCAGTCACCTAAATGGCCAACAAGGCTCTATAGTGTTATGAATTAACATTTGTATTCTAAGGGTATGGAGTTCCTATAAGTGAAAGCAATATTTAGAATCTATTGTTAAAAAGACTGCTTTTGAAATCTTGTCCAGTGCAGCTCTTGTCACAACGTGGCTATTAGCCTTAATTTTGCAATTCAGTTTTCAATCCATACAATTTGATGACATACATAATAAATAATAGAAAGAAGCCTGCAACTGAATAAAATCTTGATAATATAATGATTAACCCCTTAATGACAGAACATCTGGAATAAAAGGGAATCATGACGGAATATTTCTGTCATGTGTCCTTAAGGGGTTAAATGGTATTCAACTATTTACCCAACTATTGTATTTTGTTTTATTTAAAGTAATTTCCTTCTGCACCTGAGTCCTTTGTTGATTCCCGGAGGAATAGCCCTGGTGTGTCTGTGTCTTACTGAATGACAGTACATTGTCACCTGTCCTCCAGTCACCAGAGCCAGCCTCAGGATGAGAGTCTTACTGCTTCTTACAATCATTCCTGCTGCTTTCTCGTTTTCAGGTAGAGATAATATATAGAATTGGAGGTCTCTCACCTTTTATAATTTATTGTTATCTGTATCTTCAAGTTTTAGAAATGTAATGTCTAGTGAGAGAATTATTGTGTAGATTGTAATTAGTTAGGTTACTAAGTTACAATTGCAGTATATTTGTGCCGTATTCGTCATTTGACGTACAGGCAGACAGACTGATACACAGAGAGATACAGAGATAGACAGATGGATAATAACAATCTGTCTGAAGTCAGAAGACAAAGTGAATTGAATGTGAATTTCAAATATAAGGCCAGAGTAGCTGAAATGATATCATCAGATAACTTAGATAATTTTTCCAGTTTGGCTATTTTGATCTTAAATTTAAAAATCACTTTTAGTTTACCTTGAATTCTCGCTTCAATGAAAAGCCTAAATGGAGGGATGGATGGATAGATGAATTTAAATTTATTGCACCTGTATATTTAAATAAACTAGCTTGTTACACAATACGACTTATTCTAAACATCCTATTGTATTAAAATGTTTTTAGACTCCATCTGTCTATTTTGATTTGAATAATTACTATCGCACTGCTTTGTTTTTCTAAGAAAAGAAAGAAATAGCAAAAATGTTTATTTTTTTTTAAATTAAACAACTGTATTCAAATGAACTTTAATAATGTAATTGATAAGAAATATAACTTTTAAGTTTCCTAAATTTTGTTAATGACAAACTTGATATGTAAGGTCTGAAAAGGATAAAATGATTAAACCACTGACTTATTTTACTTAATGAATTCAAGTGTTGTGACCTAAATTCTGAAGTAAATGTATATATGTTATCAAAAACGTTGATGCTTGGTTTAGTTTCTGTAATATTGTTCATGCTGTCCCACAAGAATTGCATTATTTGCACAGCAAGGATTTAAGGGGTTGTGGTGAAAGTACCAGCTGTCTATAAATAATTCATCATTATTTTAGCAGCAAAAAACAAAAACTACACCTCGCACAATGACAAAGGTGGGCAGAGTAGGTGGGCTCATGGGACAAAACGAATTAATACCAAAACAGAAAAAAACAAAACAATAAACATAAATAACAAATCCAGTATTTACACTGCACCAAATGTGTGCTAAATTTAACGAACTATAATGTTTATAAAAGAATAATAAGAGCTGGAAAATGGTTTAAGAGTTATAAATTATTTATAATTTAACTTTTTAACTTGACACTAATTTAGCTTGGCTGATGTCCTTGTAGGTACGGTTAAAGGGATCCTCCAGTGCCAGTAAAACAAAGCCATTTTCCTGGCACAATAGGTTTAAAAAGTGCCCCCCCCCCCTTCCACGGGGCTTCTGAGGTGGTAAAAACCAATTCAGCAACTTACCTGAATCCAGCGCCGATGTCCCTTGGCGCTGGATCAGGCTCCGCCCACGATTCTCCCCCATGTGCCAGTGGGGCAGACCTAATGCGCATGTTCAGCAATGGCCACGCACGCACTAGACCTCCCCATAAGAAAGCATTATTCAATGCTTTCCTACGGGGAAAATTTGATGTTGGAGGTGCTCATGCAGAGGTCCTCATGCAGTTAATGGACCAAAGGTCGGTTTTGATTCCGGAAGCGCCCCCAGTGGATGTCTGGTAGACAACCACTGAGGGCAGACTTAGAGCTGCAATGTAAACAAATTTGATTCCTGAAGAACATTAGAGAAATAGAAACCCCTACTCCAAGGTTCTTTTCTGAGCTCCAAGATGTTCAGGAAGTAGCAGGATAACTAAGTCATAGCAGTGACAGCACCGTAAACACAGGGGTAAGAAAGGAGGACCATGAGGGGGAAGGGTCAGCAGGAAATAATCCTACCAGGATATCCAGATAAGAGTGACTGATGACCCATAAATACCCCACAAAGCCAAAATATCTTGCCTCTCTAATCATTTCAAGGTTTACAGACCCTACAAGACATTTCATGCAACAATGGCCAATTTCACAAATATTGTAGAATGGGCATCCTTTGTTTCTCTTAGTTTATGCAGAATTAAACATTATACTTTGAAAGTACACGTTATCTAAAAAGAATTATCGAGAATGTAAGAAACAATATTGTAAGCCGCCAGTAAATGTGCAATAATTTGTTATTAAATTCCTAGCCTTTGTGTAATTTTATCTATCTTTTACCTATCATTTTATTATGCTATTGAAGTTCTGCAAATTCTAACAGGTTGAATTGTTTAGAATTCATCAAGGAAGTCAAAATTGTCTGCCGAAGTAGCCGGGCTGAAAACATAGCTGACTTGCATAAGTTTTTCAATGCATCCATTTTTGCCTAAACTGTATAATTTCTAGGTTAATTCTAAATGACAAGGTTAGTGAATAACCCTAAAAATCTGTTATAAATGTTATTGTAATATTTTATTATGAAGATAAAGCTCATTATAGTGGTTATGGGACAGAGTAGTTGAGCGTTCTCTCCCTGTAGGTTTCAAACGGTTTGAAAGGTTTGAAAAAACAGACTATTTAGCTTTTATTAGAATCCATTAAAACTAGAACGCAGGAACAGACCCTGGGTAATACATGTCAGTGGACAGAATTCCAGGCAGCTTGACACATTCCGTGCCTTGTCAGACATTTACTCATAAATAGGACACTTTCCTTTGAGTAAGTTCACTGTCCGTCATGAAATGTGTTAAGCTGCCTGGCATTGGATTCTTTGGGCATGTGAAAATAAAAAAATAGAAAAGTTACCTGCTCACTATCCCAAATCCCTCTGAATAATTAAATAACAGGAGGTTTTTAGTACTACTGCAAAAGCCTTTAAAGTGTTATCTCACCTGCACCATCACAGCAAACCATTTATTAGAGTCTACATTAACAATTCACCTTGCTTCTTTCAACTAAAAAGCAAAATGTCTAACCCTTAACAGAGGACGCATGGTGTAATATGTCTGTATATGTTTATGTGTATGGGTTTCATTTGTTCTGTGTATCTTGGCTTCGATATTAGTGATAATGCACAGATTTGGGTTGTTTTTGGGGGGTTTTCTATGTATTTGGGCTGTTGATTACTATAGTCATCACTGCTGCCCACGCTTGGTGGGAATTTAAGCACAGGGCTTTATTTTTGTGAGTTTGTTCATTGGGGATGTCACCTAAAAAGCAATGTGTAAATAATTAATGTTGTGCCGTAGATCCACTTTGTGTTATTTTGTTTAAAATAAAGATTCACCAATCATATTCCCTGATAGCTCTGTTATATCCTAGTATCCTGTAGATGTAATGTGTAATAACTTAATTTTAATGTTTATCTCCTAGGACTTTCATGTATGACATGCAATATGTATAAATATGAAGCTGTCAATTGTACGAGTGGTTTCAAGAAATGTAATAAAAATACTGAAGCATGTGCTTCTGTGAGTATCAAAACAATAAGCGGTAAGTTGTTTTTTTCTCTGAATACCAATGAAAATGTGAAACTTTACATCTATCCAATACTAGTGTCAATAAAGTTGCTTCTGTTTGTAAATGCTTAAATAAGTTTATAATTACCATATTTTTAGAATATAGTGCAAAGATTTCTTACCTGAAAGTTGGTGGCAAATATTGACTGTGCCTTATATTCCAAGTGCCACCAGGCGCATTGTCTATGTATTCGCACAATGGGGGCTCCCTCCTCACACCAGTCCCAGAGAATAGCTTCTTGCCAGACTGGGTAGAAAATAAAGAAGATTCACAAGTCCACTACAATAGTAGGTAAAATCCACAAAATAAGATGGGGGAAGCAGACACAACTTGGGGTGCAACAAGAGGTGCAAGAGACATTAAAGGGGGGATAAGAATATGACGGTATAACCCTACGTACTGTCCATCAGTAGGCCTTTTCATGTTAACGGAATAGGGATAAGGCAATGCCAATACGGGCACAGATTTATTCTTTAACAGCCAAGTGCACATTATTGTATCAAGTACTATGTTCTATGGGCATGGGGGAATGGAGTGGAAGGGGATATTGGTGGAAGTAAGGAACATAGAAATGTGAGAGGGCTATAAGAGAGAACATCAGTAGGAATCGATACTATATACTCTAAGTCAAAATAAAAAGAACAATAAAGTCAGAAGGGGAATAGAGAATGGGGAGGGGAAGACCTGTTACAATGTAAGCGGTAGTCCCTGCTTTTGAAGATAACGTGATCAATTGGAGGTGTAGTCCAGTTGTACACTTTAGCTGTCAATGTATTCATTGAAAATTATCTCCAGTCTTTGGTTGTATCCCTGAGCCATACTGCGGGTAGACCCCTCCAATCTGCTAGTATTATTTCTGTGTTATTTAATTTCAATGTTTTTTGAGAGTTTGTGTGGGAAACCCTTCCACTGGCTGGACTGGACTATAACTACTTTGTATCTAACTTGTATAATCTTTTTATAATACCTCAATTGTGGCATCTTCCTACTGTCAGTTTTTCAGCTGGTACAAATAATTAGCTTGATATTTATTGCTGCAGTTTACTGCCTCAAGTATTGTTTGCCTTTTGCCCTCTGCTGGATGGTTTTAGTGGCCTTTAATGTGCAATTTATACTCAAACTACATTCTAAGACTAATCTAATTTAGATATTTGTAGTATTTAAATCTAATATGCAAGCCTTTTTCTGCCTGTATCTAATTTAACAAAACGTCATCTACAAGATCTAATTTTTGTGATTATTTGATCAGAATATATCTATAGGTTTTCCAGCTATTTATTTAATGTTTCACAATAGGGATGTATTTCTTTTTATTCTTTTATTCACTTCACAAGTTTTGGTTTGTGAATTTTTATTTTCTTTCTTTTTTCATTTTTTTTTTCAAATTTCAAAAATTATATAATTAAAAGACTCAAATGTAATGTTTTTATTTACTTTTGGTATCGTTGTTACCCTTATTTTTAAATACTTACCTGTCAGGGTAATTTCTTTTGGAGGTTCTTCCCTAGGGGGGGGGGGGCTCTCTCCATTTGTTTTTTTCTAACATGCAACTCTTGTAACATTTTTTTCTGTTTGTTTCACTTTCTTAGTTCAAAACGATTTAACTTTCTTTGTCAACAAGAAACGATGCTTGAACTATAAATTCTGCAATCTTTCAGGGAAATTCTCATCAGCATTTGCTTATAAAGTTTCTTATAATACAAGTTGTTGTTACGAACCCCAATGTGTACCTCCTCTACCCACTGGTGAGTTTTTTTTTGTTTTTTTTACTATGTGGATTGCGTCCTTGGTCAAAACATTTATATCTCCTTCCCCAACAAATACCCATGCTCCCATTCTCAGAATTGTTTTACAGTAACCCTCCCTATCACATCCAATTTCCCACAATCTATTTCTGCTCCCTTTTCTCACCATTAATCTCAACACCCATTTCCCACACTCTACATCTGATAGGGAGACTGTCACGACACTCCTTAGTTAATATGCCCTCGTGCAGTACTCACACTCACCACTGTTGCTGTCTGGCACTGTTTCTAATTTCTTTTCGTTAAGCACTTCACCTGGTCCTTGTTTAGCACCTATATAGTTTGGTTACTCCCCTCACTCCTTGCCAGATCAATGTCTCTTGCTTCCCTGGTTCCCTATGATTCTGGCTCCTTGATCCTGCATACTGTTCCTTGGTCCTGTGTTCTGCGCCTCCTGGTCTTCGTGCTGTGTTCTCCTGATCCTGCATTGCTGTGTTCTCCTGATCCTGCATTCCTGTGCCCTCCAATCCTGTGTTCTGGTTCTGTGTTCTCTGCTTTATTACCAGTGATCCTGACCCTGCAGCCTTGTTCATTTATTCTGCTTCTGACCTTGCTTGTGTCAGTATATTAGTCTTGTGACTCTGGATCTGTGCCCTACCTACCACTTGTGGTAACTGCACAATCCTGCCCTTATACCAAAGGACTGCTTCAGTTTACTTTGCCTGCACTATTCGTGCTTATCCTGATTCATTGTATATATTTTTGTACATTGTATATATTTTTTGTTTTGTCTTTTGGTTCTCTGTAATATATATATATATATATATAGATATATATATATATATATAGATATATAGATAGATAGATATATCTTGATTTAACCTATTCATTTGTGTCTTGGCATTTATTTCTTTGCTGTATTGGTTCCCACATTTAAAGGGACAGTGCTGTTCCAGGGCAGCACCCCTTCATGTCATTACAGAGGTATCGGGAAAGCCAGATGCTAAGTAGCAGCTAAAGGCTCCCATTATTCTCGATGGCACCCTTCACCCTCTAACTAGTCTCCATCTGGCTTCAAACCCTGTCTCTAATCATTACCAACTATCGTCAACTTTCAAAACCTAACACTAGCTTAGTGCCTATAAATTAACAAAAACTAACTCCCTATATATCCAATAGTAAAATAAATGTTATGACACAATGGTCGTGAAGAATGGAGTGGGCAGCAAAGTGTACCTTTGCCTGTGTAGCTAAAAATCCTTCATCACCCTATTTCCCATCCTTCATCTTATCTCCCATTTCCCATCCTCCATGTTATCGCCCATATCCCACTCTCCATCTTATCTTCTATTTCCATTTTCCATCCTCCATCTTATCTCGTATTTCCCATCCTCCATGCTAGCTCCCATTCCCCTCTCTCCATCTTAGCTCCCATTTCGCACCTTTCACGTTGGTTCACATTTCTCCATCTTATATCCCATTTCCCCTCGTCCATTTTATCACCTATTTCACACCCTCCATTTTATCACCTATTTCACACCATCCATGTTAGCTCCCATTTCCCATCCTCCATCTTATCTCCCATCTTACATTTTATTTCCCATCGCTCCATCTTATCTCCCATTTACAATTCACCATGTTATTTACTATCCTCCAGGTTGTAGCTGGTGCACAGTGAGACCCAGGTAAATTGTCAAATATGTCTTAAACATTTTGACTACTTGTTATGTAAGGGCATCAAGACACTCCTGGAAACATGTGTAGGTGAGGGATGTCTGTAAGGCTTGTAGTTGTGTGTGCTGTGTGTGTAATGTGGCTGCCTGTGCGTGATATATGTGTTTGTCTATGTGTGCTGTGTGTGTTTTGGCTATGTGTTCTTGTATGTATCTGTGAGTAATGTAAGTAAATGTGTGAATAGTTAGGAGTCATATGTTTGGGTAGTTGTGACTGATGTGTGTGACTGTATGTGGGAAGCAGTGAGACATATGTGGTACTAGGCTTGGCTAGTAGCAGGTAGTGCCCCTGCTCCCCATCTAACCCAGTGCCTCTGCTCCCCCTCTACCCCAGTACCCCTTCTTCCCCCTCTACTGCTACAGTGCCCCTGCTTCCTATCTATCCAAGTGCCCCCAACTACCCCAGTGCCCCTGCTCCCCATCTACCCCAGTGTCCCTGCTCCCCTAGCTACTGCTACTGCCCTTACTCCCCATCTGACCCAGTCTCCATGCTCCCCATCTACCCCTAGGCCCCTGCTTCGCGTCTACCCGGCGTCCCTGCTCCCCTAGCTACTGCTATAGTGCCCCTGTGCACTTGCTCCCCCATCTAATGCTACAGTGCCCCTGCTCCCCCACCTACTGCTATAGTGCCCTTGCTGCCCATCTGCCACAGTGTCCCTGATCCCCCATCTACTGATATAGTGCCCCTGCTGTCCATCTACTACACTGCTCCTGCTCCCCCATCTACCACAGTGCACCTGTTCCCCCATCTACTGCTATATTGCCCCTGCTGTCCATCTGCGGCAGTGCCCCTGATCCCCCATCTACTGCTACAGTGCTGACTACCTATAACTTTGTGTGTGTCTGTGTCCCATGTGGCTGCCTGTAACTGTGTGTGGTTGTCTGCCTGTACATGTGTGACTGACCGTAACTGTGTGTTTTACTGTATGCCTGTAAAAGTGTGTGACTTTGTGCCTATAACTGTTTGTGTGATGTGTGTGTGTGTGACTATGTGCAATATGCTTGTAACAGTGCGTGTGTGAATATGTGCTTGTAACTATGTGCCTAGGACTGTGTGTATCTGACTGTGGGACTGTGTGCATGCAACTCTGCATAAATGCACACCTGCATTCAGACATTGGCATAAATACATATTTTTATCTGAATTACATACCCATCATACTCAGCAAATAAACCTTGCAAAAATAGCACACATCATCAGTACACACATATAACACACATTCAATACACCCATTACAAATATTACACACAGCCAACACATTACACAGCATCCATATCACACACAACCATCACGCCTGTCACGCACATGACACATGTAGCTGTCTTCCGAGCTCTGGCCAATCAGAGCGTTGCTGCGGTTTACCACAGGAAATGGGGCTATGTGCCTGAGCTCATGAGACAGTTACTGATGCTCTGTACCTGGTGGAGGCGCCGACCAGATTCGCAGCACACTGGGCTTAGCATTAGCAAAGTATCATCACGGAAGGGGGAATGAATATTAATTTAATAAATCCCATATAGAAACACACCACTATACACATGAATGAAGGGGTGTGACAGGGTGGTGGGGCCGGCCCTGCAGACACACACACACCCTGACATACACACACGCTCAGATACACATATATTGACTAACACACACAATTTAAGTTAACGCAAGTAGGAGTAACCCATTAATGTACAGCATGCATATACCGACTGGATGCAAAGGGTATATACACCACTCCCTTAAGTGGAAAATAGTAATCATACAACAAAGAAATACCTGCACTCCGATGAACAATGAAAATAAAATTCTATTGCATAATCAAAGAATAAAATACATTCCAAACTGATCTATATACCCATCGAGGAATAATAATCAAATAGTTGATATATAATCAATTCATGGTATCGGCATCAGTTCTCATACATATTTCTTATGTATATAGAATATCAAACAAAGCAAGGCCTCGATAAAGGTCATTTGTGCCAAGACGTTGGGTGGTTTTGATACCGGAGAAACTGACGGAAGCAAAGCACAGAGGGATGGACACAGGTTTCTTCAGGAAGGAAGAGATTCTTTATTGGATCACCGATCGGGACTCAGAGGGACTAATGTCACCAAAAATACAGCAAGTTCTGAGCCCTGAACAATAGTGCAGGCTCCCTATATAGGCACATAACTCCTCCCATATTAAGCTCCACCCGCACATTCTCTTGACCAATCATTACAAATAAGAATTAACTTCCTGCTTGACCGCATGGCTTGTCCAGCACAATGGAGGAGGGGAATACTACATCCTGTATTCTTGCACATGCTCCGTACACTACTGATCGTATCTTGCCTCGTGCAACCAACTGATCGATACGTCAGCATATGCACGTACACATGCCACGTGGTAATCTCGGCCTACTAAATTTATTTTTACCGAGATTCCACCACATTCCCCCCTTTGATGTCTCTTGATATTTTACAATTACTTGAGGCATCACTTAACCTTGGTTTGCATACACCACAAGTTACCTTTGAACCAGACCAGACTTATCCTATGATGTGAATCTTCAACACTCGTCTTCCTGCATTGGTTCTCCCTGATCTAGAGCCTTATATTTATAAATTGCCATTATCTGTGCAGCAGCCTTCCTCTCTGCTATATTTTCTATCAGGCTTTGCACAGACCTAACTACTAAGGGTATAAGACACGGCAGGAGTAGACACAACATTAAAATCAGTAGGACTCCACCTACCACTGCCTTAAGCCCTCCAAACCACTCATACCAGCTACCAAACCAACTACTTGGATTGTACCCTTTCCATACCTGAGTAGGCACATGCGCTAGTTTAACCATATGGCTAGTAAGCTCAGCTATTGCTTGCCCTTCGTCATCTATTTGAAGACAGCAATTGCTCAGGTTAAACTTCCCACATACACCTCCCTCTACTGCCAAAAGATAATCCAAGGCTAATCTATTTTGGTAAACTGCTGTCCTCATCCTGGTATTATGCTTCGCTAGAAGATTGAGCGCTTGTGATGTCTCGTTAGTAATGATCTCAACCACCGCCTGTAACCTTATAATGCGGTTGAGCATATAAATAGGGGTTCTATAACCAAAGGTACCATCCTCTGCCCACGTGGCTGGCCCATAATAATCTATAATACGCTGGGGAGGCCATTCATTATCTTCCCAGGCACCTATCTCTATGGGTCCCCTTTTCTTCCTATGATTCACATCATACACTTTAACACCTAAAGTCTCACCTGTTTCAATAGGCAACAAGAAGAAGGATGGTTTCAACATACCCAACACACATGCCCCTTCCCAGTCCTGTGGTAACTCCGAATAGGCCTTCTTACCACAGATCCAGTACAAATTCGCTGGGGCTCTCCAGTTAGATGTGATGGATAGATCAAACCATACGTCCTTTAAATTGGCATATCTTGCAAACGGGTTAGATGGTTCTGAGACATTTGAAGCCGACCACCAAGTTGTATTCTTTGTATCATCATCATAAGCTTTTTGCCCTAGACAAGTTAATTCTCCTACAGAAGTATTATACATCATTCCTTTCCTCGCTATGCAAACATAACCTATGATGGAGGTCTTCAATCTCCACTCAGATTTACCTCTAACACTCATATGATAGTCGGCTTGTGTAGATATTAATTGGTCAACTGCCTCAGAACCGGACATTACCTCCTTTGCTTCCCAAGGCCATTGGTCTCCCATGTTAGTACCTCCACACACATAGCAGTTGGTAACATTAAGACTACCGGCAATACTCTCGGCTAAATCAATGAACAAGTTTTTAGCATTATGGGGGATCTTATTATCTATGCTCATCTCTTCATAAAAGGAATGGTATACTTGATGAGTTTGGGAGGTTACCGTATCAGTCTCTATCCCTATAAACAATATTGTCCCAGGGTCTAAACCCGTCCCATATATTTGAAACCCAAATAAATTACCATATTTATCTAAGAACTTGTCAGGGTTATTTATAAGTATATGGATTGGATTGCATTCCATAGACTTACAATATGGATTAGTAGGCAACTTAGTCACAATCATGTCCTTGTCTGCTGTCTGTCCCCAAGTCGCCCACCCCACACAAGACCAATATGGGCAGAAGTTATAATCTCTATTTGGGCATCTTGGACTTACATATTTATTTTTACTACTGGGACAAATATATTTATCGTTAGACCCATACGTCCTCTCCCATCTAAGATCCCCACATACATTCCACGGCTTTCTACCACTTGATATTGCTTTACACGCATCAAATAGCAGAGCACCTGAAGAATATACGGATTCTAATACCGTCTTATTAATTAGGGTCCCCTGAGGATCTCCATTTCTGAGAGTTAACCAAATTGTACGGGGTTGATACTCAGGACTGAAGCACTTAGGTTCTCCTACTCCTAAATGACACACACTATATTCTATATTTAAGTATCTACATCTTGATACATCTCCTTTACACTCATATTGCGAATGCCAAATTAGGGTCTGGGATATATGGTTACCTGTTCTTGTAGTCTTAATGCATACCTCACAGCTAGGAGTGTCGGTACCTCTACCTTCCTGAATATAAAAATACACATAAATAAACATTATTAAAAATACATCTTTCGTCGTCATCCTCAGTCTTCGTCCGTGCGAAGGCACCTCAGCTTCCAGGATGTAAGGGCTGCAGGGAATGGAGTTCTGCTCGTCTTCACAGGGGTCCCCTCAAGACTTTCCCTGACTTATACACTCGTTGGTGAGTGGACAGGCTTTATTATGGCCTTCTCACTCACTTACCAAGTCTCTGAAACAATAAAATTTGTAATCTACAAGGTTCCTCGTCACTCCGACTGAGTCGTGCGTTTTAACCGGATCTTGCAGGGATTCTCTGGATTTGCTGTAACTTGCCAGGAATCGGCTGCTGCTGGTTTAACCCTGGAGTGATGTATCCACGGAGCCACTTCGGCTACTTTTATCGCTGTAGGGGTAGACAGAAGAACAACATAAGGACCTCTCCACTTGGGCCCTAACGGCACATTATTCCACTCTTTAATCCACACTTGGTCGCCTGGGTGGTATTTTAATAGGTGGAATATTGCGGGCCAGTCCTGGTGGGTTGTTCTCTGCCCAAACTCCTGGTATGTTAAATAAGGATTCATCACTCCTCGGGTTTTGGCTAGTCAACACTGTATAAAGTCGCCACTCTTCTTCCTTTGGTACGGACAATGTCATAATACCTGAGGGTCCATTAAACTTTAAGGATGTTGTTCCATTTGGTAGGAACGTAATCTGCGCTTGTAATTTGGATAGCATATCACGTCCCAGCAATTGGACTGGACACTCAGGCATATAAAGGAATTGATGTTTTACTACGTGGCCTCCCAATGTACAGAGTCGACTTTTAAGAACCGGTTTTTCAGCACTTCTTCCAGTTGCTCCTATTACAGTAATAGTTCTTCCAGATGGAGGAGCAACTTGATTAGTCACCACCGAATGTTCAGCACCAGTGTCGATCATGAACGCACTCCTTTTTCCCCCTATTGATACATCGACCATAGGCTCCGCTCGACCAAGGGGGATGGAGCCCGGTCGGTATCAATAGTCCTCCATGACCGTGTCAGCCAATCCCACAAAGTCCCTACCTTCTCTATCGCGGGACCTTTGCGCTGCTGGATAGTACCTATCTTCCCTTACACTTCCTCTGTTCCCATTACTCCCTCTATTACCATTACTCCCTCCGGGGCCTCCTCTACCTCTCGCTCTGCCTCTAAAGTTTCCGTAACCTGCCCTGGGTAAGTCTCTCTCATACTGCTCTCTTTGCGGACACTCGTTCCTCCAATGCCCTTCTTCCTTACAGTACGCGCACTGATTCCTACTCAAAGGCTCCCTATTCCATCTACCATCGCCTCTATCTGGGCCCCGTCTATCTACGCCTGCGATCGCTACCGCTAGCATATCTGCCTTTCTACGCATCTTGCGCTCTTCCTCTTTCTTACTTTCTGTTTCCCTATTCATATATACTTTGTTCGCTACCTCCATTAGTTGGGTGATAGACATACCTGCAAACCCTTCTAATTTCTGTAGCTTGCGCTTAATATCTCCGTAAGCTTGGCTGACAAAGGCGGAGTTTACCATTCGGGAATTATCAGCGTCTTCCGGATTAAAGGGGGTATACAAGCGGTATGCCTCCAATAATCGGTCATAAAAGACACTGGGCGCTTCATCACTTTTCTGAATCACCTCAACTGTCTTCGACATGTTAATAGCTTTCTTCCCTCCGGCTTTCATGCCAGCAATTATAGCATCTCTATAGGCTTTAAGTTGAGCCATATCTGCGCCATTTACATTCCAGTCAGGATCGGTGTTAGGGTAATGTGTTGCGGCCCATGCTGCCGGATTGGCTTGATTTAAAGCACGGGCTCTCTCCTCTAGCGCCTTAATGGCCGCTTGGTTAATCCTTGTCCTTTCCTCATTATTGAACAATGTCATTAATAACTGCTGGCAATCAGCCCATGTCGGGTTATGTGTCTGAACTATCGAGGTGAACAGATCGGTCATAGCTTGTGGTTTCTCAGTGTACGAGGAATTGTGGGTCTTCCAATTCAAGAGATCGGTAGTCGTGAACGGGACATATACGAAGACTGGGTCAGCATGTGCCATTTGACCTGCGGCATCGATATAGGCTGACCCAGGATTCAGGCGAAGAGGCATCTGATAATGTTTTAATTGTTGGGTACCGGTCAGTTGTCGGGTTAGTATGGGGCTACGTGGAGGGGCGTCAGTTAAAGGTTCCGGTCGAGAGGTAATAGGGCATGAGGATGTGGGAACTTGATTTTGGGAAAAGTTAGTGAATAGTATACTCCGAGCCGAGCTAGAAGAAGCTTGACCGGAAGTTTGAAGTGGCGCCAAATCAGGATATTCAGATCTAATGGGGGTTGGTCCTGGTTCCGGAAGGGGAGTTTTAATACGAGGGGGGGTGGATTCTGTACTGGAGGAGGAAGCGGAAGTGGATGGGGGCAATAGGGGAAGGGGTGCAGAACTTCCTGCATTCGCGTCACTTCCTCTTAAAAGAAAGTAAGGGGGCGGCAAAGGGATCTCGGACTCAGGGGGCGTGTCCAAAATGGGCCTAACACCAGTCCTAGTGGACAAACAAGTCCTGGCCACCATGAGGCGACATTGCTCCTCGTGGCATATCCGGATCCATTTTGGCGAGTCGTTTACGGCCTGCCCCCAACAATCAATGTATGGAAACTGTCCGTAAAGTTCAGGCCTACCTGATACAGCCACGTGTACACGCTGTACCAGGGTTGGATCCAAACTGCCACGCGGCGGCCATGCCGCAACCAAAATAGGCCACTCCCTAGTGCACAAAGTGACCAAACGTACAGGAGACATTTTAACCCCAAAATCACATGTTTTGAATCCCTTTTTAAAATTCTTTACCATACAACCTAAGGGATCCGAAATCGTTGACTCTGACGCGCCCATACTTATCAATGGAACGTCGTTGACAACGAATACTATGCACGCGTTCTTATTCAACAGTCACACCCGTTTCCTCTGGCAACAGCACCACGTGGTACAGTTACCGAGTGAAACGTACACAATAACACAATAATCACTCAGGGAATTCCCGTACACACACAGCTGTTACACCAGTCACTAAATAATCAATATTATGCCCTTTGGCGAAACTATACAGTCACCCACGCTATAATTCTCTATATATGAATTACCCGTCTATAACACACCCCAGTAACATCGTCTTTTACTAGTATCGGTTACAGTACAGTTAGCATAGGTCAAAGCACAATTTAAGGTCACAATACAATTATTAGTGGTTACGGTGTTAAACATGCAATAGACGACAATGATTAGTACTTATATACAGTGTCAGTAAATATACAGGGTTATGATACCGTGCACTATGATACAGCAACACACTATTAACACTCTCGCTAGACAGCTGAGCTCGCGCTATCTAACAAGATATACACTTTACTAACAATCTTTAACACATTTACAATCCCAACTAAACTATTGGCCAGTACCTTGAATGGACTACCTAAAACTATATACACCCGTTTTGGTTAGCCACACTGCCCAAACACCACATATAGCGAACTAGAGGGCGAAATTTACAAAATTGCCCTTCTAGTCTATTTACTCTATCAAAAGTCTAGTGGGTTCCAAATTTACACGCCTTCCCACTTAGCCAAGATAGGTTGAGAGCTAGCGAACCGAATTTACACAGGCGCCGCTTAGTCTCCCGGTCCCTCCGACCTAGCGAACGTAATATACACCCTAGAACGCTAGTCTAGACAAGACACCGGTGTCCGGCTAGGGCTATTTACACAGGACCCCGCCTGACTAACCAGATCAAACGGTCTTACTAAAGAGCGTTCGATCGAGCGGTGCGCCTTCGCTCCTTCCCTCCGACAGAGGGGGCAGATTCCATACACAGATTTAAACCCCTTTTGGGCCTACCGCACAATCGGTATACCCCTAGTGGGTCTGCCGTCTAAAACAGCAGTTGTCTTACCTCCTCGTTCCTGAACCTGAGTTCACACTCATCGACGGGGACACCCCAGCACTTCTTACGTAGAGGCCGATGATCTCCTGGACAACAGACCAGTGGCGCCGAGACGAAGGGAGGTCCACGCAGAAGTTCAGGGGTGCAGCCGTAGAGAACGTGGGCAAAGATAGACCGTCTCACGCCTCTGCCTCTCAGCTACCGTTGAACGATGAGCTTCCCGGCCAATGCACCAAATGATACCGGAGAAACTGACGGAAGCAAAGCACAGAGGGATGGACACAGGTTTCTTCAGGAAGGAAGAGATTCTTTATTGGATCACCGATCGGGACTCAGAGGGACTAATGTCACCAAAAATACAGCAAGTTCTGAGCCCTGAACAATAGTGCAGGCTCCCTATATAGGCACATAACTCCTCCCATATTAAGCTCCACCCGCACATTCTCTTGACCAATCATTACAAATAAGAATTAACTTCCTGCTTGACCGCATGGCTTGTCCAGCACAATGGAGGAGGGGAATACTACATCCTGTATTCTTGCACATGCTCCGTACACTACTGATCGTATCTTGCCTCGTGCAACCAACTGATCGATACATCAGCATATGCACGTACACATGCCACGTGGTAATCTCGGCCTACTAAATTTATTTTTACCGAGATTCCACCACAGTTTTTCTTACCTCTCTCCGTTGTTTACTTAAATATATTGAACATCAATTTATGAATGTATTTGTTTATTTCTGACCTAAGCTTTTCTTGGATGATTTATTTTTCATTTTGCCTTGTTTTGTTTGATATGCTATATACATATGAAATATATATATAAGAACTGATGCTGATATCATAAATTGATTACATATCAACTATTTGATTATTATTCCTCAATGGGTATATAGATCAGTTTGGAGTGTATTGTATTCTTTGATAATGTAATAAAAGTGGATTTTTATTGTACATAGAAGTGTGGGTATTTCTTTAATATAACACACTCTGATTTGACACACACACACTGACAGACATACAGCCAGGTACACTCTCACTGGTGTGACATACTGACAAACACATAAAGGAGAAAACAAGGGTTTGGCTGCACCTAAAACATACTTAAATGGGGTGCTGTTGGGGGCCAATAAGTACAGTAAAAATGAAAATCCAGCGCACTCACTTATCTACTAAAGAGTTTTTTTAGTGAGAGTAACCACAGAAGTGAGTCTGGGTAAGTGGGGGGGGAGAGGAACCACAGAAGGGAGCATGAGGTGAGAGAAACCACAAAAAGGGGTCTTGGGGTTGGATGGGAGGGAAACTGCAAAAGGAAGTCTGGGGCGTGGTGGGGGAGAAACCAGAGGAGGAAGTCTGGGGGGCTGAGGAGCAAGAGAAACCACAGAAGGTAGCACGGATGTGTGGGGGTGAGAGAAACCACAAAAGGGGGCTTGAATGGGAGAGAAACTGCAGAAGGGAGTCTGGGGGAACAACCACAGGAGGAAGTCTGGGGGGTTGAGGTGTGAGAGAAACCACAGAAGGGTGGATGGAGGGTCGGGGTGGGAAAGAAACCACATAAGGGAGTCTGTGGGATTGGGAAGGGGGGAAGAAACCACAGAAGGGAGGTTGGAGGGATGAGGGGGAGAAAGCACATTAGGTAGTATGGGGGGTGACAAAGACACACAGAAGTTAGGCTGTGGGTGATGTGACTGCTGGTGAGCTGACACAGACACACACAGAATAGAGGCTAGCACTTCCTCGCCGTCTTCTCCATTTTCTGCCTCCCCACCCCCAACAATGTATTTTGGCTACTAATCTGCCCATTATGAGGGTGCCCTAAAGTGGCCTGCAGCTACCTTTTGGGGCTCTTGTTACATACGGAACACAGTGGGCCAGGTCGCACACGTGACCTTAGCATGTAGCTCTGCTACTGAGAAGGGGCTGACAGGAAAGCCAGGTCCCCTGGAGTGATGGGCCCAGCCACAGCTGCGACCCCTGTGACCTTGATAGTTCTGCCACTGGTAACTATGAATGGTGTGTAGGTAGCTGTAACTGATGTGTGTTACTGTATGAGAGTAGAAGTGAGGAGTATGTGGACTGTGTATGGGTAGCTGTGAGGCAAGTATAGCTAGCTGTGAGGGGTGTGTAGGTAGAGTGTGCTTTGAGTGCGAATGCTCTTTTGTCTCCCCTTACCTTTGGGCAAGGTGGCTAGGTTCCCACATTCAGTATTGTCCTGCTCTCTTGGGTTGTTCTATGGTGTCCAGACTAGTCACGTATTTATTTACAAACCTACTAATGCACCTGCATCATTTCTCTCTATCAGCTCCTGCTTCTCTTCCCTTCTCCCATATAAACACCTGCCTCTTTTCCCAGTGTGTCTCAGAGCTTCTCATGACATTACTACCCCTTTTAATTTATTTTACATTTATTATTCACACAGACAAAATTTGTTAAATCACACAATATTTCATACCTTCCAACTCCAGTGTCCAGAGAAGTGGTACGTCGGTGGAAGGGAGTAAAGGAGGTGGGTCCATCCGCGTTACTAGCAGTTCAGCCTGGTGCTGATGATACTAAGATATGTTCCAGGAGGGATAAGCCAAATGGCAAATGATTTAGGTAAACCAGAAAAATGGTCAGAATTGTGGCAACTGACATTTAATGTGGATAAGTGCAAGATAATGCATCTTGGACATAAAAACCCAAGAGCAGAGTACAGAATATTTGATAGAGTCCTAACCTCAACTTCTGAGGAAAGGGATTTAGGGGTGATTATTTATGATGACTTAACCCCTTCAGGACACAACTTCTGGAATAAAAGGGAATCATGACGGAATATTTCCGTCATGTGTCCTTAAGGGGTTAAAGGTAGGCAGACAATGTAATAGAGCAGCAGGAAATGCTAGCAGAATGCTTGGTTGTATAGGGAGAGGTATTAGCAGTAGAAAGAGGGAAGTGCTCATGCCACTGTACAGAACACCGGTGAGACCTCACTTGGAGTATTGTACACAGTACTGGAGACCGTATCTTCAGAAGGATATTGATACCTTAGAGAGAGTTCAGAAAGGGCTACTAAACTGGTTCATGGATTGCGGGATAAAACTTACCAGGAAAGGTTAAAGGATCTTAACATGTATAGCTTGGAGGAAAGATGAGACAGGGGGGATATGATAGAAACATTTAAATACATAAAGGGAATCAACACAGTAAAGGAGGAGACTATATTTAAAAGAAGAAAAACTACCACAACAAGAGGTCTTAAATTAGAGGGACAAAGGTTTAAAAATAATATCAGGAAGTATTACCTGGATGCATGGAATAAACTTCCAGCTGAAGTGGTAGAGGTTAACACAGTAAAGGAGTTTAAGCATGCATGGGCTAGGCATAAGGCTATCCTAATTATAAGATAAGGCCAGGGACTAATGAAAGTATTTAGAAAATTTGGCAGACTAGATGGGCCGAATGGTTCTTATCTGCCGTCACATTCTATGTTTCTATGTGTGAAAGCACGCAAGACTGACTGCTAATCATCTAAGGCCAGTCCTCTCTGCAGGGTCCTAGTGCCCTGAACATTGAGCAAGCGTGTCTAATGACGCGCTCGAGCTATGCTTGTTGGGTACCCGATTTGAAAATCTGAACTTTCTTTCCAAAATCAGTATTATTGGGATGTCTGATATTCTCATATGACACAAACATTGAAAACGGTCCTTTATTAAAGAGCAACATCTCAGCTCCTATTTCTCACCCACCAGCTCAGATCCCAATTCTTTGAATACATTTCATACATTACCCCCTCTGTTTTAGCTCAAATTCTTATCCCTCTGTCTCAGCTCCTGTTCCACACCCTATAGGTCAACTTTTTTCCTATCATGCTAAGTAACCCCCTGCTCTTTTCATTGCAACCCTTTGCACTGCCTTCTCTAAACTCAGCATCTGACTAATTTCACTCTTTGTATATCAGAATCACATTCTCTTCCCTCCTAGTATACAGGCACCTGCCTCTCTCCTCTTTCTTCTACATTTATTGACTTATGCATTACAGACTTGTTAACTTTTCACATTGGACACAAGACTAAGTCACCTGATAGTTAATGTATTCACTGTGCAAACCAAAAGCAGAATTTCAAAGTAGACAATCTGAGTGAGTGAACCAAACCTTGATTTTCTGGCCTTGCTCTTGCTCTCCCATAGCTTGTGGTTATTAACTAAAGTGTGAATTGCCATGCACAGGCATACCTAGGTTATCTGGCATCTGGGGTGGAAAAACAATTGGCACCACCTCCCGAAATGTAGATTTTGTTTTCGTTGTTGCTGTCTTTCAGCAATGCCCCTAACATTTTTTGTTAGGGAAATTGCAAATACACATATTCACATATATACACACACTTATGCACACACAAACATTCATATAGACACTTGTTCATAAACATGCACAAACATTCATTCACACACACACACACACACACACACACAGATTCTTATACACATGCTCAAATTCACATACACATACAAATTCACACAGTCACGTTCATATATAGATACGCATATACATCCACACACACACACACACACATGAATATAAAACAGACGCATATTCTTAAGCATGCACAAAAACACATATTCACACACATACTCACAGGGCTGGACTGGCTCACCGGGATACCAGGAAATTTCCTGGGTCCGGGCAGACAGCTGTCTGTGATGGCAGCCGCTGGGGAAGCTGTGATGGCGGCCGCACAGGGGAGCTGTGATGGCGGCCGCAGGGGGAGCTATATTAACCCTGCTCCGTTACCCCGCCCTCGCCCGCTACTTAATGAGACCGGGGCCGGAATATGATGTCATATTCTGGCCCCTGTGTCATTAAGCTGCATGCGGGGGAGCAGAGCAGAAACAGCACAGCTCCCTCTGCGATCGCCATCAAAACCCCCCACGGCCGCCAGCACAGACAGCTGTCTGACCTGCTCGTCCCCCCTGGCCGGTCCCCCGTAGCAATTATGTGTGTCAGTCTGTCAGTGTGAGTGTATGTGTCTGTCATGGTGTGTCTGTGTCATGATGTGTGTCTGTCTGTCATGGTGTGTGTCTGTCTGTCTGTGTCATGTAATGTGTGTGTGTGTCTGTGTCATGGTGTGTGTGTGTGTGTCTGTCTGTCGTGGTGTGTGTCTGTCTCTGTCATGGTGTGTGTGTGTGTCTGTCATGGTATGTGTGTATCTGTCAATGTGTGTGTGTGTGTCTGTCATGGTGTGTGTGTCATGGTGTGTGTGTGTCATGATATATGTGTGTCTGTGTGTTTTAAAAAGTGTTTTTACTCACCTTTTTTTTTCCCACGCCATGCTGGTCTTACCTCGACTGGCCCTGCCTCTATGGCTGAGATCATCAAGCTTGATGATCTCAGCCAATCCAATGCTTTGCCATGTAATTGGCTGCAAAGCATTATACCAATCAGCTTCTCCACCTTGAAACAATGTATCTCTATGGGGAATGTTCAGTGCCTCCAGAGCGTGGAGGCCCTGAATGTAGGTGTTGCACACTGTGCAGCACTGACACATGAAGCACCTCTAGTGACCGTCTGAGTGTCTGTCACTAGAGGTGTCACTAGGAAGCAATGTTAACACTGCCTTTTCTCTGAAAAAGCAGTGTTTACATTGAAAAGCCTGCAAGCTATAGATACAAGAACCACTGCATTGAGCGCCTGCTAGTGAGTGAGCTTGCTTGCAGGGACAAGCTATAGACACAAGAACCACTACATTGAGCTGAATGTGTGAGCCTGCTAGTGAGCTTGTGTTTTTATGTCAATGAGCTTATGTATATAAGTGAGATTGTTTGTCTATGAGGCTGTGTATAAATGAGCTTGTGTGTGTCAGTGAGATTTTCTGTGTCTGCATGTGAGTATGCTTACTGTATAATTACTCAATCATCTGGGGTGGCAAGACATAGCCTTACATATTACATACGACAATATATGGCGCAATGACTTATGGGGCTGGCATAGATTTTTTTTCCAGGGCTTCTTTGTATCCCCAGTCTGTCTCTGCATACTTACATTCATATATATATATATATATATATATATATATATATATATATATATTCATACTTATAATGATATACACTCACACACACATTTGATTTTCATTTAGATCCCTGGAGTCTAGTTTGCTTCTGTGATCAATATGTGCACTCCCTGAAGCTCTGCACTTAAGCTAGGGCTAGGGTGATGTTACATCCCAAATAAGTGTAGGTAGGAGAAGCAGCTGTTCAGTCAGAGCACATATCGATTCAATTTCCTTCTGTATTGCCCATGGGGTCTGCCCAAGCTCTGGATCTTTAGAGTAGGCACTTACCCAGGGCAACCACTGATACCTGTCACCCGAGGTGGACAACCCCTGACATACATACAGACACATACATACAGATAGACATGCATAGAGACACACACACACATACATACAGACAGACTGTATGTGTGTATGTGTCTGTATGTGTCTGTGTGTGTGTGTGTGTGTGTGTATGTATGTATGTATGTATGTATGTGTCTGTGGGGGTTGTGTGTGTGTTTGTATGTATGTGTCTGTGTGTATGTGTGTGTGCCTCTATGTATGACTGATAATTAGATATTGTTTTTGTTCAATTATTAAGCTGGTAGATTTTTACAAAAATTTTGTAGCAACACTTTCACATATTTTCCTTACCCACCATTATTATCTCTTTTCTTTTCAGTTCCTGTTCAAGATAATGTCTTCAATGGACTGGTCTGCCCACGCTGTTATGAGTGGTCAAGTAAGATGTGCATTGCAAACACATCTATGAAATGCACAGGGGATGAGGCTATGTGTTACAAGTACAATAGTGGTAACTAATTATTAATTACTAATTATTTTGTGAGAGGTTCTACAGAATAACATATGACACATACAATACATAATATGTAGGGTGCTGTCACTAAGTGTACACAGAGGTTTGAGTATGTTTCAAGTTCAAAACATGTTTCTACAGACCGTTTCTAAATTAATCAAAGCAAAAAGAGAAACAGAAACACGGATGAATAAACTAATCTCCACCATCTCCAAGAAGAGATCACAAATCCCTTTAGCACAATAGAAAAATGAAAAGATGACACAAAACTGGAATTATGGGATTGGATTATTTTATTATTGCCAACGGGAAATAATTTCCTCTAAACCTTGCATAAGTAAGGTCACCTCACATTAAAATGTCCATTTGACAACACCATGTGATCCTCTTTTTCCAGTTTTGAGCCTATTTTCCACTTATGCCACATCCAGAGTCATGCTATTATCAAAAGATAATTAAATTCATAACAACCCAAAGAGAAACCGGTACGTCAGAACAAAATAGAAGTGGGTTGTCAACATATCACTGAGAAATAGATGGGGTCTGAACCTACTAAAAGCTGTAGACATACCACCAGGGATTAATGAGGAATCATGCCCTCCTCCCAGGCAAAATAAAGATAAGAGACGGGGAACAAAAAAAATAATTTTGCAAGTTTATTTCTGTAAAGACGTTTCTCCACAACACCCCTTCTACACAACACAGGCAAACTGAACATACGCATCCCAAAAAACAGCCCTCCCCCTCACACACAAAGCACCACAGACAGCTCCTATGTCACACACAAATACTACAAGCAACCTACATGCACACGCTTAATATCACAGACAGTCAACATGCACAGACACTAACTTAAATAGCCCACATACACAACACCACAAATAGCTCCCACCACTCACATAAATACTATAAGCAATCCATATACACACACAAAACACCAAACTGAACACACATTCAAATAACAAAAAAAATCCCACATACACTTACAATACCACAGAGAGTGATGACTGCACACAAATACTGTCAGCTTTGCTTTCAGTTATGGTCTAATTTTTTTTAAATTCACTTTGAATACTTTTTTTGGAAATAACCCGACGGCTCTGCTATTAACCCCAGTGACCAGACCGATTTTCAATTTTATTACCGTGAAGGACCAGGGCTGTTTTTTACATTTCTGCGGTGTTTGTGTTTAGCTGTAATTTTCCTCTTACTCATTTATTGTACTTACACATATTATATGCCATTGAATGGTCTTTCTAAATATAACATTATTTACATCATATCATATAATTTACTATAGAAAAAAAATGATAAAATATGATAAGAAAATGTAAAAAAGAAAATAAATTCCCTACTTTGACCCCTAAAATCTGTTACGCATCTACAGTCGCCAAAAACAACCATGATACATAGTTTCTAAATTTTGTCCTGAGTTTAGAAATACCCAATGTTAAAATGTTCTTAGCTTTTTTTTTTGCAAGTTATAGAGCAATAAGTATAAGTAGCACTTTGCTATTTCCATTTTTTTCAAAATTAATGCCAGTTACATTGTAACACTGATATCTGTCAGAAATCCCTGAATAACCCAAATTAAAAAAATTAAAAATAAGTGATTTATTTTGACACACATAGCAATTTCAGAATACATGTACGGAGAATGTTAAGGGTTAGTGCCAAAGAACACTCCAATATGTATTCAGCAACATCTCCTGAGCACAGTGATACCACTCATGTATAGATGTGTTGGGTTATCTTGGGGCTAAAAGACCTTATTTTGAGGGTGTGCATTTCAGTTTTCCAACTTGAAATTTTTACAGCTGGTCATCATTCACCCATGTACTATTTGGGATGTTTTTGAAGCCGGCCAATGTAATTTACCCCATCAAACTATATATTTTTGAAAAGTAGACACCCTGGGGTATTTCAAATGGTGGTATTTTAACACTTTTCATGCACTAATTCTACCACCAGTCTTTGTCAAACGTTTGGGTAGTCATTTCTTTGTTATTTTTCTCTCACATTGTACTGTAGTTCCTGCTATGTGTTACTGACAATGAACACCCCGATATGTGTTCAACAACATTTCCTGAGTACAACAGTGCCCCCAATGTACAGGTTTTATGGGTTTTAGAATGTCACTATAAGCTTAATGTATGGGCTTGCCCCTTTTCCATGTTTGCACTTTGAAATTTGCCAGATTGGTTTTCTGGGCCTATGTTGCCTTTGAGACCGTGTACCAGCCCAGGAATGAAAATAAACCCCATCATGCCATATGATTTGTAAAAGTAGACAAACCACAGTATTCAAAATGGGGTATGGCCAGTTTTTTTTAATAGCCACTTAGTCACAAACCCTGACCAAAAGTAGCATTTATATTAGTTTTTTGTATTTTGCACACAAACTGCCTTTTCACCGATGGTATTATCAGGAAAGAAAGAAAAGAAAGAAAGAGGGAGAGAGAAAGAATTTTCCCTATTTCTGTTCTTTCTTTCCTAATAAATGCCGCATACACTATAAAGAAATACTATGCTCTATTTTGTCTGGCAGACAACTTTGGGGTTCTGTATAATATATTATGTTTGGTGCAGCTCTGTATGGTAGAAGAAGTTTTAAGGAAAAGGAAAATAGAAGGGAGAAAAAGAAGAATACCCCTTTAAGATATTAATTATAGACATATACACAAAAAAACTTCATCAATTACATAAATAAAATAAATGGAAAAATAAATTCTGAAAAAAGTATGACTGGGGCGACAATCACAAGATTGAGCAAGACCTTGTCCACCTGGTGACCCGGGAGATGGAGCTGGAACAGGGCTACCAGAAGCTGTTCCACTCCAGTGAGAAGGCTCAGCAGGAGAGTAGAGTGACAGACCCGGATCCAGACCCATTCAGCTGGGACGAGGTAGTAGAGTTTTACTGGGAAGAACCCCAGGTGGCTCGTGGAGATGGGACCGAGGTCTCTCCACCGGTCCTGCAGGGAATTGGGAGCCCAGCCTCAGCGGCAGGCTGAGTTACATGGGGCAGAGACAGTTGGTCTGGTCCCCCAGCGGCAGAGTGTCCTACAGGGAATAGAGAGCCCAGTCTCCTTTCCCCAGCAACAGGACATTGTATTGGGAGCGGAGACAGTCGGTCTCCCTCCCCCGCGGCTGGAAGTATATATGGGAGAGGAGCTTGCTACCCCCTCTCCCCAACGGCAGTATGATTTGCAGGGAATTGGGAGCCCAGTCTCCATTTCCCAGCAGCAGTGTGATTTATTAGGAATTGGGAGCCCAGTCTCCATTCCCCAGCGGCAGTGTGATTTGCAGGGAATTGGGAGCCCAGTCTCCATTCCCCAGCGGCAGTGTAATATGCAGGGAATTGAGAGCCCAGTCTCCTTTCCCCAGTGGCAGAGTGAGTTAAAGGGGGCAGGGACAGTTGGTCCTGTCCCCCAGCGGCAGAATGTCCTACAGGGAATAGAGAGCCCAGTCTCCTTTCCCCAGCAGCAGGACTCTATATTGGGAGCGGAGACAGTCGGTCTCCATCCCCGCGGCTGGAAGTATATATGGGAGAGGGGCTTGTTACCCCCTCTCCCTAGCGGCAGCTTGACATACCCAGGGGAGACAGTAACACCCACAACCATGCAGATGGGACCGTGGTCTCTGCATTTACAGCACAGGGGGTAGGGATGGTCGGTCCTGTCCCCTGGCAAAAGGGCTGTTTAGCCAAAGGGGAGACAGTCGGTCTCCCCCCACAGCAGCATGGTGCTTTGTCCAAAGGGGAGACGATCGGTTTCCCCCTCCAGTAGCACAGCTATGTATCCAAAGGGGAGACAGTCGGTCTCCCCCTCCAGCAACCAGGCTCCCACCAGGCTACTTCCGTGGTAGTGCGGGCACCAGGGCAGAGTACCACTGGTCTCTGTTCACTCAGCATCCCACCAAGGCAGCCTACCAGTCCCCCACACAGCTGTGGTGAGACACCTGGACATGGACAAGTTTCTCCCTTACCCATTTATTGTGGGTGGGCTGTACTGCTGTTTCTGTTTTGTGGGTGGGCTGCTGGGCTTACCAGGGCACTGAGCGGCAGGAGGTCAGATACCCTGTTAGTCTGTTTGGAAAAGGGGAGAGATGTGACGAGCCCAATCTCGCCACTGTGCATTGGAGGAGCCTGGTTGCCTGCCTGCTGCCTTTTGACTATGAACCGGCATTTAAATACTTTATTTTCCTATGCAGAAATATCTATTCCTGTATTTCTGCCCTGGCGTTCGGTAGATTCTCGGATTTACGGAATGAACTAATTTAACCCAGATAGCTATGCCATGGAGCCTATTCGTGTAATAAAAGACTTTGGCTCCATGGCGATTGAACTGTATGTGTGTGGTCTGAACGCCATTTAGTAATAATGTGCGCTCAGACCTAAGCTATCTGGGGATATGTTGCATGTCTGTATTTTATGTAATAAATGTAACCTTGTGTATTTTATTGTATTTTACTGTCTTTTTACTGCCATGTGCTTAATGGAGTTTTGCCTCTGTCCTTGGAGATAATTGGATTACTTCCCAATTATCTCCAGGATAGAAGACTCTGTGGAACTGGTTTTGGGCAGAAAAGCCATGCTTCATTTGGTCACAAAGGACTTCAATCTATCTTTTGAACCAATGGACCAATTTGGATGATTTTGACATATGTTTGTATTTGGAGTATGCTGATTCTGTGAACATTTATGTGAATGTGATGCATACTTTTCAAGTTATGAATAATGTGGAAAAACTGTATTTCTCTGGCTGTGATAATTACATTACCCATTGTGTAAGGTAATTGTATCACAGGCAGAGGGGAGGATTTTGTGTGGGAGTGTCTGAGTGTGTTGTATGTGTTTGTTGGTTGTTTTTCAAAACCCTGTGGGTGGTACTAATGTGTATATAAGAACAATAAACTCACAGCTTTGTCTGTCACTGCTTGACCCTCAAAACGCAGCCTTGTCTCGTTCTTGGGGGGGATTTATTGTATGCTGTTCCAGTTTGACTGCTAGGAGTGTAAACCTATTTGTATGGTTTTTCCTATTCGGCTGTTTACAGCATTCGTGTGGTTCCAGTTCAGCTGTTTGCGCCATTCACATGCTTCTCCGGTTCGGTGGATTGGTGTCTACAGTAGCTGTGCCTGTGTCTCTGGAAGGGAAGATCTACTAAACGGCGGTTTAACCCTTTTATGCCTGGGGTGCCGTTACACGACCTCCTATAGAATGTAAGCTCGATTGAGCAGGGTCCTCTTCAACCTATTGTTCCCGTAAGTTTTTTAGTAAATGTCCTATTTATAGTTAAATTCCCCTCTCATAATATTGTAAGCGCTACAGAATCTGTTGGCACTATATAAATGGCAATAATAATAATAATAATAATAATAATAATATATTTTTTTCACTTCACTAACTTAGACTATTGTGTTCTGATCCATTACATAAAATTAAGATTAATAGAACTTAAGGCTGTAATGTAACAAAATAGGTAAAAAGTCAAGGGGGATGGATACTTTTGCAGGGTGCTGTAAATAGGTATAAACTATGTGGCAAAGCAATCATTTTAATGGTGTTAATCACCAGCCATCACATCTCTAGATCTCTCCAACTTTCCAATTGTTTAGATACCTTCTGAATCATGGGTTTATGATTTTCCCGAATAAGTGTGAGGGCTTACCTGAGGTGGTAGTCCAGTAGGCAGAGATATATGCTCACCCTTGTAATTAAACAAAGGTCAAGGTGGTCAGGTAAGAATTCACCTGGCCTGTAAGTCTGTGCACAGGGGCTGTGCAGGATCTTGCTCCAAGTTGCAGTACAGGTAAGGACACAAGCAGGAGAATCGTCGAGGGTAAGCCTAAAGTCAGAGGATGCCAGAAGTCAGCATACACGATAAGAAAACCAAAGTTAGGAGCCAACTGGAGAACACTGGATCATGAATACAAACACAGAAACCAGAGTCAATGAACTGACACTGCCCTCAGAGAGAGGCAGTGTTTTATACCTGGCTGATTAGGCATACTATACAGATGGACCAAAATGATAGGAGCAGCCACAGGTAACGTCCAGCCCCCAGTGCTGGAGACAAGGTGAGAATAAACATAGACTGAAGCCAGAACTGGAGAGTGGCTCTGAGGCAAAACAGCAGGACAATGGCACAGAAGAATCCCAGTTCAAATATCCTGTTGGGCGCTTCTGGGGCGACCATGTCTGGCGTCTGGATGTCACGGCAAGAGCCGTGACAATAAGATATTGAGGACGTTTAGTAAGCTTGATTCCTAAGTATGTTAGTGATTTATGATGCCAATCGAAATTATAAGTGGTTTCTAATATGCTTACAATCTGTTTAGGGATGTTGATTGTAATGGCTTGCATTTTTGAAGTGTAGTTTTTATAGAAAGAAATATAACCATACTCATTCAAACTACGTAATAAGCATGGGATAGATTATATTGGTTGTGTTAGAAAAAGCAAAACCTCATCAGCAAAAAGTGTAAATTTATTTTCCCCATTGGGGTAGACAGCCCTTGAACAGAAGTGCTAGCTTTAAGTTGTCTGATTAGAGGCTCTAGACATAGTATAAAAATAAGAGGTGATAGGGGGCAGCCTTGGCGTGTACCATTAGAGAATGCAGAGGATAGGAAGCCAGTGTTTAGCGGTTGGGCAGGAGTATAGCACCATTATGCTCTTGACAAATGCCTCTGAAAATCCCATTTTAAAAAGGGTAGCCTCCGTATATAACCAGTTAAGCCGGTCAAAAGCTTTGTTTGCATCCAACGCCAATAAAATGCCTCTTTGAGAACTGCTGTGTGACCAATCTATTAAATCTATAAAAAAAAACTAGTTTTTTTCCCCCACTTGTCTCTTTGGCACAAATCCTGCTTGCTAATCTGAAATAAGGGACAGAAGTAGAGGTTTAATGCGTGAAGCCAACATTTTGGCGTGCAAAGGTCAGCATTCACTAAGGATATCGGACACAAATTTGCACATATTAATGGAGATTTATTAGGTTTTGGAAGGGTCACAAGGTGAGCTTCCAGCACTTCCTGAGGAATTTTGCCAGAAGGCAATATGTAATTAAAAAGATTGGTTATATGCAGGGTTAATATTTTTTCCAATTTTATATAGTAGTAATTAGATAGCTCGTTTGGACCTGGAGCTTTATGTTTGGGCATTGTTTTCATTGCGCTTTGTACTTCTTTTTCAGTAAATGGTGAGTCGAGTTCTAAGGCTTGTTGATTAGTAAGGGAAGGAAGTTGCATTTTCCCTAAAAAACTCCTCACTAGCCCCTCTTGTAGGAATATGAGTGATTGAATAGTCCTTTAAATTATAGAATCCTTTATAATATAGTGCAAATTATTTGACAATATGTTGGGGATTGTAAAGTTTTGTCCCTGACTTAAAGATAATATAGGGAATTTTAGTTTGAAGATAATTGAATTTAATTTTTTTAGCTATCAATTTGCCTGCTCTATTACCAGATGTGTAATATATTTGCTTAAGAGATCTCATTTGTTTTCCAGTAGTGAGTAGTGACAGTGAATGTAATTCGTGATGCATAACATTTTTTTAACCAGAGATTTATTTCGGGCCCATTTATTTTGAGTCTCAAGAGAGGCTAAATTCTGGATGAGTTGTGACTGGGTTACGTTTACTTTCCTCTTAGCAAGAGAACCTAATTGTATAAGGACTCTGCCTATAACAGCTTTATGGGCCAGTCACACTACTTCAGTTTTTGAGGTAGGGACGATATTTTCACTGAAATAGTTGTTTCTATTTTAATGCGATTTTCAGCAGTATCTAACAAAGCTTTATTTAGCCCCCACTTACCCCTTCCTCGAGCTGGATGAGGCGGCGTGAGAGTGATCTTAATGGGAGCATGGTCTGTTCATGTACGTAAACCTATGGTAACATCTGTGACATTGGAAATGGTGGATTTGTCCACAAGGCACATATCTATATGTGAGTATGATGTATGTACATGGGAAAAATAAGAGTAATCTCTAGCAGAGGGGTATAAATTACATTATGTATCATACAAATCATTAGTATGAAGTAAGTTCGCTAAATAGCGACTAAGATGAAATGAAGCTGAAGTAGGTGATTTGTTATGACTTCTTTGTATATCCAATAAGGGATCTAGTGTGCTGTTAAAGTCCCCACATATAATCAGATGTCCCTTCTTCATCTGTACGATCTTGAGGAATGCACCTTGAAAAAAGGTTTGTTGTGATTCATTGGGTGCATATAGGTTTACTATTGTTAGTTGTATGCCATTCAGAATGCCCATTAAGATTAGAGTCCTGTTGTTTTTATCATCATAGAATTTTTCGAGCGTGAAGGACCAATCTGCATGAAAATAAATAACAACACCTCTTGATTTATAAGGAGACTAAGTGTGAAATGCCTTAGGATATTTCCGAGATTTTAACTGAGGGGGCTTACATTTGCAAAAATTAGTTTCTTGGAGGGAGCGGAGCTAACTCATGATCGGAGCGGTCAAATGTCCACGGAGCTCCGTCGACCAAGCACAAAAAAGCTTTAAAAGGGGAGCCTTTATGGAGCACAAACTGCCCTGGACATAGCCAACGGTGTCCGCAAGCTTTGGGGCAGAAGAATAAGAAACCAAGGCCGGACCGGCCCAGGTTTTCAGCCGACATTAACAAGCTCTTTAGAAGGCCGCATGGTGTGAGCGGGCTGGACATGGCAGACATGCTGGGCGATTTCTCTGACGTCTCGGATGAAGTTCCCCTGCATAGCTCAGCAGACCTGGGCTTCCAGGGACCACACAGGCCACCTCCAGGGGCAGAAAGCAGCTCAACCCTGATTACCACGGCTATCCTAACTAACCTACTGGCCGACCTCCGAAAAAGCCTCCTTGCAGACATATCCCAAGTACAGGAGGATGTCAGGGGGTTCACAGCCCACCTAACCAAAGTGGAACAAACAATGGAAGAGCATACTCCCCAAATCCTGGACCTACAGAAGATGGTGAGGGACCTCACCACAGCTCAGATGAACTTTGACAGCCAGCTAGCAACTCTGGAGGATAAGAGGAGATGGAAAGACCTGAAGATCAGAGGTATATCAGACTCCACTACTATGGCAGAGATGCCACACTTCCTATGCAGGTTGTTTGTGGCATTATTACCCCCTAAAATGACAAAGGGAATACAGCCGGATGGCATGTTTTGCCTACCCAAGCCTCAGCTACCAGTGACCTCTTGGGTAAATTTCAAAATGGGCCAGACAGATCATCCATCTTATCAGCCACCAGGGGGAAGACTCCATACCACTTTGAGGAAATAGATCTCGCGTTCTATGCTGATCTCTCTCACTCAACACTACAGTGGAGGAAGTCACTGAGACCCTTGACATCCACGCTCCCGTCCCAAGGCCTGAAGTATCGCTTGGGCATACTTCGTACGCTGCTATTCCAGCACAATGGTGCAGAACACAGAATCACAGAAGCATCTGAAATGGACGCTATCATGTCCTCCGTGGGACCTGGTCCTAACCCTCGACCCGCTACCACCACCTGGAATCCCGCTACTGTGGTCCCGTTTACACCTTCCCCCCGAGGAGCAGCAGGCATAGCTACCACCTGAAAACAGCAATATTGGTGCTGGGACTTGTCCCCTTTTAACTTACTTTTTTCATGCTTTAGTTTTGTTTAAAAGTTGTGCTACACTTTGGGCTCACTCTCCTTTTATTATCCATGGCAGAGCGGCTATACTGGTCAAAACTGGGCAAGATAAGATCCAGCTACGCCCATCTCCTTGCCACTCCATGGAATTAATAATATAATAAGTAACTTGTTAACTGTTCTCATAAAAATGTGCTATTATCTAGATTCTAGACTGTCACATTATTGTTTATCAATGCTATATCATGTTTATGCCTGTCGTTGCTGTCGTGGCAAGACAAGGTTGTGTTATTACCTGTGCACAACAAAAATAAAGAATATTTTTTAAAAATTAGTTTCTTGGAAACATACAATTGCTGCTTCTGAGTTATGCATGTCTTGGAGTACCATACTTTTCTTATGAGGATGGTTCAAACCCTTGACATTATGAGAGAATTTTAAGTTGAGTAGTCGTCATGTGTCAAATCTAAAAAGTTATGAAAAGCACCAATATATCAAATTACTATTTAGTTGGCTACATCCTTTCTAAGCTTGTTCCATATGGGTATTACATTATTTAAAATTATACTATTAGACTTGAACCTCTGTTTATATTTGTATTTGCTATTCGTTTTCCAAAAAAGGGTGCTCAGCTCCTCCTCTCTTTTTCTTTCATTACATAGACTTTGCTCAATTTTATACCAAATTTGATTCTTTGCAGTATCCGATTGAGTTATAATTGCCTGTGCAATATTACATGCTTTCCAGACTGGATGTGTATACAGAGCCATCGGAGCCCTAATAATATTATCCTGTAGTCCAAATCCATATAGTAGATTCTCAATAAAATCCCACCTTACTCTGTCAAATGCCTTCTCGGCATCTAATGACAGAGCAAGGAGGGACAAATTTATTTTCCTTGCCAAATCTGCCACATCTATCAGTCTCCTTATGTTAGATATTGGTGACCTGCTAGCTATAAGTTCCACTTGATCTTGGAGAATAATTGTAGGTATAATCCTAGCTATCCTAGCCGCTATGACCGACGAATCGATTTTCATATCGCTATTTAGCAATGCGTTCGGTCTATAATTCGTGATCAATTCAGGATTTTTGGGGGTTTTGGAATAGGCACTATGTGGGCTTTCAACATCACTTTAGGAATATCCCCAGAATTAATAAAATAGTTAAATAAATCTATAAGCGGTTCAGCGATATTTTTCTCAAAAATTCCAAAGAAGCAGTTACTAAAACCATCCGGCCCTGGTGCTTTCTTTGCGTTAAAATTTTTAAGAGATACACTAACTTCTGTTATTAAAATAGGCTCATTTAATAAAGTTTCTTTTAATTCTTCACTTTTTTCCTTCATAGGGTTATTTTTTTTATTTTTTTCCAACGCATCATATTTGACATATAATTCTGCTAAATTCTGTGAGTTTTTTTTTTCTTTTTTCTTCTGTCCCTAATTTTATAAATTGACCCGTCATTGTACATTTAAATGCACACCATAGTGTTGAAGTTGATATTTCTGTACTCCTGTTTTCTCTGAAATAATTATCTATAGCCTAATTTATAATATCCAAATTGTGTTCTTTTTTAAATAATTGTTCATTCAATCTCCAGTTAGATCTTGTTTTATTAAAGTCATCCTTAATGACCATAATTTATGCATTGTGGTCTGACTAAAGGATATTAGTAATTAATATTTTATTGACCAATCTTGCTGTATTTATCTCTGTCAAAATATAGTCTATCCTGGAGTAAACCTGATGGGGATGAGAGAAACACATAAAGTCTTTTTCTCTGGGATGCCAAATCTGCCATATATCTAAAATACCCAATTTTCTCATTATTTCATTAAACCTTAAGGAAGTTTATTTTAAATATACTTTATTCTCCATATTACCAGTTTATTTCTGTCCATAATGGGATCCGCTATACATTTGAAATCTCCAAGATATATTATTTTGCCCTGTTTAATCCTGTCTTTTTTGAAAACCATTTTATTTAAAAATGTTATAGGAGCTTTGTTTGGGGCGTCTATATTTACTATAGTATATATTTTATTGTTGAGTTTGCATACTAATATATGAAATCTTCCTTCACTATCCGAATCTTGATAAATTGATTTAACTGCTACTTTTGATGAGATTATAGTTGCTACACCTCTTTTTTCCTTTTTAACATAGAGGATTTACATATATAGGGAAATTCTCTAGGATTAAGTCTGCCTTTATGAATTCCACAAAAATGTATTATCTCTTTCCTTAAGACATTTGCAAGAATAACTCTTTTTTTGTGGTGAGTTTAACCCCTTTACATTCAAAGATGCTATATTAAGCATAACCTTACTCTAACCATTTTTAGTCCCTCCTTCGCAGGAAATACACTTACAACATAAAAAACCAATACAGTACATGTCAACAATCAACATTAAAATACCCAGCTCTTTCCAAGGTGCTGTCCCTTCCCAGTATTACTTCCCCTTATAGCAGGAGGGAAAAAATATAACGATAAACCGTCCTTGACAGTTTGGTGTAGGGGTATCTAAATTTTGAAATTATTTATATTGAGATAACACAATTTTATCTTATTGGTAGAAATAGAAGGAGAAGAAAAAAGAAAAAAAATTAAAAAATAATTCCATATATCATCTTTAAATTAAGTGTCCTATTAATCCAATTCTTTCATCATACTAGATAGATTTAGGTATACAGAAATTGATTAATCTTGGGATAAAGGCAATTAGCGACATAGTAGAGAATGGCAAAATTATGGATTTTAACTCTCTAAGTTCGAAATATAATATTGAGAGTAAAGAGATAAAAAATGATTTCGAGATGCCTCGATTTATACGAAAGAGAACCTGAAAATATTATCTGTTCTGTTAAAAATAAATGGAAGCAAGATATACACATCAACATAAGTTATGATAAGTGGAAAAGATCAATAGATATTGTTTCTAAGAATATACATTGCCTAAATTTAGCTGAAGTACAGGATAAGATAGTGAATAGATGGTATTTAACCCCAAGTAGATTAGCAAAACAAGGTACAACTTTAATATGGTACAGAAAATATTTGGTATCTTTGACCTCTATCGCAGGAATTTTAGGTTAGGGGTTTATGTGTGTAATGCAGGGACGTGTGTATCGCGAGGCAAACAAGGCATCTGCCTTGGGTGGCACTTTGCAGGCAGATCTCTTGCTTCCCTCGCGCCATGGGGGCTCAAGAGCTGGCCGGCTGGCCCTTCCTAAAATATCATTAAGTAAGAAAGGCAGCATATGTTTGTTAGACCTTGTTCCCTGCCTCTCCATATTAAGTTTAATAGTGATTAAATAAGATCCCATATAAGCATTTCCTTCATGGATGAGGGGTGAGGAATTGGGTACATAAGCACAAAAATAAATAAATAAAAAGGAAATAAAGGAAAAATATAAATATATACATAAAGCTCTTATCATTAAGAGCCAACATTGAGGCTGTTCTCGAATCGGTAAGGCCAACACCAATTCTTGAATACTCAGCCTTGTGGGGAAAACTTAAAGCCCCTATTCAGAGGCAAAAAAAAATAGAATTCTTGAGCAGGAAATTACTGACATTGTAGTGGTGCATATAGCATAAACCAGTAAGAGTTTGTGTAAAACAAAAAATACATAAATACATAATAAAGTATATTATCCATCCTTCTAATTAACCCTTTTCTCCTATCATAATGCATTCAACCTTTAACAATAGTATAAGCTTTAAAAAAAAAAAAATCACAGAAGGTAGGGAACTAAAGAGGTTAAGGGTTAGATTAAGAGTAAATGGCAAGTACTTTGCATATTATACTCATATTGCTCATCAAATCAAATCTAAACAAATAAAATCAGATCAAATTGAATCAGATTGAATCAAAGCAAAACAGAAACAGAAACAGAACAAACAAAAAACTGTATTGTGTCTGTGTTAATCTCTAAATAGAGTTGCATGACACATACAAGAATTTTGTTGTTTTTTTTTTGTGCTTTTTTTCGCACATTTTTCTTTATACCCCCTCCCTTTTTCTTTTCTTTTTTCTTACTTTTCTTTTTCCTTTTCTCCATCCCTTCTTTCCCTTTCTTTCTTTTTTTTTCTTCCCCCTTTCCCTGTCTCAATAAATATTTTAATATACTTTTAATGGTTTATTAAAACTTTAATTATTGTTTTTTTTCATTACCTTTTACAACATTTACACTGCTTATTAATTCATAATATTTACATTTGCATCTTTTGTTCAGTTACTAAAACTTTATTTTTAATGTTATTAATTCCATTCAACTGTATTTAACCCAGATACAGAGAGCATGGCTGGCTGTGCATCAAATAATCTTTGTCTTCTGAAAAAAGTAGTTGGAACCATAAAAACAACCATTAATGAAGATCTTATAGACATTAGCTGTCGGGAGGCTGAACACAATAATACTCTGCCAGTGGGTAAGTTATTTAATTTTGTTCACTGTTCACACACCATTATGCTTTGATGGGTGACAGTTGGAAGGAAAACCACCACTGCTTTGGAAAATACAGAATGAAGGGAAACAACGCTATTTTCCTGTCACTATAGCTCCCTATTGTGCCCCCCTTCCTCGTGAACCCCATTACCCAACCATAAGGCAGAAGGGGTTAAAAATCATTTGTCACTTACCTGAGTCCAGCACTGATGTCCCGCCTCCCACTCTGCTCCTCCCCACTGATGGGGGAGACCTAATGCACACGCGCGCCAATGGCCAACCATAGAAAAGAATGTATAATGCCTTCCTCTGGAGTTTTGCATGACTCTGGATTTCCTCATGCATAGCGTGAGAACGCCCACACAAGATCAGCACACACATTGAATAAGAGAAAGAGATACGTTTGGGGAGATTTATCAGAGTATTCGGTTCTAAAAGGTGGTGCAAAAAAGTTAAAATAAAAAAAAGTGAAGAGTCACCAATAAAAAATTCCCGCTGGTCCACTGGTTTTCATGGTGAGTGCTCTATCTTTAATACTTTAGATTACATTCTACAGGGAGTGCAGAATTATTAGGCAAATGAGTATTTTGACCACATCATCCTCTTTATGCATGTTGTCTTACTCCAAGCTGTATAGGCTCGAAAGCCTACTACCAATTAAGCATATTAGGTGATGTGCATCTCTGTAATGAGAAGGGGTGTGGTCTAATGACACCAACACCCTATATCAGGTGTGCATAATTATTAGGCAACTTCCTTTCCTTTGGCAAAATGGGTCAAAAGAAGGACTTGACAGGCTCAGAAAAGTAAAAAATAGTGAGATGTCTTGCAGAGGGATGCAGCACTCTTAAAATTGCAAAGCTTCTGAAGCGTGATCATCGAACAATCAAGCGTTTCATTCAAAATAGTCAACAGAGTCGCAAGAAGCGTGTGGAAAAACCAAGGCGCAAAATAACTGCCCATGAACTGAGAAAAGTCAAGCGTGCAGCTGCCACGATGCCACATGCCACCAGTTTGGCCATATTTCAGAGCTGCAACATCACTGGAGTGCCCAAAAGCACAAGGTGTGCAATACTCAGAAACATGGCCAAGGTAAGAAAGGCTGAAAGACGACCACCACTGAACAAGCTGAAACGTCAAGACTGGGCCAAGAAATATCTCAAGACTGATTTTTCTAAGGTTTTATGGACTGATGAAATGAGGGTGAGTCTTGATGGGCCAGATGGATGGGCCCGTGGCTGGATTGGTAAAGGGCAGAGAGCTCCAGTCTGACTCAGACGCCAGCAAGGTGGAGGTGGAGTACTGGTTTGGGCTGGTATCATCAAAGATGAGCTTGTGGGGCCTTTTCGGGTTGAGGATGGAGTCAAGCTCAACTCCCAGTCCTACTGCCAGTTCCCTGAAGACACCTTCTTCAAGCAGTGGTACAGGAAGAAGTCTGCATCCTTCAAGAAAAACATGATTTTCATGCAGGACAATGCTCCATCACACGCGTCCAAGTACTCCACAGCGTGGCTGGCAAGAAAGGGTATAAAAGAAGAAAATTTAATGACAAGGCCTCCTTGTTCACCTGATCTGAACCCCATTGAGAACCTGTAGCCCATCATCAAATGTGAGATTTACAAGGAGGGAAAACAGTACACCTCTCTGAACAGTGTCTGGGAGGCTGTGGTTGCTGCTGCACGCAATGTTGATGGTGAACAGATCAAAAACACTGACAGAATCCATGGATGGCAGGCTTTTGAGTGTCCTTGCAAAGAAAGGTGGCTATATTGGTCACTGATTTGTTTTTGTTTTTGAATGTCAGAAATGTATATTTGTGAATGTTGAGATGTTATATTGGTTTCACTGGTAATAATAAATAATTGAAATGGGTATATATTTGTTTTTTTGTTAAGTTGCCTAATAATTATGCACAGTAATAGTCACCTGCACACACAGATATCCCCCTAACATAGCTATAACTAAAAACAAACTAAAAACTACTTCCAAAAATATTCAGCTTGATATTAATGAGTTTTTTGGGTTCATTGAGAACATGGTTGTTGTTCAATAATAAAATTAATCCTCAAAAATACAACTTGCCTAATAATTCTGCACTCCCTGTAGAACAGAAAACAACCAGGGTTATGAACTAAAGTGTGCATTATTGGGAATTCAAAGTGAATTAAAAGTGAATTTTAGATTTAGAGCCGATATAGCTAAACTGGAAAAAATCAAAGTCAGCTTAGAGACTGAACTTGAAAATTACAGAGTATAGGATAAGTAAGTTGATTTCTGTAGGTAGAAGGTGACTGTTCACGTGCAAATTGAGTCTTGTCAGATACATATGCTTCAAAACATAGGAAAGGGCTAACAGCAATGTAACTACAAGCACACAATTTCTGCATCTCTTTTTTAGCCTGCAGTGCTTTCATTTTTGTTAGAAAAATATTGCCACAGATATGTCAAATGATCATCAGACTATTTTTCCAATAAGGAATAAGACCAGCTCAGGAAAAGTACAGCATGAGATGCCTACACACACCTTTACTCCCACGTGTGACCTGAGATAACTGAGTAAACATACAACCTTTTTGAATGAACACATTAGCCTTTGCAATATTCACAAGATGACATGCCAACCACTGCTCCCCCTCCTGATTTCAAATCCTGCTAGGCTTATACTGACTTCAGACATATCATCTTGGCATATATTTTTTTGGAAATGTAGATCTTCTAAAGAAGAACACTAACATCAGTGCTAAAACTCAACGAAAGCTTTGGGATGTCAGTGAAATACAGTTTACATGTGTGGACATAGTGGGGAGTTGTGTCTAGTGCCCCTTTTATTATCCTCTTTTACACCCCAATAATGTAACATAAGACATAAAGCAATAGATAGAGGCTATAGTGTTGGATAAACCAGCGTTGGTGTCTCACAAGAGGTTACAGGAGGTATCTGTGGGCATAACCCTGAACAAATATATGAAAACACAAAGGAATGGGGGGGGGGGGAACCTGCACATTAAGAGTAGGTGAAAACCGCTCCATTCAAGAGAACCTCCTAAAGTTAAAATTTCATGGTAGTGGTATAAATCTTTGTTTAGCCAAATAATAAACAAAAATACAAAATATATAAACTTAGTGTAAACCCAGCTTAATATGAAAGTGAATAGAAAAAAGAAAAACGTGACACACCTTTAAAAGCCTGGGTAGCTCTGTCCCAAATACCACACTTCAGTACTAGAGGACACACAATTCATGGAATAATTATCCTTAGACGGATTAAGTAAAAATGAGAAGACCTCTATAATACAGGTATAGTGGTTGTTCAGGTTTAGGGGGTATATGGACCATATAGACACTATAAATACCACAGTAAAGTTTTAGAGGACCATAAGTACCCACAGTAAATACCCTTAAATGGATAAGTGGACATGTAGATACCTCTAAAGTACTGGTACAGTGGTTACTAGTGGTCTAAAAAATGTGCAAGCTATATAGGAAGCTAGCGAGGGGAGCAGGGTTGGTGGAAATATCAACACTTAGGATCAAATCAGCTTCATAACATTGTGAGGAGTTGAGTGACACAACAAAAAGGCAACAAAAGATGAAAAAAGAAGACAAATGCAGGCCCAAAGGCACTGTTGCTGGACTTAAATTATGTGACTATTTTCATCAAGGTATCTAGAAAGGTATTGCCTTTGTGATATCGTTCAATCCCAGAGGGCTATTAGCTAGTGAATGCTCCCAATTCAGGGGTATTGGTTTATAAAAGGTAGCCCTAGAAGAGTAGTATTCAGTTATTAGGTAGTATTCACACACCAGAGTGAAGCTAAATCTCAGTGTGATTGTAACGGATCACCTTGCCGCTAAAGGTATAACATACTGGATGTTGTCCGGAGGGATATAAACACAGTCAAATAGCTATATAGTCAGCGGGAGAATCAAACCCAGAAGACGGTTGTCTAACACAAAATGTTGCAGACTGGTGAGCTGATAGCTCCTATCTAGCTGGAAAACCTAATCTGATATTCCCCACTGTTGCTTCAAGGCAACTTGGCTGTCTAAGTCCCCTCTAGCTCAAGTATGTGCCCTCAGAATAGACCTGAATGGGACAGGAACTCAGGTAAGTAAAATAAAACAAATCAAATCCAAATTAATGCATCTGCATAAATGTTTGCCCGACACGCCTTTGTCAAGAGCTAACCGGCAAATTAATCCAGGCTGGTATTTAACGGACATGAGAGCACTCCTTCCAGCTAGTTCTGTACAATCAGAAGTGAAAGGACTGCTGAGGGAATGTCCTAACAAAGTGTCAGGTCCTCCTCCCTACCCAGACTGTCAATCATGAAGATTGTGTGCAGAGATGGATTACGATCCGTGGAAACATAAGATACTGTCCCAATGCAAAAAAGAAGAGGTTGTAAAGACTCATATTCTTGAAAGAATTATGGTGACTAATTTTATAGCATGACAGGATGCTTCATATTTGCTTAAGTCTCTCTTTACTAGACATCCACAGCACATTAACATAGAGAGAAAAACACCAATCACAAAAAAAAGTAAGGAATCCATAAAAAGCTCCTCTCAACCAACTATTTCCTCTTTCTTTGCTGCTCCACACAAGCACAGGTCAGTGTACCACTGCCTCCTGTTACTTTGGGTGGCTGTGGATTATTTTACTGTATTTATATGTTTTTACTGTATTGATTTAGTGATTTGTTTACTTATTTTGTACTTTGGATGAGTGTTTCCCTCTTTTGCTGCCCGTGCTTGGGGCTTTCTGTCTGGGGACTGGTTTAAGTTGTACAGCACAATATATGTGTCTAATTAAAGGTGAATAATCCAAAGTCACCTAGTAATATCCATGTATTGTACTCAGGAAGAATAACATGTGGGTACAGTGCAAGTAATATAAGATAGATTCCTTTAGGGTAATGATGCTCCCCTACATGTAATTCCTGAGAGCTGAATTGGAAGTTACACTCAAGGTGTATTATCCAAAATTGGACCTCATTTGAAAGTGTAAAGATACTTGATGCTATTATTAGCACAAGTGTATTTATCAAGTCCAACGCTCCAAAAAGGATGTACTTCTAAACAGTGAATATCCCTCAGAATACCTTATAAGTTACAAATTAGGGATAGATGTCCCATATGTATATCAGGGATCGTTTAAACAGTATAGTGGTCCATTTTGAAAGTGCCTGGTTCTGATTTTGGTAACTATAAAATTGATCAAAATATAAAATATAATATATATACATATACACACACACACACACAAAATATTAGGGATCGACCGATTATCGGTTTTACCGATATAATCGGCCGATATTCGGTATTCTCGGCAATATCGGTTTCGGCCAATTCAGATACCGATATTGCCGATAATACCTCCTAGGACCGCCGGGCTCATTACAAACCCGGCGGTCCTGGGGGGGCAGAGAGCAAGCGCTTACTCACCTCCCAGCAGCTCCTCCAGCTCCCCAATGCAACTCTCGCGAGACCCGCGGCCTTCCGAGCGTTGCCATGGATCACCATGGCAACGCTCCGCGCGACACGCTGGCCGCGAGAGTTGCATTGGGGAGCTGGAGGAGCTGCTGGGAGGTGAGTAAGCGCTTGCTGCCCGTCCCCCCAGCTCAGCCAATACCACCAGGGACTGTCATATCCCCCCTCCCTGGCCAGGTAACAAGCAGGGAGGGGGGACAACAAAAATAAATAAGAATTAATTATACTTTTTTTTTAAAATAATTTAATAAAAAATGCCCCCTCACACACTGCATTATATACACATACACTACACAAACACACTGTGTATATAATACAGTGTGTGTTTGTATAGAGTGTGTGTGTGTGTTTGTATACAATGCACACAAATACACTGCATTATATACACACACTATACAAACACACTGTGTATATAATGCAGTGTTTGTGTAGTGTGTTTATATAATGCAGTGTGTGTTTGTGTAGTGTGTTTATATAATGCAGTGTGTGTTTGTATAGTGTGTTTATATAATGCAGTGTGTGTTTGTATAGTGTGTGTATATAATTCAGTGTGTTTGTATAGTGTGTGTGTATATAATGCAGTGTGTGTGTTTGTATAGTGTGTGTTTATATAATGCAGTGTGTGTTTGTGTAGTGTGTTTATATAATGCAGTGTGTTTGTGTAGTGTGTTTATATAATGCAGTGTGTGTTTGTGTAGTGTGTTTATATAATGCAGTGTGTGTTTGTGTAGTGTGTTTATGTTTATATAATGCAGTGTGTTTGTGTAGTGTGTTTGTGCAGTGTGTGTTTGTGTAGTGTGTATATAATGCAGTGTGTGTGTTTGTGTAGTGTTTATATAATGCAGTGTTTGTGTAGTGTTTATATAATGCAGTGTTTGTGTAGTGTGTTTATATAATGCACACTACACAAACACACTGCATTATATACACACACTCTGCATTATATAAACACACTACATTCACTATACACACACTACACAAATACACACAAACTCTGCATTCATTATATACACACACACTTTGAATTTAGTATATACAGCATTCACTTTACGCACACTACCCACACATTCTGCTTTCATTATATACACACTACACTAATACACACTGCATCCACTACACACACTAGACAAATACACACTGCATCCCCTACACAAACACACATTGCATCCTCCACACACTGCATCCACAACACACACACTACACAAACACACACTGCATCCACTACACACACTACACAAACACACACAGCTCCCCTGTCACACTGCATCCACTGCACGTTGCATGTATATTTTGTTCCAAAATGGTAAATGTACAGAATATCGGCAAATTATATCGGCTATCGGCCTGAAAGTTCACAGAATATCGGTATCGGTATCGGCTCTAAAAAATCAATATCGGTCGATCCCTACAAAATATATATACAAAAAACAAGACAAAGCCAAGCTAAACTATACATTATATACATCGCAGAATACTGACATAGTGCAGATGAACGGAGAGAAAGAGAAGCCTTCATTCAGACCTCTAGGGTTTAAGGTTTTGAGCTTATATATCCACCTACATTCCTTCTGGCATAAGATTATATCAAACCCTCCAATGTTCCTTTTAATGGAAGTCAGTCCCAATGTAGGGACTGACAAAGGGGGAGGCGTGGAAGGTGTTGGTTGACAGGGAAATGAGCCTTGCCGCCGCATTCATTATAGACTGTAATGAGGCAAGTTGGGAACACGTAAGACCACTGAGAAGCGGATTACAGTAGTCAAGGCGAGAGAGGACAGCGGCACGGACAAGTGCCTTTGCCGTATCAGGTGTTAAATAGGGTCAGATGCGCACTATGTTTTTGAGATGGAAGCGGCAGGATTTGGCGATTGATTGGACATGAGGGGTGAAGGAGAGCAGATGGTAGCGCCATTGACTTGGAGGGATGCAGACATGGGAATAGCAACACTTGATGGAGGGAAGACCAGAAGTTCTGTTTTGGACAGGTTCAGTTTAAGGAATTGAGCACTAGACATGTGCAATTAGTTTCGTTACGAATGTATATTCGGCCGAATTTCGTACAATTTGGACATTCGAATGCTTTTTTTCTTACCTGAATTTCTGAACCGAACCAATTTTTTTGCCCATGCGCATCCCTAATGAGCAGTTATCCAGTTGGAAATAGCAGAGAGGCAGTCAGAAACATGAGTTAAAATGGGTGGTGAGAAATCGGGGGAGGACAGATACATTTGCATGTCATCCGCATAGAAATGATACTGGAAGCCAAAAGGAGCTGATGAGTTTACCAAGTGAAGCAGTGTAGATTGAGAACAATAGGGGACCAAGGAACACCAACAGAGAGGGATTGGGGAGAAGAGGCAGAGCCAGAAAAAGAAACACTGAATGACCGCTGAGAGAGGTATCTTGTAGATCAAGATTACAGAGGATGAGAAGAAGCTGATGATCATCAACAGTATCAAAAGCAGCAGACGGGTCGAGAAGAATTAGGATAAAGGAGATTTTGCAGTGATAAGATCATTGTATACTTTGGTCACAGCTGTTTCAACAGAGTGACGAGCACAGAATCCAGATTGAAGCGGGTCAAGGAGAGAGTTGGATTCAAGGAAGTCTGTCAATCTCGCATACACAACTCTCTCAAGGATCTTGGAGACAAACGGCAGAGCGACATAGGGTGGTAATTGAACAGGGAATTAGAGAAGAGAGATCTCTTCCCTGATTGTAGAAATCCTCTCAGTGAAGTGAGTTGCAAAGTTTGTGGCAGTCAAGCTGTTAGGAGGAGGCACGACATGGCAAAGAATACAGTTAATTAAAAGCATTAAAGTCATTTGGGCTCGTGGGAGAGAGTGGTTATGAATGTATTGAAGTAGTTTTCTTTTGAAGAGGAAAGAGGAAAGTTATAGTGGAGGAAGTCAGACGCAGAGTGAGACTTTCTCCAGCAACGTTCAACAGTTCTGGAACGTTTTTGGAGGCATCGGGTCAGCTTGGTGTGCCAGGGTTGTAATTGAGGGACCTTAGTGTGTTGAAGTGTAGGAGGTACAATGATGTCTAGCTGAGAGGAGAGAGTGGAGTTGTAGAGGGAGGTTGCAGTGTTAGCACAGTTGAGATTTGAGATGGGTGAAAGGAGACTTTGGGGGTTGGTGGAGAATTGCTGTAGGTCTTGAGGTTTATGCAAGACTGATGTGGTGAGGGTGGTATCCTTTGGGTACGAGGTATGCGGCTGTCAATGAACACTAGAAAATGACTTTCCTGTTACTGGTCACTGAAACCAGAACCAGGACTGTCAGCTGGACAAAATATTAGTAGATAATAGATAATTAAATCAAAATTGCCATCAATATGTCGGAATATAGAGAGGGTTCATACGTAGATTCAAGTGATTAAAATAGCTCTTCTCCTGTCTAAAGGACTCTTAGACGTAAAGAATCTATTTGAGACTCAGGACTTTAATATAATCAACCATAGTATGTCCATGTCAACAGTAAAAGCGGTTGTGGAATGAGCCTTTAAATTAGCTCCTGTAATCTAGATGGAAAAGACAATCAGTCAAGGAGGAACTTTGAATATTGGCTGTATATAAAGTAACACTTGTAGCAAAGCCCGCTGTATCAAAAAAGCTACAATAAGAGTGTAGTTAAGCAATCAGCAATTAAGGATAACAGCATTTAGCTGGATACCAAGTAACATATAATAAAAGGAAAAAAGTCTACATGAAAATTCGTAGATTAATCACAAAATATGTCATAAATGATAAATCTTAAGTTAGTGGTTTCCTAAATCGCTATGGGGTACAAAGAGTATCTGTTGCCCCCTCAAATACATACAAAGCCAGTCCAGATTCCTCAATCAAATAGATAGTTCCAATCTAGATAGCATATCAGGAGTGACAGGAGGAAAAGGTGAAAAATTAGGAAATAATAGTGCTAATGTGTAGAACCATGCTTAGAGTGCTGGTTACCTACACATCGTGAAATAGTGCCCTAGAAGTGAAAATAAAAAGTGAGTGAAAGTGAAGGAGAAAAACCTCCTTCAACCCGACGCGCGTTTCGGTGCTGTGATGCACCTTCGTCAGGGGCTGAATTCGTTATGGACCCTAGACCTTGTTTAAATACCCCTGGTATTGTAACTGTTGAGAGGATTCCACCAATCAGGGTTCCTGTGTGGACCGTCAGTTGGCGCCAAAATGACGTCAGAATATGCTAATTCGCTGTTTAAATAAAGAAAAAAAAAAAAAGGAAGAAAACTCCAATCAGGGTTAAGTCCACCTCTACATTGTGTGGTTTATATTTAACCCTGTATGTACTCATTGGATGGAGTGACTTGCTTCATAGAATAGGGAAAGGACGAAGGTGAATATATCTGTGTAAATTTTATAATCAGAGACGAATGATTCGTCAAGAAATTTATATCATGTAAAATCAGTGTATTGCTATCACAAGGCATTGTTTGAGAAGTAGACGGTTCATCATGGGTTATCTGGACGCCTGTGGGATCATGAGAATGGGTAGAGAGGCTTTGAGCGAAAAACCTCTAAAAAGTGAAAATAAGGGATTTTAACCCTCGCTCAGCCATGGGGACCTAATACCTATCCCAGGATATCATAAGGATTATATAAATATGGGCGGTCAGGTTAACTGTACTTCCTATTAGGGTAATGATCATTTCATTATCAAGCCTCATTCTCGATTTACGGGCGGAATTAACCCCCGCTATACTGTTCTTAGCAGTCATGTGAAAATAGTAGTAGCTGAGCTTATACCCAAAATTCCCATGTGCGGGTATTATCAATGGCTTGATGTTCGTAAATAAATTGCCAGATACTCATATACCAGTGTGTCTACATAAATACTAGGTGATAAATGCCTCTGATATACATAATCAAATATTGAGGCTTTTTATAATGCAGATAAATTCGTCAGTTCTTATTCTTACTAAATGGAGATTAGTATTTCGGTAATCGAAATTTGTCCAGCCATTCCCATTGGCAGTATCAATTCAATTTGTCAATTTAGATGGCTGGTACGTTGTGCTAGTCCATATATCCAAATAACGTGTATAGTATTATAAATAGGAGATGGAGGGAAAAGTAGCATACGATATATTAAATTTTAAGTAATTTATATAACTTTTAATGGATCATGTGTCATCATGGGATCAGAGTGATCGGTCATGTGTAAATCTTACTGGACATAATTTACTCAAATGAGTGAGTTATATAGTATAATTAAAGTGTATCCAGAAGATACCCACTAGACAGGCTATAATAATGAGGGCTGTATACCTTCTTTGAGCCACTAGGGGTCAGTCACAGACATACCAGGGGTAAATTTCCATATTGAATGTATCTAAGTAGTATTTACTCTTTTGATGGATTAATTTCCAATTATTAAATAGTAAATTAATGAAGTGTTGCTAGGGAAGAACCGGTATTTAATCAGGGATAAAGGGAGTGTATGAGAATCCTTCGTTAAGGCCCAAGGGGGATAAAGTTTTTAATTTAAATATCCAGAAGCTCTCTCGCTGTAAGAGTCTTTTGTCCAGATCTCCCTTCCTTGGTCCCAACTTTATTTTTTCTACTCCATTAAAGCGTAAGCCCTGTGCAGAGCCGGCATGTTTAATTTTCAAATGTCTTGATATAGATGTATCTATCTGTCTAGATGGATTCACAGAGTTTATGTGTTCAAGGATGCGGGTTTTAAACTGTCTGAAAGTCTTCCCCACGTATTTCAAATTGCAACTGCAAGTAATGAGGTATATTAGGCCCTCGGTTTTGCAGTTAAAGAAGGTTTTAGTTGTGTGTATCTCAGTATTATCCGAGTTAGAGAATGATTTCGATTGTTTCCGGATAAGTTTACAGGCCTTACACTTGCCGCACTGAAAGGTGCCGGCAGCAGGCGATTTAAGCCAGGTGTTAGTAGGTTTTGGGAGAGATAAATGGCTTGGAACCAAAATATCTTTTAGGTTCTGACCTCTCCTTGCTGTAATCGATACGTGGGGTGTCAGCACATCTTTAAGATGTGTATCTTGGTACAGTAGTGGCCAGAATCTCTCTAGTGTTTTTTTCATACCGTCCCAACCCGAATCAAAGGTTCCAATACATCTTATTATTTCCTGATTTTTGTTTTGGGGGGGGGGGGACTTTTCGGACAGAAGGTTGGTCCTTTCAGTAGCTAGTGCCCTGTGATAAGCTCTTTTTAGACACTTGTTTGGATATCCCTTGGCTTTAAAAAGGGATCTCAGGGTCTGTGCTTTTATTTTAAAATCTTCTTGGGAGGAACAATTCCTCCTTAGTCTGAGATATTGGCCTGTCGGTATCCCACTTTTTAAAGCAGGGGGGTGATGACTCTCCCAGTTCAGAAAGTTATTGGTTGCGGTTGGTTTTTTGAAAAGCGTGGTGGTGAAATCGTTGTTATGAGAAATTTCGAGAGTTAGGTCCAAAAAATTCAGTCTTTTATCACCTATATCGAAAGTGAATTTAAGGTTAATCTCATTCACATTGAGTACTTCCACGAATTCATGGAATAGATCAATCGGACCTGTCCACACTATCAAAATGTCATCGATATAGCGTTTCCATAGGTTTATGTGTACGCTAAATTTATCGAGACTAGGGTTGAAGACAATGTTACTTTCCCACCACCCCAGGTGAAGGTTGGCATAGGATGGTGCACAAGTCGTACCCATCGCTGTGCCCTTCACCTGGTGATAGTAGTTGCCTTTAAAGAGGAAGTAATTATGAGTCAATATAAACCTCAACAGTCTGAGGACAAACTCATTGTGTTCATTGCGGGTCAATGAACAACAGATGGGGTCAGATAAAGGAAATGGAACATTGGAGAGATTAGAGGTGGTACAGAGATTGGTGAAGTTGAGATCAAGAGTGTTGCCTGCTCTATGAGTTAATGAATTAGACCACTGTGTGATCCATGTAATGTACTCCCACTGTGGCTCCCCCACCTGTTAAAATTTTCATAGACTTAATTTAATTTCTCTTTGGCAATAATAAATATAAATTGACCACTAACACAAACCTGTCACAAACAAAAATGCCTAAAAAAGTAATCCAGACCTTCAAGCCAACTGGTTGTTGATTCAAAAATGTTCACCCCTAACCAACAGGGGACAGCAGTTGGGACCAGATAATTCATATTTACGAAGGAGTATTATTGTTTTGTTAATAAGATAACAAGGAAAAAGAGAGAGATCATCCATTGTCCTGTCATGCCTTTATTAGTTGTATTCAATGCGCTTAATGAATTTTGGCTTGTGTGGGAAAGCAATGATTCACTATATATTTACCATCACAGTAGTTAACTCTGCTATCTTATAAGTTTTCTGTACCATTTTTTGTGGGGGTTTTTTTGCCTATACATCAGGATTGGAGAATCCCTGGGCATAGCAAACTTTATTGGAAAATATATATCGCTATTTGAGGTGTTTTTATATAATTCTTAGTCACCTTTTGGTTTTTTTGTTGTTGTTGTCGTCGTCAGTTAAAACAACACTATAGCATATAGTATTCCTAGTGTTATAGTGTCCCTCAGTCAATTTACTTAGGTCGTCCGCTCCCGGTTGGAGTATAAAGTGACACAGTAAAGGAGTTTAAGCATGCGTGGGATAGGCATAAGGCTATCCTAACTATAAGATAAGGCCAGGGACTAATGAAAGTATTTAGAAAATTGGGCAGACTAGATGGGCTGAATGGTTCTTATCTGCCGTCACATTCTATGTTTCTATGTGACAAAAACCCTTTTTACACTTACCTGTTTCCAGTGCCAAGGTCTAATTAACTAAAAGAGAAATTGAATATATTACTTCCTGCATATTATAAAAAAAAATATATTTTATTTTAATTTTGTTCTTTTCTATTGATCATTAATTATTATAGCAAACACTTCACTAATTGCTAATCACAGGTTAGGACTAAAAGATAAATACAGATGTCAGAATAACAAATACATATATAAAATTGATTTATAAAAGTCTTATTAATCTTATATAATTTTTTAGTTGATGTGCCTAGAAAACACAAAACAGAGAAGGAGGGCTTCTATGGTGAAGGAAGTTTATTCAAAAATAAGTAACAGAATACAAATATGCTACATTAAAAATAAATAAAAGTATGTAAGTAAAAATACAAATACATATATATATATATATATATATATATATATATATAAAGTAAAAACTGGGTACTTGAATCACACGCAATCCCCTGTGATACAAATCCCCCCACTCCCACGTGAGTCTTAAAGGGATAACAATACCCAGGATAAAAAAGGAGGACTTGTTTACTAAACTCTGTTATAAACATGCTATGGCATAATAAAATAATGAAATAATAACAATAGGGGTATAGATACTGATAGTAGGTAATACTTCTTAAAATACATATAAAGCAATAGATATGTGTTGCATAAAGAAGTATCTCCTTATCAAAAAAGGTTCAGATCAAGTACTACTTTTGTTTAAGATATACTGAATTAGTGAGCTAAAACTGTACTTAAACATTAAAACTAAGCAAGTGTGTATTAAGCACACATTGTTATAATGTGAGCCAACATAGCATCAGAATGTTCTATCAAAGAGAGGTGTGTATAAAAAGTGCTAGTTTCACACAGCAGGGTACTGAGTCTCAATCAATGAAACTTTGTATTGTATCTACTATATGAAACATGAGAATACATAGAGGAGATGATTTATTTAATTAGTCCCCAGGTATTGGAGAAGGAGTGATGGTGCCAGTAAACTCTTCTTATGTGGCAGAACATTCTTTGGTAAATAAAATATAAGTAAAAAAAAAAAAATGAAACTAAAATAAGGATATAAATACAACTAAATAAAAAAACTAAAATAAAAGAAAAATGGAAATAAAAATAAATATTGAATAAAAAATATATAGAATAAATTACATTTAAATTAATAAAAGGCTGCTAGATCTAGGTCTTTATTGAGGCCCCCATTCCAGAGTGTACCAAGCTTGAAGATCCAATATGATTCCCTTCGCCTGAGGGTTCTTAATCTATCACCTCCCCTGAGGGTCTGTTTGATTGCCTCAACGCCTTTCACTATTAGATCTCTTGAGTTAGCTCCATGGTTTTCTGCAAAATGGATGGGTACACCATGATTGATACATTTGTTCTTGATTCCTCTTAAGTGTTCCCCTATTCTTGTTTTAAGTTTCCTACATGTGCGTCCCACATATTGTTTGCCGCAAGGGCATTCGTAAAGATATATCACATATAATGTAATGCAATTAATAAATTGTTCAATTTCATATGTTTTTTCTTTGTCTAGATGGTTTGACGAGAAATGTTGGTTGTTGTCTTTGTTTGAGATCAACCCACATGTGGAGCAAGCTTTCCTGTTACATCTGTATATTCATTTCAGAAGTATTGTTGCAATGGTCATGTTTGCTTTCATACGTGGCATACTTGGGGCTACAAGGTTTTTGATAGTTGTATTTTGTTTGAACACCACTCTTGGTTTATTTGTTTGCTCAATTTGCATCATATTATCACAAGTATTAATCGGCCAGCGTGTTAGAATGATCCTTTTAATTTCAGTGGCAGCTGTATTGTATGTGGTCACAAATGTTGGTAATGATTCTATACTGTCGTTGTCATGATATTTTCTCCGACTGAGTATATCCATGAAGAATGTCCCGAAATCCAAGCATAGAAGATGTTTTAGTGATTATAGCTCACAATCCCCCAAATATGAGCCAACACTTCATGAAGGGGTAAAACAATGTGTTTAATGGTAGCCACAACTGGCCTTTTATGCAAGTCCCCATGCAAGGGGCACTAACCCCTGGACCTGAGAGTAGACTACAGTACAAACAATCACATTGTCTCTCAGGTCCAGGACACTCACACATAAAACAGTGTAACCCCTCCTCTGTATCTGGGAGATAATTGGGTTAAGTACTGTATTAAACTGAGTTATGTCCGGGTACAGAAAACATTTAAATTTTTTTACTAAACTCCAAAAATCCTTTAAAATACATAAAATCATATTTTGCATAACTGACCCCCATAGTCTATACATCCCCAGATAGCTTGGATCTGAGCACACAACATTCACAAAAAGCGCTCAGATCCCACAAACCTAGTCGAATCGCCACTGGGGTGCAGATTTGATCGACCTCTCTTGAGACGCTTGAAAATAGTTCCATAGTTATAGAGGTAGTGGTCGGTCTAGTTCGAGGGTTATTAACTGAATAAAAAGGTGAACGGGTCCCCTAGCTCGTGGGCAGTGTTTTTTCGGGAGATCCAGTCAAAAAAACACTGCCTAAAAGCACTCTCAGGCGTTCGTATGGTTTCACCAGTTTTCAGGCCGTCGAGTGGCCGCCTCAGAGTTCCAGGCACTCAACGACTAAGTCCCGCTGCCTGCTTTAGTGCGACAAGATGGCCACCATTTTCTCCACCAAGTGGCGTTCGGTTATACAAATGGCGGCCACACAAAGAGAGCACTAAATTCTTGTTGTTTTCTTTGAACTTAATGAATGTCAGGATTACAAGCTGATCCAGCACGCAGAACTGTGTCACACCTAGAACTAAGGACAACGTATAACTGGACCTTATAATGGCCGGACTTCACATATCCAAGAATAGTCAAAATACTAGCCGAGGTCAGGAACACAGACTCAGACACAACGATGAGGGAAAGCCAAAAGTCAAAGATAACAGAATTCAGGGAAGTCAAAACTAAGCCAAAGTCAAATACCAGAAAATCAAGATCAGGAAAGCACTCTTGGATTACCATCAGGATGAAACCACGACAGGGCAATGAGCAAAAGGAGAATTAATTTTAAATACGCCTCAAGTGGATCCGATTGCATGATTGCTGCTCAGCACAACTTTTCCTGTCAGGACGGTAATGCTGCTCAGCACAACTTTTCGTGTCAGGACGGTAAATGCCATTAACCACATTTTTATGTGCAGATGAATACGTGACATTACCCCCCCCCCCACCTGAAGACCGCCCACTGGGTGGGTAGGACCAGGTTTGAGAGGAAACTTGGCATCAAAAGAACAGATTTTACGACCAGAAGCCAAAACCCAAGAACAGTCAGCAGACCCATACTCCCTCCAACCAACCAAATACTGTAAGAAACCACAAGAAAACCTGGAATCAATGATGGACGAGACTTCGTACTCCTCCTGTCCAGAAACAACCAAAGGAGGAGGGGGAACAACCGATTGCAAAGAAGCGGTTTGAGCAAGGACACATTAAAAGTATTAAGTATACATGAGGACACTGGAAGGGCCAGAGAATAAGAAATAAGATTGATTCTCCTAACCACACAAAAAGGACCAAGAAACCTCGGAGCAAACTTCATGCTGGGAACCTTCAACCTGATGTTGCGTGAGGATAACCAAACCCGATCACACACCTGGTAAACTGGATTGGCACTCCGCCGTTTATCCGCATGAAACTTAAAGCGAGCAGTCGTAGTTTCAAGAGCGGCCTGAACCTTAGTCCAAGTATAGAGGTAATGTGATCACCTAGAGTAGGGATAGCCATATCTGAAAACACATCAGGGAGAACAGCAGGATGATGACCCGTATTGACAAAAAACAGACTATGTCCAGATGAGTCATGGGTAGCATTATTCCTTGCAAATTCAGCCCAGGGCTATAATTCAGCCCAGTTAGACTGTGTACTATTCACGAAGCAACGTAAATACAGCTCAAGTGATTGGTTAGCTTTTTCAGCCGTACCATTAGTTTGGGGATGGTAAGCAGAGGAAAATGACAATTCAATGCTGAATTGTTTATTGAATGCCCTCCAGAACACAATATGCCCTCCAGAACCCCTGTCAGACACAATATTTTGAGGAATACCATGTAGCCATTTCGCGTATAAATATGTGCACCAGGTCCTGAGACAATGGCAATTTTTTAAGTGGAGTAAAGTGTGCCATTTTCGAAAAACGGTCATCTACCATGAGGATGGTTGTATACCCATTGGAAATAGGCAGTTCAACAATGAAATCCATCGATAAATGAGACCATGGGATACTGGGTATAGAAAATGGCTGTAACAATCCACACTGAAGTTTACGAGGAACCTTCGAAACAGCACAGACAGATCAGGCTTCTACATAATCTTTAATATCCCTCCTGAGTGACTCCCACCAAAATGACCTGGAAAAGGCAGATACAGTTTAACTAATACCCGGATTCCCAGCGGTCACATTGTCATGGAATACCTTCAGCACCTCGTTCCTGTCAGGCAATGGAATAAACAATTTATCTTGAGGTTTGTTGCAAGGCGCCTGGGGCTGAGCCACCATGATAGCACGGAGCAAAGGGGACAATAAAGAAAGGACAGTGGATGCAATAATATACTCAGGAGAAATAATAGGGGATGTCTCTTGTTCTAGATCCGATTCAATGTCAAATTGCCCAGACAAGGCATCAGCTTTAATGTTCTTAGAACAGGGTCTGTAGGTGATAATGAAGTTAAAGCAAGACAAAAATAATGACCACCTAGCTTGTCTAGAAGACAGTCGTTTGGCATCCCCAATATATGCCAGGTTCTTGTGATCAGTAATAATCAGAATGGGATACTTGGAACCCTCCAAAAGATGTCGCCATTCCTTAAGTGCTAGTGTGATGGCTAACAGTTCTCTATTACCAATGTCATAGTTACGCTCGGCAGGAGAAGTAACCAAAAGGATGCAAAGGGGCATCCTGACTCTCTCTCTGATAAAGAACAGCCCCGACCCCTGTCTCGAAGGCGTCAACCTCAAGTAGGAAAGTGTTAGGAAACCAAGTATATTTAAATCTTATTCTGTAGTTTCCTCCCGAACCGCCAGAGCCTTAGTGATTATAGCTAGTGATGTCCCGAACGGTTCGCTGGCGGATAGTTCCTGGCGAACATAGCGTGTTCGCGTTTGCCACGGATGGCGAACATATGCGATGTTCGGTCCGCCCCCTATTCATATACTAATACTAAGTAAAAATTACTTAGTATTAGTAAATTGTGCCCCTACTCGCAATACCGCCATATTGATAATGAGGGGGGGGACCTACTGCCCCCCCTGGCCCCCACCCCTGCGCGGTGGGTGGGGGCCATAAAGATAATGAGGGGGTGGGGACCTACTGTCCTCCCCCCCGCCTCCCATCCCTGGGCTGCGGGTGGGGGCCCTAAGTAAATTCCCCCCCCCAAGGTGACTAGGGGTCCTCAAGCCCCTAGTCACCCACCCCCCCAAATAAAAAGTCCCTACCTACCCCCCTCACCCTAAAAAATAGTGAGGGGGGAATAAAATAACTAACCTGTAAAATAAAATTAAACTTACCATTCGACGTCTTCTTTTTTCTCAAATCTTCATTTTTCAGCCCCAAAAAAGGCCAAATAAAAAACCAACATAACCGTCGAACAAAAAAAAAATTTAAAAAATCCTGAGCGCCAAAAAAAAAAACCCAACGAAAAAGAAAAAACCAGAGCGCAAAAAAATAATCCATCTTCACCCATGGAGGGCTCCGCGCAGACTGAGCTCCGCAGGGCAAGGGAAGGCTTATAAAGCCTTGCCACGCCCTGCAATTAGGCTAAGAACAATCTGATTGGTAGGTTTAAGCCAATCAGAGTGCTCTTTGTCATTTTACACAGCGTGGGAAAATTCCAAAGAAATTGCACACGCTGTGTAAAATGACACAGAGCACTGTGATTGGATGGATTTCAAGCCATCCAATCACAGTGCTCCGTGTCATTTTACACATTGGGAAAATTCTTTAGACTGTTCAAAAGAAAACCACAAAGGCCTACCATTTGTAAAAGTAGACACTCCAGGGTATCTCATATGGTGCATATTGTGCCTTAACATGCCCTCATTTTTTCACCAATATATGCCAAGGTATGTGGTAAATAATTTTGGGTATTTTTTTTACATACGGATTACATTTTTCCTTGGCATTTTGTATATTTCATATGTGCCACTAAGCTTAAAGCCCCAAAATTATGCTCAGCTAAGTCTTCTGAGTAAAATGATGTCCCCAATGAATGTCTTTGGCACTAGTGATGTCGTGAACATGAAATTTCCGGTTCGCGAACTTCCGCAAATGTTCGCGAACCCGGCAAACCGCCATAGACTTCAATTGTCCCCCCCCCCCCCGGGCCCCCACCCCTGAGCGGTGGGCGGGGGCCCTAAAATGAACAATAAGGGGGGGACCTATTGTCCCGCCCCCACCCCTGCACGGCGGGTGGAGGCAATATTGATAATGAGGGGGGACCTATTGTGTCCCCCCCCCCGAGCGGTGGGTGGGGGCCCTAATAACAATAAGGGGGGGACCTATTGTCCCCCCCGGCCCCCACCCCTGAGCGGTGGGTGGGGGCCCTAAAATGAACAATAAGGGGGACACCTATTGTGTCCCCCCCCCGGCCCCTCCCCTGAGCGGTGGGTGGGGGCCCTAATAACAATAAGGGGGGACCTATTGTCCCCCCCGGCCCCCACCCCTGAGCGGTGGGTGGGGGCCATATTGACTAATGAGGACCTACTGTCGACCCCCCCTCCGGCCCCACCCCTGGGGACGTGGTGATGATAGAGGGGGGCCTAAGTGCCCCCAAATAAAAAGTCCCTACCTACCCCCCTCACCCTAAAAAATAGTGAAGGGGGAATAAAATAACTAACCTGTAAAATAAAAGTAAACTAACATTAGACGTCTTCTTTTTTCTCAAATCTTCATTTTTCAGACCCTTTTTTTTTTTTTTTAAACAGTGAGCAGCCACTGTTTAATAGACATGCCCCTACTCGCAGTATTGCGAGTAGGGGCACAATTTACTAATACTAAGTAATTTTTACTTAGTATTAGTAAATGAATAGAGGGCGGACCGAACATCGTATATGTTCGCCATCCGTGGCGAACGCGAACACGCTATGTTCACCGGGAACTATTCGCCGACGAACCGTTCGGGACATCACTATTTGGCACTATTTTGTGAAGCTACGGTGCCATAAAGAGACCTGTCCATTTCAGTATTTACAGTAGAATTTTGAGAGACAAATTTAATGGGCTTATACTTCAATTTGGGGCATTATAGCAGTTTGACTGTTAAAAAAAGAACCCACAAAGGCCTACCATTTCTTAAAGTAGACACCCCAAGGTATTTCAAAAGGCATATTTTTTTTTTTTTTTTTAAATTCTTTATTTTTTGCGTGCAAGAGTTAACAAAGCAGCTTACTCTGCCACAATGACATACGTAAGCGTGGTCATAACACATTGATTTTAGAATTATGGCATTTAAAGTAGTGCACATTTTTTGAATATAGATGCTCAAACAAAACATAGGCTACTATAGATTACAATTTGCAGTTGAACTTGCTAGCTTAATCTGCGCATTTTATGAAAAGTAAACAAACTAGATAGGTACAGTGCTAGAGGGTTAACTATGTGGAGCAGGAGGTGAAAACACTGATTTAAAAATTAAAAGTTAAGAGTGAAAAGTAGTAAAACCCCCTGCTACATTAGCATCTTAGCTTAATATGCAGGCCTCCATTTTGGCTGCGAGTGATAGGATTTTTAAGGAGCAAAACTGAACATAGTAAGAAAACGAAATAAGTAATATATGTCATCAGACATTTGTGTGAGTTCCAGTGGGGCAAAAGGAGTTATGTGTCTGCTTATACTATCTGGGTTAGAGTCTCAGTCCCTTTTGGGTCAGCCGATGCCTTGACGGGGCTGGGTGGGTACCCCCTGCTGTAGGTGGTGCAGCTGGTGCGATCTCCTTGGCGTGTGGGTGCTGAGATCCCCTGGGCTGTTCTGAGTTGCTGTGGGTGCTGTGTGTAGCTTCACCTGCCTTGTTTGGGGTGGTCTTGTGCTTGTCTTCGGCGGTTCCCCCCGCTTCCCCGCCTTGCCTGGGAGATGCCGGTGTTTGACCACTCGCCGCCTTCCAGCATCCGCTTTTTTGGGTTGTGCGTGTTGCCTCTGCCCCTGCCACTTCGGGTAAGTGTCGCCCTTTTGCTGCCTCTGCCGTTGGGGCTGTGTTGCTCTTTTTCCCCGTCTGGCATCTTGTGGGGTACCCTGTGGCGAAGTCTGGGGGATCTCTTCAGGCTCTGAACCTCTCATGTGGGCTTCTAGGGACTCCCAGAAAGCAGTGAATATACTGTTTAGTCGCCTCTCAGTTTCCCGCCATGTATTAGACGTGTCGGCGATGCGAGATGCTTCCGCCATCTTGGTGGTCTCAGGGACGGTAGCTTTTGGGCTGCATGGAGCCTGTATTAGCCCATTGCTTCGCCCAGGAGTCATTTGGGGGTGGACCGGGATGACCCCCACCGGTCCAGAGGGGGGGGGAACGAGGGCTTGCAGTCAGCTTTCCGGCGTGGCCTTGCTGCTGGGGATCGGCCGCCTCCCCTGCGCCTGCCACGCTTGTAGGCCTCATTGTGTGCTGTGCTCAGTTCGTTGCTTGAGAGGTACCGATCTCTGCACCTCGGTGTCCTCTCTCGAGTGGTAGCTTTGAGGTCACGATTAAGTGCCTGTGCGGCAGTTAATTTTAGCGTTAAGTGCCCGGTTTAGTAGGAGCTGCTGAGATGAGCGTCTGCACAGCTCTGCGGTTAGGCCCCGCCCCCCAAAAGGCATATTTTAAACGTTAGCGTAGGATCATTTTTTTGCTAGTTTGT
>OW240921.1:20097043-20136952 GCA_933207985.1 Pelobates cultripes | reverse complement strand
GTTTATATTTGTATGAGTGATATTCTCTTGCAGGTGCCCCTCAGAGAAGACTGAGTCTATGTCAGAGTACCAGGCATCCCTTGACGTTTTATCTGATAGAAAACCGGCCATAACCAGGCAACACTTAAAAGGTGATATGGTACTGAAACCAATTTAACAAAAAAAGTAGTAGAAATTGACTAGGCCAAAGGTAGTGGTTATTCCAGACTTGAATATACCACCCTCCTAGTGGTCAGTCACACCTTTAAATGACACTCCAGTGGTGTCAAGGGGCATAACCCCAAAATGGAAGTACTAGAAAATGACTTTCCTGTTACTGGTCACTGAAACCAGAACCAGGACTGTCAGCTGGACAAAATATTAGTAGATAATAGATAATTAAATCAAAATTGCCATCAATATGTCGGAATATAGAGAGGGTTCATACGTAGATTCAAGTGATTAAAATAGCCTAAATGGCTCTTCTCCTGTCTAAAGGACTCTTAGACGTAAAGAATCTATTTGAGACTCAGGACTTTAATATAATCAACCATAGTATGTCCATGTCAACAGTAAAAGCGGTTGTGGAATGAGCCTTTAAATTAACTCCTGTAATCTAGATGGAAAAGACAATCAGTCAAAGAGGAACTTTGAATAGTGGCTGTATATAAAGTAACACTTGTAGCAAAGCCCGCTGTATCAAAAAAGCTACAATAAGAGTGTAGTTAAGCAATCAGCAATTAGGGATAACAGCATTTAGCTGGATACCAAGTAACATATAATAAAAGGAAAAAAGTCTACATGAAAATTTGTAGATTAATCACAAAATATGTCATAAATGATAAATCTTAAGTTAGTGGTTTCCTAAATCGCTATGGGGTACAAAGAGTATCTGTTGCCCCCTCAAATACATACAGAGCCAGTCCAGATTCCTCAATCAAATAGATAATTCCAATCTAGATAGCATATCAGGAGTGACAGGAGGAAAAGGTGAAAAATTAGGAAATAATAGTGCTAATGTGTAGAACCATGCTTAGAGTGCTGGTTACCTACACATCGTGAAATAGTGCCCTAGAAGTGAAAATAAAAAGTGAGTGAAAGTGAAGGAGAAAAACCTCCTTCAACCCGACGCGCGTTTCGGTGCTGTGATGCACCTTCGTCAGGGGCTGAATTCGTTATGGACCCTAGACCTTGTTTAAATACCCCTGGTATTGTAACTGTTGAGAGGATTCCACCAATCAGGGTTCCTGTGTGGACCGTCAGTTGGCGCCAAAATGACGTCAGAATATGCTAATTCGCTGTTTAAATAAAGAAAAAAAAAAAAAGGAAGAAAACTCCAATCAGGGTTAAGTCCACCTCTACATTGTGTGGTTTATATTTAACCCTGTATGTACTCATTGGATGGAGTGACTTGCTTCATAGAATAGGGAAAGGACGAAGGTGAATATATCTGTGTAAATTTTATAATCAGAGACGAATGATTCGTCAAGAAATTTATATCATGTAAAATCAGTGTATTGCTATCACAAGGCATTGTTTGAGAAGTAGACGGTTCATCATGGGTTATCTGGACGCCTGTGGGATCATGAGAATGGGTAGAGAGGCTTTGAGCGAAAAACCTCTAAAAAGTGAAAATAAGGGATTTTAACCCTCGCTCAGCCATGGGGACCTAATACCTATCCCAGGATATCATAAGGATTATATAAATATGGGCGGTCAGGTTAACTGTACTTCCTATTAGGGTAATGATCATTTCATTATCAAGCCTCATTCTCGATTTACGGGCGGAATTAACCCCCGCTATACTGTTCTTAGCAGTCATGTGAAAATAGTAGTAGCTGAGCTTATACCCAAAATTCCCATGTGCGGGTATTATCAATGGCTTGATGTTCGTAAATAAATTGCCAGATACTCATATACCAGTGTGTCTACATAAATACTAGGTGATAAATGCCTCTGATATACATAATCAAATATTGAGGCTTTTTATAATGCAGATAAATTCGTCAGTTCTTATTCTTACTAAATGGAGATTAGTATTTCGGTAATCGAAATTTGTCCAGCCATTCCCATTGGCAGTATCAATTCAATTTGTCAATTTAGATGGCTGGTACGTTGTGCTAGTCCATATATCCAAATAGCGTGTATAGTATTATAAATAGGAGATGGGGGGAAAAGTAGCATACGATATATTAAATTTTAAGTAATTTATATAACTTTTAATGGATCATGTGTCATCATGGGATCAGAGTGATCGGTCATGTGTAAATCTTACTGGACATAATTTACTCAAATGAGTGAGTTATATAGTATAATTAAAGTGTATCCAGAAGATACCCACTAGACAGGCTATAATAATGAGGGCTGTATACCTTCTTTGAGCCACTAGGGGTCAGTCACAGACATACCAGGGGTAAATTTCCATATTGAATGTATCTAAGTAGTATTTACTCTTTTGATGGATTAATTTCCAATTATTAAATAGTAAATTAATGAAGTGTTGCTAGGGAAGAACCGGTATTTAATCAGGGATAAAGGGAGTGTATGAGAATCCTTCGTTAAGGCCCAAGGGGGATAAAGTTTTTAATTTAAATATCCAGAAGCTCTCTCGCTGTAAGAGTCTTTTGTCCAGATCTCCCTTCCTTGGTCCCAACTTTATTTTTTCTACTCCATTAAAGCGTAAGCCCTGTGCAGAGCCGGCATGTTTAATTTTCAAATGTCTTGATATAGATGTATCTATCTGTCTAGATGGATTCACAGAGTTTATGTGTTCAAGGATGCGGGTTTTAAACTGTCTGAAAGTCTTCCCCACGTATTTCAAATTGCAACTGCAAGTAATGAGGTATATTAGGCCCTCGGTTTTGCAGTTAAAGAAGGTTTTAGTTGTGTGTATCTCAGTATTATCCGAGTTAGAGAATGATTTCGATTGTTTCCGGATAAATTTACAGGCCTTACACTTGCTGCACTGAAAGGTGCCGGCAGCAGGCGATTTAAGCCAGGTGTTAGTAGGTTTTGGGAGAGATAAATGGCTTGGAACCAAAATATCTTTTAAGTTCTGACCTCTCCTTGCTGTAATCGATACGTGGGGTGTCAGCACATCTTTAAGATGTGTATCTTGGTACAGTAGTGGCCAGAATCTCTCTAGTGTTTTTTTTCATACCGTCCCAACCCGAATCAAAGGTTCCAATACATCTTATTATTTCCTGATTTTTGTTTTGGGGGGGGGGGGACTTTTCGGACAGAAGGTTGGTCCTTTCGGTAGCTAGTGCCCTGTGATAAGCTCTTTTTAGACACTTGTTTGGATATCCCTTGGCTTTAAAAAGGGATCTCAGGGTCTGTGCTTTTATTTTAAAATCTTCTTGGGAGGAACAATTCCTCCTTAGTCTGAGATATTGGCCTGTCGGTATCCCACTTTTTAAAGCAGGGGGGTGATGACTCTCCCAGTTCAGAAAGTTATTGGTTGCGGTTGGTTTTTTGAAAAGCGTGGTGGTGAAATCGTTGTTATGAGAAATTTCGAGAGTTAGGTCCAAAAAATTCAGTCTTTTCTCTCCTATATCGAAAGTGAATTTAAGGTTAATCTCATTCACATTGAGTACTTCCACGAATTCATGGAATAGATCAATCGGACCTGTCCACACTATCAAAATGTCATCGATATAGCGTTTCCATAGGTTTATGTGTACGCTAAATTTATCGAGACTAGGGTTGAAGACAATGTTACTTTCCCACCACCCCAGGTGAAGGTTGGCATAGGATGGTGCACAAGTCGTACCCATCGCTGTGCCCTTCACCTGGTGATAGTAGTTGCCTTTAAAGAGGAAGTAATTATGAGTCAATATAAACCTCAACAGTCTGAGGACAAACTCATTGTGTTCATTGCGGGTCAATGAACAACAGATGGGGTCAGATAAAGGAAATGGAACATTGGAGAGATTAGAGGTGGTACAGAGATTGGTGAAGTTGAGATCAAGAGTGTTGCCTGCTCTATGAGTTAATGAATTAGACCACTGTGTGATCCATGTAATGTACTCCCACTGTGGCTCCCCCACCTGTTAAAATTTTCATAGACTTAATTTAATTTCTCTTTGGCAATAATAAATATAAATTGACCACTAACACAAACCTGTCACAAACAAAAATGCCTAAAAAAGTAATCCAGACCTTCAAGCCAACTGGTTGTTGATTCAAAAATGTTCACCCCTAACCAACAGGGGACAGCAGTTGGGACCAGATAATTCATATTTACGAAGGAGTATTATTGTTTTGTTAATAAGATAACAAGGAAAAAGAGAGAGATCATCCATTGTCCTGTCATGCCTTTATTAGTTGTATTCAATGCGCTTAATGAATTTTGGCTTGTGTGGGAAAGCAATGATTCACTATATATTTACCATCACAGTAGTTAACTCTGCTATCTTATAAGTTTTCTGTACCATTTTTTGTGGGGGTTTTTTTGCCTATACATCAGGATTGGAGAATCCCTGGGCATAGCAAACTTTATTGGAAAATATATATCGCTATTTGAGGTGTTTTTATATAATTCTTAGTCACCTTTTGGTTTTTTTGTTGTTGTTGTCGTCGTCAGTTAAAACAACACTATAGCATATAGTATTCCTAGTGTTATAGTGTCCCTCAGTCAATTTACTTAGGTCGTCCGCTCCCGGTTGGAGTATAAAGTGACACAGTAAAGGAGTTTAAGCATGCGTGGGATAGGCATAAGGCTATCCTAACTATAAGATAAGGCCAGGGACTAATGAAAGTATTTAGAAAATTGGGCAGACTAGATGGGCTGAATGGTTCTTATCTGCCGTCACATTCTATGTTTCTATGTGACAAAAACCCTTTTTACACTTACCTGTTTCCAGTGCCAAGGTCTAATTAACTAAAAGAGAAATTGAATATATTACTTCCTGCATATTATAAAAAAAAATATATTTTATTTTAATTTTGTTCTTTTCTATTGATCATTAATTATTATAGCAAACACTTCACTAATTGCTAATCACAGGTTAGGACTAAAAGATAAATACAGATGTCAGAATAACAAATACATATATAAAATTGATTTATAAAAGTCTTATTAATCTTATATAATTTTTTAGTTGATGTGCCTAGAAAACACAAAACAGAGAAGGAGGGCTTCTATGGTGAAGGAAGTTTATTCAAAAATAAGTAACAGAATACAAATATGCTACATTAAAAATAAATAAAAGTATGTAAGTAAAAATACAAATACATATATATATATATATATATATATATATATATATAAAGTAAAAACTGGGTACTTGAATCACACGCAATCCCCTGTGATACAAATCCCCCCACTCCCACGTGAGTCTTAAAGGGATAACAATACCCAGGATAAAAAAGGAGGACTTGTTTACTAAACTCTGTTATAAACATGCTATGGCATAATAAAATAATGAAATAATAACAATAGGGGTATAGATACTGATAGTAGGTAATACTTCTTAAAATACATATAAAGCAATAGATATGTGTTGCATAAAGAAGTATCTCCTTATCAAAAAAGGTTCAGATCAAGTACTACTTTTGTTTAAGATATACTGAATTAGTGAGCTAAAACTGTACTTAAACATTAAAACTAAGCAAGTGTGTATTAAGCACACATTGTTATAATGTGAGCCAACATAGCATCAGAATGTTCTATCAAAGAGAGGTGTGTATAAAAAGTGCTAGTTTCACACAGCAGGGTACTGAGTCTCAATCAATGAAACTTTGTATTGTATCTACTATATGAAACATGAGAATACATAGAGGAGATGATTTATTTAATTAGTCCCCAGGTATTGGAGAAGGAGTGATGGTGCCAGTAAACTCTTCTTATGTGGCAGAACATTCTTTGGTAAATAAAATATAAGTAAAAAAAAAAAAAAAAAAAAAATGAAACTAAAATAAGGATATAAATACAACTAAATAAAAAAACTAAAATAAAAGAAAAATGGAAATAAAAATAAATATTGAATAAAAAATATATAGAATAAATTACATTTAAATTAATAAAAGGCTGCTAGATCTAGGTCTTTATTGAGGCCCCCATTCCAGAGTGTACCAAGCTTGAAGATCCAATATGATTCCCTTCGCCTGAGGGTTCTTAATCTATCACCTCCCCTGAGGGTCTGTTTGATTGCCTCAACGCCTTTCACTATTAGATCTCTTGAGTTAGCTCCATGGTTTTCTGCAAAATGGATGGGTACACCATGATTGATACATTTGTTCTTGATTCCTCTTAAGTGTTCCCCTATTCTTGTTTTAAGTTTCCTACATGTGCGTCCCACATATTGTTTGCCGCAAGGGCATTCGTAAAGATATATCACATATAATGTAATGCAATTAATAAATTGTTCAATTTCATATGTTTTTTCTTTGTCTAGATGGTTTGACGAGAAATGTTGGTTGTTGTCTTTGTTTGAGATCAACCCACATGTGGAGCAAGCTTTCCTGTTACATCTGTATATTCATTTCAGAAGTATTGTTGCAATGGTCATGTTTGCTTTCATACGTGGCATACTTGGGGCTACAAGGTTTTTGATAGTTGTATTTTGTTTGAACACCACTCTTGGTTTATTTGTTTGCTCAATTTGCATCATATTATCACAAGTATTAATCGGCCAGCGTGTTAGAATGATCCTTTTAATTTCAGTGGCAGCTGTATTGTATGTGGTCACAAATGTTGGTAATGATTCTATACTGTCGTTGTCATGATATTTTCTCCGACTGAGTATATCCATGAAGAATGTCCCGAAATCCAAGCATAGAAGATGTTTTAGTGATTATAGCTCACAATCCCCCAAATATGAGCCAACACTTCATGAAGGGGTAAAACAATGTGTTTAATGGTAGCCACAACTGGCCTTTTATGCAAGTCCCCATGCAAGGGGCACTAACCCCTGGACCTGAGAGTAGACTACAGTACAAACAATCACATTGTCTCTCAGGTCCAGGACACTCACACATAAAACAGTGTAACCCCTCCTCTGTATCTGGGAGATAATTGGGTTAAGTACTGTATTAAACTGAGTTATGTCCGGGTACAGAAAACATTTACATTTTTTTACTAAACTCCAAAAATCCTTTAAAATACATAAAATCATATTTTGCATAACTGACCCCCATAGTCTATACATCCCCAGATAGCTTGGATCTGAGCACACAACATTCACAAAAAGCGCTCAGATCCCACAAACCTAGTCGAATCGCCACTGGGGTGCAGATTTGATCGACCTCTCTTGAGACGCTTGAAAATAGTTCCATAGTTATAGAGGTAGTGGTCGGTCTAGTTCGAGGGTTATTAACTGAATAAAAAGGTGAACGGGTCCCCTAGCTCGTGGGCAGTGTTTTTTCGGGAGATCCAGTCAAAAAAACACTGCCTAAAAGCACTCTCAGGCGTTCGTATGGTTTCACCAGTTTTCAGGCCGTCGAGTGGCCGCCTCAGAGTTCCAGGCACTCAACGACTAAGTCCCGCTGCCTGCTTTAGTGCGACAAGATGGCCACCATTTTCTCCACCAAGTGGCGTTCGGTTATACAAATGGCGGCCACACAAAGAGAGCACTAAATTCTTGTTGTTTTCTTTGAACTTAATGAATGTCAGGATTACAAGCTGATCCAGCACGCAGAACTGTGTCACACCTAGAACTAAGGACAACGTATAACTGGACCTTATAATGGCCGGACTTCACATATCCAAGAATAGTCAAAATACTAGCCGAGGTCAGGAACACAGACTCAGACACAACGATGAGGGAAAGCCAAAAGTCAAAGATAACAGAATTCAGGGAAGTCAAAACTAAGCCAAAGTCAAATACCAGAAAATCAAGATCAGGAAAGCACTCTTGGATTACCATCAGGATGAAACCACGACAGGGCAATGAGCAAAAGGAGAATTAATTTTAAATACGCCTCAAGTGGATCCGATTGCATGATTGCTGCTCAGCACAACTTTTCCTGTCAGGACGGTAATGCTGCTCAGCACAACTTTTCGTGTCAGGACGGTAAATGCCATTAACCACATTTTTATGTGCAGATGAATACGTGACATTACCCCCCCCCCCACCTGAAGACCGCCCACTGGGTGGGTAGGACCAGGTTTGAGAGGAAACTTGGCATCAAAAGAACAGATTTTACGACCAGAAGCCAAAACCCAAGAACAGTCAGCAGACCCATACTCCCTCCAACCAACCAAATACTGTAAGAAACCACAAGAAAACCTGGAATCAATGATGGACGAGACTTCGTACTCCTCCTGTCCAGAAACAACCAAAGGAGGAGGGGGAACAACCGATTGCAAAGAAGCGGTTTGAGCAAGGACACATTAAAAGTATTAAGTATACATGAGGACACTGGAAGGGCCAGAGAATAAGAAATAAGATTGATTCTCCTAACCACACAAAAAGGACCAAGAAACCTCGGAGCAAACTTCATGCTGGGAACCTTCAACCTGATGTTGCGTGAGGATAACCAAACCCGATCACACACCTGGTAAACTGGATTGGCACTCCGCCGTTTATCCGCATGAAACTTAAAGCGAGCAGTCGTAGTTTCAAGAGCGGCCTGAACCTTAGTCCAAGTATAGAGGTAATGTGATCACCTAGAGTAGGGATAGCCATATCTGAAAACACATCAGGGAGAACAGCAGGATGATGACCCGTATTGACAAAAAACAGACTATGTCCAGATGAGTCATGGGTAGCATTATTCCTTGCAAATTCAGCCCAGGGCTATAATTCAGCCCAGTTAGACTGTGTACTATTCACGAAGCAACGTAAATACAGCTCAAGTGATTGGTTAGCTTTTTCAGCCGTACCATTAGTTTGGGGATGGTAAGCAGAGGAAAATGACAATTCAATGCTGAATTGTTTATTGAATGCCCTCCAGAACACAATATGCCCTCCAGAACCCCTGTCAGACACAATATTTTGAGGAATACCATGTAGCCATTTCGCGTATAAATATGTGCACCAGGTCCTGAGACAATGGCAATTTTTTAAGTGGAGTAAAGTGTGCCATTTTCGAAAAACGGTCATCTACCATGAGGATGGTTGTATACCCATTGGAAATAGGCAGTTCAACAATGAAATCCATCGATAAATGAGACCATGGGATACTGGGTATAGAAAATGGCTGTAACAATCCACACTGAAGTTTACGAGGAACCTTCGAAACAGCACAGACAGATCAGGCTTCTACATAATCTTTAATATCCCTCCTGAGTGACTCCCACCAAAATGACCTGGAAAAGGCAGATACAGTTTAACTAATACCCGGATTCCCAGCGGTCACATTGTCATGGAATACCTTCAGCACCTCGTTCCTGTCAGGCAATGGAATAAACAATTTATCTTGAGGTTTGTTGCAAGGCGCCTGGGGCTGAGCCACCATGATAGCACGGAGCAAAGGGGACAATAAAGAAAGGACAGTGGATGCAATAATATACTCAGGAGAAATAATAGGGGATGTCTCTTGTTCTAGATCCGATTCAATGTCAAATTGCCCAGACAAGGCATCAGCTTTAATGTTCTTAGAACAGGGTCTGTAGGTGATAATGAAGTTAAAGCAAGACAAAAATAATGACCACCTAGCTTGTCTAGAAGACAGTCGTTTGGCATCCCCAATATATGCCAGGTTCTTGTGATCAGTAATAATCAGAATGGGATACTTGGAACCCTCCAAAAGATGTCGCCATTCCTTAAGTGCTAGTGTGATGGCTAACAGTTCTCTATTACCAATGTCATAGTTACGCTCGGCAGGAGAAGTAACCAAAAGGATGCAAAGGGGCATCCTGACTCTCTCTCTGATAAAGAACAGCCCCGACCCCTGTCTCGAAGGCGTCAACCTCAAGTAGGAAAGTGTTAGGAAACCAAGTATATTTAAATCTTATTCTGTAGTTTCCTCCCGAACCGCCAGAGCCTTAGTGATTATAGCTAGTGATGTCCCGAACGGTTCGCTGGCGGATAGTTCCTGGCGAACATAGCGTGTTCGCGTTTGCCACGGATGGCGAACATATGCGATGTTCGGTCCGCCCCCTATTCATATACTAATACTAAGTAAAAATTACTTAGTATTAGTAAATTGTGCCCCTACTCGCAATACCGCCATATTGATAATGAGGGGGGGGACCTACTGCCCCCCCTGGCCCCCACCCCTGCGCGGTGGGTGGGGGCCATAAAGATAATGAGGGGGTGGGGACCTACTGTCCTCCCCCCCGCCTCCCATCCCTGGGCTGCGGGTGGGGGCCCTAAGTAAATTCCCCCCCCCAAGGTGACTAGGGGTCCTCAAGCCCCTAGTCACCCACCCCCCCAAATAAAAAGTCCCTACCTACCCCCCTCACCCTAAAAAATAGTGAGGGGGGAATAAAATAACTAACCTGTAAAATAAAATTAAACTTACCATTCGACGTCTTCTTTTTTCTCAAATCTTCATTTTTCAGCTCCAAAAAATAAAAAACCATCATAACCGTCGAAGTAAAAAAAAAAAAAAATCCAGAGCGCAAAAAAAAAAAAACCCAACGAAAAAGAAAAAACCCCAGCGCAAAAAAATAATCCATCTTCACCCATGGAGGGCTCCGCGCAGACTGAGCTCCGCAGGGTGGGGGAAGGCTTATAAAGCCTTCCCCCGCCCTGCAATTAGGCTAAGAACACTCTGATTGTTATTTTTAGGGCCCCCACCCGCCGCACAGGGGTGGGGGCCAGAGAGGGGGAGGACTGTAGGTCCCCCCCTCATTATCTTTATGGCCCCCACCCACCAGAAAGAGTCCCTGTGGGTTTTAAAATTCGCCTGCCTATTGAAGTCTATGGCGGTTCGCCGGGTTCGCCCGGTTCGCAAACATTTGCGGAAGTTCGCGTTCGCGAACCGAAAATTTAATGTTCGCGACATCACTAATTATAGCCCTCCGTTTGGTAGATAAAGTAGACGAACCATATAGTAATCCCAATAGCTTCACAAGATGATTCCCTTAGTGAAACACACGAATCCCCAAACATCAGCCGAAGTCAAGAAGAAGGGTACTGTCATGGGTGGTGGTACGGAAACCGGGACCCAGTATGCCTGATGTTCAGAGTAGGAGTCACAGTGTGGAGGTGGATTAGCAGGGTCTGGTGCAGGGTAACCACAATCCCCTGGTGTTAAGCACCAGCGTTTATGCAGCCACAACCAGAACCCTGAATCAGCTTATGCGGATCCCAGGAACTAGGAGCAGGTAATTAAGCAGACCTCCCAGAAGCTGAATAGGGAGGCTCTGCAACAGGTATGTATCCAGTACTGAAGCAAGGCAAGACTTGAAATAGACACCATGCATGAGAACAAGACAAAACTAGGAGAATCCAGAACCGGAGCAGGACAGAAAGCAGAACCTAGAACATGTACACAAGACATGAGGAAAACAAGAGCATAACATGGGCATGACTGGACAGGACTGTACATGGACTGGGATTACAAGACAAGATATACAAGGTAAAACAAGAGGAGACATAGCTGAGAACTATATATGAAAAGTATAGGGATTTAGTTACATTATATGATCATACATTGCACAAGCCTGCCAACAACGCCAATGTACCCCATATCTGGCAGGTCCTACACTGCCTAATGTATGCTAAAACAGCCACACTAAACCACTATAGCACTTACCTGCAAGAAAGGACAGAGACATGAAACACTGCTGCAGGTCCAACTGAAACAAAAGGAGAGTGGAAAACAAACGGGTGTGGCAACATAAAACAAACATTTAAGTGAATCCAAGAGACTGGGAAATCCAGGGACAGAATCTAAGAATGAACACAGAAACCCAGCAACAAAGAAAACCAGACATAGACCAGAAAACCAGAAAAGCCAAGCAAGGACAGCAAAAAGAGTACTGGATACCAGAAGCCATTGTCAGAATGATCCGCAGCGAGGAACAGAACGTGACAGGTACAAAATGAACTAACTTTTAATGGTCACATAGGCTTTTATGCAAGTCCCCATGCAAGGGGACATCCCTCAGGGAGGGACAAACATTAACCAATCACATACTGTAAAACCATAACACACATCCACAGTTCCCTCCCCTAGCTCTGGAGATAATTAAGTCTGATAAAATAATAACTTAATTATCTCCAGGCAGAAAAATCACCTTTTACCCCAATAACTGGGACACCCCTTTATACTTGTCGTATCCCCACAAATAACATGTCCCCTGATAGCCCTGATCTGGGTGACCAACATATTCGAATTTCACCCAGATCGGTTAAGGGGTTCGCAAAAACTATGGAGGTCTTCTGTGACAGGCTCACCCTGGGCTGTATGCCCAAAACAGTTCCATGAGATTGGTGGGTTTTGCCAGTCACTTTAAAAAGAGGAGAAAAACGAACAAACTACGAAATAGATCCCCCTGGCTCTTAGCAGCGATCGTCCCCCTCTTTCGAATGCACCAAAGTACCGAATAGCGCTCTTCTAGCTATTCGGTAAGTAAAGTTGCAGCGTTTGTCTGTTTGAGACCGGAGTGTCCGATTTCAGTTCCATACACTCGACGACCAAGTCCCGCTGCCTTTGTTCGCATGAACAAAGATGGCCGTGGTTTTCTCTGCCACGTGGCATTCGGCAGACGAACGCTGGCTGCACAGACAGAGGCATCAATTGAAGTAATCTTTGATGTTTAACGAGCCAGGGGGGTAGTCTTTGTTCGGTAGCTACATCTACCGAATACAATAGGCAGAAACAGGGGGATTTCTTCACAGAAAGATTTACTAGTGTCAGGATGTCTTAATATGTCAGCAGATGCGAACATTTGTTTAAGAAGCTCAAAAGCCTCTTTAGCTTCTTTAGGCCATATAGTACAATTAGCCCCCTTGCGTGTCATATTGGTGTTGGGGGCTATTACCGAAGAGAAACCTTTGATGAATCTCCTATAATAGTTAGTGAAACCAATAAATCGTTGGATGGCTTTTAACCCATTGGGTAATGGCCAGTGTAGAATGGCCTCTAGTTTGCGAGGATCCATTAGGAAACCAGCTGATCAAATATGCATTTCTCAAGTTTACAATAAAATCTATTATCAAGCAATGTTTGTAATACTTGTTTAACATGTTCATGATAAGTCTGGAGGTCTGGGGAATAAATAAGGATATCATCCAGGTAAACTAGAACAAATGAATAGATATAGTCCCTGAGTACATCATTAATAAAATCCTGAAACACGGCCGGAGAATTGCATAATCCAAAGGGCATGACGAGGTATTCATTGTGCCCACTCCTAGTGTTAAATGCCATCTTCCTTTCGTGATGCTTCCTAATCCTCACCAAATTGTATGCACTCCTAAGGTCAGGTTTGGCAAAGATCTTAGCACCTTGGAGTCTATCAAACAATTCAGATTTAAGGGGAATGGGATAGGCATTCTTTATAGTAATCTTGTCAATGCAAGGACGTAATTCTCTGTGACAAACTCCCCTTTTCAAGTGAGTTTGCCATGAGATCCTTGAGGAGCCTTCTTGCCAGTCTCCTGCCCACAGACTATGAGCCCTGCAGGGAAACCTGTAAAAGACTACAAAACTTGACCGACTGTAAGCACTGATTTCCCTGAAACTGTTTTGGGCATGGGGCCATGTTTGCGGTCGGTCAAACCTATGACTTCCAGGAAATTCCTGAACCCCTGAACCAATCTGGGTGATTTTTGGATATGTTGTTCACCCAGATCGGGGCTATCAGGGGATATGTTGGATTTTGGGGTACTTTATGAACTTTGTGAAAATGTGTTTTTTCTGCCTGGAGATAATTGAGTTACTTACAGGACTTTACTCAATTATCTCCTAAGCAGAGGGGAGGGATGTACTGTACATGGGCGTGTCACAGACTGTATGTTTGTTCTTATTGGTTTATGTCCTCTGTGTTCCTGTGCCCCATCAGGTCCAGGGGGTGTTCCTCTGGCCTGGAAAATTGTATAAAAGGCCAGTGTGTCCCATTAAACTTGAGATCCCTGCTTACACTCCAAAACTGTGTGCCGTCCAGTTATTTCCCCTATCCAGTATTTCCCCTTTAGTCGAGTCGATATGAGGGTTATGCTTGATGAACCAAGGGAAACCTAATACGATGGGACAAGAAGGGGAAGCGATTATCTGGAAAGTAATGTATTTCTTATGCAAAGCTCCTATCGTATTGCAAATAGGCAAGGTCTCATGGGTAATCAATGGTTAAGATAGGGGTCTCCCATCAATAGCCTCAACCGCTAGAGGTGATGATCTCTCCCTGACTGGTATAGTATGTTTCTTAACAAAATATAAATCAATAAAGTTACCAGCTGCACCTGAGTCAACCAGGGCTTTGCATGAAAAGTTCTTCTCATTGCAAAAGCTGGAAATGTCAAGGAGAAATCTGCTTTGGGAATTACTTAAGGATGTATCCATTACACCTATCCATTACACCTAAGACCTGTCCCCTTAAGATTCTTAGGTGCGAACGTTTTCCGGACATATAGGACAAGCATCTCTCATGTGTCCTTTTTTGCCACAATATAAGCAAAGACCCTCTTTTCTCTTATACTGTTTCTCTGCCTCAGACAGTCCAGTAACCCCTAACTTCATAGGTATGGGTTCAGATAGCGTTGGAAGGCCAGAGATAACAGGTTTGGAGAATCAAGGTGCTGGTGACAAAGTCTAGTTCTGTTTCTAGCAAGTCTATTATTGATCTGCATCACATAAGTAATAAAGTCACTTAACCCCTTAGATAGGTCTTTGGCAGCAATTTCGTCAAGAATAGTCTCAGATAATCCTTTTTCAAAAGCAGTGATTAATCCTTTATTAGTCCAGTCTACCTCAGATGCCGTGGTACGAAATTCTATTGCATAATCTGAGATAGACCGGTTTCCTTGTTTGATATGCATTAAGGCAGTGGAGGTGTCTTCCTCCCTGCCTAATGGTTCAAACGTCAGTTTGCATTCCACCAGGAATTCCTGGTAACAATGAGCGATTCTCCTATTACTTTCCCACAATGGATTATCCCAGGTTAAGGCCTTACCTTTAAGTTGGTTCATCAGATACCCAATCTTAGCTCTATCTGAAGGAAATGAACCAGGTGTTCATTTATAGCCTCTATCCATTTATCCATCTATTTCATTCTATCGAATGTGTAACCCATTTTCATTTATTTTTGGTGTACCTAGGGCATCACAGGATATAGTATATATTGGGATTACTTTAATAGAATATCTATATAGTAAAGGCTTTCCTGTAGCGGTAGTCATTTATTTATTATTTTTCTTTTTGTTCCCTGCTTGATACATTTGAAATGATTATGTCAATACTGCAGTGGCAATATTAAGCCCGATTTATTAAAGCTCCTAGTAGCTGCTTATAGTATTGCTTGGATAGAATTTGATACTTTACTATCATCCAGGGTTTATATGTGTTTTTCCTATCTACTTTTTAATTTTGTTATATAGGGATATTTAGCCTCTTTATAATATATGCATTGATAGTATTTTTCTAGACTACTATATCATTTCCAGGTATACACAGTTTACTGCATCTGTTTTTTAACGGGTATACATTCTGTGTGTTTTTCCCTGTGTTTTTTTCTATGGTTAATTTCATTAAACAAACTTAGAAAATACTGGACCGCACTTATACCTATTGGGTGAGGAATATTGGTGTATAAGGATGTTACATCAAAACTAACCAGGATGCAGTCTTTAGTCCAATTAATTTCTGGGATGAGTTGCAACAGATGAGTGGTACGAGTCTAGATGTGTCATCATATGTTGTAAATAGTGATCTACATATGCCGATAGGTTGCTGGTTAGAGAATCAATTCCGGATATGATAGGGTGTCCACGCGGGTTTTGTATATCTCTATGTATTTTAGGCAGATGGTAGAAAATTGCCGTAATTGGTTTCTCTTGATGAAAGAAATTAAATTAATCCTGATTTAGGATTCCTTTGCCCTTGCTTCCATCAGAAGTTGACGGAGTTCCAGTTGAAACCCTTGTGTAGGATCAGTAGTTAGCTTCATATATGTATTGGTATCCCCAAGCAATCTCATTGCTTCTTGGATATATTAATCTTTGTTTTTTATCACTATCGCACCACCTTTATCTGCCTCTCTGATTTGCATACTTGTGTTATTCTGTAGAGTTTTCAGGGCAGTTTTTTTATTTGAATGGCAAATTTGACTTATGTTTCTTATGTTTCTCACACATATCTTTTATATCTTTCAAGACCTGGTCACTGTATACCCGTATGAACTCTCCTTGTTCATGGCTAGGATAGAAGGAGGATATCGGTTTGAAGTCAGAGTGAATAATTTGATTTGATAGACTGTCTTCCTTTCCATCATGTTGTAAAGATTCCAAAATTTGTATTCCTTCCAAGTCTCCAATAGATAAATTGTCTTAATCAAGACATTTTTTCTTCTCCATATGGCTACATATATTTCCTCATTTCTTAAAATACCGAAAAGTGTGAGCTTGCGGATAAATTTGTGTACATCCACAAATATTGTGAAATAATTAAGTGGTTGTGTGGGAGCATATTTCAATCCATATTCAAGAATCTTTTCTTCCTCTGTAGTAAGTTTATATTGGGAGATGTTTATAACAGAGTCTCATTGTCCAATCTGGCATTTTTTCTGTTGGACTCTACATCCTGCTCTGTTTCCTCTTTGTCTAATTTTTTGTTTGTGCAGCTGGTTAATTTCATTGGGTAGCATGAATCTCCTGTTTTCCCTGGATCTTTCCACATAGGTGGATACTTGTGCATTATGCGAGTGTTTGTATTCACCACTTCCAAAAAATCATTTTTGCATTGCACTTAATTTGATTTCATGTTTCTATGTTCTGTTCTTTTAGGGACAGCTCCTTCCTGATCAAAGTTTCTCAGTCTATTATACGTTTTTCTGTCAATATAAGTCTCATTTCTATAAGTAGTATTGTACCTTCTTTTAGGTGGTGCCTGAAGAAGTGGTTTTATCAGAGTCCATACAGATGTTCAAACGGCTACTAGATGCATACTTGCAAGAACAGAATATTCAAGGATATAATCTTTCAATGTAGGGTAATAACTGCTTGATACAAGGATAAATCTGACTGCCATTCTGGGGTCAAGAAGGAATTTTTTTCCTAGTTTGTTGCAAAATTGTGCTTCAAACTGGGTTTTTGTGCCTTCTTTTGGATCAACAGCAAAAAACAAATGTGAGGAAGGCTGAACTTGATGGACGCAAGTCTCTTTTCAGCTATGTAACTATGTAACTATGATGTAATGGCCTTAAATTCTTCATCTGCTATTTTATGTCTATACACCTGTGTGTATTTAGTTTGTGGGGTATAGGACAAATTTATTTGACTAATCAGTCTCCTATTTTTTATAATTCTTGGGATCTTCACTCCATATGGTGTTGTTTTTGGTTCCTATTGAATCTACTCTGGGATTCTTTATCCCTTTTAAATGTTTTACATTTTCTCATAACCACTTCCTGTTCAAGTTTGCCCATTTTAGCTGTAACATTGTCTTTCATTGTAACACAGCGAGGGTCACTTTTATTTGTTCTAGCTTTACTTGTAGTTCCTCAATCTTTTTTTGAAAAAAAAGAAACATTTTCCCTGTATTTTATAAGAATTCTAATATCTTATATAAGTTTCACTGTGCTTTAACAAACTGTAATATGTTTTGTACAATATTGTTATTGATTAAGTGTTTAATTATATTTATTTTCCTTATCTTCTCTTTCTACTCACTAGTACATCATTTATTATGCATGGAGTGCTATGAATGGACAGGAGAGAGCTGCTCGGATAGACCAACCATGTGTTCTTCTGAGCACAATGCCTGTCTCACTATAGCCACACAGACCATCACTGGTATGTCACAACATGTTCTAATCCAATTGGTGTCTTGATCTGCATAAAATCTGCATCTCATAGATAAAATAAAAAATAAAAAACTGCTTTAAATATGCATCATGGTTTTTAATACTTGTGACTCTGTAATGCGTGTGTGTGCATGTGCGTGTGTGTGCTCTGTTTCCTCTTTGTCTAAATTTTTGTTTGTGCAGCTGGCGTAAATGTGCATGCATTTACGCTTGCATGTGTGTGTGTATGAAAATATACTGATATTATTATAAGCATTTATACCACACGAATATAGGCATATATTCTGCAGTGCTTTACAATTATATAATGTAGATATTTGAGAAGTAATTGACCTATAAAATAATATTGACAGAGACAAGAGGTGAAGAAGTTAGTTGTGGGGAGGACTTAGTGTCCTCTCCAAGGGATGTGTGGGGGCCCTAACTAATTTTAAAGTAGGGGTGAACATGCCTTTGGAATAGTGACAGACTGAAGAAAAAAATGTTGCTAACACGATATAAAACTGGTGCTGATAAAAATAACCCAAGTGCAATGCCACTATTTACACTTAAAACGCCATCACATGATCGTCCCATCCGTGAGTAAATAGTAAATAAATTACGCACTGGCAGAATCACGAACGGGACGATCATGTGACGGTGCACGTAACAAGAAAAACGTCACAGGAAGTGATGCATCGGTCGTTCCTTTAATGGATTTGTAAGAAGATTAAGAAGATTGGTGGACATATTGGGGTTGTAAGAGGACTTCATTTAGAGCCGGATGCGTCGCCATATTGGGATAGCTGATCGTATCCGGCTCGGACAATATTTGGAAGTGGGAGGCTTTTTCAACTTCGTATACATGTGTGGATGATTTACTAGTTGTTCATATGGTATATAAATATATGTGTGATTAGTTTCCATCCAAATTTAAATTCGGACGCTTTGCCAAAGTGCCGAATTTCGGAAGAGCCGACGAACCGAATTACCGAAGTGTCGAATTTTGGATGTGCCGAACCAAACTGAGGGGTATGGTTAGGATTCAGAGTAGGGTTAGGATTCGGAATAGGGTTAGGGGTTGGGGTTAGGGGTGGGGTTAGAGTTAGATTTAGGGGTTAGGTTAGGGGTAGGGTTAGGGGTTAGGGGTTAGTTTAGGGGTAGAGTTAGGATTAGGGGTAGGGGTAGGCTTGAGATTAGGAGTTAGGGTTAGGGGTAAGGTTAGGATTAGGGGTAGGGTTAGGGTTAGATGTAAGGTTAGATTAGGGGTAGGGGTAGGGTTAGGTTTAGGGAATTGCAGAAGTCTCAAAAGTGCTCAAGTCCTGAATTTCAGAAGTGCTGAACCAAACTGAAGTGCCGAAGTGCAAAAAATAAGACCAAAAAAGGTCAAATTAAAATCCAGGATTCCCGATGCAACTGTTTAACGTTTGAAAAAAGCCCAATCGCAAAAAAAAAAAGGCTGGGAAAAATAAAAACCGAGATGCAATAAAATTAATCCATCCTCTCCCATGGGGGGATTGCCACAAACTGAGATCTGATCACGGGGAAAGTCCTTATATAGGCTTTCCTATGCTATGTCAACTATCTCAAAGCATGTTAAAATTTCCCACGTTTTGCAATATAAGTTAAAGCACTCTGACTGGTTGACCATTAGGAAAAAAAATTAGAGAACTCTAACAGATTAGATTAGAACTCTAATCTTGAGAGAAGTGAAACTTCATGAGATGGGGCCTTTTCCAGTGACTGGGCAGCAATGAAGCCGCAAAGCCTTCAAGCCTCTAAGTCTGGATTTCAGTCATACCCAGTGCATTCGGTGGCACTGAGTCCGGCTGAAATCTGTACTAAATTCAGGCCTGTTCAGGCCTGTTCAGGGCCTGAATTACAAAATCCGGACCTTTTTGAATTCCAAAATGTCCAAATTTTTCAGTCTGAATAGTCCACTCAGCAAAAACTGTTTTTGCCTTATTCAGTTTGGGTCCATTCAGAATTTAGTGAATAAAATAGTATAAAACATTTAGGAAGTGGTAGTTCCTATTTTAAGGTGAATTGGAACTCAAAGCTTCTGTCATGTTCATAGAAAAAAATCTTGTCATGAGTTGTCTACTGTTGTGATGATTAATAACCATTTTTGCTTTTAACTTATTAGCTACTAACATTTTATTTCTCAGGAGGAGAAATGTATACAAGGATTACAAGGAGATGTGGAAAATACAGTGAGTGTAAGATCACTGGTTCCACAAGAAGTAAAGATCGGATCATACTAAGAAACATCACTTGCTGTTACACTGACAACTGTGTATCCAGAATACCCACTTGTGAGTACTTAAAGTTATTTTTGTAATTTTGTTTAGGTCTGTACAGTGTTTCAGTACATCATCGCTTTTTTTATCCACTTGGGCACCGTAAACTTAAAAAAAAATCATGTTTCCACAACTAACCCAGAGTTCCTGGCTTAACATGCAAATGAGCACAGGCATTGTGTTTCATACTTTGTCCTGCATTCCTGCAGGTACCCTTAACAACAGATGCTGCTTTAAACACAGGTTGTTGTTTTGTTTTTTGTTTTTTAAACCTTGGCATGTGCTATGATCCAAGGATCAGTGCCCAGAGACCAGCCATGGACTGCAGTTTTGACCTTGTGGATTTCTTCAGCATGGTGCGCGTTCTGGTTTGGAAGTTGACGTTTCTCTGGAAACATATAGCTAGGTACCAAAAAGAGTGTGGTGAGACCAAACACGATAAAACCCCTTCAGTACAAGTAGAAAGAATTACTGTTATCCATCATCTGGTTATCTCAAGTTTGATATTGCTAAAGTCCTCATTGGGCACAAAAACTCAAGAAACAATGTTTCCTCAAGTATTCCAGAGTCCCCAGCTTAACTACCCCAGAGTTCCTGGCTTGACATGCAAATGAGCACAGATACGCCTTGGGTATCAAACTTCATTCTGCATTTTTGTCAACATCCTTCACAATGGATGATGTTTTAAACACATTCTTTTTTCAAACCATAGCCTGGATTGTAATCCAAAAGGATTAGTGACCAAAAAGTGTCATGGACTGTACAGTTTCAACCTTGTTGGTCTCATCAGCATGATCTAATCTGTTAGTTGAAGCCACTTTGAGACTGTATAGCAATATGCCAAAAAGAGAGAGATAAGGCCAAGCACATTAAAACTCCCAACTATAGCAATAATTGCCTGCTCCGTGCTGAGCAGTTCCCATCTAGCCTCACGGCCCAACTTCTTCAAGCGTACACATGGATGGAAACCTGTATGAGAAACATACTTACTCATTCGGCACAAGCTAATTGCTCCTCCACATTCGCTAACGCCAAGCTGCTGCTCTCTGCAAAAATAAGTTCAAATGTTGCCCACTCCAAAGGCGCGTACTTGATAGATTAGAAAATCGTATATCCGTATATCTGTATTCCTGACTTTGGCTATTCCTGACTTTGATTCTATAGTTTTCTACATTAGGACCCTTTATTTGTGGGTATCCTCTTTCCTGTGTGTTAGGGTAATGACATCCGTGACACCCACAAAGTATAGTGACGACTTTTTTTTTTTAAATAAAATACATATTAGTAAAAGGTGACTTTGAATTAAAACTCAAAATACATTTTTTTGTGTGTTAAGAATTTTCAAGGTAAAAAAGTTTTTCTTCAAACATTTTTTTACTCTCCATTTATATTATCTGTCTTTTTTTTCCTGAAATGTTGAATAATATAAAAGTAACCACAATTGTTTAATATTATAATTTAGATTCATTAACACAGATTACTGTTATATCTTCATTTTCAGTTCCCAAGCAATCACTAAGTAAAGGAAATGGATTGGTCTGCCCTTCCTGTTATATTGATACATATGGTGTATGCCAACCTAATGCATATATTGAATGTTCTGGGAATGAAACAAAGTGTATCAGACACAAAAAATTGCTGACACATGGTAAATATATCATATTACAATTGGACATAATAGTAGCCCCCAACTGCGCTGTTTCTGGACCATGGAATACACGCTGTAAAAGAAGACGTGCTAAATAATTTGAGTCTTTACACCTGGTTATTTCCTAACAAATTCCTGTCAAATTCAGCAGTTTTCTTTTTCTTACACACATTGTGATTTAATTGTGAATTTCAGAGGCCTTGTGTGTTCTATTTCTTCCCACATACACCTTTGACAGATTTGTGGGAAACATAGGTTTAAATTGAAGACATGCTCGTTTAAGTGACAATATGCCTCACCATATTGACTAGCATCACAAATTTGACACCATTTCAAACCTTATCTAACCCTAACTCTACCTAATGCTAACCTAAACCCTAAATACCCAGTGTATAGATCTAAAAACACTTTCTTTTGAAGAAGCTCAATGTCTCTCTTTCCTTGACATAATGAATCAGGAATGCCCAAAAAGAGACTTGATGGTAGTGGATGACCTGCTCGCAAAACAGTGTCTTGTTTTAGTAGCCATGCCCTGAGTAAAGGTCCTCATTCTTTCTCCAAGTTGATGATGAAAGACAGATCTCATGAACACTGAATACGATACCGGCTCTTCAGAAGTACAAGTTTTACTGAGTCTAACATGGACAAAAAATTGGGACAGATTGATGAGATAGACAGATAATCATTCATAAGATTATGAGATTGTAAACTTTTTTTTGTAAATAGTAATTGTTTTCAACTATATTTCTCAAGTATAATAGTTCCTCTTTTCATTTATAGGGCAGCTGATCACCAAGGAGACTACACATGGCTGTACCTCTCCTAAAATTTGTTATAGACTGAATGAAACAATCACCAAAGATTTTAAAACCTTTAATGAAGAGGCAACGTGCACTGAAGCTAAAAGCAGTAGCAGCCGTCTTTTCCCGACTGCATTGATTTTTTATCTTTATCTTTCTACGTGTGTTAAAAAGCTTTGGCAATAGCTAATACACAGCAATAGAAATAAAAAGTAATACAAAGTCTCTGTTTATTTATTTTTATATATTTCTCTTTATTAACATTTTTTTTTATAATGAATTACAAATACAATAGGAGACAACAATAGAAAAAGAAAAAATTATACAAAATTCATAATAAAATACATATACAGATATCGTGATAAATGTAGTTATTTAATCACCAATTAATAAATACTTAGGTAAATCCTCTATCTTTTCCCCCTTTCTCTTAGGCTCTTCATACAAGTCAAAGAGTTTATTACGTCAATGTACTTATATCGTATCATTTATCGTTCTATATAAAAAATAAAATTAAAAAATTAAAAACAGAAAAACAATATACATTCATTCACTAAAATAAAACCTTTCATTAATCTTATTTTCATTTTATTGTCTCTGTTGTTTCGGGGTATGGCGCTCCCGTGATGGTAAATTTTGGAGGTCTCTGGAGTATTAAAGATTCTCGCAGGGAAGAATATTGGGTTTATATTACAAACCATTTTAACCATATCCTGTTGTATAATACTTTAGTTGATACATCTCTATTATAAAAATATTTATCCGAGGCTGCCTGGAACTTAATTTGAGATTTAATCTCAGGCCAAGATGGAACAGTTTGTGTTTTCCAATATCTAGCTAGACATATCTTAACCCCTCAAAGACATCGGGCGTTCTATGCCGTCCTTACGGAACCGTCTCTAAACGCCGGGGGAGCGGCATAGTGCGTCCAGGCTGTCCTATGTACTTACCAGGTCGCCAGCGATCGCGGTATGGGGACTTACCTGGGAGCCTAGGGAGTCCCCCTCCATCCACTTTGCCCCCCCTCTTTGTTCTTATTACTGCCCCTGAGGAAGACAAATACTATCGTTTAAATACGTTGTGCTATTTTAAAGACATCACTGATGTAAGATTTTATACGTTTTTTGAATAAATGTTACTCTTTTTATATTTCCAATTCGTGTTTGCCTATCCTGTCCCTCACATTTATCGAGGACCAAGCTCCATTCTTTTTGGAATCCTTTCAAGAAACATCTTGCCAAGTGATACTACCTGAGCCAGTTCTTTTGTAAACAGGCTCCACTATATGTGAGTTGGACTATATAGACTATTATATCAATTTATTTACCATAACAGTATTATGCTATGGGTTTCCTGTCTTTTGTATACAGGGTCAAGACCTACTGAAAGTTAGCTATATTGGGGTATTTATCCTTACTTTTATTGATTAACACACAAACATACGGTGTATGCACCATTGACATATATCTAAGGGTATTTCACACAAGCGCGGCACACTTTTTTGTATTTTTGTGTTTGATGGTGGAATGTCAGTAGTTGAAGACAATCCATTAAAGGCCCTGAGAAAGTGTGGGACAAGAATGTTTTGGAATTGTTTAAAGTAGCGTGCTGATAATCCATCTGGCCCAGGACTTTTATTAAGGGGTATTGCCTCAATCGCCGCCGAGAGTTCCTCCAGGGAGAACAATTCCTCCATTTGCGCTGCTGTTTCTTTTGAAATTTTTATTGGTATATTTTTGGATAGATATTGCACTCTATCGTAAGGGGTCTTTTCTGGGGGGTTTAAATTGTAGAGATCTTTATAATAATTACTAAAAGTATTTGCTATTTCCTCAGTGGTATTACAAATTTTCCCCTGTTTATCTTTCATTTTAGATAGATAAGTTTTTTGCAATTTAGCTTTGAGTGTTTTAGCTAAGAATTTCCCACTTTTATCCCCGTATGTATACAATGTACTTTGAGTCAGCTGGACCGCTCTTTGAGCTTCGTAGTTCAATAATGCCCTTAGCTTTGATCTGACTACCATTAAGTGCTTAAAATTCTCCTCTGTTGGAGTTTGGTTATGGGTAGACTCTGTTGCCACTAACGTTTTCGTCATCTTTTCTATTTCCTCAGGACGTTCTTTTTTACATCTAGCTCCCCATTTAATCAGAACCCCCCGGATCACACACTTATGAGCCTCCCATATCCACATATCATTGATATCATCTGTACAATTATCTAAGAAATAATGGGATATTGTTTCTGTTAAATCCTTGATGACTCTTGGGTCATCCAGGAGGGACTCCTTTAGTCTCCAGGTGTTTTTACCCCTCATATCACCTTGCAGCTCAATATCTACAAAAATGGGGGCATGGTCAGACCATGTAATATTCACTATTTTTGCTCCTTTAACTAAATGTAGATATCTATGGTTTACAAACAATATATCTATCTGCAGGTGTTGAATAAGAGGTATAGTCCCTCTCGCCCTGATGCAAGATACGCCAACAGTCTATCAATTGATAGGAATGTAATGTTTTTAGCACTGATGACCTCTGGTTCATCTGTGTTTCTCTAGTCTTTGAGGAGCTATCTAAAGCATAATCCAGCACTATATTACAATCTCCACCAACTATCAAAACTCCTTCCTTAAAATCCTCCAATTTCCTCAGGCAGGTGCTCAAGAATGATGCCTGATTAACATTGGGTACATATATATTTACCAGTGTGATCATTTGATCATTAACCTTCCCTTTTAAGAAAATATCTTCCTCCTCAATCCAATTTACTGTCTAGTTGGATAAAATTCAAGTCAGAGTTTATAAAAATTGCCAATGCTCTAGATTTATTTTTTACAAAGTTACTATAGAAGGTCTGTTTGACTCTATTCGTATTAATTGTAGGCTGAAAGGTATTTTTGTAATGAGTTTCCTGGATAAAAACAATATTTTTTTTCTGTCTTTCTAATTCCTGTACCAGGATAGATCGCTTCCTAGGGGAATTCAACCCCTTAACATTTAAAGACATAAGACTAATTTGCACCATAATTCCAATAAAAAATTCCACCAACCTGAGCCAAATACAACTTTCCCAATATTTGAGCTGCGAGCACACTAAAAAAATAAACAATAAAAAGATAAACAAAACAACAAGAAAAAAGAAAGGGAAAAAAAAGTAAATTGTAAAAATAATAAAAAATCGAAAAAAGAAAGATTAAGTTTATATTCTTCCTATAATTATTGCTTCCATAATAGGATAATATGCAATCCCTGTGGGAGACCCATTTGTGACCACAAGACATGTTTTTTTTAGTTTTGGTTTGCCATTTGGGATTTTGAAATTCTTATGGTAGAGAGATGCCTGAAAGGCCTGTCCAATCTTCAATCTCAATAGGAGGAAGCCCCAAAGCTTGTAGAAACTCTGGTATATCAGCTGGTGTCTTAATCATATATTTTGGAGTGTTGAATGACCATTAATGCAAATGGATAGTTCCACTGACACTTTATCTGTTTTTGTCCCAAAAGGAGAGTGATCGGTCTCAGAGCTCTACGTGCCATTAAAGTAGAGGTAGAGAGATCTTGAAAGATTGCAATAGTATGATCATTAAATTTGATTTCCTTCATTGATCTAGCTTTCCTTACAATTTCTTCTTTTAATATGAAGTCATGGATACAACAAATTAAGTCTCGAGGATTTTCTTGTGGTATATTCCTTAATCTTCCTATTCGATGGGCTCTATCCAGCTTAATTTTAAAGTCCGAAGTTCTTCCTAGAATTTGATTGAAGATACAGGTAAGAATTTTTGAAGGATCTTCTTGTTCATCCTCCATCAATTCAGGGACCCCTCTTATCCGTAGATTGTTTCTTCTTCCTTGATTATCAATATCATCCAATTTCCATTGTATGGGTAAAATAGCTTCGGTCTGTGATCTTAGTGTATTCCAACATTCAGTCCACTGGTTTTTATTTATTTCTTGGTTCTCTTCCAGCTCACACACTCTGTCCCCTAAGTAGTGTATTTCTGTAGTGACAGCTTTTAATTTTTCCCCGAAGCTATCCTCCATTTTTTTAAATATATCAATCAAATCTGATTTAGAAGGTAATTGTGCAAGTACTGATCTAAGATCTAGGCTTTCTGTTGAAACTTCTAGCATCGAAGGGCTTATTGGTGAACTTAAAGGATCAAAAGCTGGGAGTACCTCACTCTGTTTGTTCTTCCTGTTGCCTTATCTGATCTGTATGGAGTCTTTGTGCTCCTTGTGGTGATATGGTTGGTATAGTGGGTTTAGACATAGCGTTTAACGCTGTCTGGTGCTTTTTTTTAGGTCCCATTCTCTCTCCAAATAGGTCTTTGAATGCAAGCTTCTCCAAGTATGTCGATAATTCGCCCGGATACAGCAGCACTTTTGCCTTGTCAAAATCTTAATACTAGATAGTCGAATAAAGGGTTAATTTAAACCTTTTTATCCCCCCCTGTAACCAGAGAGTAGCTCAGAGCTGATTAGCTTCGAGTCTATGCAACTCTTATAGCCTACTATGAGTACACTAAAAATCAAATCCAATATAGCATATAGAATATAGATATTCAGCAGTATTTTCACTATTCACTTTATCGATTTCTGCTCAGTGTCTTCACAGCGGCTAACTATTCGTTTATACGAATTCAGTTGTTTTCGGCCGTTTATCAAGCCTCTTATAAACCACTTATTCAACCTCCTTGCAGTATATCCAAAGGAGAAAGAAAAAGAGAAAAAACACAAAAAGAAAGTCAACACATAAGTGCTAATTAATTGCACTAATATGTGGTACGCAGTAGTAGTGATTATGGAAATATTAGTGTATAGGCAAAATAGTGGCAGGTAATATTTTTATGTTTGCCTCTCTGTTCCTGGGAGATAATTAGCTTACCAGTCTTTAACGCAATTATCTCCCAGGCCCAGAGATTCCTGGGAGGGGCTTGTGGCAAAGGTAATGGAGGTCTGCTGGGGTCTGTGTATACATTGGATGTACTCTGTCCCATTAAAGTCAGTTCAGTTCACTCCCAGCATTAAGTCTCGGCTATATACAGCTATACTCTCTGGAGAAGAGCTCTCACCACTTGGAGCTGGATCCAGGAAGCGTGTCTGGCGAAAGGTACCCAGTCGAGATACCAGGCGGTCTGCCACAGGACACATTTTGGAGAATTCTGAGGCTTTCACCTACTTCTATTGGGACATCCTCATATCCTATCCAGAAAACAGTGACATCTTTAGCTACATTCCTTGGGATCTGGAACCCGAGTGAGGTGGAAGGACTTATCTGACTAGGAACATATTGGAGCCCCAATTTGGAGGTCTGTTTGACCTATCTACGTGCCTTTCTGGCCACTTTTAGTGGCAGAGTGTTTGTGAGTGCAATAATTACCTTTTTTAGATCGTCTTTTTGTATGGTTTTACACTATGTTTTGTTTCATATTTTTTATTTTATTTTTTTAAGTGATTAAAGCTGGAATTTCTGTTCCTAACTGGGATTATTATACCAATACTTTCCGCGAGACTCATTACCAGTGTATGTATACCACTTAGTTGGTGACTTTAACATGTTTGTATAGCACACCACATCAATTTTATTTGTTTTTTCTGTAAATCGTGTTTTTTTGGAGTAAACCGAGGTTTAGGTGGAGACAGGGATATACATTATACTCTTTGTGTTTTCATATTCTGGCACCTCTTCTGCACAGAATGTTGAAGTCTCCCTGACAGCATTTAGCTAGGTACCACATAGATTTCAGCTTGAGATATGCAGGCGATCTTTTTGTATTTGCAGTGTGGGGGAGGTACCAGTTGGTTTGTTTGGAGAGCAACTCATTTGAAGTGGAATGGCAACCCCTTGCAAACATGACCTTCCCAGGTGCCTTAGAGTGATTTGGGAACCTATGAGATCTATCAGGGCATGGGTGTATTTATTTTTAGACACATTGCTGGAAAATGTGTGTCATCTCAGTGTACTACAATGTTTTGGTGTGAAATTCTCCCATTCTGAAGAAGCCACTTATGGTGAAACGCATTTATGGTTTATTACTTTTATATTTTATTGTGTATTTTAGAACAATAAAAAATTTTTGGTTACCTTACCGTACCAATCCTCTTTTTATTGCACTCTCTATGCACTTTATACTTTTTTATTTTTTTATTATTTATTCCTGGCATTTTAACGTTCCTGCTACTTCTACTTCCACTCGCAAATTTTTACTGTTCCAGTACTCCAAGAAATCCCAGGTGGGGATCATACCACCAACACCCATCCATAGAGCAGTACCTCTGCTCTATCTTTGTGAGTATTATTTTATTTGTTATTTTACTCCTGTATCACATCACAATTGAGAGCACTATTGCTGCTTTTTATCCCTCTCTCTTGGAGCTTTGGACCACCAGACGGTGCTGACGGACGTACTACCACCACATATCCCATAAGCGGGGATTATACCGCGGTACGCTATCCACACCGGAGCTGGCCATAGCTCCCTCAAATGTGAGTTCCTTTTTCTATCTATTGCACATTCAATTATATCACAATTGAGAGCACTATTGTTGCTTCTATCTCTTCTCCTGAGCTTTGGATTACCAGATGGTGCTGACGGAGAGCCCTCCCCTGCATATCCCATAAGCGGGGATTATACCGCTGTACGTGATTCACACCAGAGCTGGCCATAGCTCCCCTGAATGTGAGTTCTCTACTTTTGTTACCTACCGCACCTTGGATTTTACATACTGCACCATTGGTTGCCTCTATCTCTTTTGTATTTTCATATACTGAACAGTCAACACCAGACGCACCTACTTCCACCAGGAAACCTTATCCAGTATCCCTGACGATCTACTAGTATTCTAGATATACGTTACCGGACTTTTGGCGCAGCCCTTAGATATCTTTTTCTCTACCTGTACTCATTGAAGGACTTGAGGGGTTCTCCTTCCTTTGGGTTGCTGCCTACCTTTACTAATTGTGTGGTAATTAGCGCTGAATTCTCTTTCTTTGCGGTTTTGGTGTGAAATGCCTGTTCCAACTTTAGCATCTATGAGGGTTGCAGTGACAGCATGCTACCATGACTTTTTGATATGCATACTTTTTCATCATTATTTGGGATTATCTATGTGTGTGGACCTACATGCACCTATTGTGACACATTATCCATAATTGGAAAAAGTCCACCACCGTGGCAAGAATCTTGTTAATTTAACAATGGAATGACTCTCAAGTACAATCTAATATTTTTTGGCATTTCTGAGAATATTATTTCCTGTTTACACTACTTTAGTTTAATAATAATCAAATTTAAAATACAATTCCAGTTGACACTTTTGCTTTTATTGTCACACTTTATATTTAATTCAATAATTTCAACTGCAGACAAACTCTTGAGAATAATTATACACATTACTGCCATGCTATTATAGAATACATATAATTATACATAGAGTTTATTTGATGAAAAGTGAATTTATTTATATTCGTTTGATATATCCAATACACTACAATTAATGCAACTCATCATCTGTCAATCTATGTGCATTTACTGTAGATTGCTGCTACGTCAATCTTAAGGACAGGTTAATATATATCCGTCTTTTAACAGAGTGGCTGGGTAGGTCGGGGCATGGTGGGTGCAAACATCTTCAGTGGTGCATCCTTTTAGATCAGTGTCAACAAACTTGCCTGTAAATATTAAAACAATGTATATGTCAGAATACATCAATCAATCATACTATCCACTCTTTAACAAATGGTGGCACTCAGATGGCTAAAATACATTTGATTGAAGATTGATAAAGACTGGACACCTACCTTTAATATAGATTCCACCGGTGTAGGAGAAACATTTAGTTTGGGCGCCAGTACAATTAATGGTTTCTTTAGTGACACACTTTTCCCCGCCTACATTTAAACAGGAAAGACAGCTTACGCCATTTTCGGTATGGTTAAAGGGAGGCACTGAGGAAGGAACAGAGATAATGATGAGGTAACAATTATATTGACTGTGAAGATCTTGTCTCATTTAAAAAAAAAATCTCTAAAACCATCCATGTTTAACATGCTCATGGGTGACTCTTAAGATGACACAGTCATTGGGTCTTACTTATTACCAATCCTATGAGAGAGGTCTCAATACTCACGTTTTATGTTGTCTTTGTTGCACCCATCGCTTTTGCAGCACTGAGCTATACTGTACAGTTGCATAGATCCAAATGTCATGTTATAATTAGCATAACACAAATCGGTGTTGGACACACAAGACTTTGTGATGTGTGAAGTGGTGTTGGTACCTGTAATAAATAGCTTTTAGTATCACCATAGTTTACAATTTTAGCGTAAGTAGTGGTTGACAAAACATTTCTGTACACCTTCTTGTAGTAATACCATGATAATTACACAGCTGGATTAATTACTTACCATGAATTGTAACAACTAATGTAGTCAAGCAGGAGTCGACAGATGTATCACATGTCTCAAGCTCTCCAGAGCATGTGTCACCATTCGTGTTTTCACATTTCTGACACTGAAAACAATTCCCTAGAATGAAACAAGTTTCTTAATAAAAGAAAATAAACATGAATAATGGATAGATTGAATATAATGTAGAAATATATGATAACTCTGTTTTATTTTTATTTTTGAAATTAGACCCTTTTATCAATGCTTAATCTGTGCTTTAGGGCTAGCTAGAGCGCCCCCTACTGGGATGCATATATGCGTAACTAAATACCAAGAGTGTTTCAGGATTAGCCTACTATCTATCTATTCATCTCCCTCCAACGCTACTATTAAAAATAAACAAAGAACAAAACTGATGAAAGGCAATACTTTTTTTTTTTTTTTTAAATGTACCACAAAACAAAATCTATCCTCAGCCTGACTAAACAAACCAATCAGAACACGCAGAAGATTTGCATCAGAGTTCCACCCACGGTTTATTATAGAGCCCCCATGTGTGGCAATAGGTGTTAACAGGGGGTGGACTGTGACCTGTCCACCAACTATTAATTGTATTTTAAGCCCCCACCTGATGCCCCCAGCCCAGGTTCCTCGATATATTATTCCAAACTTCTCATGTGCCGTACATCGCTAACATATGTGCCCTAGAATTTATTTTAAAGAGAGAATATTTTTTGGAAACACAATTATATGAGGCATTGTTTTAATATGACAAACAAACTGAAATGTAATGGTACTTAACTTTTTTTTTATTTTTTTTTAACAAATGTTGCAAAAGTTAATAAATATTGCAAAATTATAAATATGCAATAAAATGGCTTTTTTTTCTGTAGTGATAACACATGATATTGCTTCGTCTTTATTTTCATCTGATAACTGGCTAGCTCAAATTGACTCAAAGTGCAGATAGAGATATAAACGGGAAAAATTGATTTTAAAAAAACAAAATATTTTTTTCTTAGAGTGTGTTTGGACACACCTGGCATGGCCCAGAACAATGCAATAAGCTGTTCTGATGTGTAATTTTGGCATCTGGCTCAGAAAACATTTATCTTATGAGCATATAGAGACCTATGAGTATATTGAATATTTTCATTTTTAAAACTAGGGGATAATAAAAAATACACACAAATAAAAAATATATATAAATGGAATGCAAATTGTAAGCATGGAAAGCGATAGGGAATCCATAAATTAGCACCCAAAAATGTTTGGGACAAGTGGTATGGATATTTTTTATTATGAAAAAAAAATTACTCTGAACACCATAACCACTTCAGTCAGCTTCTCAAGAATAATAATAATAATAAGAATAATAAGAATAATATTGCATATATCCTATATTAAACCACCCGATTCCTTAGTAACCATAATGCTTTATTTCAGTCTTAGAAATATTGAGTGACCTCCTCTCCCTTATTCTTCCCTTATTCTTCCTAAAATGTATCTATTTTTTTAATCTAATACAGTCCTACATATGAAATGAATGTTGATATTAATCACTACACATGGTTTCATGGCCTTCAACTAATATATTACAGAGTTTTCAGATCAGAAATGGTAACCAACATACATTAAAATACACAAGGAGACACATTCATATGTTTAACTTGTCTTCATCTGTAGACTTTCCAAACAATCGGGAGCATGGTTAAATATACCTAGCCATCTAATATAACCATGTGCTGTTCTTATTGGTCTACACACATAACTAAATAGCATTAAAAAAACGTGTCTTCTAACTGAGGTCGACATGGTCGCCCAGACATTGAGAAGTAACTATGCTTCCTAACTCACCTGTGTTGAAGAAAATAGCAAGCATGCAAAAGGCACTTAGCATGAAGCTCATCATGATGCTGGATCAGTGAGTTCTGGTATCTTCTTCTATGAGCTTGTTGCTTGTATTTATAGGATTTAATTACATGCCTGAGATAGAAAGGAGGAAATATCCCAAATGAACAACACTGTGATGGTGATCTAAACTGGTCTACTCTTGTTCTGATGATGACATTGTTTTAATTATCAAAATGGAAACCTCCCATCTTCTATTAGACTGCTATCTTAAAATCACATTGTGCAAACAGTGGTATTAATAATTCAAGGCGATGATGGTCGAAACACATGTTTGCATTTTGCCACATAGCAAACGTTGATGATAACTTTGCATGAGATGCAAAAACTGACCTAGTATCATAATAGACAATCAAACTAAATATAAACCTTCATCCAAATGAATAGTTATGTAATGGGGGAGGGTGGAAGGTAAGTTCTGCTAGTCTCTCTCTATATCCCGCAACATGTTTTTATTCCCTCAAAAGAAAACCAAAGGCCCCAAATATGAACTCACCAAATGTGAAGAGGATCTCAAGTAGTATTGGTCATACAAACTGTTAGTTCACATATTGTACTCTGATACTTGCACTCACACTTCTGACTCCATCTGCTTATCAGGGCCAGGGTTGGCAAAATCCAGTTTAGTAGATAAAATAAATTAGGTCCAGGCACTCAGGATAGCTGCAGGAAGGCAGTCTTATTGGAACATAAAGTGCAATGTTTCGGCCTACACAGAGGCCTTTATCAAGCTATCAAGGGTTGTTCAGAGTAGGGAGGTCTGCTCTTGCAGAATCTCCCACTCTGAAACTGGAACACCAAAAAGACACAGCAGTAGTGTCTCGGGGCTTAACCCCTATTCATCAATGAAATAGAATTATAACTCCCACCAGAGAGGAAACTCTGTGTATAGGTGTTATCTGGAAAGAAAATAGAGTATATACTGTAGTTGAAACACTTCACCACAAAGTGGTTGTGGTCAGATTTGTAATCTGAAGCCTTTTCGGGTAATTCTCTGACTATAAAAATTAGCAGAGATCCAGTTCTCCTATCTTGTTAGGCTTTATTCAGGTATGCCTCTGTAGGGGAATCAGATACAAGTTAAATTAGATCAAAGATACAGGGAGAGGGCATAATTAAAGTTGCTGAATGTAAGTAATGTTGCTAATGGGTATAGCTGATACAAAGCGATATATTGGCACAAGAGCTATAGTCACGCTTTCACTGGATTAGATCAATATAGTTCAATGAAAAAAGCCTGTCCTCCTTGCACACGGATATCCTTTCACAATAGGGATTAAGCTCAACTGTATAGAGATTGCAGTTAATTCAACTTGAGAAGAAGTTTAATTACAGTTACTTCGGTGTTTGTGACGAAAGTGACCATGCCACTGGTTTTTGGAGAGTACTACTTGCCAACCTTTTGCCCTGTGACTGTGGTCCCTTTAATTTGTTTTGGCTGAGGGACCCTATTTGTGGATATTGGGACTTAAAACAATTGTTCTTCGAAGTCCCGAACAGTCGAAGTGGCCGACATTCGAACATGTGGTGGTGGCTATCTTGTTCGCATGGACAAAAAACGCAAATAGACTTCAGGGGGACTTAGCCGCGAACGCCCTGGAACTATTTTCGGCATGAAAACCTTGCGGTTCCCTGTTGGTCCTCCAGCGGCACCTGGTTTCGCCTGGGTAAAGATATGACTTCCATAAATTTTCTGAACCCCTGATCTGATCTGGGTGATTTTTGGATATGTTGTTCAGCCATCAGAGCTATCAGGGGATGTAACATTTATGGGGATATGTTTTGTGGTACTTATGGTCAGAGGCGGCTCTAGACTTTATGAGGCATTAGGCGAACTTCAAGCATGAGGCCCCACTTACACCCAAAGTATAAAATAATAGGGTTGTATTTTGTATAAGTGTAAGGAGTATTCGCTATATCGAAAGGCGTGTTTGCAGCGCTGGATACAGAGAGTCAGTCTCTGCATTCATTGTTCAGAAGCTTGCAATGTCAGAGGTTCCTGTGCCCCTGCATTGTGAGCTCTCTGGCTATAGTTGTAGCACATTTTGCAAACAAAATTAATTTGCAATAAATAAATTTAATTTGCAATTATGCCAATCGTTTATACACAATTGTGGGGTATGGTCGCATAGCCCGGCAGTCGGGTATAAATAAGTACTGGTGTGAAGGGGTTCTCGAAAACAAAAATGAAAATTTAAGATTTCAGTGACAGGGTAAGTGTGGCACAGTTGGGGTGGGGTGAGTATTACAGTTTTGGAGTGAAGGGTGAATATGGAATGGTTGGAGGAAGGAGTGTGACAGGATTAAGGGGGTTAATGAGTGTGGCAAAGAGAGGGCAGGTGAGTTTGGAGGGGGTGAGATTAACAGGACTAGGAGTGGTTAGTGAGAGTGTGGATGCATGAAAGGGCTGAAAGTGTGGAGGGGGTGACAGTGTGAGGACGGGTGACAATGTGTGGGAATGTGACAGTGTATGAGTATGGTGACACTACATTGTAGGGGTGACAGTGTGTATAAGTGAGAGTGACTGTGTGTGAAGGGGATGATACTGTGTGTGTGAGGTGGTGACAGTTTGTGTGTGTGTGGAAGGGGATGATCTAGTGAGGGAGGGGGTGATAGTGTGTGGGATATAGGGGCGATAGTGTGTGGGAGGGGGTAATACTGAGAGGGAGGTGATATACTGTGAGGGAGGTGGGTGATACTGTGAGGGAGCGGGGTCATGGTGTGTAGGAGGGGGGAATACTGTGCAGTGGCAGATCCAGAGCCTGATCTCGGGAGGGGCACTTGTAGATTATTTAAAGAAATAACCCAGGCACAATAACCACTACAGCTCAGTGTAGTAGTTATGGTGCTAGTAGTGCCAGGATCCCATCCCAGAGTAAGTAATCAAACCGTTTAAGAACAGTTTGACAACTTACCTGGGGTCTGCTGGGATTTAGCGCATAGGAGCAGTGGTATGTGTTAGGGGTGAAGTGTGTGTGAAAGGTGCAGTGTGTGTGAGCGGTGAAGTGTGTGCGCGAGTGCGTGAGGGCGGCAGTGTATGTCAGGGTTCCAGTGTGTGTGTTAAGGGGCAGTTTATGTGTCGGGCAGTGTGTGTGTGAGAGAGTTGCAGTGTGTGTGTGTGTGAGCGGTGCAGTGTGTGTGAGAGTTGCAGTGTATGTGTGTTTGGGGCAGTGTGTGTATGGGGGGAACTGTATGTGTGTTTGGAAGAGTGTGTATGGGAGGGCACTGTATGTGTGTGTGGGCAATGTGTGTATGTGTGGCAATGTGTGTATGGGGGGCAGTGTTTGTTGAGCAGTGTGTGTATGGGTGTGCAGTATGTGTATGGGGGCAGTGTGTGTATGGGATGCAGGGCAGTGTGTGTAATGTGTGTATGGGGGGCAGTGTTTGTGGGGCAGTGTGTGTAGTGTGTGTATGGGGGCAGTGTGTGTAGTGTGTGTATGGGGGCAGTGTTTGTATGGGGGAGGAAGGAGGGTATGGAGGCTTTTTAATAATAATATAAAAAAATGTATTTAATAAAATAAATATACTTTATGTCCCCCCTCCCTTCTTACCTTTACTGGGAGGAGGGGGGACATTTCTTAGTCCCTGGTGGTCCCAGTGGTAGGAGTGAACTCTAGCCCATAGCTCCAGGACTAGAGTTCACTCTTGTGAGATTTGGAGAGTTGCTGTGGTAACCACAGCAACGCTCCGTGCTCGCAAGAGGAGGACCCGGAGGAGCTGCAGGCTGAGCTCCCGGGTCCTCTCTCCCTCCCCCCTCTGCCGGCTGTCAGCACAGTGCCTGCGGACCGGGGAGGGAGATCTCTGATTTCTGATCTCTGATCTCCCTCCCCGGTCTGCAGGCACATTGCAGGGCTGGCACTTAGACAATGCCAGCCCTGCACTGGCCGGCAGGGGAGAATCTCGGGGAGGGCAATTGCCTTGTTGCCCCCCCCCCCTGGATCCGCCACTGGGGTCATAAATATTTATGACCCTCTGCAAAAATGGTGTCTATTTTCCAGGTACTCTGGTTTCTGGGTGAAAAGCTGTGTTGGCCTTGTGCATAATATATCTTGTGGCATAAAGGCAAACATTGTCAACTCTTGACTGTTCCCACGTGGTTTTGAGAGATTATAAAAAAATGTAAATAAATACATTTCTGACAGTCTTCAGATCTCTTTTTTAAACAAAGTTGCTTATTTATTGCTGTTCAGGGAAGAGAGGAATAGTTGTTGTATGACAAAGATTACTAGTTACTGACATACATTACTGCAACTCCTTTAACCCCTTAAGGACCAAACTTCTGGAATAAAAGGGAATCATGACATGTCACACATGTCGTGTGTCCTTAAAGGACCACTCTAGGCACCCAGACCACTTCAGCTTAATGAAGTGGTCTGGGTGCCAGATCCCTCTAGGATTAACCCTTTTTTTCATAAACATAGCAGTTTCAGAGAAACTGCTGTGTTTATAAATGGGTTAATCAATTCTCTAAAGCCTCTAGTAGCTGTCTCATTGAAAGCCGCTAGAGGCGTTTGCGTGCTTCTCACTGTGAAAATCACAGTGAGAAGACGCTAGCGTCCATTGGAAAGCATTATAAATGCTTTCCTATGAGACTGGCTGAATGCGCGCGCAGCTCCTGCCGCGCATGCGCATTCAGCCGAAGAGGAGGATCGGAGGCGGAGAGGAGGTGGAGAGCTCCCCGCCCAGTGCTGGAAAAAAGGTAAGATTTAACCCTTTCCTCTCCCCAGAGCCCGGCTTGAAGGGGACCCTGAGGGTGGGGGCACGAGTATGTTTTCCTGGCACTATAGTGATCCTTTAAGGGGTTAAGGTACTTTTAGTATCTTGGTGGCTTATCTATGGAATATTACCCATTACCTCGTTGTCAGTTTCAGATTAAGGTACTAAGGTTTGTAATGCTTTATTAATGCGATCTTAATTTTATTTTTAAAGAAACACGCCACACTCCTCTGATCTCCCCTGCCAGCCTCGACCCGAGTTCATAGCAGTTCACCAGCATTTGCCCTGACACCCAAAGAAAACACGCATTGTTCAAATGCATTAAAATGTATGCATCTTGTATCCTAGACATTCCATATAAGCCAGAATTATTTTGTGGTTATATGTTTTTGACGTTCCAGTTATTTTGTTTTATATGTACAGTCTGGAAACGGGTATTACATCTGTATGGTTGTTAACTGTTTTGTTTTGTTTTCTTTACTTATTTAATTTTTTTTGTATATTATATCATTGAAATATGTATTATATTTATTATTTTCCATTTTGTATTTGACATAACTTCACTTTGAATAAATATTCTTTATGAGTAAAATATTATTTTGTTTTCTTGGAAATGGTTTTAAAGGAATTCCATAACTTACAGATGAAGCACATCTCAGTCTCATAAAATGTCCATCATATTTTGCAACTGACTGTTCATGCATAGCAGATTGTATGTGTAAGTATATATATATATATATATACACACTGTCTTACTTATTTTATCCATCTACTGTTTTCCTCTTTACCTCCATTCCATACCCCACTCTTGCTTTGTTATATGTTTGTTAACCCCTTCAGGACCGAGGACGGTTCAGGACCGTCATCGGCATTTATGCATTGCCGACCGGTGCCAGTCCTGAACCGTCCTAATGTTCCAATGTACTTACCCGATCGGCGTTGTTCCCCCGGCGGCGATCGGCGGTGCTTCTGTTGTGGGGAGACTGCCTGCAGCCCAGACAGTCTCTCCATGGCGGATTAGGACCCATGGGGCCCTGTGATCGCTCAACAGAGCGATCACATGGTCACAATAGGTGTCCATGTGTCTGCCTGCAGGGGGACTCCCTGTGCTGACAGGCAGTCTCCCTGCTAGTGTAAAATAAAAAAAAACAATAAAGTTAATGTTAATAAAAATATAAATTATATATGTGTATAAATATATATGATATAAAGACATATATTATATATATATATATATCATATATATATATAATGTCATACTAAGTGTATTTTTATATTAATATGTACATATATTAATATAAAAATACACTTATAATTAAATTACACACGTATATATATATAATATATATAATAACTATATATACTGTATATAAATATTATTATAAAATACAAATAATAAGTAATTTAAATTAAATAAAAACGTAAAAATAATAAAAATTTTAAAAAATATATATATATCTATATGCAATTTTATTCTAACTGTATTTTGATAGTAATATATATATATATATATATATATATATATATATATTTATATCAAAATACACTTAGAATGAAATTTACCCTCACGGTTTTTCTTACTTACCTGGTCGGGGGACTCACCTGGGATTCCAGGGAGTCCCCCGTGGCGGCTCCTGCCTCCTCGACTGACTATGTGAGAGTGAGGTCCTTGCGAGGACCTCACAATCACATGGCCGGGTTAGCTGGCTGCACCATTGCCAGCAGGGGGCCCGCCTGTAATGACAGTTAGTCCCCCTGCTGGCTGAATTCAAATAAAATAAAGTCAAAATCAGTGTAAAAAAAATAATTATATACTTAGATCACATATATATATATTATATATATATATATATATATGATCTAAGTATATATATATATATATATATATACACACACATATACATACACACCCATACACTGTATAGGTGTATTTTACTATTAATAGATATATAATTATATATATCTATTAATATCAAATTACACGTAGACTGATACTGATTAAATATATATATAATTATTGTTATATATATATATATATATATATATATATATATATATATATCTATATATAATATAAAAAAAATATGTACATTCGTTCTTTTAGCCGAAGAATGAAAATTACCCCTATGATGGCATACCATTTGCAATAGTAGACAACCCAAGGTATTGCAAATGGGGTATGTCCAGTCTTTTTTAGTAGCCATTTGGTCACAAACACTGGCCAAAGTAAGCGTTAGTATTTGTTTGTGTGTGAAAAATGCAAAAAACGCCAATTTTGGCCAGTGTTTATGCCTAAGTGGCTACTAAAAAAGACTGGACATACCC
>OW240921.1:20081516-20093169 GCA_933207985.1 Pelobates cultripes | reverse complement strand
CATAGCTGAGCGCAAACCTGGTACCCATAGTATTGCCTCTATTTTGCAAATAAAAGGAATCTTTAAATCAGAAATAATTGTTCTTTAAAATCAGTTCAATACCTTCTATTAAAAAAATAATTTGATCTTGCTCCATAAAATTATCGTTTTCTAAAATTATTTTAACTGCATTACATCCTTTGTCGTGTTGTATAATAGTATATAGCGATTGAACATCACAGGTAATGAGTAAATAGTCATCTTGCCATATAATTTGTTCTAATTTTTTTAAAAGATCTATGGTATCTTTAAGATAAGATTTTGCTTTTATAACATACGGTTGGAGTAGAATGTCTATGTATTCTGATAAATTGGAGAGGGCAGAGCCAATTCCGGAGACAATGGGACGTCCTGGGGGTTTTGTTAGATCTTTGTGGATCTTTGGAAGAAAATAGATGACTGGAATTTTTGGATGTATGACATTCATATATTGATATTCTTTTGTGTCTAATATACCTGTAGCCAGTCCTTTGTCTAAAAATAATTTAAACTTTTCTTTGATGTCCATTGTAGGATCTCTATTAAGTTTCGTATAGGTTGTAAGGTCATTAAGTTGTTTGTGGGCTTCTTCTTCATATTGCTCTTTTGTTAGTATAACAAGGCCCCCGCCTTTGTCTGCGGGTTTGATTACAATAGATTTATCATTGTATAAATCCTTTAAAATTAGTTTTTCATTTTTATTTAGATTAGCCTTCTCTCTATATTTGTTATTATTTTCTAGATTTCTTATATCTCTTCCAACTTTCTTTTCAAAAATGTATAAGGCGCTAGATTTGTAATGTGCAGGATAAAAATTCGATTTGCTTTTAAGATTACTTTTTATATATTTATTAGCTAGATTATGGGTGGAGGAGTTTCTTGTATCAGTTTGTTTGCTATCACTATTAGAGGCAAAGAACCTTTTTAATGTGGCATTTCTAACAAATGTATTAATGTCTATAAAGTTCATAAAAGAGTTATAGGGTTTTGTTGGAGCAAATTTAAGTCCTTTTTTCAGGACATCCGTTTCAGTTTTACTTAAGTTTTTATTTGAGAGGTTAAAAATGCCTGTGGGTGAAGAGTTTGGATCTTCTGCTAAAATCTTTCTATCCGTCCTTTTTTGCTGTCTTCTCCCTGATCTTCGTCCTCTAGGTCTCTCTTTCGACTGTTTATTGGGGTGATGTTTAAGTAATTTCTATGACGTTTTCTGTTGGAAGGAATTTCTAAAAAAGAAGTCTCATCAAATGGCTCACAAAATGATAGTGCGTGGTATCTATTTTTTGTCGTTAAATCATTTGGAGTATTAGATTCGTGTTCATCATGTCTTTTGTGATTCTTTGCAGTAACTTTTTCCCAAGAATAGTGTCTTTTCCTATATTTTTGTTGTGGAGAAAGTGGTTCGTATGTGTATCTGTGTGTTTTAGGTCTGACAACTAGTGGTAAAATTCTGTGGGGATTTATTTCTTCTTTATAAGGTTGCTCTCTTTCCAGGAGATGTGTGGTATCTTTCCTATTATGATCCGAAGGCTTGGTGTATTTGGAAGTTTTTCTATTTTTATTATCTATTGCAGTGTATTTGTTAGTGTCATTTACAAAAGTGCCTCTGTGTGAAATTTCATTGGGTGATTTGATCCTTGGAGATCTGTATTGATTGTGTGTGTTATATATAAGGCCTGGCTCAATAGTATCCCTAAGAGTCAAATAACCAGACTCAGGAGAAACTGCTCAGACAACACAACTTTTACACAGACAGCCAATGAGGGAACCAGGGTATTGACTTACTGAGGACACTGCAGTTTCATTCTGATAACCTAATAGGATTATGGTCGGTCATTTTGTGTCTCATGATACACTTACCTAGGTAGTTTAGCATACGTCATTAGTTTGTTGTTTTTTGTTGGAATAATTATTTTTTATCAACTTTACTTGTTGAATTTGGAAATTGTTTAAATACCATATTTTCCGGCGTATAAGACGACTTTTTAACCCTTGAAAATCTTTTAAAAAGTCGGGGGTCGTCTTAGACGCCGGGTATCGTCTTATGGCTGGAAGTTACCACAGCCAGCCATTACGTCGCCGCATATGGGGGGGGGGAGGGAGCTCAAAAACGGCCGCGGCCACATCCCTGCCGTATGCGGCGACCGTATGAAAGCAGCAAGGGCGGCGCTGTAGAAGAAGCCCTTGTATCCTATTACCATACCTCCTTCTCTGCCTCTCAGGTCTCGCACATGCGCCGATTCACTGCAGTCCTCAGGAGCGAGATCTCAGATATGCAGTGAAGCCGCGCAGCCATGCATGTGTGAGATCTGAAAGGCAGAGAAGGAGGTACGGTAATAGGATACAAGGGCAGGCCAGACGAGTGAAAGAGGCGTGTTTGCCATAGTCTTGGAGACAGGGTGGGCTGGGCAGGCAGGGAGAGATGACCAATCCAACCAGCCAATCGCCGGTAAGGTACATCACTTGCCGTGATTGGCTGGTTGTTTTGGTCAGCTCTGTTTTGGTTATACTGGGTACAACATACAATTCAGCACCAGTATCTGTACCTGTTCATAGAGTACAGCACCAGTATCTGTACGTGTTCATACAGTACAGTACCAGTATCTGTACCTGTTCATCCAGTACAGTACCAGGACAGTAGATAGAGTACATACAGTAAATACAGAACATACAGTACAGTATACAAATGTCCTACAGTCAAAACCCCATCATGTCTCCACCAGCAAGAAGAAAGAAATATGAGGCCAGTTTCAAACTTAAAGTTGTAAACTTTGCCATGGAACATAATAACTGGGCTGCTGCAAGACAATATGGAGTAACAGAAAAGATGGTTCGGGATTGGAAATCAAATGAAAAAGCATTAAAGACTATGCCAAGGGGTAAGTGTGCATTAAGAAGAGGCACCCCACATTGGCCAGAACTCGAAAAAACATGTAGCAGACATGGTGAATGAGCATTGCCAAAACGGTTATGTAGTGACACGAAATAAAATACGGTTGTTTGCACTTTAGTGGGCCAAATCTAACCAGGTCACAGCAACAGATTTAAGGCCACTGTAACCTGGTGTACTAGATTCATGGGAAGGCATAATATGGTACTGAGGCAAAAGACGAAAATTGCCCAGAAATTACCTGCAGATCTTGATAGCAAAGTACATAGTTTCCATCGATACGTAATACAGCAGCGCACTAAACATGGCTATGCGTTAAGTAGTATTGGAAATATGGATGAAACTCCAATGAATTTTGATATGGTTGGAAATAAAACTGTCCATCAAAAAGGTGAAAAAACTATTTTAATTAAAACAACAGGACATGAGAAGTCCAGTTTTACAGTGGTACTAGGATGCACAGCTGATGGCGCCAAACTGAGACCAATGATTATTTTTAAAAGAAAAACAATGCCGAAACTCAAGTTCCCTGTTGGTTGTTTTGTACATGTGAATGAAAAAGGCTGGATGGATGAAGAAGGGGTAAAGCTGTGGCTTGATAATGTATGGAGCAGGCGACCAGGTGGACTTATTAAAAAACGTAGTCTACTGGTGTGGGATATATTTAGGGCTCATTTAACTCCCAGCACCAAGCAAAGGCTTGCAAGACTAAACACAGATGCGGCAGTTATTCCTGCAGGATTGACATCGTTGGTACAGCCACTGGATGTGTGCCTAAACAAGCCATTTAAAGATCGCATTCGAGAACAGTGGAATGAATGGATGGTTGGTGGCGAAAAGTCATTCACAAAAGGAGGAAACATGCGTGCTCCACAGTTGGATGTTTTGTGCAAGTTTGTCATAAAAGCCTGGAATGATATTAATGCAGAAACAGTAATCAAGTCTTTCAAGAAGTGTGGCATATCAAATTCATTAGATGGTATGGAGGACGACTACTTGTGGCAAGATGAAGAGGAAGCAAAAGCTGAGACCACACCATCTGATACAGAATTCGATCCATACGATGACTGCCTTACAAATGTATCACAAGATGTCATTGATGTACTTATGACATCAGATGACAAAAAGGAGGATTTTGAAGGCTTTTAAAGGGAAACTGTCACGCCAGCAAAACCTGTAAAAAAAACAGTGGCTTGCAGTTATGATGGGCGTTGCTAACTCGCTAGGGACTTGCTCTCTCTCTCTATTGTTTGCTATCTTCCTCCTATCATCATCATCAGTTCCAGTTTGGTTGACAGCTTAGAAAACAAACAGCATGGCAGCTCCCATGGGGTTATTGTCTTATCCTTCCTTTCAGCTTTAGGGTGAATTAGGAAACGTTTAATCCACTTGTACTGTTTTATGTTTACATGTTTGATGACAAACAGCCTTATGTTTATAAGTGACACTTTTCCTGCTAAGTACCTGCATGTCATAAGCATTTGAATTAAAATTTTCATATTGATATCAAATCTGATGTTTTTTTAATTTTTATTTGGTGTGCGTTGGAAGAGGGTTAGTCTTAAATGGTGAGTAATTTCCAAACTCTATATTTTAACTGGAAAACTTATACGCCCAGTCGTCTTACACGCTGGAAAATACGGTAATCAAATTTCAGATGTTATAGAGGAGTTAAATTTCTGAATTAGTTTGTGTTTACTCTTCCAGAATTTTGTTAATTTAGGACAGTATCACCATATGTGTGCTACTGTGCCCAAACCTGCACATTCTCTGCAACAGTATATTTTATATCTGAGTTCATTTTATGTAATCTCAGTGGAACTAGGTACCAGGTATGGAGAATTTTAAAGTAAATCTTAAATAAAATTTAAATGACAAGCAGAAAAACAACTTTATTTCCCAAGTTGTGGTTGTAGCACTAAAGCGGTACTCAGGCCACCAGAATGTCTTTATCACAATTAAGTTGTTATGGTGTGATGAGGTTTCATGGCACCATCTCACCCTAAGGTGTTAAACCGTGAAGCGTTTAACCCAAACACTTCCTCTAAAGGTCTGAAGTCTTTGACCGGATGATGCTGATAGATTTAGAGCATTAGCTGACACTCTACGCATATCAGAAGCTCTTCATTTAGAAAATGAGTGGAAAGGATGCATACTTTTTTCATTTTCTGACTGGGAAGCTTTTGAAAGGCTGAGAACATCAGCCTTTCCGCGAGGTTGTGTATGGGCTTCCTGATTGAAGCCTCAGACCTTCAGAGGAAGTGGAAGGGAAGAGCGATAAAGCACCGTTTTCCAGAATTTGGGGTTAAACTGTTTGCTAATATGAAGTAGGATGGCATCCATAACTTCTAGTGGTTATGGTGCCTTGAAGATGAACTATATTACAAATAATGGATGCAGATTTAAAATAAATAGGTAAAATGACTCACAGAGAAAGAGTGGAGTAGTACTGAACTATGTCAGTGTGAAAGGACTGATTGATACTTTTTTACACGCATCCTTTTTTCCTCAGCATTGTCAAAGGGTTAGTCTCGGTACATTTTTGATCTCCTCTACTGGTCTTGGCCCATGGCCATCACAGCCCACCGGGCTGATCTTCATGGTGCATTTCTTTCTGACTTCTAGATGCATTTCTATAGGCACCTTTAGCAATGGACACTGTTTTAAACACAGATTATTTAAAAAACAAAACCAGTGAATACACTATGACCCAAGGATCAGTGACCAGAAACCAGCCATGGACTGCAGTTTTGACTTTGTAGGTCTCATCAGTATGGCACCAGTCCAGCAGGAGTCATGACATAAGATTGAACTAGGAGAAAATATTCACAAAGTTATTGCGCATGCGCGAGCTTCGGGTCACCGCTGGATACTTCCGCTGCCATTTTTTTGGTGTATGTAATAGGATCACCTCTATAGATACTGGTGATTTGTTTGTATATTACACTTTCCCTTTATTAGAATGGAACCAAACACTAGTTTCCTGGCAGCCGTTTGCATGAAGAAACCCACGGATTGTCCTCAGTGGTACTTAGCTGCGATCGTCATGGAACTAAAATCGTCATGAGGACTTTGTGGGTTCCTGGTCACCTTAGCGTGACTTAGTTGCAAATCAAATGGAACTGTTTTCGGCATGAGGTCACCGTGCGGCTCCCGCCAGGAGAGTGCTTTTTGGAGGGAAGGTGCCTGAGACTAAGGGGAACAAACTCTACCAGTGACCTAGGCAGACAGCCCCATATTGCAGCAGCAGGAGCCCCCATCAGAACTTTAACACAGTAGTGTTTCCCCTACCCTGCATGGATCTGAGCGCTATTTGGAGAACTTTGGCGCTCAGGTCAGGGCTATTTAAAGATGTATAATGTTTTGGGGTATTTTTATATTTTATATATATATTTATTTTTTTCTAAATTTATCATCAGATATTGGGACTACTTTAAGCCATAACTAAATAGCATTATCAAGGTCCCACGTCATCATATGCATCTCAACAGAACAAAAAACAAAAAAAAAGGAAAAGAGAGAAAGAGAAAAAAAAAAAAAGAAGAATATAGCTCTGCCTCTATTTCTAACATTAATGTTCTATTTTACATTAGTATTTTATTTGCTCATCGTCAGTTTGTCAAAAAATAGTCTTATTATGATAGTCCTGCCCAGAACTTTATCCAAGGGTCCCATTTCTTAAAGGACCACTCTAGGCACCCAGACCACTTCAGCTTAATGAAGTGGTCTGGGTGCCAGGTCCAGCTAGGGTTAACCCATTTTTTTATATACATAGCAGTTTCAGAGAAACTACTATGTTTGTAAATGGGTTAATCCTTCCTCCAATTCCTCTAGTGGCTGTCTCATTGACAGCCGCTAGAGGCGTTTGCGTGCTTCTCACTGTGATTTTCAAAGTGAGAGCACGCCAGCGTCCATAGGAAAGCATTATGAATGCTTTCCTATGAGACCGGCTGAATGCGCGCGCAGCTCCTGCCACGCGTGCGCATTCAGCCGAATGGGAGGAGAGGAGGAGGATCGGGGGAGGAGAGCTCCCCGCCCAGCGCTGGAAAAAGGAAAGTTTTAACCCCTTTCCTCTCCCCAGAGCCGGGCGGGAGGGGGTCCCTGAGGGTGGGGGCACCCTCAGGGCACTATAGTGGTCCTTTAACATAGTGATCTCTTATTCCCTGGGTAGTCCAATGAATCTCTTCTAGTTCCCTTAATGAATCCACTCTAATAATCCATTGTTTTACAGTCGGGATGCTAGGTTTAAGCCAATACAGCGGGATCAAAGCATTTGCCTCATTTAATAAGAAACTTAACAATATCTGTTTATTGTTCTCCTTGAAAGAAGCTGGCCAGCCCTGTAAGATCTTAGATGGGGACAATTGATCTGACATTGGTAAATTCTTATAGATGACACTCAATACTTGGATCCAGTAGTTCCCAATAAGTTTACACTCCCACCAGATGTGTTCCATGTTTGCTCCCTTCTCACCACATCTCCAGCATTCATCCAATGCAGATACACCATATTTCTTAAGTCAATCTGGAGTATTATACCATCTAGTAATTCTTTTAAAGAAAATAATTTTCCTAGCAGTGAACACAAATGACCAGTCAGTGCCAGTCAATTGGATGTTCAATCCTAGCATCCATTTCAACTGAAATGAGGGTACTATCTTATCCATAGAACCCCTCTGAATTAGGTTATAGATACTAGACAGATATCGTTTTTTCTCTATCCCGGTACCACAGAGTAACTCAAACTCAGTTTTATCTCTTGTCTGCCAGTATGGTAACACTTTTTGGTTTAAAAAAAAACTTTAAATAAGCCATACCCATTTTATCTAGAAGTGTTGTCATATTGTCGCAGTTAGGAAACTCTCTTAATCTAGTGGGTGTACCGTCTTTTATTAAACTTGTTACTGGCGGGTCTGCTTCTCCCGTTAACGTTCCCAGTATTTTGTGGCTCATCCCATGGTGGAACTCCAAGTTTGATGCAATTGGAAAAAATACTGATAGTCCCGGAGATAGCCTCCATCTATCTTTAAACCTTCTCTGTATTATATGGTTTATAATTGGGTGATTAGAAGGAGATAATAAATTTAATTTACAATTCTGCCATGGTAGGGTCTCCAATTTAACCTTTATAAAATCTTGTTTTAATTTATACTAAGTCTTTTTTTTGTCTATAGCTGTCCATTCTCTAATTCGCGCACATAGTACCGGAACATAGTATTTATAAACATGTGGGAGGCCAAGGTCTCCTTTCTCAACTGGTAAAGTCAATGTATTGTACGCGATACGTGGATAGTTATTATTCCATATAAATTAAAGCAATATAGATCGTACTTTCACAAAAAAGGCTTTCGGCAGCAAGATAGCCAATGTCTGGAATAAGTATAATACCTTAGGTAGTATCATCATTTTTATGATGTTAACTCTCCCTATTAATGAGTAGAAGGGTTGGTTCCAATTTTTTAAATCTTCAATTTTTCTTAGTAATTTTCCATAGTTTAGTTTAAATAAATCTTTTAAATGAGCTGTCAGATGTACTCCTAAGTATATTATGCTAGAGTCTGTCCACTTATACCTGTAAATCTTCTATATTTTTTCCTTAATTCCTATGCTTATCCCTACTCCCAATATTTCAGATTTATCTGTATTTACCTTAAAATTTGATAGAGTACCGAATTTCTCCAATTCTTCCTGAACAGAAGGAAGTGTATATTGAGGTTCTATGACTAAGACATCATCCGCGAAAGCGGTTACTTTAACCTCTTCTCCCTTATACTTATATTCTTTAATATTGGTATTTCTACGTATAGCTTCTAAAAAAGGTTCAAAAGCTAAGACAAAAAGAAGAGGGGACAATGGGCATCCTTGACAAGTGCCCTTATTAATAATAAAAGGGTTCGAAAGTAGACCATTAATCCAAACCATAGCTGAAGGGCCTTTATACAATATCTGTATCCAATTACAAAATCTCGGACCAAGCCCCCATGCCTCCAACATTGCAAACAGATAGGACTGATCCACCCTGTCAAAGACCTTCTTAGCATCAATTGTTAACAAAACTGTAGGGCTTTTATTTATTATAGCTCCATGTAATACATTCATGATTTTGGTAGTATTGTCTCTGGCTTCACGGCCAGAGACAAAGCCAGCCTGATCAGGGTGGATCAGTCCAGGCATAAGGGGCTTGAGTCTATTTGCTAGAAGGTTTGCACATATTTTTAAATCAAGATTAATAAGAGAAATCGGTCTATAACTGCTGCATAATTCTGGATCTTTTCCATCTTTATACATCACAGCAATTATCTAAAAAAGATTGAACATTTGCATTACCTTGGGTTGTCTTCTTTTGCAAATGGTATGCCATCATGGGGGTAATTCTTATTCCTGGGCTACCATACTGTCTCAAAGGCAATGTAACCAATCTGGCCAATTTCAATGTGAAAAAACTGAAACATGTAACATGCTATATTTGACCCTGTAACGTTCAAAAACACCATAAAACCTGTACATAGGGGGTACTGTTTCACACGTGAGACATCGCTGAATACATATGTGCATTTTATTGCAGTAAAAGCAAACAGTATTATGACATTCACAGTTAGAATGTCACGTAGAACTACCCCAAAATTTAAATTCTTATTTTTTCCCTTTTTTACTTACCTACAAAGAAAACTCTTTTACTTACCTACAAAAGCTAATGAAAAAAACTGCTACGTCGATTACGTCATCACGCCATCACGTGACCGGACGAAACTCCGAGCTCCAGGAAGTGAAGCCTGTAATACCGAAAGTTACCAGGGACTGGTAGATATACACAATACAGCACTGGCAAAAGGTTATTTGGCTGCTATATGGAAACGGAGAGTGTGGATTCTACTTATTTTCAATAAAGCTGTTTTTAATTTTGGAAGCTGGTGTCCTGCCTATTTACACCAACATTGAAGTCCTGGTTTTTGGATTTAAAGCTGGATCAGTTTGAGCAGGCTTTTACTGCTCTTCTTTTGTGAGTGATATTCCTAATTGTATTTGCTGGTCTTTATATTTATGTAAAACAATATTATACTATGTTTCTCCATTTTTTATCTCTTTTTACATATGTTCTTATGTGATTTGGAGAATTTAAGGAGACATATATTTCCCTTGTAAGTTATTTGTCTTGGATATTGATTTTTACACTATCACATTTGCATTTTGCACTTATGTCACATTGAATGTGATTGTATACACACTCTGTGTTTTTGCACAAAATATTTGCACATATTATTGCACTATTTGCACTTTTTAACATTTAAAGATACAGCGCACCTATTTTTATTTTTTGGATTTTATGTATGGTGTTTTATGAGCTTGTACACTTTTAGGTGCTGCTACACTTTTATTATCTTTATATTTTATATTAGCACTTTCAGCGCCTTTATTGCTTGTTTGTTTTTTTAGTTTTGCTGGAAAAAGCAAGGCAATATCCCAAATCTCCCAGTAACCGGACGAAACACAGTTCTGAGAGTCAACTGAGGTCTTTATTTTCAGCTCCACAATTTATACAAGTCCCCATGCAAGGGGTTTCCTGAGTTCCTTCCCAGGGGTATTCCCAGAGGGGACTACATGGGGGACTTATTGTACCAGACATTTCTCCCATCAGGCACTGCTGCACGAGAGGGATCCTCCCACAGGAATGTACCGTTAAGTGGATTATCCCTCCGTGCAGCAGAACCGACAATTTATATTAAAATCTATAACTCTTTGAATATACTGTCTATTTGCATGAAAGGACATTCGGTAGATAGCTGGGGTCTGAGCGCATCATTCGTGAGCTTACCGCTCAGATCCCAGCTAAAACAACCAACGCCGCACGAAAAACACATTTATTAAAATACATGTTTAAATGACCGATTGCCTTCCAGGGAACAAAGTACTGAACGGCCCGGAACTCCCGAATGGCCTGGAAGCTCAGCGGTGTTCGTGCCGTCGAGTAGCCGTTTTAAGTACCATACGCTCGACGACCAAACACCGCTGAGGGAACAAAGGATCCAAGATGGCCGACCGCCGCATGGTCAGTAGTCCAACGGCGGCCACCTCAGAGAGCCTCTAATTACCGATTGCAACATTGTTGCAATCGGTTAACAAGTGCCACACGCCTCTAAGTGTGTGGGCTATTACATGGGGTATTTTGGGTTTACGAACGGCCCGCAAAAGTGCCATTCGTGAAACGAAAGAAAATCCAATACATACAGCTATCTGCATTCGGCAGATAGCCAATACAGCAAATACATGTTAATTACAACTCGCATACATTCTACATAGTTAAGCACATATCTCACAACCATATAGGCAACCCTTAAAGGCACAGTCTCTTTATAGTGTCCAAGTGGCTATGTTTGCCACAAGTACATGTGACCGTTATGACGGTCCTTAACTGTATGTTACCGATGACTGTCCTGAACTGTCATCGTTCGTCAAGGGGTTAAGGTTTAAAGGCCAATAGTATATTTATAATAAGAAAAATTGTATGTCTCTGTAACTGGAAAGTCTAAATGTAATAAAAAGGTCTGAGATGTTATTGAGTAGGGGGAAATCAAGTACCATATTATTCGCTCAATAAGGCGTGCCACACAATAAGACGCACCTAGTTTTTAGAGGAGGAAACTCAGAAAAAAAATATTCTGAACAAACTGTCCCATAGTGTTCCTTACCACCCACTCCCCTCTCCTGTCCCATAGTGATCTTTAACCCCCCCTCCTCTGTCCCATAGTG
>OW240921.1:20053807-20079569 GCA_933207985.1 Pelobates cultripes | reverse complement strand
AAAAAGAGTATTTAGACAAAGAAATAGAACAAATAGGAAACACAGAAAGAGAATCATTATTATTAACGAAAAAAATTCCCAAAATTCGACCAGACAATAAATTTACCCTCCCTTTGATATTTGATTATAACAACAAAAGCAAACAGATTAAAAGAATAATAAATAAACATTGGAACATACCAAAAGAGGACAATCTACTAAAAAGGATCTTTAAAACCAACCGATAAACCGATAAACCAACCATAATATTTAGAGGCGCCCCCAATCTAAAAATGAAACTTACTAAAAACTACACTAAACATAAACATACACAGGATAAAAAAACAAAACAAATTTTTTTCAACACTAAGAAAGGTTTTTTAAATGTAATGTATGTACAGCATGTAAGAAAACGCAAAAAAATTACAAATTTATCCCAAATTTGAAATCAATGAATAAGAACAAATTTTTTAGCATATATGATGTAATAACGTGTAACATTACCAATGTAATATATTTGTTAGAGTGTCCTTGCGGACTACAATATGTTGGCAGGACAATTAGACCACTAAAAGTGAGAATAAGCGAGCATTGCCAAAATATAGAAAAAGGACTCAAGAGCCACTCTGTTTCTGCCCACTTTATACTGCACAATAAAGACCCTAGTCAATTAAAATTCACAGGAATCGCCAAATATAAACCTCATTGCAGAGGAGGTGACAATATTAAAAATATAAGTAAACTAGAAATGGAATGGGTCCACCTCCTAGACACCCGCAACCCAAGCGGTCTCATTATAGAATTCGATCTAATACATTTTTTATAATATCCTTTTTATAATACACTCTTTAAAGTTATGCACAATATCTTCATAAATCAATCATAAAATGTTTAGATTGTAAAATTGTACTATAATCTGGAACAATGTAGAATTTTTTTTTAAATATGTTTTTTTATAATTCATGTGTGTATATAATTTTTCCCCTTTTTTAACCAAATTTCATACATATATTATCTTAAAACTTTGGATTTCTATTATATACATCCAGACTAGTTCCAGATGTCTATTAGTACTATTTAGAAGAGATCGCTGTGTAAATACATGTGATATACGGCGATCCCTATTCAGCATTTAGCACTTTTATAATCTCTATAATTATATATGCAGAATATATGCAAGATTACACCTTGATTTGTTTGTTTTAATTTACTTTTATATTAACTCCTCTTTTTCTTACTGGACTTCTGCCATTATCCAAAATGGCGTTACCATCACTTCCTGTATACACCATTATGGAGACACCCACCAAACCGGAAGTGATGTAACGAATGACCCGAAACCAGAAGTATAGACTTGTTTCACAGGACTTTTGCCCTTATCCAAAATGGTGCTACTATCACTTGGTTTACTGGACCTTTGCCCTTATCCAAAATGGTGTTACTATCACTTAGTTCACTGGACTTTTGCCCTTATCCAAAATGGCACTACTATCAATTACAATGTAATGCGGATACAGAGTTTCAGCAAGTGACCCCAACAACAACCAAGTAGCTCAAAAACACCTATGTGGCAACCTCTCTATCCACATAAAATCAAAGCACATAAATACATACAAACAGGTGGAGTATCTTGGTTCGTTGATGCAAAATAAAATGTAATTTAAATGAGAACTGTAACGACAGAAAGATATGACAAAATCTAGTGTAGTATTATAGAGTACATAAGTAGTTTCATGTATAATATATGATTCGGTACTCACAAAAGGAGAGCCAAAAGAAAATGGCTCAATTTAAATGCCTGTGGAATAATTATAAGGGTTCCCACTCCCTCTCTGTGCAGCAGCTGTATCTGAATCCCTTGGTGTTATTCTGAAGAAGAGACCATCACCATTCCGGTCAAAGGTATTTCTTCTTTTAATAAAAAAGGGGGTATACATAAAATACAAATAAACTTAAAATACAAAGAAATAAAATAAAAACTTTAAAAAAAAATCACTCAATGTGATAGAGATGTTGAAGTAGTCCACTCTGGGATAGCAAGACGCGTTTTGCCTAATAATTAGGCTTCCTCAGTTGCTCCTGATATATGCTTTCAAACGTTCGTTCTTTTATACCCCTCTCTGATGAGGGAATACCGGGCGTCTGTTGTGTAACCTCTTCTTCCGGGTTCCGTATTTCGTCGTCACTTCCGGTTTCTGTTTTCAACGTATTTCCGGTTTTCAGATCGCTCCGCGTTCCACTCCTTGAAAAAACTTTATTCGCATATGCATATAGTCCAAATTTAAACCTGGCTTCCTTTTCTTTTCATATACATTCACTTGTGGAACATATGAGTATTCTATCTCTAAGGGAGGTGAATATTTATCTTATTTAAATATTCTAAATGTACAAAATAATATAAAATATAAAGCTTATAAGAAAAAATAAAAATAAAATAAAAACCATTAAAAATAATGATCAATATATAAAACTAGGAAACATCCATAAAATAAGAACATCAAACATAAGTGAAAAATTGATAATGTAATACATCCTAAGTGTAAAAGACCAAATCCCATACATAAAAAACATAGACACCATATATAGAGGTGCAAATAGCAATAATCTTTAATACCTATACTTAGGTCTAAGTGCCAAAAGTAGCAGCTAGCCCATTGTGTAACATATAAGCAGAATTATTTTTTGAGGAAATGGCAAATCTCAAAATCAGAATTTAACCCATTAGGTATCAGGGTGTTAAAATTAAAAATGAATTTCATTTCCTCCTTCCCTAGTTTGTTCATATAATCTTCTCCTCTCCAATGTTTAGTTACTAATTTTATTGCACAAAATAGGAGGCCTGTAGGGTCTTGGTTATGGGTCATTTTAAAGTGCTGTGAAACAGAATGCGTTTCTAGGCCTTTTCTGATATTCCGTACATGCTCTGCAATTCTTGTATGGAGGGGTCGTATTGTTCTTCCCATATAAAGTAGATTGCAGGGACACCTTAGGACATAAATAATTCCTTTAGAATGACATGTAAGATGGTCTTTTATCTTATACTGTTGGCCTACTAATTCGCTTATGTCCAAGAGGTGTCTTTTTTTGCATTTCGTTGCCCTGCATGGTAGACATTCCCCACAACCATAAAAACCTACAAGGTTGTTAAAAAAATGGTCTGGTTTGGTGACATCTAAACTGCTCCTAACCAAAATATTTCGTAAATTCTTAGTTCCTCTATATATAATTTTAGGTTTTGGAGGTAAAATAGCTTTTAGAATTGGATCATCTCTCAAGATATGCCAATGTTTTTTTATGGCGTTTTGAATTTTTTTAGTATTTCCGTTATATCTACATATAAAAGGAATGTCCTCATTTCTTTGAGAGGTATTCTTGGATTTATATTTTAAAAGTTGTTTTCTTTCTAAAAGTTTTATATCTTCTAAGTCTTTTTTTAATTTAGTTTCCTTGTAACCTTTCTCTAAACATTGATTCATTAAATACTTTGATTGTTCTGTATATACTTGTGTATCTGTGCAGTTTCTCCTTAATATCTTAAACTGTCCTCTCAGTGCATTAATGAGCCAAGGAGTATGATGACAACTGGTTCTATCAATATAACTATTAGTGTCCACCGGTTTAAAATAGTTTTTTGTACAAATATTCGAATTTTCAATATATATGTTTAAATCCAAAAAGTTAATTTCTGTATGGCTCGTATTGCAAGTAAGTTTGATGCCCCAATCGTTATTATTAAGAAACTGTAAAAAGTTCTTGGTTGTCTCCCGTCCAAATAAAAAATACATCGTCGATATATCTGCGGTAGGACACCAAATTTGCCACCCAGTCATGTCCGCTGGAAACAAAATGTTCTTCCCAATATGCCATAAAAAGATTGGCATAGCTGGGAGCAAACTTGGTGCCCATTGCTGTACCACAGATCTGCAGAAAAAACTGGTCCTGAAACCAAAAATAATTGTTGGTTAAAATTAGAAGAATTCCTTCCAAAATAAAATCTATTTGTTCTTTCTTAAAAAGAGATTTTTCTAAAAAATGTTTTGCTGCCTCTAGTCCCTTGTTGTGGGGAATGATACTATATTTGTTTCCAGCGGACATGACTGGGTGGCAAATTTGGTGTCCTACCGCAGATATATCGACGATGTATTTTTTATTTGGACGGGAGACAACCAAGAACTTACCAACTTTTTACAGTTTCTTAATAATAATGATTGGGGCATCAAACTTACTTGCAATACGAGCCACACAGAAATTAACTTTTTGGATTTAAACATATATATTGAAAATTCGAATATTTGTACAAAAAACTATTTTAAACCGGTGGACACTAATAGTTATATTGATAGAACCAGTTGTCATCATACTCCTTGGCTCGTTAATGCACAGAGAGGACAGTTTAAGAGATTAAGGAGAAACTGCACAGATACACAAGTATATACAGAACAATCAAAGTATTTAATGAATCAATTTTTAGAGAAAGGTTACGAGGAAACTAAATTAAAAAAAGACTTAGAAGATATAAAACTTTTAGAAAGAAAACAACTTTTAAAATATAAATCCAAGAATACCTCTCAAAGAAATGAGGACATTCCTTTTATATGTAGATATAACGGAAATACTAAAAAAATTCAAAACGCCATAAAAAAACATTGGCATATCTTGAGAGATGATCCAATTCTAAAAGCTATTTTACCTCCAAAACCTAAAATTATATATAGAGGAACTAAGAATTTACGAAATATTTTGGTTAGGAGCAGTTTAGATGTCACCAAACCAGACCATTTTTTTAACAACCTTGTAGGTTTTTATGGTTGTGGGGAATGTCTACCATGCAGGGCAACGAAAAGCAAAAAAAGACACCTCTTGGACATAAGCGAATTAGTAGGCCAACAGTATTAGATAAAAGACCATCTTACATGTCATTCTAAAGGAATTATTTATGTCCTAAGATGTCCCTGCAATCTACTTTATATAGGAAGAACAATATGACCCCTCCATACAAGAATTCCAGAGCATGTACGGAATATCAGAAAAGGCCTAGAAACGCATTCTGTTTCACAGCACTTTAAAATGACCCATAACCAAGACCCTACAGGCCTCCTATTTTGTGCAATAAAATTAGTAACTAAACATTGGAGAGGAGGAGATTATATGAACAAACTAGGGAAGGAGGAAATGAAATTCATTTTTAATTTTAACTCCCTGATACCTAATGGGTTAAATTCTGATTTTGAGATTTGCCATTTCCTCAAAAAATAATTCTGCTTATATGTTACACAATGGGCTAGCTGCTACTTTTGGCACTTAGACCTAAGTATAGGTATTAAAGATTATTGCTATTTGCACCTCTATATATGGTGTCTATGTTTTTTATGTATGGGATTTGGTCTTTTACACTTAGGATGTATTACATTATCATTTTTTCACTTATGTTTGATGTTCTTATTTTATGGATGTTTCCTAGTTTTATATATTGATCATTATTTTTAATGGTTTTTATTTTATTTTTTATTTTTATTTTTTCTTATAAGCTTTATATTTTATATTATTGTGTACATATTTATATAAGATAAATATTCACCTCCCTTAGAGATAGAATACTCATATGTTCCACAAGTGAATATATATGAAATGAAAAGGAAGCCAGGTTTAAATTTGCACTATATGCATATGCAAATAAAGTTTTTTCAAGGAGTGGAACGCATATGCGTTCCAATATCGGAGCGATCTGAAAACCGGAAATACGTTGAAAACAGAAAACGGAAGTGACGACGAAATACGGAACCCAGAAGAAGAGGTTACACAACAGACGCCCGGTGTTCCCTCATCAGAGAGGGGTATAAAAGAACGAACGTTTGAAAGCATATATCAGGAGCAACTGAGGAAGCCTAATTATTAGGCGAAACGCGTCTTGCTATCCCAGAGTGGACAACTTCAACATCTCTATCACATTGAGTGATTTTTTTTTAAAGTTTTTATTTTATTTCTTTGTATTTTAAGTTTATTTGTATTTTATGTATACCCCCTTTTTTTATTAAAAGAAGAATTACCTTTGACAGGAATGGTGATGGTCTCTTCAGAATAACACCAAGGGATTCAGATACAGCTGCTGCACAGAGAGGGAGTGGGAACCCTTATAATTATTCCACAGGCGTTTAAATTGAGCCATTTTCTTTTGGCTCTCCTTTTGTGAGTACCGAATCATATATTATACATGAAACTACTTATGTACTCTATAATACTACACTAGATTTTGTCATTTCTTTCTGTCGTTACAGTTCTCATTTAAATTACATTTTATTTTGCATCAACGAACCAAGATACTCCACCTGTTTGTATGTATTTTGCTACTATCAATTAGTTTACTGGACTTTTGCCCTTATCCAAAATGGCGCTATCATCATGGAGATGTCCACCAAACCGGAAATTATGTAACAAATGACCTGGAACCAGAATTACAGAACTGAATAGAGAAATTAAGAGACTATTTAAACATTAACTGACGTGAACAGCAGACATTCAGTTTTGAGAAAGCTGTAAGCGAAACATGTCAAGTGGAGATTAAGGATTGCCTACAAGGACTGGTTTTATTTATAGTTCTTTTTACTATATAGTTCACTTTTAAATAGTGATGCTTTAAGTGGAACAATCCCCACCTAGGGATATATGTAGATCCAGAAAAGCAGAGTGATGGTGAGAGTATAAGGAGCTCAAGAGTGACTGGGTATTAAAACAGAATCTTTATTAATAAACAGAATTAATAAAACTATTTAAAAGTAGTGATGTCCCGAACAATTCGCGGAATGGTTCGCCACGGACTCATCATTGAGTAAACTTTGACCCTGTACCTCACAGTCAGCAGACACATTCCAGCCAATCAGCAGCAGACCTTCCCTCCCAGACCCTCCCACCTCCTGGACAGCATCCATTTTACATTCATTGTGAAGCTGCATTCTTAGTGAGCTGTCCAGGAGGTGGGAGGGTCTGGAAGGGAGGGTCTGCTGCTGATTGGCTGGAATGTGTCTGCAGACTGTGAGGTACAGGGTCAAAGTTTACTCAATGATGAGTCCGTGGCGAACCGTTCGTGGCGAACCGTTCGCGAACCGTTCGGCAAACCGTTCGGCAAACCGTTCGGGACATCACTACTTTTAAATAGTTTTATTAATTCTGTTTATTAATAAAGATTCTGTTTTAATACCTAGTCACTCTTTAGCTCCTTATACTCTCACCATCACTCTGCTGTTCCGGATCTACATATATCCCTAGGTGGGGATTGTTCCACCTAAAGCTCCATGCACTAGAGCAGGTCATTGTTCTAGCAAATGTAAGTAGGTCAAATATTATTTACTTTTCCTACTTTTACATATGTACTGTACCAATGGTATACATCCTTATTTTTTTCATATGATGAACCGCACTACCTTGGGAATCTGATACCAGCAAAAAGAAATCCTTAGACAGGGATTGTTCCTCCAGACTCCTAAAATAGAGCTTTTTAAGCTCTGGAAAACGTGAGTGCCACTTTGGAATATATCTTTATCACCATATTATTCATAACATACTGCACTATCATTGTACTTTTTAGTTCTTTTTTTTAAGAGTAAGACACATAATTGCAAAATCTGCTGCTACCTGTGTATGTATGATTTTATTATAATAATTCTTAGCACTGTCCACCTAATTTACTTGCTTGTTTTGTTCTATTGTTCACATGGTAAAAGGAACTCCTTGTTGGTGAATAGCTGCTTTATTGGATAGAGAGCACTTATCACTTGTTTCACTACTAGTTTATCAGCCTGCATCCTGGCCTCCAACTGTGAAAGTTTGCCACTCCTGCTATTCATGAACAGCAAAGAAAAAGAAAAACTGTCCCTGAAAAAAATAATAAATTATATATATATATATGTATATATGTGTATATATATGTATATGTGTATATATATGTATATGGAATAACAGTTAAAAAATATATATACTTTATTGAACAGAAAAGACTCACATAAACTTTCCACAGAGAACCCTAACAGTAGCTACCTAACTCCAATATAGCGAGTTAATAACAGTAGTCTACGTAAGGAACACAAATAGAGGTAAAGGGAAGTGAGATATGACACACAAAAGTGAACAAATAAATTAAATAAACTAAGCTGGCTTAATTAGATATGTGCATCAATATCTAGCTAAATAGCTTTAATCATAAGGTCAGCCGGAACTCAATATATAATTATGAGGTATATAAAGAGAGAATAAATGGCACAAAGTATCGATATAACACCTTAAGAGGTAACTACTTAGCAAAATAAATATCGATGCAACAATGTATCAGAAATATATCTGATACTCAGTAATGTAGTTCTTCCCCTGATGAGCCTCTAACTCAGGCGAAATGCGTGTCTGGATTGACACTTACCTGATATTCATCGCCATTCTTGTTCCTTTGGTACCATCCTCTTCCTTTTTCTCCTGGTTAATATACCTACAATTGGCTATATCATACAGCCCTTTGGGACTGTTATAATCTTGACTGTTGACAGCCGTCTGAGTGGAACAGGAAAATTTGATACCGATCAGAGTATCCTTTTCATAACTAATTGAAACTTGCAGGACTCTGACACTATAACTTTACTCTTCACACAGTTATTTGATCTAAACCTTCTTTCCACACTTCTTTGCTATAACAGGTGCCCACGAAGGCACTATTCTATCTACCTTTTTCTCTTTCTCCAGTTTTAGTATCTTTATTGCTATTCATTATATATATATTGGTTAATGGTTTTGACAACTTCAGTTCCCCTTATTTAAGTGAATAAGAGTAGCTAGTTTGCAGCTTAATTATCTGCACGTATTATTAATTCTATCACTAGAATTCTATCACTATCAGGCAGCCTGGTTAGCTTGTATTTCGATCTTGAGTACTGGCAATTAGTAGGTGACTCCTAGAGCTGCATCTTGTGGCTGATTACCTTTTAGGTAAACTATTTATGATCTTATTATACTGTTGCATATATTTCATGCATTTTCGATACACCGGTGTACATTATCATTTGACAGCTACGTGAAATACACATAACTACATTACTGAGTATCAGATATATTTCTGATACATTGTTGCATCGATATTTATATTGCTAAGTACAGTTGCAAGAAAAAGTATGTGAACCCTTTGGAATGATATGGATTTCTGCACAAATTGGTCATAAAATGTGATCTGATCATCATCTAAGTCACAACAATAGACAATCACAGTCTGCTTAAACTAATAACACACAAAGAATGAAATGTTGCCATGTTTTTATTGAACAGACCATGTAAACATTCACAGTGCAAGTGGAAAAAGTTTGTGAACCTTTGGATTTAATAACTGGTTGAACCTCCTTTGGCAGCAATAACTTCAACCAAACGTTTCCTGTTGCAGATTAGACGTGCACAACGGTCAGGAGTAATTCTTGACCATTCCTCTTTACAGAACTGTTTCAGTTCAGCAATATTCTTGGGATGGCTGGTGTGAATCGCTTTCTTGAGGGCATGCCACAGCATCTCAATTGGGTTCAGGTCAGGACTCTGACTGGGCCACTTCAGAAGGCGTATTTTCTTCTGTTTAAGCCATTCTGTTGTTGATTTACTTCTATGCTTTGGGTCATTGTCCTGTTGCAACATCCATCTTCTGTTGAGCTTCAGCTGGTAGACAGATGGCCTTAAGTTCTCCTGCAAAATGTCTTGATAAACTTGGGAATTAATTTTTCCTTTGATGATAGCAATCAGTCCAGGCCCTGACGCAGCAAAGCAGCCCCAAAGCATGATGCCCCCACCACCATACTTCACAGTTTGGATGAGGTTTTGATGTTGGTGTGCTGTGCCTTTTTTTCGTCACACATAGTGTTGTGTGTTTCTTCCAAACAACTCAACTTTGGTTTCATCTGTCCACAGAATATTTTGCCAGTACTGCTGTGGAAAATCCAGGTGCTCTTGTGCTCATGGCCCGTACAGTATTGGGAATTCTGCTTGCTTTGCGAGCACGTTCTTAAAGGGGAATTGGGAGCCTAACTTTGCGGTTGGCTCACATTGGCCTATGTCATTTCGGGGCCCCCATTTATGCATGTTTTGGGGCACAGGCATGATGTGAACCAATCAAATTAAAAATAAAAGTATTTAAACTTACCTGGCCCTAGATTCTGTGCTCTATTGTGGTTTATGTTCCCAGTACCCCTTAGTGCGTTCCTTGTGATAAGGATTGTATTCTGGTATTGACCTTGGCTTTGCTTCCTGACTCTGAGTTTCTCTTTAACCTTTGCCTGTCTTGTTTGCCCTTCTGATTATTACCGTGTACCTGACTCTGGCTAGTTCTCACTTTTGATGACTCTCCGTTAACCTGACCTTGGCTCGTATTTCGACTACGCTTTACTCTATCTAGGCATGTGCATGGGGAACATTTTCGGTTCGGCATTCCGAAATTCTGGATTTTTTGCAATTCGGGACTTCGGCAATTTGGCACTTCAAGACTTCGGAACTTCGGTGTAACGGATCACCTTCCGTTAATGGATGCTTCCTAGCTTGCGCCGAGGACCACAAGCACCGCACTGGACACCACAACCACCGCAGACTTCACAACCGCCATAGCTTAACAGGAGCCTCGCCGTCTTCCGTCCACCCTGGATCTGCTTCTGTCCCCTGTGGGGACAGCTTCTGTCCTCCAGGACCGTGTGGGGAAGACCTCTCCTCCAGGAGAGCATATCAGGAACAAGCTCTTAAAAGAGCTAAGTGATTAAAAGCTCAGGGGAGTATGCAGAGCATAGCAATCCCCAGTGTGATGATAGCAGCTCCCTCCAATAACGAGACAAGGCTACGTATTGAGGGTCAAACAGGATCTGAGGTTTAATGACACACACTCTGCTTTTATGCAATTCTCCCCTGCAAGGGAGACGCCCACGGACAATTATACAATACCCAATCACATAATGGTTACATCCCACACATCTCCTCCCCTTAGCCTGAGAGGTAACCCAATTATCCATACCTTTTAAAACATACTTTTTACCCAACTTTCATAACTCTAAAACCATACATCCAATATTAATAATCAGCACATTCTAAGTACAAACATACCCAAAAATCATTCGAATTCGTTCAGCCGTTCGGGAGATACATATAAGTCACCTTTGACCACATTTTCATGCCCAAAACAGTTCCATGGATTTGGGCTGTGCGGTCGGTCTATTTTACACCAAGAAAATTACTAAGTCCCATTCGAACGAGCGTTCGAATCTTCGAACGAGACTTAGTCTCCAGCTGCAGTGTCGAAGTAGAGTAGAACGTACGGATCAGCGGTGTTTGTGCAATTGGGTAGCCGAAAACAGTTCCATAGATTTGGCTGCACACACCACTGACCGCGTTCGAATGAGTTAAAATGGCCGCCGCCACGTGTTCGGTATTCGAATGGCGGTCACTTCGACTGCTTCGACAACTTCGACTGGTTCGACTGCATCCGAAGTTTAAAAGTACAAATCCTTTCTTTGGGCATTAAAGAGCCAGAAACAGCAATATAAGCCTCCAGTATGCCCACATCAGTTCCTAGAAGGGCAATACATCCCAGGGCCATAGTCGCAGGGCATGAGGCAGGCAAGCAGGCCTCTCCAGGACAAAGTGGCGAAGGGCACTTTGTCACACATCTCCTCTTTGGGGGGGGAAGACTAACCAGGCACCTGACCTTCTGTCGGTCAGTGCCTAAGTTAGTCGATCCGCCCACCCACAACAAACCAGTGCCAGAGCAGCCCACCCACAACAAACAGTTACTGCACCTGGGTATCCATCTGGGTTGATTGGGCAACACACTGTGGGGACTTGAGGGGCAGAGGCCAGCGGCGCTCTGCCCTGATGCCAGCTCTTCTGCTGGTATAGCCTGCAGGACATCAGGCTCTGGACAAGGGACAAAGGGAGGGCAGAGGCCAACTGCACTCTGCCCAGCTGCCGGCTCTTCTGCTGGGGTGCTTGGGATATAGTCCGGCTCAGCAGCCAGGGGAACATGGGGGTCAGTGGGGGTTAACATCTCCTCTGTTAACCCTGGGGCCAAGTTAGGAGTTAGCTGGGGAGGGGAGAATTGGCTTACCTCCCTCTTCCTGATACTCCTGCGATGGTAGCTGGGAATCTGGACAGGCTGTCCAGCATCATTGTGGGTCATGCACAGAGACCACGGTCCCATCTGCGCCATCTAGAAGATTGGTGTCTCCCCTTGGTAGGGTAAGCTGCCATTGGGGAGAGAGGGGGCTATGCTCCTCTCCCTGAAACACATGCTGCCGCTGGAGAGGGAGACCAACTGTCTCCACTTCCGTAACATTGTCCTGCTGCTGGGGAGAGAGACCAACTTTCTCGGCCCCCTCTAGGACACACTGCTGCTGGGGGGAAGGACAACACCTTTGGCCCCCTGGATTTCACACTGCCGCTGGGGAGGAAGGACGGCACCTACGGCTCCCTGTAACTCGCACTGCCGCTGGGGAGGAAGGATGACACCTTTGGCTCCCTGGGACCCACACTGCCGCTGGGGAGGAAAGACGACACCTTCGGTTCCCTGTAACTCACACTGTCGCTGGAGAGGAAGGACGACACCTTCGACTCCCTGTAACTCACACTGCCGCTGGGGAGGAAGGACGACACCTTCGGCTTCCTGGGACCTACACTGCCGCTGGGGAAGAAGGATACGCTGTTGCTGGGGCGCAGGGACAGAATACTTTGCCATCTCTGCCCAATAGTCTGCTTCCTTCTGCAGACGCTCGGCTAGTTCTCTCCTCATTCTCTGTACACGTTCCTTCGTTGGGTTGGGCCCATAGAGAGCCAACCGCCCCTTCAGTATAGCGTCAAACCGTACGTGACTATACCAATACTCCAGGTTTGCTTGGTGTTCCCAGGATGCTGCTCCTCGCACTAGGGAAGCCATCCCACCGCTGCCACCACTGTAACGGATCACCTTCCGTTAATGGATGCTTCCTAGCTTGCGCCGAGGACCACAAGCACCGCACTGGACACCACAACCACCGCAGACTTCAGAACCACCTTAGCTTAACTGGAGCCTCGCCGTCTTCCGTCCACCCTGGATTAGCTTCTGTCCTCCAGGACCGTGTGGGGAAGACCTCTCCTCCAGGAGAGCCTATCAGGAACAAGCTCTTAAAAGAGCTAAGTGATTAAAAGCTCAGGGGAGTATGCAGAGCATAGCAATCCCCAGTGTGATGATAGCAGCTCCCTCCAATAACAAGACAAGGCTACGTATTGAGGGTCAAACAGGATCTGAGGTTTAATGACACACACTCTGCTTTTATGCAATTATCCCCTGCAAGGGAGGCGCCCACGGACAATTATACAATACCCAATCACACAATGGTTACATCCCACAATCTCCTCACCTTAGCCTGAGAGGTAACCCAATTATCCATACCTTTTAAAACATACTTTTTACCCAACTTTCATAACTCTAAAACTATACATCCAATATTAATAAAAGTCACATATTATTAATCAGCACCTTCCAAATACAAACATACCCAAAATCATTCGAATCCGTTCAGGAGATACACATAAGTCACTTTTGACCACATTTTCATGCCCAAAACAGTTCCATGGATGTGGGCTGTGCGGTCGGTCTATTTTACACCGAGAAAATGACTAAGTCCCATTCGAACGAGCGTTCGAATCTTTGAACGGGACTTAGTCTCCAGCTTCAGAGTCGAAGTAGAGTAGAACGTACGGGTCAGCGGTGTTTGTGCAATTGGGTAGCCGAAAACAGTTCCATAGATTTATAAAAGGGTGAAAGAGAGCGCACAAAAAAGATATACAATAATACTTATAAGAGAATGGTACAAAGTACCTCTAGATAATAGCTGCTAAACAAAAAAAGAACTTCCCAAATTCAATGAATAAACTGTAAGATATTGTGTTGTCAGCGCTTAGTGAATAATCCCCTTAGATATAATCAGGGGTAAAGGTCTTAACAAATGTATCTATAATAATTAGAAACAGCAATAGCATATAGTGTTAAGAGTGTCAATATAACTGATAGTAACAATCAGATTGTAACAAAAAAAATCTAAATTGTATCTCAGTCCAGTATAAAATATGTAGCAGGGTCCAAAGTGACAGGAGGTCCACAGTGTTGTTTGGGAACACAGTCTTTGACTTTGAATCCCTTAAAAAAGACAGAAAATATATATAGTGCAATACTGTATTTAATGTCTTAAAACACCAATGGAATCCCCCTCCCCAACATAGGAACCCTTACAAAAGAAAAATGTGGTGCTTATCTCTAAGGACCACAATAAAGGCTTATCTGGCTGCAGTCTTATCTCTCCTCTGCTTCAAGGATGCCGTCCGGAGCGTTCGCCTCGTGCACTGAGGCTGGCTGTGGATTCAGTAAAAGTTCTCTTCTTTGTAATTCTGCCTCCGGTTAGCATAACTAAGAGGGGCGAAACGCGTTGATTAGGTGATCCATCATCCTGCATTTTATCTTGTTTTGCTGTCAACACTCTGCATGACAAGTTTTTATGCTAACCGGAGGCAGAATTACAAAGAAGAGAACTTTTACAGTTGAATTCTTTTTTGAATACATTTTATTTAAAATTGTATACAAAGTAACAGTCTCCTTCTTTCACTGGGTAAGTATATTAGTACTTAGGCAATACTATGCTTCAGAACTTCGGCAACTTCGGAACGTCGGCACTTCAGCACTTCGGAACTTCGGCACAAATTGCACGTCTAACTCTGTCTAACGTTAAGTCTGGCCACTCTAAGGCCCGGTAAGACGTTTATATTTCCTTAGTCTGTTCCTTGCTAACCTAAACTCTGCATGTTAGGCTTATACTCCGTGACAAATATAAATACAGTTTGCAAAAATGTACAAAATTGCAGCCAGTCCATAATAAAAACTTCTGATCAAATACATGCAGCTCTCAAGATAGCGCACATCACTCATATGCAGCCCAATACAATTACCATTATACACATGAGGACCCCACCTACAACATTTATAACACACATTCAAGCTTACATAAACAATTTCTAATTTACACAACCCCAATCCCATAGTATGTGACTCCGACTATGAACGCATCCCAAGAACACATAGACTAAAATTACTATGGGAACAGTGGCAGAAATACTGCCAGTGCAGCTGTACCAAGGCACACTAACTAGGGGCCCAATGGATATTGTTAAACAGGGGCTAAAAAGGAGCAGCAATGTTTTGATCTGCTAAATAACTCTGTCAGCTGAAACATAAAATGCATGGATAGCATGCAGATGTTACACACATTGAAGATAGGAGCAATCCCACAAAATTAAGGCAAATGGAAAGAAAATCTCCATGCACTCCAGGTGTTAAAGCCCCAGGCAGATTTATTGTAACAGAAAAAGGAGAAGCAACATATCAGCCTGCCAAGAGGTCTTTGTCAAGCTAGACAAAGACCTATTAGCACAGGCTTCCCCAAACTCCGGCCCTCCAGATGTTGCTGAACTACAACTCCCATGATTCTCAGCCTATTTATTGCATTCACGGAATCATGGGAGTTGTAGTTCAGCAACATCTATTAACAAGTCTTGTCTAGCTTATTAAACAGCAGGCAATCATTACTTCTCCTAAATACTACCTGTTCTTTACGTAATTCCATTACCATTATTAGTACTCTCTTCAATAATGATAATAACTATCTACATGCTGACTGACAGAGTTATTTAATAAAATGAGAATTATTGGGATTTAAAAGTGAATTTCAAATTTGAAGCCAAAACAGCCAAACTAAAAACTTTCTATTGATTTGCTATCTGGCCAAAATTTTAAAATTTGCCTTTATTTCACTCTGAATTCCTGGCAATTCTCATTTAGCGAATAACTGTAAGTGTAAGGATATTTTGTTTTCTTAAACTGAAAGAATTGTTTAGTGAAGGGTTGAAGCAGAAATCGGCACACCTAGTGGGAGAAATTATCTAAAGATGTTTTCATTACATCCCAATAATAACTATGTTTGAATGTCATCATAACCTCACTTCATCTTAAATCCATACTCCATTTGCATCTCATTAATATGTATCATCAACCTTAGTTATTTGACCAAATGTCAAGTTGTGTGTTGATATATCTGTTCATAGTGGCTTATTTCCAAGAAAGTCATTAAATTTAATTATTAATACCTCTTTAATTAATGTAATAAAAGATGGGAGCTTTCGTGTTTACAATTTTGATAATTAAAACAATTTCATCATCAGAACCAGATTAGACCAGTTTAGTTTGCCATCACAGTGTTGTTCGTTTGGGATCTTTTCCTCCATTCTATCTCAGACATATAATTAAATTGTATAAATACGAGCTACAAGCTCCTAACATGGAAGAAAGACACCAGAACTCACTGATCCAGCATCATGATGAGCTTTATGTTAAGTGCATTTTGCATTCTTGCTATTTTCTTCAACACAGGTGAGTTATGGGACATAGTTAGTTCCCAATGTCTGGGTCACCATGTAGACCTCGGCTAGGAAAAATGTTTTTTAATGTTATTGAGTGCTGTGTGTAGACCAATAAGAATGTCACATGGTTATATTAGATGACTATCTTGACTTAACCACGCCAGACTGTTTGGAAAGTCTACAGAAGAAAACAAGGTAAAGATATGAATGTGTTGCATTGTATTTTTTATGTTGGTTACCATATCTGATCTTAGCCAAGATCGAAAATGTAAAGCTCTGTAATAAATGTGTCCAAGGTCATAAAACTGTGTGCAACGATGAATAGCAACATTCCTTTCATATGTAGGACTGTATTAAATAAAAAATAGATCACTTTTAGGGTGATTGGGTGATAACGAAGAGGAGGTCACTCAATAATTCTAAGACTGGAAGAAAACATTATGGATAGCACAAGGAATTGGGTGGTTTTATATAGGTTTTATATAGGATATATAAAACCATATGAAACTAATTGTTTGAGTTAAACTAGATAAACAAAAATCATGTTCTAAAACGTCTTGACAAATTATTCTGAGAAGCTGACTGTAGTGGTTATGGTGTTCAGTGTTTTTTTTTTTATTATTATAAAGAATATCTATGCCACTTGTCCCAACAATTATTGGATGCTAATTCATTGAATGTGTTTCTTAACTCATTCCATGTTTACAATCTACATTTTATTTGTATTTATTTTTACTTTTATTTATTTTTATTTTTGTGTGTTTATTTATGATTATCCCCTATTTATACTTAGAGTTATTTATATGTACATAGGATGAATATGTTTTATGAAAAAGGTGCCATATAACACATCATAACAGCATCTTGCATCGTCCTGGGCCATGCCAGGTGTGCCCAAGACCCCTGTAATAAAACACTGAGTTTTCTTCCCTCTTTCTCGTTTAGATCGCTATCTACACTTTGATTCAATTTGAGCTAGAAAGGTATCAGGCGAAAATAAAGCCAACAAAATTGCTCTTGGTTATCGCTGTAGAAACATTGCTATTTTGTGACACATTTTATAATTTTGTAATGTTTATAAACTTTTAGAGCATTTGTTGAAAAAACAATGCCCCTTATAATTATGTTTCCAAAAAATATTCCCTCTTAAAAACAAATTCTAGGACACACATGCTAGACATGTACTGCACATGAGAAGTTTGGAACAAGAAGCTTTTAAAACCCCCATTCCCTAGGAATGGGCTTGTAAAATACAAGGAGGGCTTAAAATACAATAAAAAGTTGGTAAAAACATCACATTCCATCCCCTGCCACCACCCATGGCACCACATGGGGGCTCTAAAACCATGGGAGCTACTCTGATACAAATCTTATGAGAGATAACATTTAACCTGTCAGAGTGTTCTGATTGGTCGGTTTAGTTATAAGGTGAAGATCGATTTTGCTTTGTGTTGCTCTTTTTTTCTGTTTTTGTTATTGGTTTTTTTCCAGCTTTGTATTTTGTTTATTTTTAATAGTATTAGATGGATAGATAGACAGACAGACAAAGCAGGCCAATCCTGAAATACCCTGAATCATGGCAGCAGGGGTTGCTCTAGCTAACAGATGGAGTACTGATAAAAGGGTCTTTATCAAAACTGATAATAAAACTGAGTAATGCATATATTTCTACATTATATTCAATTCATCCATTATTAATTATGACTTTATTATTCATTAACAAACTTGCAATCTATCCATCTTCTATATTATTCTAGGGAATTGTCTTCTGTGTGAGAAATGTGAAAACGTAAATAGTGACACATGCTCTGGAAAACTTGAAAAGTGTGATAAATCTGTTGACAGCTGCTTGACTACATTAGTTGTTACAAATGATGGTAAGTAATGAATCCAGCTGTGTAATTATTATAGTATTACTACAAGAAGGTGTACAGAAATGTTTTGTCAAACACTACTTACTCTAAAATAGTAAACTATGGTGATACTAAAATCTATTTATTACAGGTGTCAGAACCATGCCACAGATTACCAAGTCGTGTGCACCCAGCCCCAAGTTGTGTTCTGCTAGTGCTAACATGACATCTAAAACTGTGCATCTGTACTATTTAGCTGAGTGCTGTAAAAGCGATGGATGCAACAAAAAAAAAATAAAACGTGAGTATTGAAGCATCTTTCAAATGATTGGATATAGTTAAGATCTAGTAAATGTGTCATCTGAGCAAGTTAAAGTGACTCTATAGTAACCAAAACAACTTTAGCCTAATGAAGCAGTTTTGGTATATAGATCAGGCCCCTGCAGTCTCACTGCTCATATTAGGAATTAAATCACTTTTGTTTATGCCGCTCTAGTCACACCTCCCTACATCTGACTTACACAGCCTTCCTAAAAACCTCCTGTAAAGAGTCATCTAATGTTTACACTTCCTTAATTGCAAATCATGTTTGTTAGAATTTCTTTTCTCCAGCTCTGTTAATAGCTTGTTATATCCTGCAGAAATCACCTATGTGTAATTAAATTTCACTTTACAAAACAGGAGATACAAACTTTTTAAGTAAATTACATCGGATTAAAAATTAAAATTGTTTTGTTTTTTATGCAGGCTGTGTCAGTCACAGCCAACGAAGGAGTGGCAAGGGCTGCATGAACAGAAACTAAATTGATTTAACTCCTAAATGGTAGGAATTAAGCAGTGAGACTTTAGAGGCATGATATATACACTAAAACAGCTTCATGAAGCTAAAATTGTTTTTGTGACTATAGTGTTCATTTAAGCATGGGTGGAGTTAGACATTTTTTTTTTAAATAAGACAAGATCTTCACAGTCAATATTATTGTTACCTAATCATTATCTCTGTTCCTTCCTCAGTGCCTCCCTTTAACCAGACTGAAAATGGGGTAGTATGTCCTACCTGTGAAAGCGTAAGGAGTAAAACTTGTGTAGTTAAAGAGACCATAAATTGTACTGGAGCCCAAACTAAATGTTTCACATTAAGTAGTGGAATCGCTTTCCTTAGTGGTAGGTGTCCAGTTTTTATCCATCTTCATTCAGATATATTTTAGCCATCTGAGTGCAACTATTTGTTAAAGAGTGGATATCATGACTGTTTGATGTGTACTGATATATATGTTCTTTAATATTTACAGGTATTTTTGTTCCCACTAAAATAAAAGGATGCACCACTGAAAATGCTTGCACCGACCCTCTTCCACCTTCCCCAATCTCTCCATTAGAAACTGGGTTTAACTTTACCTGTCCTTAAGATTGACCAAAGATCAAACAATCTACAGAAGATGCACATAGACTGAAAGAAGACGAGTTGCATTAATTGGAGAGTTATGGGTAGATCAAATTAATATAAAGCAATAATGATAAACACAAATAACTACGTATAATTATATGTATGATACAATATCAGCATGGTGAAAATTAGTGGAATTATTCTCAAGAGAGTGCCCGCAGTTGATATGATTGAATTTTATATATGAAAAATAATAAAACCAAAAGTGTCAACTGATATTGTATTTTAAATTTGTTTGTTTTTTCTTCAGTCACTGCTGAGTCATGCATTGTAACCAATTTCTTAATGTTTGGAAAAAATAAATAAATTTGGGGAAAGAATTGTTGGTCACTGGTGGAATGAACAAAAGAGATTAGGGAGGAAACTATTGTCCTCAGGCCATCTTTTCCATTAATCATCCATTATCAGGTTACCATTAGTGATGTACCGAACGGTTCGCTGGCGAACGGTTCCTGGCGAACATAGCATGTTCGCGTTCGCCACGGCGGGCGAACATATGCGCGGTTCGACCCGCCCCCTATTCGTCATCATTGAGTAAACTTTGACCCTGTACCTCATAGTCAGCAGACACATTCCAGCCAATTAGCAGCACACCCTCCCTAACAGACCCTCCCACCTCCTGGAAGGCATCCATTTTAGATTCATTCTCAAGCTGCATGCTTAGTAAGAGGAGGGAAAGTGTAGCTGCTGTTCATTAGATAGGGAAAAGCATAGCTAGGTTAGGGTTAGGGTATGCTTTTTTTTTTCTTTTTTTTTCTATGTAATGTAATTGCACTTAGTTGTCTGCCACTGCAGCCAGCTTCTGTGTCAGGCTCACAGTGCATACTGTGCCCATTTCCCCAGTCAGTGCCACCACTTACATCTGGTGTCACAATAGCTTGGATTTAAAAACAAAAAACTTTTTTCACTGTTATAGATTGAATAGCAGTCAGTTGTCTGCCACTGTTGCCAGCTTCTGTGTCAGGCTCACAGTGCATACTGTGCCCATTTCCCCAGTCAGTGCCACCAATTACATCTGGTGTCACAATAGCTTGGATTTAAAAACAAAAAACTTTTTTCACTGTTATAGATTGAATAGCAGTCAGTTGTTGCCACTGCTACCAGCTTCTGTGTCAGGCTCACAGTGGATACTGTGCCCATTTCCCCAGTCAGTGCCACCAATTACTTATATCTGGTGTCACAATAGCTTGGATTTAAAAACAAAAAACTTTTTTCACTGTTATAGATTGAATAGCAGTCAGTGTCCTTAAAGCGGGTGTGTTACGCTAACAGTGGATACGGTGACCATTGCCACCACTTAGATCTGGTTACACAAAGCTTGTATTTAAAAAAAACAAAACACTTTTTTCACTGTTATAGATTGAATAGCAGTCAGTGTCCTTAAAGCGGGTGTGTTACGCTAACAGTGGATATTGTGACCAGTGCCACCACTTAGATCTGGTGACACAAAACTTGTATTTAAAAACAAAAAACACTTTTTTCACTGTTATAGATTGAATAGCAGTCAGTGTCCTTAAAGCGGGTGTGTTACGCTAACAGTGGATACGGTGACCAGTGCCACCACTTAGATCTGGTGACAATAGCTTGGATTTAAAAACAAAAAACTTTTTTCACTGTTATAGATTGAATAGCAGTCAGTGTCCTTAAAGCGGGTGTGTTACGCTAACAGTGGATACGGTGACCAGTGCCACCACTTATATCTGTGTCACAATAGCTTGGATTTAAAAACAACAACTTTTTCTACTGTTATAGATTGAATAACAGCAGTCAGTGTCCTTAAAGCGGTGTGTTACGTTTTTAACAGTGGGATATCGGGTGACCAGTGCCACCTACTTCTTAGATTCAGTGGACACAATAGCTTGGATTTAAAAACAAAAAACTTTTTTCACTGTTATAGATTGAATAGCATTCAGTGTCCTTAAAGCAGGTGTGTTACGCTAACAGTGGATACGGTGACCAGTGCCACCACTTATATCTGGTGTCACAATAGCTTGTACTCTGCCAGTTTACAGTGTCACTCATATCATACCACCAGAATGCCGTCATTGCAGAGCTCAGCAGTGTGGCATTTTTTTTGTGTGTCTGCCTCTGACAACAGCTATGCCATTTGCAACCTGTGCCAAAAGAAACTAAGTCGTGGGAAGTCCAACACCCACCTAGGTACAACTGCTTTGCGTAGGCACATGATCTCACATCACAAACGCCTATGGGATCAACACATGAGTACAAGCAGCTCGCCTACTCTAAGCCGCCAGCCTCCTCCTGGTCCAGCATCTTCAGCCACGTCAACCACTGCTGTCTTCCTTGTCCCCTCTCAACCATCCGCCACTCCGCCTCCCGCCTTGAGCAGTTCACGCTTATCTTCCATAACCTCCTCGACTGAGTCCTGTTCTGCTGCTGCGTCTTGCTCCACATCAACGGATACGGGACGTAACAGTGATTAAACTGATAACAATAGTACTAAACACACCACTCCTATCTGGTGGCACATTAGATTGCACGCTCCACATCAACGGCACCCCCCCAGCTCCCAGGTACTATTCCACATCCCGGATACGGCAGTGTCACGCCGTCTTGGGTTTGACTTGCTTGAAAGCAGAGAGTCACACCAGACAAGCACTCCTGTCCGCCCTGAACGCACAGGTGGAAAAGTGGCTGACTCCGCAGCGACTGGATATCGGCAAAGTGGTTTGTGACAACAGAACAAATTTGTTAGCGGCATTGAAGTTGGGCAAGTTGTCACATGTGCCGTGCATGGCACATGTGTGTAATCTGATCGTACAACGCTTTGTGCATAAGTACACAGGCTTACAGGACGTCCTGAAGCAGGCCAGGAAGCTGTGTGGCCATTTCAGGCGTTCCTACACGGCCATGGCTCACTTTGCCGATATCCAGCGGCGAAACAACATGCCAGTGAGGCGCTTGATTTTACATTACAGTCTTCGACACGTTGGAATTCAACACCCTAATTGTTCACTGGCTTGTTTCCAATAAGAAAGCTGCTGAATGAATATTTCCAGGCGACTGGGTAAAGTAGGGACAGATTCTGGGGGAGCTGGGATTTTTTTTGCCATGTTACTGGACGCTCATGCGCAATGCCTGTAGGCTCATGCGTCCTTTTGAGGAGGTGACAAATTTAGTCAGTCGCACCGAAGGCACCATCAGCGACATCATACCATTTGTTTTCTTCCTGGAGCGTGCCCTGCGGAGAGTGCTGGATCAGGTCAGATGGTTTTGGAAGAGAAGAGGAAGAGTTGTGGTCACCATCACCTCCAGAAACAGCCTTATCAGCATCGCTTGCTGGACCTGCGGCAACGCTGGAAGAGGATTGTGAGGAAGAGGAGTCAGAGGAGGAATGTGGCTTTGAGGAGGAGGAAGAGGAGGAGCAAGACCAACCACAACAGGCATCCCAGGGTGCTCGTTGTCACCCATCTGGTACCTGTGGTGTTGTACGTGGCTGGGGGGAAGAAAATACCTTCATTGACATCAGTGAGGAGGAGGAACGGGAAATGAGTAGCTCGGCATCCAACCTTGTGCAAACTGGGTCTTTCATGCTGTCGTGCCTGTTGAGGGACCCTCGTATAAAAAGGCTGAAGGAGAACGACCTGTACTGGGTGTCCACGCTACTAGACCCCCGGTATAAGCAGAAAGTGGCGGAAATGTTACCGAATTACAACAAGTATGAAAGGATGCAGCATTTGCAAAATAAATTGAAAAGTATGCTTTACACAGCGTATAAGGGTGATGTCACAGCACAACGGGAATCTAACAGGGGGAGAGGTGGAAGTCATCCTCCTCCTCCCATGACCACGCCGGCAAGGACAGGACGCTTTAGAGACGTGTTGTTGATGGAGGACATGCGGACCTTTTTAAGTCCTACGCATCGCCACAGCCCTTCGGGATCCACCCTCAGAGAGCGACTCGACCGACAGGTAGCAGACTACCTCGCCTTAACTGCAGATATCGACACTCTGAGGAGCGATGAACCCTTTGACTACTGGGTGTGCAGGCTTGACCTGTGGCCTGAGCTATCCCAATTTGCGATAGAACTTCTGGCCTGCCCCGCTTCAAGTGTCCTGTCAGAAAGGACCTTCAGTGCAGCAGGAGGTATTGTCACTGAGAAGAGAAGTCGCCTAGGTCAAAAAAGTCTAGATTACCTCACCTTTATTAAGATGAATGAGGGATGGATCCCGAAGGGACTGACACTGGGCGATACATTAGATTAAAAAAGGCCTGATGAGATGCCTTGGGCTAAAATGGTCCACACGCTGCTGTATTTTAGCTCTGAATGCCTGTTGACTTGCGTGACTGATCCGCCACCAACTTGGGTTCAAGCCGCCATCTTTTAGGGCACTTTCTGCCTGTGAAACAAACATCAGTTATAGATTGAATAGCAGTTAGTTGTCTCAAAGCGGGTGTGTCAGCCCTACAGCGTGTACTCTGCCAGTACGCTGCCACCTCCTCTACTCCTCCTACTCCATCCTCTTCCATAACCTCCTCGGCTTAGTCCTCTTCTGCTGCTGCGTCTTGCTCCACATCAACGGATAGGGGGCGTAACAGTGATTAAACTGATAACAATAGTACTAAACACACCACTCCTATCTGGTGGCACATTAGATTGCACGCGCAGTGCCCCAAATTTGCTGTGATCTGTGAGTAAGGTAAACGGTTGTCCATACAAGTAGGTTGCAGCTTTTTGAGGGCCCACACCACCGCTATGCACTCCTTTTCAATGGCAGTGAATATACTTCGCTGTGCAAAAGTTTACGGCTTAGATAAGCCCCGGGTTGCTCGCCACCATCTGCTCCGACTTGGCTCAGTACTGCTCCCAATCCAAGCATAGAAGCGTCTGTATGGACGAGAAAGTGTTTAGTTGGATCAGGAGCAGAAAGTACAGGTGATTTAATGAGCGCCGTCTTGAGCTGTTGGAAGGCCTGTTCACACTCTGGGGCCCATACTACTATCTTGGGGAGGTTTTTACACGTTCCTATATGGCACTTACTGGGCTTTAGGGTCAGTCCGGACTCCCTAATCCGGTCTATTACGGCTCCTATGTGGGTCAGGTGTTCTGGCCAGGGGCAGCTAAAAATGTCTATACCATCCAAGTAGGTGTGTATCAGTGTGTATCAGGGATCCTTAGGACAGGTGTCAATCCATATCTAGTTACCATAAAACATACTTCTGAGTTATAAATCCAAAAAATAAATAAATAAATAAATAAAATGATATGTCATTTGATTATATCAGTGATTGAGAGACTTTACCTCAAACATTGTAATTCATTCTCACTACAGATATGATGGTATATCTGGCACCTTTGCTTGGATTTTATCCTAATGAGGGTATGTGAATAATGCCATACACCTAATGCAGTGTCAGTTTTATTTATACAGATTGTGTCACTCTGTTAAAGAAATACAAAATATAAATGCATTTAAAATTAAATATCTTCTTTTTTCCAATTCATATTTTATTTGAGTTTCAACATTTTTTATATCCGTTACATAGTTACAGGTATAAAACAGTGAGTATATTCAAACAACATTAGTATTATACAACATACAACAGGTGACCGTATTGGGCCACCGATATGTGGCCAATAGTAACATCATCGTGCACATTAACAGCATTCGTTAACAATGATAACAGTATACATTTTACGGATATGATTTCGAAGTAGCATTGCATATATTTGATTTTTTAAACAACAACAAAATGAAAAGTAAAGGTAATGGTAATGTACAGACAACCTATAGAGTAGTAAATAAGGTGAGAATAATGTGCCATCTTAGTTTTGCACCAGATTCAAAGGGTATTTTAGTAAATGGGATAAATATCTTATGCAGTTTGTAGGGAGTCATGTACCACCTATAAAGAAGTTTTCTGTGAGCTTCCACATATGAGTAAGATTTGGTCTATTTTGAAAAGGTATTGAGGGCTTTCAACCAGACTTCATCATTTAGGGTTATGGGACAGTCAATTTCCCACTGGGACCGACACATCTTAGGTCTGACCAGTGTGAGCTCCATCCCGGCTTTATAGCATA
>OW240921.1:20012491-20032302 GCA_933207985.1 Pelobates cultripes | reverse complement strand
GTCACCCCCTCCCTCCTTCACTGTCACTAGTCACCCCTCCCTCTGCCACTAGTCACCCCCTCCCTCTGTCACCCCTCCCTCTGTCACTAGTCACCCCCTCCCTCACTCTGTCAGTAAAGTTATGTATTTTTATGTGTTTTGTGACTTGTGTTTAAAATGGCGATTTGCCTCTGCTCTGGGAGATAATTGAATTACTTCTCAATTATCTCCCGAGCAGAGGGGAGGAAACTGTGATGCATGCTGGGAATATTGTGGGGTTGTATGTCTAAAATGTCCCCATGTCCTTCTGCTATTCCAGTCTCCCATTTGGTCCCCTAGGGGAGTGTCCACCAAGTCGGAGACCTGCATAAATAGGGGCAGGTAGCCCACAGTAAACTCAGTTCGTGTTTTACCCTCAAAGCGGAGCTTGGTCTCGTTATTGGGGGGGATTTTATTACCGGCGACTAGAGACTGCTCATTGGAATTATTTGCCGCTTGGAAGTTATTGGCGTTCGGTTAATATTGGCAGTTCGTGTATTTGGAGCTCGTGAAGGGAAGGAGCCGTACAGGTACCGTTCGGGAGGTTGGAGTGTTCACTGGCTGGTGGTTCGCATGGTTATACTGCATATGCTACCAGACCACATTATTGCGAACGGGGAGCATTCACTAAATGGCGGTTTGTACATTTATTACTGTATGTACCGTAACAGTGAGTGCTCAGATCCAAGCTATCTGGGGATAGGTTGAATGTGGGGGTTCTGTTAAAGGACCACTATAGTGCCAGGAAAACATACTCGTTTTCCTGGCACTATAGTGCCCTGAGGGTGCCCCCACCCTCAGGGTCCCCCTCCCGCCGGCTCCTGGAGAGGAAGGGGTTAAACACTTTACCTTTCCAGCGCCGGGCGTGAGCTGTACTCCTCCTCTCCTCCTGTTTCAAGGATGTTATCGTTGGTCATGCGATAGGCGCTGCAGGAGCTACCGCTGGCTACAAGATTCAGTTGGACGTGATAGGAAAGCATTTACAATGCTTTCTTATGGACGCTTGCGTGCTCTCACTGTGATTTTCACAGTGAGAAGCACGCAAGCGCCTCTAGCGGCTGTCAATGAGACAGCCACAAGAGGCTCTGGAGGCTGGATTAACCCTCAGTATAAACATAGCAGTTTCTCTGAAACTGCTATGTTTATAAAAAAAAGGGTTAATCCTAGAGGGACCAGGCACCCAGACCATTTCATTAAGCTGAAGTGGTCTGGGTGCCTAGAGTGGTCCTTTAAGTATAATAGGAATTATGTATTTTTATGTCTTTTTACTGATGTTGTGAATAGAGATATTTTCTGTATGCTGGAGGTAATTGGCTTACCACACCCAAGCCATCCTTTCAGGCGGTCACAAAGGGATTTCCAACTAACTTTTGACCCACTGGACCAATTTTTATGAGTTTGACGTATGTTTGTATTTGGGGTATGCTGATTCTGAAAATGTAAGTTTTTTTTGTGAATGTGATGTATACTTTTAGAGTTATGAATATTGTGTAAAACTGTGTATTTTCCTGCCTGTGATAATTACATTAGACCATTGTGTTCAGTAATTGTATCACAGGCAGAGGGGAGGATTTTGTGTGGGAGTGTCTGTATTGTACGTATTGATTGGTTGTTCTGCAAAACCCTGTGGGTTGTACTATGTGTGTAAAATGTGCATAAAAGCAGAGTGTTTGATTAAAAGCTTCAGTTCTACTTCACCCTCAATTTGGAGTGCCACCTCTTATTGGGGGAATCTGCTACAAGGGATTGCTATGCTCTGCATATTCTCTTGCTATAATCACTGTTAAGCTCTTGTAAGAGCTTGTTCCTGTTTTGCTCTGAATGAGTCTACAGTGGTTATGGTGTCTGCTGCAGTGCTTGGAGTCCTCAGGAAGCGTTAGGAGCATCCTTCAACGGAGGTACCCAGTCAGGGTGCCAGGTGATCCGTTACAGATGTTACTAAACTTTACCTGCACGGTCTTCCACTCATGCACCCCATTAGATTCGTCCTGCTCAGGTCGAGCTCAGGTTAATGTTATACAATGATTAATAAATTGCAAAAGTCTGTGCTAATGTCTTCTTGGAACTGCTTGGATGACCAGTCAAGGTTCGTATTTGTGGCAAACCTAGCCACTTGGACAATATAAAGAGACTGTGCCTTTAAGGGTTGCCTGTATGTCTGTGGGGATATGTGTTTAACTAAGTGTAATGTATACTGGCTGTAATAACGTGTATTTACTGTAATGGCTATCTGCCGAATGCAGATAGCTGTATTTCATTTCGTTTCACGAACGGCACTTTTGCGGGCCGTTCATGAACCGAAATAACCACCATGTAGTAGCCCACACACTTAGAGACGTGTGGCGCTTGTTAACCGATTGCAACAATGTTGCAATAGGTAATTAGAGGCTCTCCTAGGTGGCCGCCGTTCGACTAAAGACCATGTGGCGGTCGGCCATCTTGGAACCTTTGTTCCCTCAGCGGTGTTTGGTCGTCGAGCGCTTGGTACTAAAAATGGCTACTCGATGGCGCGAACACCGCTGAGCTTCCAGGCTGTTCGGGAGGTCCGGGCCGTTCGGTATTATGTTCCCTTGACTTCAATCGGTCTTTTGAATATACATTTTAATGAATGTGTTTTTCGTGCGGCGTTCGGTTGTTTTAGCTGGGATCTGAGCGGTAATCTCACGAATGATGCGCTCAGACCCCAGCTATCTACCGAACGTCCATTCGTGCAAATAGACTGCATATTCGAAAAGTTATGTATTTTAATACAAATTGTCGGTTCTGCTGCACGGAGGGATAATCCACTTAATGGTACATTCCTGTGGGAGGATCCCTCCCGTGCAGCAGTGCCTGATGGGAGAAAGGCTCTGTAATGGAAGTTCCCCATGTAGTCCACTCTGGGAATGCCCCTGGGATGGGACTCAGGAAACCCCTTGCATGGGGAATTGTATAAATTGTGGAGCTGAAAATAAAGACCTCAGTTGACTCTCAGAACTGTGTTTCGTCCGGTTACTGGGAGATTTGGGATATTGCCTTGCTTTTCAGCGCTTGACTGTGGATTACTTCCTGAACCAGCGGAATTCGTGGATTTAATACTGCCGATCCGCTACAGTATTGTTTGGACTTGTGCCTGAATCTGTTAATAGTGTCCCTCCCTTGTTTGCATGTTTGTAAAAAAATCTTTTGAACATTGTGCTTGTCTAAAGTGTCTGCGCAACAGAAGAGTAAGCATCTCCCCTCGAGCTTCTAGTAATTACTTGTAAACTGCCTCGCCCTGAGGCCACGTATGTGGGAACTTAAACTGTGAGATCGTAGCCGCAAGGTCTGCTAATTGTTGTTGGGCTTCTCTTTACTTCCAATTCACAATCTGAATTAAAGTGCCTCTAAGGACACTCTCATGTGTCTTGAATATCTTAATATCCATTTGCTCCACATTGGTGTTGTCAAAATATGTTGTCAATGCCAGAGTAACCAATTCGGTCACCTCAATATTCTGAAGAAGTGAGTTGTTCAATCTCCACGACCACACAGATGAATGAATCCGTGGTGAGCCTTTCACCAGCTGTACGGGGCCATGGTCCGACCAAACTGAGGTACCATTATCAGCCTTCCTGTCAGGGTATTTCCACTGGCAGACATTTTGTGTTAAGATATATGTTAAAAATGTATACTCTCAGACACCATTAAAACAGAGTTGACTCCATTTTGTAACAGAACACAAAAATACAGACATTTTTTTTTCTCTCTCTCTGTAACTCTTCTCACTAGCAACGGAATACGTCTAACGTAATATACATCCACATATAAACTAACTATAATTATGTTACTGATATATAAATAGTACCGAAGTTAATAATATTGAATATTCACGGATAGAATATCAATGAAGAAATATCATATTATTAAACTAACATTAGCTGAATGTGTGTAAACACATGTATATATCACATGATGTCATATTACTAAGTGCTACACACAAACTTGCAAACAGAAACCAGACACAGGATTACAACTAACAGATAACACCAAAAGTAATTAACTTACTTTTTAAAGTTAAAGAATGGATACATAGCTCCATTGTAAAGAGAAAGTAAAAGAAAGGGCAGATGTGTAGAAAAGTAGACAGTACGTCTGCAGAACAAGAACCAAATCCTCTCAAGACTGACATGTTTTTGATGGACGTCATCCATAAAGATAGCAAAAATGGCGTCAAACGCATCACAAAATTCAGTTAACCCCTTATACAAAGTGGTAGTTGGAATTCCTGACGAGAATTTCTTCTGGTGTTATTACGCCATCTATTGACCAAAGTCTAGATGATAACCTGTAGGGAAGACCGCTGAGCTACCTTACGCTATTGGCCACTGTGGCGAAACCGACCTCGCCACTGGGCATTGGAGAAGACTGTTTGCCCGCCTCTTGCCCTGTGACTATGGCCCCTGGGATATATTGCCCTTTAAAGACATGATTTGGGCATAATGGATTTGTGTTGTGCTGCTGCTAGCCCTTTTAAGAACCATCTGGGGACATACTGTGGAGTTACTGGGTGGCCACCATTTCCTGTATCAGAAGCACATGGTGAGAACAATGGATGGCGGCCATTTTAACTCACAGACACTGTTTGGACTTTTCAACACGGTGCCATCTCGCCAGTATTTGGTGCACAGAGACATCGTGCAGTGGTTTGGGACTATACAGCAGGGGACACATTATACAGTGATTGTTTTTCATTTAGCCTGTATATGTTCTGCAGAATCTGCATTAAACTGTATCTTCCAAAGTACTGAACGGATCTGGGTGAATTTTGGATATGTGGTTCACCCAGATCCCCCGGTTCCAAGGATATACTTTTTATGGGGGTTATTGCATGTTTTGGGGTCCCTGTGATGTGTTTTATGAAACTGTATTTCTCTGGCTGTGATAGTTAGATTACCCATTGTGTTCAGTAATCATATCACATGCAGAGGGGAGGATTTTGTGTGGGAGTGTCTGGGTGTATTGTATGGATTGATTGGCTGTTTTGTAACGCCCTGTGGGCTGTACTATGTTTGTGGATTGGGAATAAAAGAGACTGTACGTGACAGTACAGGAGTTCCTGTTTTAACCCTCAAAGTGAAGTGTCGTCTCATTATTGGGGGAAGGATTTATTGTATGCTGTTCCAGTTTGACTGCTAGGAGAGTAAACCTATTCGTATGGTTACTATTCAACTGTCTACAGCATTCAAATGCTTGAGAAGATTCATATGCTTCTCCGGTTCGGTGGTTGTGGTGTCTGCTGCAGTGCTTGGAGTCCTCAGGAAGCGCTAGGAGCATCAGTCGGGGTGCCAGGCGAGTCGGGGTGCCAGGCGATCCGTTACACCGGGATTGGTAGTTCTTTCCCTCCCTTTTATCCTGCCAGCTGTCAGTCTCCGGACTCGGTGTCCCGGCATGCCGTGCGGTATGGAGCGGGCGCTGTGTTAAGGCGCGGTGTATGCCGGGATTGGAAGTTCTTTCCCTCCCATTTATCCTGCCGGCTATCAGTCTCCGGACTCGGTGTCCCGGCATGCTGTGCGGTATGGAGCGGGTGCTGGGTTAAGGCGCGGTGTATGCCGGGATTGGTAGTTCTTTCCCTCCCATTTATCCTGCCAGCTATCAGTCTCCGGACTAGGTGTCCCGGCATGCCGTGCGGTATGGAGCTGGCGCTGTGTTAAGGCGCGGTGTATGCCGGGATTGGTAGTTCTTTCCCTCCCATTTATCCTGCCAGCTGTCAGTCTCCGGACTCGGTGTCCCGGCATGCCGTGCGGTATGGAGCGGGTGCTGTGTTAAGGCGCGGTGTATGCCGGGATTGGTAGTTCTTTCCCTCCCATTTATCCTGCCAGCTGTCAGTCTCCGGACTCGGTGTCCCGGCATGCCGTGCGGTATGGAGCTGGCGCTGTGTTAAGGCGCGGTGTATGCCGGGATTGGTAGTTCTTTCCCTCCCATTTATCCTGCCGGCTGTCAGTCTCCGGACTCGGTGTCCCGGCATGCCGTGCGGTATGGAGCGGGTGCTGTGTTAAGGCGCGGTGTATGCCGGGATTGGTAGTTCTTTCCCTCCCATTTATCCTGCCAGCTGTCAGTCTCCGGACTCGGTGTCCCGGCATGCCGTGCGGTATGGAGCTGGCGCTGTGTTAAGGCGCGGTGTATGCCGGGATTGGTAGTTCTTTCCCTCCCATTTATCCTGCCAGCTGTCAGTCTCCGGACTCGGTGTCCCGGCATGCCGTGCGGTATGGAGCGGGCGCTGTGTTAAGGCGCGGTGTATGCCGGGATTGGTAGTTCTTTCCCTCCCATTTATCCTGCCAGCTGTCAGTCTCCGGACTCGGTGTCCCGGCATGCCGTGCGGTATGGAGCTGGCGCTGTGTTAAGGCGCGGTGTATGCCGGGATTGGTAGTTCTTTCCCTCCCATTTATCCTGCCGGCTATCAGTCTCCGGACTCGGTGTCCCAGCATGCTGTGTGGTATGGAGCGGGTGCTGTGTTAAGGCGCGGTGTATGCCGGGATTGGTAGTTCTTTCCCTCCCATTTATCCTGCCAGCTGTCAGTCTCCGGACTCGGTGTCCCGGCATGCCGTGCGGTATGGAGCGGGCGCTGTGTTAAGGCGCGGTGTATGCCGGGATTGGTAGTTCTTTCCCTCCCATTTATCCTGCCAGCTGTCAGTCTCCGGACTCGGTGTCCCGGCATGCCGTGCGGTATGGAGCGGGCGCTGTGTTAAGGCGCGGTGTATGCCGGGATTGGTAGTTCTTTCCCTCCCATTTATCCTGCCGGCTATCAGTCTCCGGACTCGGTGTCCCGGCATGCCGTGCGGTATGGAGCGGGTGCTGTGTTAAGGCGCGGTGTATGCCGGGATTGGTAGTTCTTTCCCTCCCATTTATCCTGCCAGCTGTCAGTCTCCGGACTCGGTGTCCCGGCATGCCGTGCGGTATGGAGCGGGTGCTGTGTTAAGGCGCGGTGTATGCCGGGATTGGTAGTTCTTTCCCTCCCATTTATCCTGCCAGCTATCAGTCTCCGGACTCGGTGTCCCGGCATGCCGTGCGGTATGGAGCTGGCGCTGTGTTAAGGCGCGGTGTATGCCGGGATTGGTAGTTCTTTCCCTCCCTTTTATCCTGCCAGCTGTCAGTCTCCGGACTCGGTGTCCCGGCATGCCGTGCGGTATGGAGCGGGTGCTGTGTTAAGGCGCGGTGTATGCCGGGATTGGTAGTTCTTTCCCTCCCATTTATCCTGCCGGCTATCAGTCTCCGGACTCGGTGTCCCGGCATGCCGTGCGGTATGGAGCGGGCGCTGTGTTAAGGCGCGGTGTATGCCGGGATTGGTAGTTCTTTCCCTCCCATTTATCCTGCCGGCTATCAGTCTCCGGACTCGGTGTCCCGGCATGCCGTGCGGTATGGAGCGGGTGCTGTGTTAAGGCGCGGTGTATGGCGGGATTGGTAGTTCTTTCCCTCCCATTTATCCTGCCAGCTGTCAGTCTCCGGACTCGGTGTCCCGGCATGCCGTGCGGTATGGAGCTGGCGCCGTGTTAAGGCGCGGTGTATGCCGGGATTGGTAGTTCTTTCCCTCCCATTTATCCTGCCGGCTATCAGTCTCCGGACTCGGTGTCCTAGCATGCTGTGTGGTATGGAGCGGGTGCTGTGTTAAGGCGCGGTGTATGCCGGGATTGGTAGTTCTTTCCCTCCCATTTATCCTGCCAGCTGTCAGTCTCCGGACTCGGTGTCCCGGCATGCTGTGCGGTATGGAGCGGGTGCTGTGTTAAGGCGCGGTGTATGCCGGGATTGGTAGTTCTTTCCCTCCCATTTATCCTGCCAGCTGTCAGTCTCCGGACTCGGTGTCTCCCGGCATGCCGTGCGGTATGGGGCGGGCGCCGTGTTAAGGCGCGGTGTATGGCGGGATTGGTAGTTCTTTCCCTCCCATTTATCCTGCCAGCTGTCAGTCTCCGGACTCGGTGTCCCGGCATGCCGTGCGGTATGGAGCGGGTGCTGTGTTAAGGCGCTGTGTATGCCGGGATTGGTAGTTCTTTCCCTCCCATTTATCCTGCCAGCTGTTAGTCTCCGGACTCGGTGTCCCGGCATGCCGTGCGGAATGGTGCTGGCGCTGTGTTAAGGCGCGGTGTATGCCGGGATTGGTAGTTCTTTCCCTCCCATTTATCCTGCCAGCTATCAGTCTCCGGACTCGGTGTCCCGGCATGCCGTGCGGTATGGAGCGGGCGCTGTGTTAAGGCGCGGTGTATGCCGGGATTGGTAGTTCTTTCCCTCCCATTTATCCTGCCAGCTATCAGTCTCCGGACTCGGTGTCCCGGCATGCCGTGCGGTATGGAGCTGGCGCTGTGTTAAGGCGCGGTGTATGCCGGGATTGGTAGTTCTTTCCCTCCCATTTATCCTGCCAGCTGTCAGTTTCCGGACTCGGTGTCCCGGCATGCCGTGCGGTATGGAGCTGGCGCTGTGTTAAGGCGCGGTGTATGCCGGGATTGGTAGTTCTTTCCCTCCCATTTATCCTGCTGGCTGTCAGTCTCCGGACTCGGTGTCCCGGCATGCCGTGCGGTATGGAGCGGGTGCTGTGTTAAGGCGCTGTGTATGCCGGGATTGGTAGTTCTTTCCCTCCCATTTATCCTGTCAGCTGTCAGTCTCCGGACTCGGTGTCCCGGCATGCCGTGCGGTATGGAGCTGGCGCTGTGTTAAGGCGCGGTGTATGCCGGGATTGGTAGTTCTTTCCCTCCCATTTATCCTGCCAGCTATCAGTCTCCGGACTCGGTGTCCCGGCATGCCGTGCGGTATGGAGCGGGCGCTGTGTTAAGGCGCGGTGTATGCCGGGATTGGTAGTTCTTTCCCTCCCATTTATCCTGCCAGCTATCAGTCTCCGGACTCGGTGTCCCGGCATGCCGTGCGGTATGGAGCTGGCGCTGTGTTAAGGCGCGGTGTATGCCGGGATTGGTAGTTCTTTCCCTCCCATTTATCCTGCCAGCTGTCAGTTTCCGGACTCGGTGTCCCGGCATGCCGTGCGGTATGGAGCTGGCGCTGTGTTAAGGCGCGGTGTATGCCGGGATTGGTAGTTCTTTCCCTCCCATTTATCCTGCTGGCTGTCAGTCTCCGGACTCGGTGTCCCGGCATGCCGTGCGGTATGGAGCGGGTGCTGTGTTAAGGCGCTGTGTATGCCGGGATTGGTAGTTCTTTCCCTCCCATTTATCCTGTCAGCTGTCAGTCTCCTCGGACTGCCCCGCATGCCGCGGGCGTGGCGGGAGCGCTGGCGCTGTGTGCTAAGCGCCGGTGTGTATGCCGGGATGCGTTCTTTTCCTCCCTTTTATCCTGCCAGCTGTCAGTCTCCGGACTTCGTGTCCCGCATGCCGTGGCGGTATGGAGCTGGTGCTGTGTTAAGGCGCGGGCGCCGGGATTGTAGTTCTTTTCCCATTTCTCCTGCCAGCTATCAGTCTCCGGACTCGGTGTCCCGGCATGCCGTGCGGTATGGAGCGGGCGCTGTGTTAAGGCGCGGTGTATGCCGGGATTGGTAGTTCTTTCCCTCCCATTTATCCTGCCAGCTGTCAGTCTCCGGACTCGGTGTCCCGGCATGCCGTGCGGTATGGAGCGGGTGCTGTGTTAAGGCGCGGTGTATGGCGGGATTGGTAGTTCTTTCCCTCCCATTTATCCTGCCAGCTGTCAGTCTCCGGACTCGGTGTCCCGGCATGCCGTGCGGTATGGAGCTGGCGCCGTGTTAAGGCGCGGTGTATGCCGGGATTGGTAGTTCTTTCCCTCCCATTTATCCTGCCGGCTATCAGTCTCCGGACTCGGTGTCCTAGCATGCTGTGTGGTATGGAGCGGGTGCTGTGTTAAGGCGCGGTGTATGCCGGGATTGGTAGTTCTTTCCCTCCCATTTATCCTGCCAGCTGTCAGTCTCCGGACTCGGTGTCCCGGCATGCTGTGCGGTATGGAGCGGGTGCTGTGTTAAGGCGCGGTGTATGCCGGGATTGGTAGTTCTTTCCCTCCCATTTATCCTGCCAGCTGTCAGTCTCCGGACTCGGTGTCCCGGCATGCCGTGCGGCGGGAGTGCCGGTGCTGTGTTAAGGCGCCGTGTATGCCGATTGGTAGTTCTTTCCCTCCCATTTATCCTGCCAGCTATCAGTCTCCGGACTCGGTGTCCCGGCATGCCGTGCGGTATGGAGCTGGCGCTGTGTTAAGGCGCGGTGTATGCCGGGATTGGTAGTTCTTTCCCTCCCATTTATCCTGTCAGCTGTCAGTCTCCGGACTCGGTGTCCCGGCATGCCGTGCGGTATGGAGCGGGCGCTGGGTTAAGGCGCGGTGTATGCCGGGATTGGTAGTTCTTTCCCTCCCATTTATCCTGCCGGCTGTCAGTCTCCGGACTCGGTGTCCCGGCATGCCGTGCGGTATGGAGCGGGCGCTGTGTTAAGGCGCGGTGTATGCCGGGATTGGTAGTTCTTTCCCTCCCATTTATCCTGCTGGCTGTCAGTCTCCGGACTCGGTGTCCCGGCATGCCGTGCGGTATGGAGCGGGTGCTGTGTTAAGGTGCGGTGTATGCCGGGATTGGTAGTTCTTTCCCTCCCATTTATCCTGCCGGCTATCAGTCTCCGGACTCGGTGTCCCGGCATGCCGTGCGGTATGGAGCTGGCGCTGTGTTAAGGCGCGGTGTATGCCGGGATTGGTAGTTCTTTCCCTCCCTTTTATCCTGCCAGCTGTCAGTCTCCGGACTCGGTGTCCCGGCATGCCGTGCGGTATGGAGCGGGTGCTGTGTTAAGGCGCGGTGTATGCCGGGATTGGTAGTTCTTTCCCTCCCATTTATCCTGCCGGCTATCAGTCTCCGGACTCGGTGTCCCGGCATGCCGTGCGGTATGGAGCGGGCGCTGTGTTAAGGCGCGGTGTATGCCGGGATTGGTAGTTCTTTCCCTCCCATTTATCCTGCCGGCTATCAGTCTCCGGACTCGGTGTCCCGGCATGCTGTGCGGTATGGAGCGGGCGCTGTGTTAAGGCGCGGTGTATGCCGGGATTGGTAGTTCTTTCCCTCCCATTTATCCTGCCAGCTGTTAGTCTCCGGACTCGGTGTCCCGGCATGCCGTGCGGAATGGTGCTGGCGCTGTGTTAAGGCGCGGTGTATGCCGGGATTGGTAGTTCTTTCCCTCCCATTTATCCTGCCAGCTATCAGTCTCCGGACTCGGTGTCCCGGCATGCCGTGCGGTATGGAGCGGGCGCTGTGTTAAGGCGCGGTGTATGCCGGGATTGGTAGTTCTTTCCCTCCCATTTATCCTGCCAGCTGTCAGTCTCCGGACTCGGTGTCCCGGCATGCTGTGCGGTATGGAGCTGGCGCTGTGTTAAGGCGCGGTGTATGCCGGGATTGGTAGTTCTTTCCCTCCCATTTATCCTGCCAGCTGTCAGTCTCCGGACTCGGTGTCCCGGCATGCCGTGCGGTATGGAGCGGGGGCTGTGTTAAGGCGCGGTGTATGCCGGGATTGGTAGTTCTTTCCTCCCATTTATCCCTGCCAGCTGCTCGTCTCGGACTCGTGTCCCGCATGCCGCGGCGCATGGGAGCGGTGCTGTGTTAAGGCGCTGTGTATGCCGGGATTGGTAGTTCTTTCCTCCCATTTATCCTGCCGGGCTATCAGTCTCCTGACCTCGTGTCCCGGCATGCCGTATGGTGGAGCTGCCGTGTTAAGGCGCTGTGTATGCCGATTGGTAGTTCTTTTCCCTCTATTTATCCTGCCAGCTGTCAGTTCCCCTGACTCGTGTCCCGCATGCTGTGCGTATGGAGGGTGCTGTGTTAAGGTGTATGCCGGGATTGCAGTTCTTTCCCATTTATCCTGCCAGCTGTCAGTCTCCGATCTCCGTAGTTCCGCATGCCGTGCGGTATGGAGCGGGCGCTGTGTTAAGGCGCGGTGTATGCCGGGATTGGTAGTTCTTTCCCTCCCATTTATCCTGCCAGCTGTCAGTCTCCGGACTCGGTGTCCCGGCATGCCGTGCGGTATGGGGCGGGCGCCGTGTTAAGGCGCGGTGTATGGCGGGATTGGTAGTTCTTTCCCTCCCATTTATCCTGCCAGCTGTCAGTCTCCGGACTCGGTGTCCCGGCATGCCGTGCGGTATGGAGCTGGCGCCGTGTTAAGGCGCGGTGTATGCCGGGATTGGTAGTTCTTTCCCTCCCATTTATCCTGCCGGCTATCAGTCTCCGGACTCGGTGTCCTAGCATGCTGTGTGGTATGGAGCGGGTGCTGTGTTAAGGCGCGGTGTATGCCGGGATTGGTAGTTCTTTCCCTCCCATTTATCCTGCCAGCTGTCAGTCTCCGGACTCGGTGTCCCGGCATGCTGTGCGGTATGGAGCTGGCGCTGTGTTAAGGCGCGGTGTATGCCGGGATTGGTAGTTCTTTCCCTCCCATTTATCCTGCCAGCTGTCAGTCTCCGGACTCGGTGTCCCGGCATGCCGTGCGGTATGGAGCGGGCGCTGTGTTAAGGCGCGGTGTATGCCGGGATTGGTAGTTCTTTCCCTCCCATTTATCCTGCCAGCTGTCAGTCTCCGGACTCGGTGTCCCGGCATGCCGTGCGGTATGGAGCGGGTGCTGTGTTAAGGCGCTGTGTATGCCGGGATTGGTAGTTCTTTCCCTCCCATTTATCCTGCCAGCTGTTAGTCTCCGGACTCGGTGTCCCGGCATGCCGTGCGGAATGGTGCTGGCGCTGTGTTAAGGCGCGGTGTATGCCGGGATTGGTAGTTCTTTCCCTCCCATTTATCCTGCCAGCTATCAGTCTCCGGACTAGGTGTCCCGGCATGCCGTGCGGTATGGAGCTGGCGCTGTGTTAAGGCGCGGTGTATGCCGGGATTGGTAGTTCTTTCCCTCCCATTTATCCTGCCAGCTGTCAGTCTCCGGACTCGGTGTCCCGGCATGCCGGCGGTATGGGAGCGGTGCTGTGTTAAGCGCGTGTATGCCGGATTGGTGCTCTTCCTCCTATTTATTCCCTGCCAGCTGTCAGTTCTCCCGACTCGGGTGTTCTCGCATGCTGTGCGGTATGCGGAGCGGGCGCTGGGTTGGCGGGCGCTGTGTATGCCGGATTGGTAAATCCTTTCCTTTTATCCTGCCAGCTGTCAGTCTCCGGACTCGGTGTCCCGGCATGCTGTGCGGTATGGAGCGGGTGCTGTGTTAAGGCGCGGTGTATGCCGGGATTGGTAGTTCTTTCCCTCCCATTTATCCTGCCAGCTGTCAGTCTCCGGACTCGGTGTCCCGGCATGCCGTGCGGTATGGAGCGGGTGCTGGGTTAAGGCGCGGTGTATGCCGGGATTGGTAGTTCTTTCCCTCCCATTTATCCTGCCAGCTGTCAGTCTCCGGACTCGGTGTCCCGGCATGCCGTGCGGTATGGAGCTGGCGCTGTGTTAAGGCGCGGTGTATGCCGGGATTGGTAGTTCTTTCCCTCCCTTTTATCCTGCCAGCTGTCAGTCTCCGGACTCGGTGTCCCGGCATGCCGTGCGGTATGGAGCGGGTGCTGTGTTAAGGCGCGGTGTATGCCGGGATTGGTAGTTCTTTCCCTCCCATTTATCCTGCCGGCTATCAGTCTCCGGACTCGGTGTCCCGGCATGCTGTGCGGTATGGAGCGGGCGCTGTGTTAAGGCGCGGTGTATGCCGGGATTGGTAGTTCTTTCCCTCCCATTTATCCTGCCGGCTATCAGTCTCCGGACTCGGTCTCCCGGCATGCTGTGCGGTATGGAGCGGGTGCTGGGTTAAGGCGCGGTGTATGCCGGGATTGGTAGTTCTTTCCCTCCCTTTTATCCTGCGGCTATCAGTCCTCCGGTTCGGTGTGGTCCGGCATGCTATGCTTGGGGTATGGAAGCGGTAGCTGGGTTAAGAAGCGCGGTGTATGCGGGATTGGTAGTTCTTTCCACTCCCTTTATCCTGCAGCTGTCGGTCTCCGGACTCGATTGTCGGCATGCGTCTGCGGTATGGAAGCGGTACCGTGTTAAAGCGGTGTATGCGGGATTGGTGGTTCTTTCCCTCCATTTATCCTGCAGCTGTCAGTCTCGGTTCGGTGTCGGCATGCGTCGCGGTATGGAGGCGGGTGCTGTGTTAAAGCGCGGTGTATGCGAGTTGGTGATTCTTTCCCTCCCATTTATCCTGCCAGCTGTCAGTCTCCGGACTCGGTGTCCCGGCATGCCGTGCGGTATGGAGCGGGTGCTGTGTTAAGGCGCTGTGTATGCCGGGATTGGTAGTTCTTTCCCTCCCATTTATCCTGCCAGCTGTCAGTCTCCGGACTCGGTGTCCCGGCATGCCGTGCGGTATGGAGCGGGTGCTGTGTTAAGGCGCGGTGTATGGCGGGATTGGTAGTTCTTTCCCTCCCATTTATCCTGCCAGCTGTCAGTCTCCGGACTCGGTGTCCCGGCATGCCGTGCGGTATGGAGCTGGCGCCGTGTTAAGGCGCGGTGTATGCCGGGATTGGTAGTTCTTTCCCTCCCATTTATCCTGCCAGCTGTCAGTCTCCGGACTCGGTGTCCCGGCATGCCGTGCGGTATGGAGCTGGCGCTGTGTTAAGGCGCGGTGTATGCCGGGATTGGTAGTTCTTTCCCTCCCTTTTATCCTGCCAGCTGTCAGTCTCCGGACTCGGTGTCCCGGCATGCCGTGCGGTATGGAGCGGGCGCTGTGTTAAGGCGCGGTGTATGCCGGGATTGGTAGTTCTTTCCCTCCCATTTATCCTGCCGGCTATCAGTCTCCGGACTCGGTGTCCCGGCATGCTGTGCGGTATGGAGCGGGCGCTGTGTTAAGGCGCGGTGTATGCCGGGATTGGTAGTTCTTTCCCTCCCATTTATCCTGCCGGCTATCAGTCTCCGGACTCGGTCTCCCGGCATGCTGTGCGGTATGGAGCGGGTGCTGGGTTAAGGCGCGGTGTATGCCGGGATTGGTAGTTCTTTCCCTCCCTTTTATCCTGCCAGCTTCAATGGTCTTTCGGACTGGGTGTCGGCGTACCCGTCTGGTATGGGTGAGCTGTGTTAAGGCGTCTTCGTTAATGCGAGTTGGTGGATTCTTTCCCTCCATTTATCCTGCGGTTCTATCGGTCTCGGTTCGGTGTCCGTGTCGCCGCGATATCGGGCCGGAGCGGCTGTGTTAAGGTGCGGTGTATGCCGGGATTGGTAGTTCTTTCCCTCCCATTTATCCTGCCGGCTATCAGTCTCCGGACTCGGTGTCCCGGCATGCCGTGCGGTATGGAGCTGGCGCTGTGTTAAGGCGCGGTGTATGCCGGGATTGGTAGTTCTTTCCCTCCCTTTTATCCTGCCAGCTGTCAGTCTCCGGACTCGGTGTCCCGGCATGCCGTGCGGTATGGAGCGGGTGCTGTGTTAAGGCGCGGTGTATGCCGGGATTGGTAGTTCTTTCCCTCCCATTTATCCTGCCGGCTATCAGTCTCCGGACTCGGTGTCCCGGCATGCCGTGCGGTATGGAGCGGGTGCTGTGTTAAGGCGCGGTGTATGCCGGGATTGGTAGTTCTTTCCCTCCCATTTATCCTGCCGGCTATCAGTCTCCGGACTCGGTGTCCCGGCATGCTGTGCGGTATGGAGCGGGCGCTGTGTTAAGGCGCGGTGTATGCCGGGATTGGTAGTTCTTTCCCTCCCATTTATCCTGCCAGCTATCAGTCTCCGGACTCTGTGTCCCTGCATGCCGTGTGGTATGGAGCTGGCGCTGTGTTAAGGCGCGGTGTATGCCGGGATTGGTAGTTCTTTCCCTCCCATTTATCCGGGCCAGCTATCAGTCTCCGGACTCGGTGTCCCGGCATGCCGTGCGGTATGGAGCTGGCGCTGTGTTAAGGCGCGGTGTATGCCGGGATTGGTAGTTCTTTCCCTCCCATTTATCCGGGCCAGCTATCAGTCTCCGGACTCGGTGTCCCGGCATGCCGTGTGGTATGGAGCTGGTGCCGTGTTAAGGCGCGGTGTATGCCGGGATTGGTAGTTCTTTCCCTCCCATTTATCCTGTCAGCTGTCAGTCTCCGGACTCGGTGTCCCGGCATGCCGTGCGGTATGGAGCGGGCGCCGTGTTAAGGCGCGGTGTATGCCGGGATTGGTAGTTCTTTCCCTCCCATTTATCCTGCCAGCTGTCAGTCTCCGGACTCGGTGTCCCGGCATGCCGTGCGGTATGGAGCTGGCGCTGTGTTAAGGCGCGGTGTATGCCGGGATTGGTAGTTCTTTCCCTCCCTTTTATCCTGCCAGCTGTCAGTCTCCGGACTCGGTGTCCCGGCATGCCGTGCGGTATGGAGCGGGCGCTGTGTTAAGGCGCGGTGTATGCCGGGATTGGAAGTTCTTTCCCTCCCATTTATCCTGCCGGCTGCCGTCTCCGATCTCGTGTCCCGGCATGCCGTGCGGTATGGAGCGGGCGCCGTGTTAAGGCGCGGTGTATGCCGGGATTGGTAGTTCTTTCCCTCCCATTTATCCTGTCAGCTGTCAGTCTCCGGACTCGGTGTCCCGGCATGCCGTGCGGTATGGAGCGGGCGCTGGGTTAAGGCGCGGTGTATGGCGGGATTGGTAGTTCTTTCCCTCCCATTTATCCTGCCGGCTGTCAGTCTCCGGACTCGGTGTCCCGGCATGCCGTGCGGTATGGAGCGGGCGCTGTGTTAAGGCGCGGTGTATGCCGGGATTGGTAGTTCTTTCCCTCCCATTTATCCTGCCAGCTATCAGTCTCCGGACTCGGTGTCCCGGCATGCCGTGCGGTATGGAGCGGGCGCTGTGTTAAGGCGCGGTGTATGCCGGGATTGGTAGTTCTTTCCCTCCCATTTATCCTGCCAGCTGTCAGTCTCCGGACTCGGTGTCCCGGCATGCTGTGCGGTATGGAGCTGGCGCTGTGTTAAGGCGCGGTGTATGCCGGGATTGGTAGTTCTTTCCCTCCCATTTATCCTGCCAGCTGTCAGTCTCCGGACTCGGTGTCCCGGCATGCCGTGCGGTATGGAGCGGGTGCTGTGTTAAGGCGCTGTGTATGCCGGGATTGGTAGTTCTTTCCCTCCCATTTATCCTGCCAGCTGTCAGTCTCCGGACTCGTGTCCCGCATGTTGTGCGGTATGGGAGCGGTGCTGTGTTAAGGCGCTGTGTATGCCGGGATTGGTGGTAGTTCTTTCCCATTTATCCTGCCAGCTATCAGTCTCCGACTCGTACACAGGCTCCGGACTCGCGGGTTCCGGCATGCCGCGGCGGTGCGGAGCGGTGCTGTGTTAAGGCGCCGTATGCCGGGATTGGTAGTTCTTTCCCTCCCATTTATCCTGTCAGCTGTCAGTCTCCGGACTCGGTGTCCCGGCATGCCGTGCGGTATGGAGCGGGCGCTGTGTTAAGGCGCGGTGTATGCCGGGATTGGTAGTTCTTTCCCTCCCATTTATCCTGCCAGCTGTCAGTCTCCGGACTCGGTGTCCCGGCATGCCGTGTGGTATGGAGCGGGCGCTGTGTTAAGGCGCGGTGTATGCCGGGATTGGTAGTTCTTTCCCTCCCATTTATCCAGCCAGCTGTCAGTCTCCGGACTCGGTGTCCCGGCATGCCGTGCGGTATGGAGCTGGCGCCGTGTTAAGGCGCGGTGTATGCCGGGATTGGTAGTTCTTTCCCTCCCATTTATCCTGCCGGCTATCAGTCTCCGGACTCGGTGTCCTAGCATGCTGTGTGGTATGGAGCGGGTGCTGTGTTAAGGCGCGGTGTATGCCGGGATTGGTAGTTCTTTCCCTCCCATTTATCCTGCCAGCTGTCAGTCTCCGGACTCGGTGTCCCGGCATGCTGTGCGGTATGGAGCGGGTGCTGTGTTAAGGCGCGGTGTATGCCGGGATTGGTAGTTCTTTCCCTCCCATTTATCCTGCCAGCTGTCAGTCTCCGGACTCGGTGTCCCGGCATGCCGTGCGGTATGGAGCTGGTGCTGTGTTAAGGCGCCGTGTATGCCACCAGTCTTCCCTCCCATTTATCCTGCCGGGCTATCAGTCTCCTGACTCGTGTCCCGCATGTTGTGCGGTATGGAGCGGGCTGTGTTAAGGCGCGGTGTATGCCGGGATTGGTAGTTCTTTCCCTCCCATTTATCCTGCCAGCTGTCAGTCTCCGGACTCGGTGTCCCGGCATGCTGTGCGGTATGGAGCGGGTGCTGTGTTAAGGCGCGGTGTATGCCGGGATTGGTAGTTCTTTCCCTCCCATTTATCCTGCCAGCTATCAGTCTCCGGACTCGGTGTCCCGGCATGCCGTGCGGTATGGAGCTGGCGCTGTGTTAAGGCGCGGTGTATGCCGGGATTGGTAGTTCTTTCCCTCCCATTTATCCTGCTGGCTGTCAGTCTCCGGACTCGGTGTCCCGGCATGCCGTGCGGTATGGAGCGGGTGCTGTGTTAAGGCGCGGTGTATGCCGGGATTGGTAGTTCTTTCCCATTTATCCTGCTGGCTGGGCCGTCTCCTCGACTCCGTGTGTCCCGCATGCCGCGCGTATGGGTTTCCGGTGTTGGCAGCGCTGCGTGTGGCGCCGGGATTGGTAGTTCTTTCTCCCATTTATCCTGCCGTATCAGTCTCTCCTCCGGACTCGTGTCCTCGCATGCCGCGGCGGTGGCGTGGAGCTGGCGCTGTGTTAAGGCGCGGTGTATGCCGGGATTGGTAGTTCTTTCCCTCCCATTTATCCTGTCAGCTGTCAGTCTCCGGACTCGGTGTCCCGGCATGCCGTGCGGTATGGAGCGGGCGCTGGGTTAAGGCGCGGTGTATGCCGGGATTGGTAGTTCTTTCCCTCCCATTTATCCTGCCGGCTGTCAGTCTCCGGACTCGGTGTCCCGGCATGCCGTGCGGTATGGAGCGGGCGCTGTGTTAAGGCGCGGTGTATGCCGGGATTGGTAGTTCTTTCCCTCCCATTTATCCTGCTGGCTGTCAGTCTCCGGACTCGGTGTCCCGGCATGCCGTGCGGTATGGAGCGGGTGCTGTGTTAAGGTGCGGTGTATGCCGGGATTGGTAGTTCTTTCCCTCCCATTTATCCTGCCGGCTATCAGTCTCCGGACTCGGTGTCCCGGCATGCCGTGCGGTATGGAGCTGGCGCTGTGTTAAGGCGCGGTGTATGCCGGGATTGGTAGTTCTTTCCCTCCCTTTTATCCTGCCAGCTGTCAGTCTCCGGACTCGGTGTCCCGGCATGCCGTGCGGTATGGAGCGGGTGCTGTGTTAAGGCGCGGTGTATGCCGGGATTGGTAGTTCTTTCCCTCCCATTTATCCTGCCGGCTATCAGTCTCCGGACTCGGTGTCCCGGCATGCCGTGCGGTATGGAGCGGGCGCTGTGTTAAGGCGCGGTGTATGCCGGGATTGGTAGTTCTTTCCCTCCCATTTATCCTGCCGGCTATCAGTCTCCGGACTCGGTGTCCCGGCATGCTGTGCGGTATGGAGCGGGCGCTGTGTTAAGGCGCGGTGTATGCCGGGATTGGTAGTTCTTTCCCTCCCATTTATCCTGCCGGCTATCAGTCTCCGGACTCTGTGTCCCGGCATGCCGTGTGGTATGGAGCTGGCGCCGTGTTAAGGCGCGGTGTATGCCGGGATTGGTAGTTCTTTCCCCACCCATTTATCCTGTCAGCTGTCAGTCTCCGGACTCGGTGTCCCGGCATGCCGTGCGGTATGAAGCGGGCGCCGTGTTAAGGCGCGGTGTATGCCGGGATTGGTAGTTCTTTCCCTCCCATTTATCCTGCCAGCTGTTAGTCTCCGGACTCGGTGTCCCGGCATGCCGTGCGGAATGGTGCTGGCGCTGTGTTAAGGCGCGGTGTATGCCGGGATTGGTAGTTCTTTCCCTCCCATTTATCCTGCCAGCTATCAGTCTCCGGACTCGGTGTCCCGGCATGCCGTGCGGTATGGAGCGGGCGCTGTGTTAAGGCGC
>OW240921.1:19898751-20012391 GCA_933207985.1 Pelobates cultripes | reverse complement strand
CACTGGGGAAAATAAACTTACACTTTTTGCTGATGAGGTTTTGCTTTTTCTAACACAACCAATATAATCTATCCCATGCTTATTACGTAGTTTGAATGAGTATGGTTATATTTCTTTCTATAAAAACTACACTTCAAAAACGCAAGCCATTACAATCAATATCCCTAAGCAGATAGTAAGGATATTAGAAACCACTTATAATTTCCATTGGCATCATAAATCACTAACATACTTAGGAATCAAGCTTACTAAATGTCCTCCATATCTTATTGTCACGGCTCTTGCCGTGACATCCAGACGCCAGACATGGTCGCCCCAGAAGTGCCCAACAGGAGATTTGAACTGTGATTCTTCTGTGCCATTGTCCTGCTGTTTTGCCTCAGAGCCACTCTCCAGTTCTGGCTTCAGTCTATGTTTATTCTCACCTTGTCTCCAGCACTGGGGGCTGGACGTTACCTGTGGCTGCTCCTATCATTTTGGTCCACCTGTATAGTATGCCTAATCAGCCAGGTATAAAACACTGCTTCTCTCTGAGGACAGTGTCAGTTCATTGACTCTGGTTTCTGTGTTTGTATTCATGATCCAGTGTTCTCCAGTTGGCTCCTGACTTTGGTTTTCTTATTGTGTATGCTGACTTCTGGCATCCTCTGACTTTAGGTTTACCCTCGACGATTCTCCTGCTTGTGTCCTTACCTGTACTGCAACTTGGAGCAAGATCCTGCACAGTCCCTGTGCACAGACTTACAAGCCAAGTGAATTCTTACCTGACCACCTTGACCTTTGTTTAATTACAAGGGTGAGCATATATCTCTGCCTACTGGACTACCACCTCAGGTAAGCCCTCACACTTATTCGGGAAAATCATAAACCCATGATTCATAAGGTATCTAAACAATTGGAAAGTTGGAGAGATCTAGAGATGTGATGGCTGGTGATTAACACCATTAAAATTATTGCTTTGCCACATAGTTTATACCTATTTACAGTGCCCTGCAAAAGTATCCATCCCCCTTGACTTTTTACCTATTTTGTTACATTACAGCCTTAAGTTCTATGTTTTATTAATTATTATTATTATTATTATTTTATTATTTATATAGCGCCAACAAATTCTGTAGCGCTGTACAATGGGTGGACTAACAGACACATAATTGAGATCAGACCACTGGCGTACAGGAACAGAGGGGGTTGAGGGCCCTGCTCGATGAGCTTACATGCTAGAGGGAGTGGGGTATAGTGACACAAAGGGTTAAAGTAGGGGAATTAAATAGTTTGTTACAGAAGGGTTTATTGAGTGCTTGGTAGGTCATTTTTGACAGGTGAAGGAACGGAGTCATGGGGTGGGGGATGAGAAACCTGCTGACAGTTTAATTGATACGCTTTAATAAAGAAGTGAGTTTTCAAAGATTTTTTGAAGGAATGGAGGCTGGGTGAAAGTCTGATTGAGGAGGGAAGGGAGTTCCACAGAATAGGTGCAGCCCTGGAGAAGTCTTGAAGGCGAGCATCAGATGTGGGGATCCGGGAATAGGATAGGCGTAGGTCTTGGGCTGAGCGCAGGGGTCTCGTCGGGACATACTTGTGTATGAGGGAGGATAGGTATGTTGGAGCAGCATTATGTAGTGATTTGTAAGCAAGCGCCAGAATTTTGAATTGGGCCCTATATCTAACTGGAAGCCAATGCAGGGACTGACAGAGCGTGGAGGTGTGGGAGGTGCGACCGGACAGGAAAATAAGCCTCGCAGCCGTATTCATTATAGATTGCAGCGGTGCAAGCTGGGAACATGTAAGACCGGTGAGAAGGGGATTGCAATAGTCAAGGTGAGAGAGAACAACAGCATGAACCAGTACCTTAGCAGCGTCCGGCGTTAGATATGGGCGGATGCGCGCTATGTTCTTGAGTTGGAAGCGACAGGATTTGGCTATCGATTGAACATGGGGAGTAAAAGAGAGATCAGAATCAAAAAGAACTCCTAGGCAGCGAGCCTGGGAGGTAGAGGTGATAGTAGCGCCGTTGACTTGGATGGCGACAGACACATGAGTAGCAGCGCTTGAGGGAGGAAAAACTAGAAGTTCTGTTTTGGACAGGTTGAGTTTAAGGAAGTGAGCAGCCATCCAGTTGTAAATGGCAGAGAGGCAGTCAGAAACACGAGTCAAGGTGGGGGGAGAGAGATCAGGGGACGACAGGTAGATTTGCGTGTCATCTGCATATAAATGGTATTGGACGCCAAAAGAGCTGATGAGTTTACCAAGGGAGGCAGTATAGATAGAGAACAGTAGGGGGCCGAGGACAGAACCTTGGGGGACGCCGACAGGGAGGGGTTGGGGAGAAGAGGCAGAGCCAGAGAAAGAAACACTGAAGGAGCGCTGGGAGAGGTAGGAGGAGCACCAGGAGAGAGCAGAATCCCGTAGACCAAAGTTACGGAGAATGTGAAGAAGCTGTTGATGATCAACAGTGTCAAAGGCGGCAGAAAGATCAAGGAGGATTAGGATAGAGTATTGGCCGCGAGATTTAGCAGCAATTAAATCGTTGGATACTTTGGTCACAGCAGTTTCGACAGAGTGACCAGCGCGGAATCCAGACTGAAGGGGGTCAAGCAGAGAGTTGGATTCAAGAAAGTCTGTCAATCTGGCGTACACAACTCTCTCGAGGATCTTGGAGGCAAATGGCAGTAGCGAGATAGGGCGGTAGTTGGATGGGGAGTTGGGATCGAGGTTGGGCTTTTTCAGAATTGGGGTTACGGTTGCATGTTTGAAGGCAGAGGGAAATGTGCCAGAGGAAAGGGAGAGATTGAAAATGTTAGCGAGAGGAAGAGCAAGAGAGCGAGACAAAGTGCGGATGAGATGCGAGGGAATAGGATCGAGAGAGCAGGTGGTGGGGCGGGAGGACAGGAGCAGAAACCTCTTGTGCTGTAGCAGGTGCAAATGAGCTTAGGATGACAGGGGGAGTGGGGTTGGGTGATGTATTGATACTGGTCGGAGAAAGATTAGAGATCTCTTTCCTGATTGTAGAGATCTTCTCAGTGAAATGAGATGCAAAGTTTGTGGCGGACAAGGTGGTGGAAGGAGGGGGAGTCACAGGGCGAAGAAGTGCATCAAAAGTGTGAAACAGGTGTTTGGGTTGGTGGGACCAGTGGTGTATCCTGGTTTTGTGCTGCCCTAGGCAGGACAAAACTCAGGCGCCGCCCAACCGCCCCTGCGCGTGCGACCCCCACCCATCCCTTCCCCCCGCGTGCGTTTCCCCTCCCATCCCTTCCCCCGCCTTCTAAATACACACACTCACTAACAGACACACACACTAACAGACACACACACTAGCACACACTAACAGACACACACACTCACTAACACACACTCACTAACACACACTCACTAACAGACACACTCACTAACAGACACACTCACTAACAGACACACACACTAACAGACACACACACACACACTCACTAACAGACACACACACACTAACAGACAGACACAATAACACACTAACAGACACACACACTAACACACACTCACTAACAGACACACACACACACACACGGCTTTTTTTGCCGCCCCCTGAAAAATGCCGCCCAAGGCAAATGCCTTGTTTGCCTCGCGGCTAAAACGCCCCTGGGTGGGACCGTGTGCTTATGAGGGTGTTGAAGTAGCTTACTTTTGCAGAGGAAAGAGCCATGCTGTAGGAGGGCAGCATAAATTTATAGTGGACAAAGTCAGATGCAAAGTGAGACTTTCTCCAGCAGCGTTCAGCAGTTCTGGAACATTTTTGGAGGTAAAGGGTCAGCTTGGTGTGCCAGGGTTGTAGTTGGGGGCGCTTGCTGCGTTTAACTGTAGGAGGTGCCATGATGTCAAGTTGAGAGGAGAGAGTGGAGTTGTAGAGTGAGGTTGCAGAGTTAGGGCAGTTGTGATTTGAGATGGGTAAAAGGAGTGTTTGGAGTTTAGTTGAGAAGTGCTGGAGATCGAGAGAGTTGAGGTTTCTGCGATGTTGGAGAGTGGACGGTGGTGAGATTTTGGTATGGGGTATGCAGATGTTAAATGTTAGCAGATGGTGGTCAGACAAAGGAAATGGAGCAGTGGTGAGATCAGAGGTAGTACAGAGATTGGTGAAGATGAGGTCAAGAGTGTTTACTGCAGTGTGAGTTGCTGAGGAAGAAATCTGTGTGAGTCCAAAGGAGGAGGTTACAGAGAGCAGACGAGAGGCATCAGGGCAATTGAGCTTGTTGATAGGGATATTGAAGTCCCCAAGTATGAGAGAGGGAGTGCTAGAGCAAAGAAAGTGGGGTAACCAGGAGGAAAAGTGTTCAATGAATATTTATGTGATGGATCAGAACACAATAGTCTAAGTTAGTGAAGTGAAATGAAAAAAATTTATTATTATTATTATTATTGCCATTTATATAGTGCCAACAGATTCCGTAGCGCTTTACAATATTATGAGAGGGGGATTTAACTATAAATAGGACATTTACAAAAAAACTTACGGGAACAATAGGTTGAAGAGGACCCTGCTCAATCGAGCTTAAATTCTATAGGAGGTGGTGTAACAGCATCTCGGGCAGAAAAGGGTTAAACTGCCATTTAGTAGATCTTCCCTTCCAGAGACACAGGCACAGCTACTGTAGACACCAATCCACCGAACCAGAGAAGCATGTGAATGCCGCAAACAGCTGAACCGGAACCACACGAATGCTGTAACCAGCCGAATAGGAAAAACCATACAAATAGGTTTACACTCCTAGCAGTCAAACTGGAACAGTATACAGTAAATCCCCCCAAGAATGAGACAAAGCTCCGTGTTGAGGGTCAAGCAGTGAACAGGCAGAGCTGTGGGTTTATTGTTCTTATATACACATTAGTACCACCCACAGGGTTTTTGAACACAACCAATAAACACATACAATACACTCTGACACTCCCACACAAAATCCTCCCCTCTACCTGTGATTCAATTACCTTACACAATGGGTAATGTAATTATAACAAGCAGAGAAATACAATTTTTCCACATTATTCAAAACTTGAAAAGTATGCATCACATTCACATAAACCAATGACCAAATGAAGCATGGCTTTTCTGCCCAAAACCAGTTCCACAGAGTCTTCTATCCTGGAGATAATTGGGAAGTAATCCAATTATCTCCAAACACAGAGGCAAAACTCCATTGAACACATGGCAGCAAAAGACAATAAAACACATAAAAACACATAACTGTGCAGCCATTGCACAAAACAGGTACATTCAACATATCCCCAGATAGCTCAGATCTAAGCGCACATTATTACTGAATGGCGCTCAGAGCACACACATACAGGTCAATTGCCATGGAGCCAAAGTCTTTCCCATAGTCTTTCACTATACGAATGGGCTCCATGGCATAGCTATCTGGGGTATCACCGCTCAAACAGGGCCAGCACCGAATGACCCGGCTTTCGTGTCTTCGCAGGGAAAAATAACGCGTTTCAACATGGGGCCATAGTCTAAAGGCAACAGGCGAGCAACCAGGCTTCTCCAATGCAACGTGGCGAGATTGGTCTCGTCACATCTCTCCCCTTTTCCAAACAGACTAACAGGGTATCTGACCTCCTGCCGGTCAGTGCCCTTGTTAGTCCAGCAGCCCACATACAACACACAATCAGTAATACAGCCCACCCACAATAACTGGTTACTACACCTGGGTAGAGGAGAACTTTGTCCATGTCCAGGTGCCTCACCCTGGCTGTATGGGTGACTGGTAAGCTGACTTGGTGGGTTGCTGAGTGGGCAGAGACCAGCGGTACTCTGCCCTGGTGCCAGCACTACCACGGGAGTAGTCTGGTTGGAGCCTGGTGGCTGGAGGGGGAGACCGACTGTCTCCCCTTTAGATACACAGCTCTGCTGCCAGAGGGGGAGACCGACTGTCTCCCCTTTGGCTAAACAGCCCTGTCGCTGGGGGGCAGGATCGACCATCCCTACCCCCTGTGCTGTAAATGCAGAGACCACGGTCCCATCTGCACTGTTGTGGGGCTTACCATCTCCCCCTGGTGCGTTAAGCTGCCGCTGGGGAGAGGGGGTACCAAGCTCATCTCCCATATACTTCCAGCCGCTGGGGAGGGAGACCAACTATCTCTGCTCCCAATATAGGGTCCTGCTGCTGGGGAAGGGAGACTGGGCTCTCTATTCCCAATAAATCACACGGCCGCTGGGGAATGGAGGCTGGGCTCCCAATTCCCTCCATATTACACTGCCGCTGGGGAATGGACTGGGCTCCCAATTCCCTGTAAATCACACTGCCGCTGGGGAGAGGGGGTAACAAGCTCCTCTCCCATATATACTTCCAGCCTCTGAGGAGGGAGACCAACTGTCTCCGCTCCCAATTCAGTGTCCTGTTGCTGGGGAAAGGAGACTGGGCTCTCTATTCCCTGTAGGACACTCTGCCACTGGGGGACAGGACCAACTGTCTCTGCCCCCTGCAACTCAGCCTGCCGCTGGGGAATGGAGGCTTGGCTCCCAATTCCCTGCAGGACCGGTGGAGAGACCTCGGTCCCATCTCCACCAGCCACCTGGAGTTCTTCCCAGTAAAACTCTACTACCTCGTCCCAGCTGAATGGTTCTGGATCCAGGTCTGTCACTCTGCTCTCCTGCTGAGCCTTCTCACTGGAGTGGAACAGTTTCTGGTAGCCCTGTTCCAGCTCCATCTCCTGGGTCACCAGGTGGACCAGGTCTTGCTCAATCTCGAGATTGTCACCCCAGTCATAACTGCTCTCCCTCCACTCCAAGAGATCACGGAACCGGCCTTGTGTAGGGCTCCCAAACTCATATACAAATGGGCTCCATGGCATAGTTATATGGGGTATCACCGCTCAAACAGGGCCAGCACCGAATAACCAAGGGGAAAATCACGCGTTTCAACATGGGGCCATAGTCTAAAGGCAACAGGCGAGCAACCAGGCTTCTCCAATGCAATGTGGTGAAATTGGTCTCGTCACAATACCAAAATTTATACAACTCTTTAAAACATAATGGAGCAACTCTGATGGAAGTAGAATGTGACTATAAGCTTTTTGTTGTAATTATATCCTGTATATGAATTGTTAGATATATTCAAATGAATAAAAAGAATAAAATACTTTTTTCAGAATTTATTTTTCCATTTATTTTATTTATGTAATTGATGAAGTTTTTTTGTGTATATGTCTATAATTAATATCTTAAAGGGGTATTCTTCTTTTTCTCCCTTCTATTTTCCTTTTCCTTAAAACTTCTTCTACCATACAGAGCTGCACCAAACATAATATATTATACAGAACCCCAAAGTCCCTCTTTCTTTCTTTCTTTCTTTCTTTTCTTTCTTTCCTGATAATACCATCTGTGAAAAGGCAGTTTGTGTGCAAAATACAAAAAAACTAATATAAATGCTACTTTTGGTCAGGGTTTGTGACCAAGTGGCTATTACAAAAAACTGGCCATACCCCATTTTGAATACTGTGGCTTGTCTACTTTTACAAATCATATGGCATGATGGGGTTTATTTTCATTCCTGGGCTGGTACACGGTCTCAAAGGCAACATAGGCCCAGAAAACCAATCTGGCAAATTTCAAAGTGCAAACATGGAAAAGGGGCAAGCCCATACATTAAGCTTATAGTGACATTCTAAAACCCATAAAACCTGTACATTGGGGGCACTGTTGTACTCAGGAAATGTTGTTGAACACATATTGGGGTGTTCATTGTCAGTAACACATAGCAGGAACTAAGAATTCATGCCTACAGTACAACGTGAGAGAAAAATAACAAAGAAATGACTACCCAAACGTTTGACAAAGACTGGTGGTAGAATTAGTGCATGAAAAGTGTTAAAATACCACCATTTGAAATACCCCAGGGTGTCTACTTTTCAAAAATATATGGTTTGATGGGGTAAATTACATTGGCCGGCTTCAAAAACATCCCAAATAGTACATGGGTGAATGATGACCAGCTGTAAAAATTTCAAGTTGGAAAACTGAAATGCACACCCTCAAAATAAGGTCTTTTAGCCCCAAGATAACCCAACACATCTATACATGAGTGGTATCACTGTGCTCAGGAGATGTTGCTGAATACATATTGGAGTGTTCTTTGGCACTAACCCTTAACGTTCTCCGTACATGTATTCTGAAATTGCTATGTGTGTCAAAATAAATCACTTATTTTTAATTTTTTTAATTTGGGTTATTCAGGGATTTCTGACAGATATCAGTGTTACAATGTACCGGCATTAATTTTGAAAAAAAATGAAAATAGCAAAGTGCTACTTATACTTATTGCTCTATAACTTGCACAAAAAAAAAGCTAAGAACATATTAACATTGGGTATTTCTAAACTCAGGACAAAATTTAGAAACTATGTATCATGGTTGTTTTTGGCGACTGTAGATGCGTAACAGATTTTGGGGGTCAAAGTAGGGAATTTCTTTTCTTTTTTTACATTTTCTTATCATATTTTATCATTTTTTTTCTATAGTAAATTATATGATATGATGTAAATAATGTTATATTTAGAAAGACCATTTAATGGCATATAATATGTGTAAGTACAATAAATGAGTAAGAGGAAAATTACAGCTAAACACAAACACCGCAGAAATGTAAAAAACAGCCCTGGTCTGGTAATAAAATTGAAAAGCGGTCTGGTCACTGGGGTTAATAGCAGAACCGTCGGGTTATTTCCCGAAAAAGTATTCAAAGTGAATTTTAAAAAAAAATTAGACCATAACTGAAAGCAAAGCTGACAGTATTTGTGTGCAGTCATCACTCTCTGTGGTATTGTAAGTGTATGTGGGATTTTTTTTGTTATTTGAATGTGTGTTCAGTTTGGTGTTTTGTGTGTGTATATGGATTGCTTATAGTATTTATGTGAGTGGTGGGAGCTATTTGTGGTGTTGTGTATGTGGGCTATTTAAGTTAGTGTCTGTGCATGTTGACTGTCTGTGATATTAAGCGTGTGCATGTAGGTTGCTTGTAGTATTTGTGTGTGACATAGGAGCTGTTTGTGGTGCTTTGTGTGTGAGGGGGAGGGCTGTTTTTTGGGATGCGTATGTTCAGTTTGCCTGTGTTGTGTAGAAGGGGTGTTGTGGAGAAACGTCTTTACAGAAATAAACTTGTAAAATTATTTTTTTTGTTCCCCGTCTCTTATCTTTATTTTGCCTGGGAGGAGGGCATGATTCCTCCTTAATCCCTGGTGGCATGTCTACAGCTTTTAGTGGGTTCAGACCCCATCTATCTCTCAGTGATAGGTTGACAACCCACTTCTATTTTGTTCTGACGTACCGGTTTCTCTTTGGGTTGTTATGAATTTAATTATCTTTTGATAATAGCATGACTCTGGATGTGGCATAAGTGGAAAATAGGCTCAAAACTGGAAAAAGAGGATCACATGGTGTTGTCAAATGGACATTTTAATGTGAGATGACCTTACTTATGCAAGGTTTAGAGGAAATTATTTCCCGTTGGTAATAATAAAATAATCCAATCCCATAATTCCAGTTTTGTGTCATCTTTTCATTTTTCTATTGTGCTAAAGGGATTTGTGATATCTTCTTGGAGATGGTGGAGATTAGTTTATTCATCCGTGTTTCTGTTTCTCTTTTTGCTTTGATTAATTTAGAAACGGTCTGTAGAAACATGTTTTGAACTTGAAACATACTCAAACCTCTGTGTACACTTAGTGACAGCACCCTACATATTATGTATTGCATGTGTCATATGTTATTCTGTAGAACCTCTCACAAAATAATTAGTAATTAATAATTAGTTACCACTATTATACTTGTAACACATAGCCTCATCCCCTGTGCATTTCATAGATGTGTTTGCAATGCACATCTTACTTGACCACTCATAACAGCGTGGGCAGACCAGTCCATTGAAGACATTATCTTGAACAGGAACTGAAAAGAAAAGAGATAATAATGGTAGGTAAGGAAAATATGTGAAAGTGTTGCTACAAATTTTTTGTAAAAATCTACCAGCTTAATAATTGAACAAAAACAATATCTAATTATCAGTCATACATAGAGGCACACACACATACACACAGACACATACATACAAACACACACATACAACCCCCACAGACACATACACACAGACACACACAGACACACACACACAGACACACACAGACACATACAGACATACAGTCTGTCTGTATGTATGTGTGTGTGTCTCTATGCATGTCTATCTGTATGTATGTGTCTGTATGTATGTGTCTGTGTGTGTCTCTGTATGTATGTCTGTATGCCACAGACACATACATACAGAGACACATACATACAGAGACACATACATACAGAGACACACATACATACAGATAGACACACATACATCCACATACATACAGACATACACATACAAAATGTTTAAGTCACCCTCCTGTTTCCTACCTTTTGCATGAGGGTGACTTCCCTGGGGTCCAGTGTGGGCTCAGCCTGATGGGAGTCACTTCCTCCCAGCTCTGTCTGACATCATCACAGGGGGCCCGGTCGTGCTGTTAAAGTGCCCAGTGCTGACTGGGCCCACTGACAATCTGTCTCCATCGGGTGGCCCTGACAGCATGGACCACCCGTGCGACCCCTGCGACCGCGGTATGTACGCCACTGGGTGAGGTGTTATCAATAGAAACGGCATGGAGCAGTGGTAGGTCTACTTAAGTGTCCACCGGTAGTGCCCATAACTAATATGAGTGGGCTCCTGGGTCCCTGCACTTTTTTTTATTGCCGGCTTCATTTCAACTCTGGGGTTTTTGTCAACCTACCTCCATGCCCGATGCGCACTTGGTGCATATGTTTATTGCTCCCTCTCGTCACCTTATGTCCTCAAACGCAGCATGAGTTGGTTGATTAACATCAGTGCAGGGTCATAAATCTAGAATTACTTGTCAGTAGAACATCTTAATATCTGACAAACATTCCATATTTTAGAAGAAATAGTCTTTTTGACTGTTCCTTCCTCAATAACAATCTGTTACTTCAGTCCTCTTCTCTAATTATCCTCACATCTCTCCAGCTATGTGACTACACTTCATTTTCTTACAGATCCCTAGTGCCTAAAGGACCATAAAGGACCTCTTTATGGACTATATAAATATATAGACCGGTAGATGCGTGATTTTGGCCCTGTAAATAATTTGAAAATATCTGACTATCCACCTGTACCATGGGCAGGACAGGTTGTCAACACATTTATCAAAGGTAAGGAGAGACAATCTATTCCTGGAAAACATAAAGGGTTATTCACTAAAATGTGAATTGCTGTGCATTGAAAGTGAACTTTATGTTTTAGGGTCAAAATACTCAAACTGAAAACATAGCTTGGAGAATTGCTCAATTTTGTTTGTTTTCCCAGGCAACAGTAGTTTCCTTACTAGGGATTGCGGCTGGGGTCAGGGGTTGTCCACCTCGGGTGACAGGTATCGGTGGTTGCCCTGGGTAAGTGCCTACTCTAAAGATCCAGAGCTTGGGCAGACCCCATGGGCAATACAGAAGGAAATTGAATCGATATGTGCTCTGACTGAACAGCTGCTTCTCCTCCCTACACTTATTTGGGATGTAACATCACCCTAGCCCTAGCTTAAGTGCAGAGCTTCAGGGAGTGCACATATTGATCACAGAAGCAAACTAGACTCCAGGGATCTAAATGAAAATCAAATGTGTGTGAGTGTATATCATTATAAGTATGAATATATATATATATATATATATATATATATATATGAATGTAAGTATGCAGGGACAGACTGGGGATACAAAGAAGCCCTGGAAAAAAATCTATGCCAGCCCCATAAGTCATTGCGCCATATATTGTCGTATGTAATATGTAAGGCTATGTCTTGCCACCCCAGATGATTGAGTAATTATACAGTAAGCATACTCACATGCAGACACAGAAAATCTCACTGACACACACAAGCTCATTTATACACAGCCTCATAGACAAACAATCTCACTGATATACATAAGCTCATTGACATAAAAACACAAGCTCACTAGCAGGCTCACACATTCAGCTCAATGTAGTGGTTCTTGTGTCTATAGCTTGTCCCTGCAAGCAAGCTCACTCACTAGCAGGCGCACACACACATTCAGCTCAATGTAGTGGTTCTTGTATCTATAGCTTGCAGGCTTTTCAATGTAAACACTGCTTTTTCAGAGAAAAGGCAGTGTTAACATTGCTTCCTAGTGACACCTCTAGTGACAGACACTCAGACGGTCACTAGAGGTGCTTCATGTGTCAGTGCTGCACAGTGTGCAACACCTACATTCAGGGACTCCACGCTCTGGAGGCACTGAACATTCCCCATAGAGATACATTGTTTCAAGGTGGAGAAGCTGATTGGTGTAATGCTTTGCAGCCAATTACATGGCAAAGCATTGGATTGGCTGAGATCATCAAGCTTGATGATCTCAGCCATAGAGGCAGGGCCAGTCGAGGTAAGACCAGCACGGCGTGGGGAAAAAAAAGGTGAGTAAAAACACTTTTTAAAAACCACAGACACACATATACCATGACACACACACACCATGACACACACACCATGACAGACACACACACACGCCTTGACAGATACACACATACCATGACAGACACACACACACACCATGACACAGACAGACACACACCATGACAGACAGACACACACACATTACATGACACAGACAGACAGACACACATCATGACACAGACACACCATGACAGACACATACACTCACACTGACAGACTGACACACATAATTGCTACGGGGGACCGGCCAGGGGGGACGTGCAAGTCAGACAGCTGTCTGTGCTGGCGGCCGTGGGGGTTTTTGATGGCGATCGCACAGGGAGCTGTGCTGTTTCTGCTCTGCTCCCCCGCATGCAGCTTAATGACACAGGGGCCAGAATATGACATCATATTCCGGCCCCGGTCTCATTAAGTAGCGGGCGAGGGCGGGGTAACGGAGCAGGGTTAATATAGCTCCACCTGCGGCCGCCATCACAGCTCCCCTGTGCGGCCGCCATCACAGCTTCCCCAGCGGCTGCTATCACAGACAGCTGTCTGCCCGGACCCAGGAAATTTCCTGGTATCCCGGTGAGCCAGTCCAGCCCTGTGAGTATGTGTGTGAATATATGTTTTTGTGCATGCTTAAGAATATGCGCCTGTTTTATATTCATGTGTGTGTGTGTGTGGATGTATATGCGTATCTATATATGAACGTGACTGTGTGAATATGCATGTGTATGTGAATTTGAGCATGTGTATAAGAATGTGTGTGTGTGTGAATGAATGTTTGTGCATGTTTATGAACAAGTGTCTATATGAATGTTTGTGTATGCATAAGTGTGTGTATATATGTGAATATGTGTATTTGTAATTTCCCTAACAAAAAATGTTAGGGGCATTGCTGAAAGACAGCAACAACGAAAACAAAATCTACAGTTCGGGAGGTGGTGCCAATTGTTTTTCCACCCCAGATGCCAGATAACCTAGGTATGCCTGTGTCTGGCAATTCACACTTTAGTTAATAACCACAAGCTATGGGAGAGCAAGAGCAAGGCCAGAAAATCAAGGTTTGGTTCACTCACTCAGATTGTCTACTTTGAAATTCTGCTTTTGGTTTGCACAGTGAATACATTAACTATCAGGCGACTTAGTCTTGTGTCCAATGTGAAAAGTTAACAAGTCTGTAATGCATAAGTCAATAAATGTAGAAGAAAGAGGAGAGAGGCAGGTGCCTGTATACTAGGAGGGAAGAGAATGTGATTCTGATATACAAAGAGTGAAATTAGTCAGATGCTGAGTTTAGAGAAGGCAGTGCAAAGGGTTGCAATGAAAAGAGCAGAGGGTTACTTAGCATGATAAGAAAAAAGTTGACCTATAGGGTGTGGAACAGGAGCTGAGACAGAGGGATAAGAATTTGAGCTAAAACAGAGGGGGTAATGTATGAAATGTATTCAAAGAATTGGGATCTGAGGGTGGGTGAGAAATAGGAGCTGAGATGTTGCTCTTTAATAAAGGACCGTTTTCAATGTTTGTGTCATATGAGAATATCAGACATCCCAATAATACTGATTTTGGAAAGAAAGTTCTGATTTTCAAATCGGGTACCCAACAAGCATAGCTCGAGCGCGTCATTAGACACGCTTGCTCAATGTTCAGGGCACTAGGACCCTGCAGAGAGTACTGAAACAGAGGACTGGCCTTAGATGATTAGCAGTCAGTCTTGCGTGCTTTCACACATAGAAACATAGAATGTGACGGCAGATAAGAACCATTCGGCCCATCTAGTCTGCCAAATTTTAAATACTTTCATTAGTCCCTGGCCTTATCTTATAGTTAGGATAGCCTTATGCCTAGCCCATGCATGCTTAAACTCCTTTACTGTGTTAACCTCTACCACTTCAGCTATAAGTTTATTCCATGCATCCAGGTAATACTTCCTGATATTATTTTTAAACCTTTGTCCCTCTAATTTAAGACCTCTTGTTGTGGTAGTTTTTCTTCTTTTAAATATAGTCTCCTCCTTTACTGTGTTGATTCCCTTTATGTATTTAAATGTTTCTATCATATCTCCCCTGTCTCGTCTTTCCTCCAAGCTATACATGTTAAGATCCTTTAACCTTTCCTGGTAAGTTTTATCCTGCAATCCATGAACCAGTTTAGTAGCCCTTCTCTGAACTCTCTAAGGTATCAATATCCTTCTGAAGATACGGTCTCCAGTACTGTGTACAATACTCCAAGTGAGGTCTCCAGTGTTCTGTACAATGGCATGAGCACTTCCTTCTTTCTACTGCTAATACCTCTCCCTATACAACCAAGCATTCTGCTAGCATTTCCTGCTGCTCTATTACATTGTCTGCCTACCTTTAAGTCATCATAAATAATCACCCCTAAATCCCTTTCCTCAGATGTTGAGGTTAGGACTCTATCAAATATTCTGTACTCTGCTCTTGGGTTTTTATGTCCAAGATGCATTATCTTGCACTTATCCACATTAAAAGTCAGTTGCCACAATTCTGACCATTTTTCTGGTTTACCTAAATCATTTGCCATTTGGTTTATCCCTCCTGGAACATATCTTAGTATCATCAGCACCAGGCTGAACTGCTAGTAACGCGGATGGACCCGCCTCCTTTACTCCCTTCCACCGACGTACCACTTCTCTGGACACTGGAGTTGGAAGGTATGAAATATTGTGTGATTTAACAAATTTTGCCTGTGTGGATAATAAATGTAAAATAAATTAAAAGGGGTAGTAATGTCATGAGAAGCTCTGAGACACACTGGGGAAAGAGGCAGGTGTTTATATGGGAGAAGGGAAGAGAAGCAGGAGCTGATAGAGAGAAATGATGCAGGTGCATTAGTAGGTTTGTAAATAAATACGTGACTAGTCTGGACACCATAGAACAACCCAAGAGAGCAGGACAATACTGAATGTGGGAACCTAGCCACCTTTCCCAAAGGTAAGGGGAGACAAAAGAGCATTCGCACTCAAAGCACACTCTACCTACACACCCCTCACAGCTACCTATACTTGCCTCACAGCTACCCATACACAGTCCACATACTCCTCACTTCTACTCTCATACAGTAACACACATCAGTTACAGCTACCTACACACCATTCATAGTTACCAGTGGCAGAACTATCAAGGTCACAGGGGTCGCAGCTGTGGCTGGGCCCATCACTCCAGGGGACCTGGCTTTCCTGTCGGCCCCTTCTCAGTAGCAGAACTACATGCTAAGGTCACGTGTGCGACCTGGCCCACTGTGTTCCGTATGTAACAAGAGCCCCAAAAGTTGGCTGCAGGCCACTTTAGGGCACCCTCATAATGGGCAGATTAGTAGCCAAAATACATTGTTGGGGGTGGGGAGGCAGAAAATGGAGGAGACGGCGAGGAAGTGCTAGCCTCTATTCTTTGTGTGTCTGTGTCACCTCACCAGCAGGCACATCACCCACAGCCTAACCTCTGTGTGTCTTTGTCACCCCCCATACTACCTAATGTGCTTTCTCCCCCTCATCCCTCCAACCTCCCTTCTGTGGTTTCTTCCCCCCTTCCCAATCCCACAGACTCCCTTATGTGGTTTCTTTCCCACCCCGACCCTCCATCCACCCTTCTGTGGTTTCTCTCACACCTCAACCCCCCAGACTTCCTCCTGTGGTTGTTCCCCCAGACTCCCTTCTGCAGTTTCTCTCCCATCCAACCCCCCTTTTGTGGTTTATCTCACCCCCACACATCCATGCTACCTTCTGTGGTTTCTCTTGCTCCTCAACCCCCCAGACTTCCTCCTCTGGTTTCTCCCCCACCACGCCCCAGACTTCCTTTTGCAGTTTCCCTCCCATCCAACCCCAAGACCCCTTTTTGTGGTTTCTCTCACCTCATGCTCCCTTCTGTGGTTCCTCTCCCTCCCCCCACTTACCCAGACTCACTTCTGTGGTTACTCTCACTAAAAAAACTCTTTAGTAGATAAGTGAGTGCACTGGATTTTCATTTTTACTGTACTTATTGGCCCCCAGCAGCACCCCATTTAAGTATGTTTAGGTGAGTGCAGCCAAACCCTTGTTTTCTCCTTTATGTGTTTGTCAGTATGTCACACCAGTGAGAGTGTATCTGGCTGTATGTCTGTCAGTGTGTGTGTTATATTAAAGAAATACCCACACTCCTATGTACAATAAAAATCCACTTTTATTACATTATCAAAGAATACAATACACTCCAAACTGATCTATATACCCATTGAGGAATAATAATCAAATAGTTGATATGTAATCAATTTATGATATCAGCATCAGTTCTTATATATATTTCATATGTATATAGCATATCAAACAAAACAAGGCAAAATGAAAAATAAATCATCCACTGTAACAAAAGCTTAGGTCAGAAATAAACAAATACATTCATAAATTGATGTTCAATATATTTAAGTAAACAACGGAGAGAGGTAAGAAAAACCACCCAACGTTTTGGCACAAATGACCTTTTAGAAATATGTATGAGAACTGATGCCGATACCATGAATTGATTATATATCAACTATTTGATTATTATTCCTCGATGGGTATATAGATCAGTTTGGAGTGTATTTTATTCTTTGATTATGCAATAGAATTTTATTTTCATTGTTCATCGGAGTGCAGGTATTTCTTTGTTGTATGATTACTATTTTCCACTTAAGGGAGTGGTGCATATACCCTTTGCATCCAGTCGGTATATGCATGCTGTACATTAATGGGTTACTCCTACTTGCTTTAACTTAAATTGTGTGTGTTAGTCAATATATGTGTATCTGAGCGTGTGTGTATGTCAGGGTGTGTGTGTGTCTGCAGGGCCGGCCCCACCACCCTGTCACACCCCTTCATTCATGTGTATAGTGGTGTGTTTCTATATGGGATTTATTAAATTAATATTCATTCCCCCTTCCGTGATGATACTTTGCTAATGCTAAGTCCAGTGTGCTGCGAATCTGGTCGGCGCCTCCACCAGGTACAGAGCATCAGTAACTGTCTCATGAGCTCAGGCACTTACCCCCATTTCCTGTGGTAAACCGCAGCAACGCTCTGATTGGCCAGAGCTCGGAACACAGCTACATGTGTCATGTGCATGACAGGCGTGATGGTTGTGTGTGATATGGATGCTGTGTAATGTGTTGGCTGTGTGTAATATTTGTAATGGGTGTATTGCATGTGTGTTATATGTGTGTACTGATGGTGTGTGGTATTTTTGCAAGGTTTATTTGCTGAGTATGATGGGTATGTAATTCAGATAAAAATATGTATTTATGCCAATGTCTGAATGCAGGTGTGCATTTATGCAGAGTTGCATGCACACAGTCCCACAGTCAGATACACACAGTCCTAGGCACATAGTTACAAGCACATATTCACACACGCACTGTTACAAGCATATTGCACATAGTCACACACACACACATCACACAAACAGTTATAGGCACAAAGTCACACACTTTTACAGGCATACAGTAAAACACACAGTTACGGTCAGTCACACATGTACAGGCAGACAACCACACACAGTTACAGGCAGCCACATGGGACACAGACACACACAAAGTTATAGGTAGTCAGCACTGTAGCAGTAGATGGGGGATCAGGGGCACTGCCGCAGATGGACAGCAGGGGCACTATAGCAGTAGATGGGGGAACAGGTGCACTGTGGTAGATGGGGGAGCAGGAGCAATGTAGTAGATGGACAGCAGGGGCACTATATCAGTAGATGGGGGATCAGGGACACTGTGGCAGATGGGCAGCAAGGGCACTATAGCAGTAGGTGGGGGAGCAGGGGCACTGTAGCATTAGATGGGGGAGCAAGTGCACAGGGGCACTATAGCAGTAGCTAGGGGAGCAGGGACACCGGGTAGACACGAAGCAGGGGCCTAGGGGTAGATGGGGAGCATGGAGACTGGGTCAGATGGGGAGTAAGGGCAGTAGCAGTAGCTAGGGGAGCAGGGACACTGGGGTAGATGGGGAGCAGGGGCACTGGGGTAGTTGGGGGCACTTGGATAGATAGGAAGCAGGGGCACTGTAGCAGTAGAGGGGGAAGAAGGGGTACTGGGGTAGAGGGGGAGCAGAGGCACTGGGTTAGATGGGGAGCAGGGGCACTACCTGCTACTAGCCAAGCCTAGTACCACATATGTCTCACTGCTTCCCACATACAGTCACACACATCAGTCACAACTACCCAAACATATGACTCCTAACTATTCACACATTTACTTACATTACTCACAGATACATACAAGAACACATAGCCAAAACACACACAGCACACATAGACAAACACATATATCACGCACAGGCAGCCACATTACACACACAGCACACACAACTACAAGCCTTACAGACATCCCTCACCTACACATGTTTCCAGGAGTGTCTTGATGCCCTTACATAACAAGTAGTCATGTTTAAGACATATTTGACAATTTACCTGGGTCTCACTGTGCACCAGCTACAACCTGGAGGATAGTAAATAACATGGTGAATTGTAAATGGGAGATAAGATGGAGCGATGGGAAATAAAATGTAAGATGGGATATAAGATGGAGGATGGGAAATGGGAGCTAACATGGATGGTGTGAAATAGGTGATAAAATGGACGAGGGGAAATGGGATATAAGATGGAGAAATGTGAACCAACGTGAAAGGTGCGAAATGGGAGCTAAGATGGAGAGAGGGGAATGGGAGCTAGCATGGAGGATAGGAAACGGGAGCCAACATGGAGGGTGGGAAATGGGAGAGAAGATGGAGGATGGAAGCTGGGAAATAAGATGGAGAGAGGGCAAATGGGAGATAAGAAGGAAAGAGGGGGAATGGAAACTAACATGGAGGATGGGAAATACGAGATAAGATGGAGGATTGAAAATGGAAATAGAAGATAAGATGGAGAGTGGGATATGGGCGATAACATGGAGGATGGGAAATGGGAGATAAGATGAAGGATGGGAAATAGGGTGATGAAGGATTTTTAGCTACACAGGCAAAGGTACACTTTGCTGCCCACTCCATTCTTCACGACCATTGTGTCATAACATTTATTTTACTATTGGATATATAGGGAGTTAGTTTTTGTTAATTTATAGGCACTAAGCTAGTGTTAGGTTTTGAAAGTTGACGATAGTTGGTAATGATTAGAGACAGGGTTTGAAGCCAGATGGAGACTAGTTAGAGGGTGAAGGGTGCCATCGAGAATAATGGGAGCCTTTAGCTGCTACTTAGCATCTGGCTTTCCCGATACCTCTGTAATGACATGAAGGGGTGCTGCCCTGGAACAGCACTGTCCCTTTAAATGTGGGAACCAATACAGCAAAGAAATAAATGCCAAGACACAAATGAATAGGTTAAATCAAGATCTATCTATCTATCTATATATATATATATATATAGATATATATATATATATATATTACAGAGAACCAAAAGACAAAACAAAAAATATATACAATGTACAAAAATATATACAATGAATCAGGATAAGCACGAATAGTGCAGGCAAAGTAAACTGAAGCAGTCCTTTGGTATAAGGGCAGGATTGTGCAGTTACCACAAGTGGTAGGTAGGGCACAGATCCAGAGTCACAAGACTAATATACTGACACAAGCAAGGTCAGAAGCAGAATAAATGAACAAGGCTGCAGGGTCAGGATCACTGGTAATAAAGCAGAGAACACAGAACCAGAACACAGGATTGGAGGGCACAGGAATGAAGGACACAGTAATGCAGGATCAGGAGAACACAGCACGAAGACCAGGAGGCGCAGAACACAGGACCAAGGAACAGTATGCAGGATCAAGGAGCCAGAATCATAGGGAACCAGGGAAGCAAGAGACAATGATCTGGCAAGGAGTGAGGGGAGTAACCAAACTATATAGGTGCTAAACAAGGACCAGGTGAAGTGCTTAACGAAAAGAAATTAGAAACAGTGCCAAACAGCAACAGTGGTGAGTGTGAGTACTGCACGAGGGCATATTAACTAAGGAGTGTCGTGACAGTCTCCCTATCAGATGTAGAGTGTGGGAAATGGGTGTTGAGATTAATGGTGAGAAAAGGGAGCAGAAATAGATTGTGGGAAATTGGATGTGATAGGGAGGGTTACTGTAAAACAATTCTGAGAATGGGAGCATGGGTATTTGTTGGGGAAGGAGATATAAATGTTTTGACCAAGGACGCAATCCACATAGTAAAAAAAACAAAAAAAAACTCACCAGTGGGTAGAGGAGGTACACATTGGGGTTCGTAACAACAACTTGTATTATAAGAAACTTTATAAGCAAATGCTGATGAGAATTTCCCTGAAAGATTGCAGAATTTATAGTTCAAGCATCGTTTCTTGTTGACAAAGAAAGTTAAATCGTTTTGAACTAAGAAAGTGAAACAAACAGAAAAAAATGTTACAAGAGTTGCATGTTAGAAAAAAACAAATGGAGAGAGCCCCCCCCCCCCTAGGGGGAAGAACCTCCAAAAGAAATTACCCTGACAGGTAAGTATTTAAAAATAAGGGTAACAACGATACCAAAAGTAAATAAAAACATCATACATTTGAGTCTTTTAATTTTACAACATGACAGGAGGCTTCATATTTTGCATTAACCCTCTTTACTAACTCCACACAGCAGTAAAGAAAAGTGAGAAAACATTAACCAATCAAAAATGCAGTAGGAGGTACAATATTCACAGTGATGAGGCTCCTCCCCCTCTTTCTTTACTGCTCCATCAGCAAACAGGTCAGAGTTTTTGGCTCTTCCCTTTTACTTATTATATTTGCTCTATATTACATTTGTAGTTACTGTATTTCTATGTACTGTATATTTGTATTTTACATAGATAATTACTATACATCTTCTTATAGATTTTTTACTCTCTGGGACTTTATCCCTTGGGGAGGGGGGTTTTTTCTCCTTATGTCCCTTTTCTCAGGGCCTTTCCCCCCCCCCTTTTTTCGTTCCCACGCGGTCCGCCGGCTTTTTCCCCGCCGTCGGACCGACCGTTTTCCTCCTAACTGAGGGTAACGCTCACCCTCCTCCACCCATTCCCCACCTCGCGGCTTCACAGCCGCGCTGTTTCTACCGCACGGCGGGAAATTACTTCCCGTTTTTTCTCCGGCGGCCATCTTGGATCTCGCCTCTCGCGAGATCCACGGCCGCCATCTTGGGAGCATTGCGGTCTCTTCATTTCGGCACCCGATCACCTCAATACCGGACGCAATCAGGCAGGGGTCCCCAGGTCAGTCAGCCTTCCCATATAAGTTATAAAACTGTGCATTGGGGTGAGGCCCCATACTGTTTATCATTACTGGCTCCAGTGTATTTATGTGCCATTTTACTACATTCAGGGTGAGGCCCTATCATCTAATTACCGCTGCTATCAGGTGGATTTTGTGCCACCTATATATGTACATGCATATATAACTGGGTGAGGCCCAAAAAAAAACCCAATATCCCCTGCTGGGGGAAACTGGTGCTTTTGCTGCCAGATTTATCATTCTCACCCTGCCGGGGTGCTTATTCCTATTTTATTGTTATTATACATATACACACTACCCTGCTGGGGTTGCCTGGGTACTGCAGGTACCTTTTTCACTCACTGGGATTGACCCCTAGCCCAACGTTTACTGTGCTTTCTCTATTACAGCGGTCCTACTCCTATCATTATGGATACACCCCAAAACCCTGCGGATTTCCAAACCATGATCGCGGAAGCCATCTCCGCCTCTATGGAGAAAGCGCTATCCAGGGTTATGACGGCAACTGCCGATCAGGCTAAAAAAGTCACAAAAGCCCAAGCCCTTGACTATGATTCTGAGGCTTCAGAATCCCATACGCAGGCCGACTCACGGCCCAGCAAACGCCACTGGAAGGGCGAAAAAGGGGCTGACAACCCGGGCAAAGGCAAGACACCAGCCAAACGCCACAGGCCAGTCCCACCCACTCCCGCCCACTACTCCTCGGATGAGGGGGAAGAACACACACGCTCCATGGCCGTGTTGGACGAGTGGCAGGCCGCAGATTCTGATTCACAAGATAACGACTGGGGTTCAGACACAGGATCCCATACGGGCCTCCTGCAGGGCACCTTTTTGGACGACACCCAACTGCCGGATGACCCCACACCGGTCCATGACGAAGGGGAAGCCATCCTGGACCCCACGGGCCAGCGTCTATTCGACCCTCGCAATATACGACACCCGCGTTCGGGGGACTGGACCCCCCCGGATCATCTCTCCAAATTTATGCATCGTTGGCTCCGCAAACCCCTGGACAAAACGGTGCGCAACCGACTTCGTTCTGAATGCCCTCGCCCTTCCCTTCCCGACCACGTGGCTCAGACTCCCGAATTCGACCAGGTCATGAACACATTCATGTCTCGGGGTGGCCGTGACCCCAGGAGAGGCGTTGAAAAAGGATTCCACGGAGTTCAGGACAAACTCCTAGATTCCATTGGCCCACTTTCCCGCATCATGTTTTTGGCTGACGATGCTTTTACAAGGGCTGACGAATTTGATGCCAGTATGGTTAAAGAGTGGGCACATGATATACGAGAATGGGCACAGAGGTGCTTCTGTTTCGTGGGCAACACCAATGTAGCCCTCTCCTCTGAGAGGCGTAAAGCAGCGCTGCTCCGTATTGACGGAAAGCTGGTGGAATTGGGCACCAAGGAGTTGGGACCGCTTGCACAGGGCAAATTGTTTGGGGAGGCCTTCCTCAAGGAACTGAACAAGCATGTAAACATTTTCACCTCACTAAATAAGGCTCACACTTCCATGAAGCGAGTCTTCAGGGGCCACCCCAGTCGGGGTGTTTTTGGACGGGCTGGCCGCTACAGGGGCCGAGCAGCCAGCCGTTTTTGGCCTTCTGGCCCCCGCTCGCACAGACCCCAACCCTTCTACCCAGAAGTGGGTTTCAGACAGCCCTTCTCCTACACCCGAGGAGCCGACAGAGGCAGAGGACCTCGTAACCGTGGCAGAGCACGCTTCTCCACAGGTAAGCACCTTAGTGTCTCAATGTCCACTTACCCCATGTACTGCAGGTCGTATTGCTCTGTCTTTTCAGAACTGGACAGCCATCTCCACGGACGCATGGATCCTCCAGACGGTTCGGGGCTACGTCATAGATTTCGTGGAAACCCCGTTCCAGACCGCCCCTCCGCACCCCATTCACTGTTCCAAGATAGATCGCCACTTAATCGATGGCGAACTACGGGAACTCAAAGAAAAAGGAGCGATAGAACCCGCTCACGACCAAAACGGTTTCTTCAGCAACATTTTCCTAGTGAAGAAAAAATCCGGAGATTTCAGGCCGGTTATAAACCTGAGGGGGCTCAATGCCTTTGTACTGTACAGACATTTCAAGATGGAAGGCATCCACCTTCTACGAGATCTGCTCCAGGACGGGGACTGGTTCACAAGACTGGACCTCAAGGACGCCTACCTCTCGGTACCCGTCCATGCTTCCTGCCGACAATTCCTCAGGTTCCGATGGCAAGGTCACCCCTGGCAATTCACGTGCCTCCCCTTCGGCCTCAGCTCAGCACCGTGGTGTTTCACCAAACTACTGAAACCAGTAGTGCCTCGACTACGAAGTCAAGGAATTCGGTGCATTATCTACCTGGACGACCTGCTACTGTTCTCCTCAGACAGGTACAGTCTAACGCAACACACACGATATACCACCCGACTCCTCACATCCCTAGGTTTCGTGGTGAACTTCCAAAAGTCAGAAGTATCCCCAACCCAGACTATACAATTTCTGGGTTTCGAAATAGACTCCAAGACCAGCACACTACGGCTCCCGACCTCAAAGATCGCAGCCATCAAGAAGGAGCTACGCAGAACCATTCGCTGCCACACCATTCCACTCCGCAACTTGGCTCGGATCGTGGGCTTACTATCCGCATCTATCCAAGCGATATTCCCGGGCCCGCTCCACTACAGAGCGATGCAACGCCTGAAGGCTTCCTTTCTCCGCCAGAACCCTTCGTACGACCAAACTGTTCCGGTGACGGAGGAAGTCAAGGACGAACTCGGATGGTGGTTGGACAGCATGGAAGCGTGGAATGGCTGAGCCATCTTCGGAAACACGCCCGATATAGTCCTGGAATCAGACGCCAGCCTCTGGGGATGGGGCGCCACCTGCCAAGGCAATTCAACAGGAGGCACTTGGACTTCCCAGGAACTCAACCTCCACATCAACTGCCTGGAACTCCTAGCGGGGTCGTTTGCAATCCGCAGCTTAGCGAAAGACCGGACGAATTGTTGCATCCTCCTCCGGATGGACAACGTCTCAGCGGTCCGTTACATCAACAGACTGGGAGGGGCCCGTTCCAGACTCCTTTCGGAGATCACGAAAGAAATATTCCAGTTTTGCCTACCCCGGAACATCTCCCTCATGGCAGAATATCTCCCGGGCGAGACGAACCTGACAGCGGACTGGTTTTCTCGCCATTGGCGGGACAGCAGCGACTGGAGACTGGACCCAATGATCTTTCAGCGCCTCTCGGCCAGGAGGGGCCCCCTCCACCTAGACCTCTTCGCATCGCGCAACAACAGGCAGACGGACGAGTATTTCAGCTGGCTACCAGATCCGGAGAGCAAGGCAGTAGATGCTTTTCTCCAACCATGGCCGCTCAAGGGCGCTTATGCCTTTCCCCCATTCGCCATGGTGGCAAGGACGATACAATACCTGAAGACGCAACGCGGGTCTCTGCTCCTCATCACCCCCCTATGGCAGGGCCAACCATGGTTCCCGGACCTCCTAGTATCATCCTACAGGGACCCTCTCCTCATACCGTCCTACCAGGCACTCCTCACAGACCCGAGAGGGAACCTCCATCCTCTCATTCTGGAAGACCGCCTCACTCTAGTAGCTTGGACTCTTTCAGGGGCGCCTGGCAAACCGAGGACCTATCGCAGACGGCTCGAGACCTCTTATGGGATTCATGGGCACCAGGAACCAGACGATGCTACCTTGCAGCATGGAATTCCTGGGCCGCTTGGTGCAGTGAACGGAACTTTGATCCCTTTACGGCACCTGTAACAGCCATCCTGAACTTTCTCTCCCATCTGTACTCCATGGGACGGTCTTACCGATCCCTCAACGTTGTGCGCTCCGCGATTTCGGCGGCTCACGTTCCGACCCGGGGGATGCCCGTCGGGAAAGATCCTCTGGTATGCCGTCTTCTCAGGGGCATAAGACTCCAGAGGCCTCCCAAACCCAAATACACCCGGTTATGGGATGTGGAGGTCGTTCTCCAGTTCCTTAGGGACTGGCCAGATAACGACAGACTTTCACTCCGACAACTGTCGGCCAAACTAACACTTCTTCTGTGTTTGGTCTCGTTCCGCAGAGTTTCGGACGTGCGGGCTTTCGACATTGACGCCTTTTCGGTCTCCCCCGAGGGAGTTACCTTCCAAGTGTCACGTCGTACCAAATCGGACTCCTCGTCGGTTTTTTACCCCTTTTTCCCTACGGAACCGCTGCTCTGCGTGGTCTCCACTCTGCGTCGATACGTACAAATCACATCCCCACTTCGGGTCTCATCTTCGGGCCAACTATTGGTGTCTTACGTTAGACCTCACGTACCCGTCTCCACTACCACCCTCGCCAGATGGGTGCGATGGATCCTGTCTCTGGCAGGAGTGGAGGAGACCTTCGGCGCCCACTCCGTTCGCGGTGCGGCGGCCTCGTCGGCTTTCACCGCGGGCGCATCGCTGGCAGACATCCTACGAGCCGCGGATTGGTCACGCGAAGCGACCTTTCGGACCTTCTATTTCCGCCCGAACACGGGGGCAGCCGCGTCTCTCCTTCATCAGCGTTAAAAATGCAAAATATGAAGCCTCCTGTCATGTTGTAAAATTGAAGATTATGCTAGCGTTAGTGTACTTATAATCTTAATTTTAGTAATGACAGGAGGCGAGTATTTTCCCACCCACCACACCCGCGAGGGATACGTTCTCACGTGAGTATACCTACACTGTGGGCTTTCACCCCTCTACTATCTTCCTACTCACTCTGCAGGATATCATGTTTGTAACAGGTCTATTTATGTCTCTGTTATCTGTTACTGTCATTCTGCTATGAATGTCTCATTGTCAGTGGAATTTGTATCTGGTCTATTTCATTACTGCAAACAGTTGCAAGATCGGTACCTAACCTTTTCCACGTTCTTTTTCAGCATAACTTCAGGATATTGCAGCTCACACTCAGGATGGACACGTTTGGACCATCTTCCGGCCTCTAGACCGGCTCAGTTGGAAAGTTCACCCGTTGGTGCATGTTACAAGACTTTGGATTTATCGAGGGAAATTTGTTTTCTGATGTCGCTTTCGAAAGAGGGGGAGGAGCCTCATCACTGTGAATATTGTACCTCCTACTGCATTTTTGATTGGTTAATGTTTTCTCACTTTTCTTTACTGCTGTGTGGAGTTAGTAAAGAGGGTTAATGCAAAATACTCGCCTCCTGTCATTACTAAAATTAAGATTATAAGTACACTAACGCTAGCATAATCTTCAATTATATAATTTTTGACATTTGAAAAAAAAAACGAAAAAAGAAAGAAAATAAAAATTCACAAACCAAAACTTGTGAAGTGAATAAAAGAATAAAAAGAAATACATCCCTATTGTGAAACATTAAATAAATAGCTGGAAAACCTATAGATATATTCTGATCAAATAATCACAAAAATTAGATCTTGTAGATGACGTTTTGTTAAATTAGATACAGGCAGAAAAAGGCTTGCATATTAGATTTAAATACTACAAATATCTAAATTAGATTAGTCCTAGAATGTAGTTTGAGTATAAATTGCACATTAAAGGCCACTAAAACCATCCAGCAGAGGGCAAAAGGCAAACAATACTTGAGGCAGTAAACTGCAGCAATAAATATCAAGCTGATTATTTGTACCAGCTGAAAAACTGACAGTAGGAAGATGCCACAATTGAGGTATTATAAAAAGATTATACAAGTTAGATACAAAGTAGTTATAGTCCAGTCCAGCCAGTGGAAGGGTTTCCCACACAAACTCTCAAAAAACATTGAAATGAAATAACACAGAAATAATAGTAGCAGATTGGAGGGGTCTACCTGCAGTATGGCTCAGGGATACAACCAAAGACTGGAGATAATTTTCAATGAATACATTGACAGCTAAAGTGTACAACTGGACTACACCTCCAATTGATCACGTTATCTTCAAAAGCAGGGACTACCGCTTACATTGTAACAGGTCTTCCCCTCCCCATTCTCTATTCCCCTTCTGACTTTATTGTTCTTTTTATTTTGACTTAGAGTATATAGTATCGATTCCTACTGATGTTCTCTCTTATAGCCCTCTCACATTTCTATGTTCCTTACTTCCACCAATATCCCCTTCCACTCCATTCCCCCATGCCCATAGAACATAGTACTTGATACAATAATGTGCACTTGGCTGTTAAAGAATAAATCTGTGCCCGTATTGGCATTGCCTTATCCCTATTCCGTTAACATGAAAAGGCCTACTGATGGACAGTACGTAGGGTTATACCGTCATATTCTTATCCCCCCTTTAATGTCTCTTGCACCTCTTGTTGCACCCCAAGTTGTGTCTGCTTCCCCCATCTTATTTTGTGGATTTTACCTACTATTGTAGTGGACTTGTGAATCTTCTTTATTTTCTACCCAGTCTGGCAAGAAGCTATTCTCTGGGACTGGTGTGAGGAGGGAGCCCCCATTGTGCGAATACATAGACAATGCGCCTGGTGGCACTTGGAATATAAGGCACAGTCAATATTTGCCACCAACTTTCAGGTAAGAAATCTTTGCACTATATTCTAAAAATATGGTAATTATAAACTTATTTAAGCATTTACAAACAGAAGCAACTTTATTGACACTAGTATTGGATAGATGTAAAGTTTCACATTTTCATTGGTATTCAGAGAAAAAAACAACTTACCGCTTATTGTTTTGATACTCACAGAAGCACATGCTTCAGTATTTTTATTACATTTCTTGAAACCACTCGTACAATTGACAGCTTCATATTTATACATATTGCATGTCATACATGAAAGTCCTAGGAGATAAACATTAAAATTAAGTTATTACACATTACATCTACAGGATACTAGGATATAACAGAGCTATCAGGGAATATGATTGGTGAATCTTTATTTTAAACAAAATAACACAAAGTGGATCTACGGCACAACATTAATTATTTACACATTGCTTTTTAGGTGACATCCCCAATGAACAAACTCACAAAAATAAAGCCCTGTGCTTAAATTCCCACCAAGCGTGGGCAGCAGTGATGACTATAGTAATCAACAGCCCAAATACATAGAAAACCCCCCAAAAACAACCCAAATCTGTGCATTATCACTAATATCGAAGCCAAGATACACAGAACAAATGAAACCCATACACATAAACATATACAGACATATTACACCATGCGTCCTCTGTTAAGGGTTAGACATTTTGCTTTTTAGTTGAAAGAAGCAAGGTGAATTGTTAATGTAGACTCTAATAAATGGTTTGCTGTGATGGTGCAGGTGAGATAACACTTTAAAGGCTTTTGCAGTAGTACTAAAAACCTCCTGTTATTTAATTATTCAGAGGGATTTGGGATAGTGAGCAGGTAACTTTTCTATTTTTTTATTTTCACATGCCCAAAGAATCCAATGCCAGGCAGCTTAACACATTTCATGACGGACAGTGAACTTACTCAAAGGAAAGTGTCCTATTTATGAGTAAATGTCTGACAAGGCACGGAATGTGTCAAGCTGCCTGGAATTCTGTCCACTGACATGTATTACCCAGGTTCTGTTCCTGCGTTCTAGTTTTAATGGATTCTAATAAAAGCTAATTAGTCTGTTTTTTCAAACCTTTCAAACCGTTTGAAACCTATAGGGAGAGAACGCTCAACTACTCTGTCCCATAACCACTATAATGAGCTTTATCTTCATAATAAAATATTACAATAACATTTATAACAGATTTTTAGGGTTATTCACTAACCTTGTCATTTAGAATTAACCTAGAAATTATACAGTTTAGGCAAAAATGGATGCATTGAAAAACTTATGCAAGTCAGCTATGTTTTCAGCCCGGCTACTTCGGCAGACAATTTTGACTTCCTTGATGAATTCTAAACAATTCAACCTGTTAGAATTTGCAGAACTTCAATAGCATAATAAAATGATAGGTTTTACACAAAGGCTAGGAATTTAATAACAAATTATTGCACATTTACTGGCGGCTTACAATATTGTTTCTTACATTCTCTATAATTCTTTTTAGATAACGTGTACTTTCAAAGTATAATGTTTAATTCTGCATAAACTAAGAGAAACAAAGGATGCCCATTCTACAATATTTGTGAAATTGGCCATTGTTGCATGAAATGTCTTGTAGGGTCTGTAAACCTTGAAATGATTAGAGAGGCAAGATATTTTGGCTTTGTGGGGTATTTATGGGTCATCAGTCACTCTTATCTGGATATCCTGGTAGGATTATTTCCTGCTGACCCTTCCCCCTCATGGTCCTCCTTTCTTACCCCTGTGTTTACGATGCTGTCACTGCTATGACTTAGTTATCCTGCTACTTCCTGAACATCTTGGAGCTCAGAAAAGAACCTTGGAGTAGGGGTTTCTATTTCTCTAATGTTCTTCAGGAATCAAATTTGTTTACATTGCAGCTCTAAGTCTGCCCTCAGTGGTTGTCTACCAGACATCCACTGGGGGCGCTTCCGGAATCAAAACCGACCTTTGGTCCATTAACTGCATGAGGACCTCTGCATGAGCACCTCCAACATCAAATTTTCCCCGTAGGAAAGCATTGAATAATGCTTTCTTATGGGGAGGTCTAGTGCGTGCGTGGCCATTGCTGAACATGCGCATTAGGTCTGCCCCACTGGCACATGGGGGAGAATCGTGGGAGGAGCCTGATCCAGCGCCGAGGGACATCGGCGCTGGATTCAGGTAAGTTGCTGAATTGGTTTTTACCACCTCAGAAGCCCCGTGGAAGGGGGGGGGGGGTCACTTTTTAAACCTATTGTGCCAGGAAAATGGCTTTGTTTTACTGGCACTGGAGGATCCCTTTAACCGTACCTACAAGGACATCAGCCAAGCTAAATTAGTGTCAAGTTAAAAAGTTAAATTATAAATAATTTATAACTCTTAAACCATTTTCCAGCTCTTATTATTCTTTTATAAACATTATAGTTCGTTAAATTTAGCACACATTTGGTGCAGTGTAAATACTGGATTTGTTATTTATGTTTATTGTTTTGTTTTTTTCTGTTTTGGTATTAATTCGTTTTGTCCCATGAGCCCACCTACTCTGCCCACCTTTGTCATTGTGCGAGGTGTAGTTTTTGTTTTTTGCTGCTAAAATAATGATGCACAAAATTTATAGACAGCTGGTACTTTCACCACAACCCCTTAAATCCTTGCTGTGCAAATAATGCAATTCTTGTGGGACAGCATGAACAATATTACAGAAACTAAACCAAGCATCAACGTTTTTGATAACATATATACATTTACTTCAGAATTTAGGTCACAACACTTGAATTCATTAAGTAAAATAAGTCAGTGGTTTAATCATTTTATCCTTTTCAGACCTTACATATCAAGTTTGTCATTAACAAAATTTAGGAAACTTAAAAGTTATATTTCTTATCAATTACATTATTAAAGTTCATTTGAATACAGTTGTTTAATTTAAAAAAAAAACATTTTTGCTATTTCTTTCTTTTCTTAGAAAAACAAAGCAGTGCGATAGTAATTATTGAAATCAAAATAGACAGATGGAGTCTAAGAACATTTTAATACAATAGGATGTTTAGAATAAGTCGTATTGTGTAACAAGCTAGTTTATTTAAATATACAGGTGCAATAAATTTAAATATTATCTATCCATCCATCCCTCCATTTAGGCTTTTCATTGAAGCGAGAATTCAAGGTAAACTAAAAGTGATTTTTAAATTTAAGATCAAAATAGCCAAACTGGAAAAATTATCTAAGTTACCTATTATATCATTTCAGCTACTCTGGCCTTATATTTGAAATTCACATTCATTTCACTTTGACTTCAGACAGATTGTTATTATCCATCTGTCTATCTCTGTATCTCTCTGTGTATCAGTCTGTCTACCTGTACGTCAAATGACGAATACGGCACAAATATACTGCAATTGTAACTTAGTAACCTAACTAATTACAATCTACACAATAATTCTCTCACTAGACATTACATTTGTAAAACTTGAAGATACAGATAACAATATATTATAAAAGGTGAGAGACCTCCAATTCTATATATTATCTCTACCTGAATACGAGAAAGCAGCAGGAATGATTGTAAGAAGCAGTAAGACCTTCATCCTGAGGCTGGCTCTTGTTACTGGAGGACAGGTGACAATGTACTGTCATTCAGTAAGACACAGACACACCAGGGCTATTCCTCCGGGAATCAACAAAGGACTCAGGTGCAGAAGGAAATTACTTTAAGTAAAACAAAATACAATAGTTGGGTAAATAGTTGAATACCATTTAACCCCTTAAGGACACATGACAGAAATATTCCGTCATGATTCACTTTTATTCCAGATGTTCTGTCATTAAGGGGTTAATCATTATATTATCAAGATTTTATTCAGTTGCAGGCTTCTTTCTATTATTTATTATGTATGTCATCAAATTGTATGGATTGAAAACTGAATTGCAAAATTAAGGCTAATAGCCACGTTGTGACAAGAGCTGCACTGGACAAGATTTCAAAAGCAGTCTTTTTAACAATAGATTCTAAATATTGCTTTCACTTATAGGAACTCCATACCCTTAGAATACAAATGTTAATTCATAACACTATAGAGCCTTGTTGGCCATTTAGGTGACTGGCCCCCACCTGTAGGGAGAAAAAAAAATTTCTCCCTCACAGCCCCAGTCTCCATGTCTGGCCATGTTTCCTTGGCTGTGATCATCTAGATCGATGATCCCAGCCAATCCAAGGCTTTCCCACGGGGTAGTGCGCATGAACGGTAAACTGTTGCGCTGACCCAATCATACGGTCTCTATGATCATATTCTGTTATTTCAGCGGAAGCACCTCTAGTGGCTGTCTGAGAGATTCAACCATGCAATGAAAACATTACTGTTATGCAGAACATTAAAACGGGGATTGGGGAGGACATTGAGATGAAGTGGTCTAGGTGCCTGTAATGTCAATTTAACTACAATTTGAAGTTTAGTAAATACATAATTCAAAGTGACTTTTGAAACATTTAAGACCAAAATAGCCATTGTGGAAGAATAACAAAGTTGGATTGCCCTTTGTCAGTTTCCCACGATTCCCAGTTTTGTGAATAGCCTCTCTCTCAGCTTGCAGAGTGTTTTTACACAGCTTTATAGTGATGGCTAATGAGGGTTATTAACACTGGGATATAAACAGGTCTCCACGTTCTGCCATACTGCATGCAATGTGACTGATAAGAATGGGCGGCCCCGCTTTCATCAGAATTGCATCATGCTGTTGGCTGTTAGCAGGTGACTGTGTCCTGCAGCTAAGACATAAAGTCATTGATTCCAAGTATATATGTTCTCTCCACTAAACAGCTAAATGTTCTATTTATAACACTTCGTTATTCTGTATGTATTTATTTGCTGCCTGGTGCTGTTCTCTGATTTCCCGTTTTCGATCAGCTTGACAATTACGAAGGTCCCCAGGATACCCATGATCTGGCCACAGGCCCAGCATATTGCTAAGTGGAAGTTACACTCCTGCATTACAGTATACATTTTCTTCAACTTTAATGCTTAAAAACACTTTTTGAAACAAAATTGGGGCAAGTCATCAGGGGCATGGCTGGCACCATAGCCTCTAGAACGAGCTTTAGTGGTTATGGCACTTAGTGTGTTTAATTCTTGCTTACTTTGTATCCACAAATTACTGGAACATTGCATGCTATATTAAGATGAGATATCTCTATTATTTTTATTTTTTTTAATCTCTGTTATTTAACATGCTGATAATAACAATCTTCAGACCTGCAGCATCTTTTCCCGGCAGAGTCAATTCACGCATTCACCTTCTTGCTAAAGGAACAACCCTATTACCTAAAGCAGTGGCTCACGACCCAGTCCTCAAGTAAACCCTACCAGGCCAATATTTAGGGATTACCCTGTTGTGTCTCAGGTGTTTAGAAGAAAGAAAAATAAAACACTTTAGACACAACAGAGTGATACCTAAATCCTGGACTGGTTGAGGATTCAGCTTCTAATGTGCTTGAGGTATAAATTAACTTCTTTTATTTATTTTTTAATTTTTTATATTGACAAAATGTAACTCTATTTAAAGTGAGCACATCTGCCATAACACATTCAGAGTTTAGTGAGTAGACCTCAGTATATCTGTAAGACTTTGCTGATACCAGGAGCTTTCTATCCCAATGATGTCCCATAAACTAAGTACAACATATTTTCCTATCTCCATTATGCCACTGGCCAAATTCACTTTCGATTTTATAATGTTTTTATTATTTTCCTGGACTCATACACTTAATATTTTAATTTTTTTAATATAGCTCTACAATTTTTATTTGTACTTCTATTCTCAGACCCAACTGATTTTTATTGATGTTCACTAATAGTGTGTATAATGAATGTAGTGTTTGTAGTGAGTGCAGAGTGTGTATAATGAATGAAGTGTATTTGTAGTGAATGCAGAGTGAGTATAATGAATGTAGTCTGATTGTAGTGAGTGCAGTGTGTATAATGAATGCAGTGTGTGTAGTGAGTATAATGAATGTAGTGTGATTGTAGTGAGTGCAGTGTGTGTATAGTGAATGTAGTGTGTTTGTAGTGAGTGCAGAGTGTGTATAATGAATGCAGTGTGTGTAGTGAATGTAGTGTGTAGTGAGTGCAGAGTGTGTATAGTGAATGCAGTGAGTGCAGAGTGTGTATAGTGAATGTAGTGTGTGAAGTGAGTGCCGAGTGTGTGTAGTGAGTGCAGTGTGTTTGTGTTTTATTATTTTCCTGGACTCATACACTTAATATTTTAATTTTTTTAATATAGCTCTACAATTTTTATTTGTACTTCTATTCTCAGACCCAACTGATTTTTATTGATATTCACTAATACATATTTATATCCCTTATACATTTTTCATATTTTTTTTAGATATATTTCATGCCCATGATTGTTATAGTAATTACTATTTAATTTTTCATACAGCACATTTTTGTACTTATTCTTTAACTTATTTTATTCTACTTGATTTACCAATATTACAGGTACACTGAGGCCACCAAGTGGGAATTTATGTCACTGCATTTGGATTTTTTTTTTTCTATTTCTGACCGTTTTACAGGACAGTTGTACTTGCCTCTCAGTTTACTGCTTTTTAAGTACTGTATTAATTTATCAGATAGGGTGGTTTTAAGCTACTATTTTCCTTTAGTTGTCCACTGCTGCAGTTTTCAAACTAGTTTGCAATATTTACTGTGGACTTTATATGGACGTATGTGACTTGTGCATTTTCTAACATAGTTTTTTGGACTTTTATATGTAACATTGAATTCATTATCTACATCCCTTTAAATTGACTATTTGCTATTTTTTCTATTGTTACATTTTGGCTTATTTTATTATATTTGTATTTACTATTTTATTTGCTGCTTTATTCATTATGTATGCTCGGTATCTGGGTGATATTGTGTTTAATTCCCTGAACAATTCCAAACAATTCCTGGTTAATGAATTGACATTGAGCCAAACAGTTTTAGACACAGTCCAGAACTTCTAATGATGTTTGTGCTGGCTATAAAGTGGGTGAATCAGCTTAGCTGCAGAAGCAAATTTGGCATATAAGAAAATGTATGATTTTAGGCAGTTAGGAAACAATTTTTTGGAAACTGGTATAATTTTTGTAACCACAATATTCAAATGCAATTAAAATATTTGTTTTGTAACCTAGACCTGTTTGTCAAAGTTTCTTTCCATGCAGTAGATTCAGCACATATTTGCACATACCTCCACTAGAGAGGGCTAATACAATATATATTTTCTTTTTTCTTTATGGAGCTCGCTCTTCGTTTATTGCACAGTATGTTTACAATTGCTCAAAAGAGTGAAAAATCAGTATTAATGAAATATTTATCAATTCTTCCTAAAAAGCAATTTCTTTAGAAAGAAAGGGACAGGGAGATAGGGAAACATGTTGTACTTTAAGGGGCTTCATTGGGATAGAAAGCTCCTGGTATCAGCAAAGAGAGGGAAGGGACAGTGTATTAACTTGGGGGAGGGAAGGGGCCAGTGTATTAAATTGGGGAGGGGTGCCAGTGTATTAATGGGAGGGAGGATGGCAATGTATTAATGGGAGGGAGAGGGGGCAGTGCATTAATGGGAAGGAGGATGGCAATGTATTAATGGGAGGAAGGGGGGCAGTGTATTAATGGGAGGGAGGGGGCAGTGTATTAATGGGAAGGAGGGGAGGGAGGGGGGGCATTAATGGGAGGAGGGGCAGTGTATTAATGGGAAGGAGGATGGCAATGCATTAATGGGAAGGAGGATGGCAATGTATTAATGGGAGGGAGGGGGGCAATGTATTAATGGGGGGAGAGGGGGCAGTGCATTAATGGAAGGAGGATGGCATGTATTAATGGGGAGGAAGGGGGGCAATGTATTAATGGGAGGGAGGGGGGTGCAGTAATGGGAGGGAGGGGCAGGTATTTAATGTAAAGGAGGATGGCAATGTATTAATGGGAGGGAGGGGGCAGTGTATTAATGGGAGGGAGGGACACTGTATTAATTTGGGGAAGTCATGTGCCAGTATATTAAATTGGGGAGGGGATAGTGTATTAGAAGGAAGGAGGGGGCAGTGTATTTATTTGAGGAAGGGAGGGGGCCAGTGTATTTATTTATTTGAGGGAGGGAGCCAGTGTTTTACCTTGGGGAGGGAGGGGACCAGTGTATTAAACTGGGGAGGGGTGCCAGTGTATTAATGGGAGGGGGGGGGGCAGAGTATTAATGGGAGGGAGGGGGCAGTCTATTAATTTGAGGGAGGGGGCACTGTATTAATTTGGGGAAGTTAGGAGGCCAGTGTAGTATTAATTGGTGAGGGGGGGCAACACACATACACACATCATCCAGCACACACACATCATCCAGCACACACACATCATCCAGCAAACACACACACACACACATCATCCAGCACAAACACATCTCCAGCACACACACACATCATCCAGCACACACATACACATACATCATCCAGCACACACACACACACACACACACACACACACACACACACACAAACTTCATCCAGCACACGCACACACTGCATTCATTATACACAATCTGCACTTACTACAAACACACTACATTCATTATACACACTCTGCACTCATTACAAACACACTACATTCACTATACACACTCTGCACTCACTACAAACACACTACATTCACTACACACACTGCATTCATTATACACACTCTGCACTCACTACAAACACACTACATTCACTATACACACTCTGCACTCACTACAATCACACTACATTCAATATACACACTGCACTCACTACACACACTGCATTCATTATACACACTGCACTCACTACAAACACACTACATTAATTATACACACTCTGAACTCACTACAAACACACTACATTCATTATACACACTCTGCACCCTCTGCACCCTCTGCACAGTACATTTATTATACACACTGCACTCATTACAAACACACTACATTCACTATACACACTCTGCACTCACTTCACACACTACATTCACTATACACACTCTGCACTCACTGCATTCACTATACACACTCTGCACTCACTACACACTACATTCACTACACACACTGCATTCATTATACACACTCTGCACTCACTACAAACACACTACATTCACTATACACACACTGCACTCACTACAATCACACTACATTCATTATACTCACTACACACACTGCATTCATTATACACACTGCACTCACTACAATCAGACTACATTCATTATACTCACTCTGCATTCACTACAAATACACTTCATTCATTATACACACTCTGCACTCACTACAAACACTACATTCATTATACACACTCTGCACTCACTACAAACACACTACATTTATTATACACACTCTGCACTCACTGCACAGTACATTTATTATACACACTACACTCATTACAAACACACCACATTCACTATACACACTTTGCACTCACTACACACACTACATTCACTATACACACTCTGCATTAATTATACACACTCTGCACTCACTCACTCACTACAAACACACTACATTCATTATAAACACTCTGCACTCACTACAAACACACTGCATTCACTATACACACTCTGCACGCACTACGATCACAGTACATTCATTATACACACTGCACTCACTACACACACTGCATTCATTATACACACTCTGCACTCACTACAAACACACTACATTGATTATACACAATCTGCACTTACTACAAACACATTGCATTCACTATACACACTCTGCACTCACTACAAACACACTACATTCAGACAATCGGCACTCACTACATGGTACATTTATTATACACACAGCACTCACTACACACACTGCATTCATTATACACACTGCACTCACTACACACATAACATTCATTATACACACTCTGCAATCACTACAAATAATATTGTAAAGTGCTACGGAATCTGTTGGCGCTATATAAATGGCAATAATAATAACACACTACATTCATTATACACACTCTGCACTTACTACAAACACACTACATTTACTATACACACACTGCAGTCACTACACTCACACTACATTCATTATACAGCAAACAGAATAAATACAATCATATGGTGAGAGCAAAAACAGGTGGTATATAAACCAATAGTGGGTAAGCATCATAAAACATGCAAATTTACCATGTATCTGTAAATTCCTAAAATGATAAAACACAGTACATAGTATAGCCTGTATAAAATGAATTAAAAAATAAATGTGGAGAAAATTCCCACTCACATGGTGCTGAGCCGTTTAAAAGTGGCTCAGACTATAAGCACCTTGAAATAGTACGGAGACCAGAATGCTGGAACCAGGATACAGATGTCCTCTACCGAATTTCTACTTCCCTTCAAATAGCTCACTTAAACGCCAGATACAGGGGTAGGTGTAGGAACAAATATCTTTAATGGTTACATATAGAAAAAGCTTACACTTCGTCTCCAATCCAAAATGAACTGCACTGACGTGTTTCGACCTATCGGTCTTTATCAAAGTGCTACGTGTAGTTACAAACTAATAAGTTTAAATATCTTAAAAAAGGCGCGTTATTGATCTTCGTCATACAATTTCCGGTTCCGGTTACGTCGTTTCGGAGTACTTCCGTGTCAGCGGTCAGCAATCATCCTCTGTCTCCGTTAGATGACGTTTTTCCGGTTTAAGGTAAACGTATTCACTTCATAATAAAGTTTTAAATGCGCATGTCCACCACATAATGTAAACAAAACGTTTGTATAAAACAGGAACCTTATCTTATATACTTATAAATAATGAAAACTTAAGAAATACATATTAAAAATAATAATGTTGTATTTTAAACAATTTATATAAAAAAATACACTCATTAATAAAAATAATAAAAACAAGACATATTTGATATGAGGAAAAGGGGGGAGAGAGAGAAAGAAAATATGGTCAGAAATTATAATAAATACATAACAATAAATATCAATCACCAAACGTAAGAAACCAATAGTTAAAAACCAGTATTAAGATATATATATAAAAGCGAAAACAGAAGCAAGACAAAAAGATTAAAATTTTTAGAGGCTATATATAAAATGCATTTACTTATAAAAAAGAGGAAATTTCAAAGTCTACATTTAGACCATCTGGAGTTATAGCGCTATATAGATGACATTTTTATTATATGGAAAGGCAATAAGGCAATAAAGACTCCATGACAGAATTTTTAGATCAACTAAATTTTAATGATTGGAATATAAAACTTACTTGCGATATTAGTGATCAAAATATAAATTTTTTAGACTTGGATATTTTTATAGAATCAAATCAGATTAAAAGCAAAACCCATTTAAAAAAAGTAGTTTTTTTTTCGATTTGCAAAGTTGCCATTTTAAACCTTGGCTCACTAATGTACCAAAGGGACAGTTCCTTAGACATAGAAGGAACTGTACCAATTTTAATGACTATTATAATCAATCATCTAATTTAGCGCAACAGTTTATAGAAAAGGGGTATGATCCAATTTCTATTGAAAATATCAGGGAAGATATAGGTAGAAGGGATAGAAATCAACTTTTGAAATATCAAAATAAAGAAGAAAAAAAGAACGAATGTATCCCTATAATTTAAAATTTTAGCACTAATAATAAATGTTTGTAAAGTTTTTTTAAAAAATTGGCATGTTTTAAAGGAAGATTTGGATATTTTACCATTTATGGGTGATCAGCCTAAATTTATTTTTAGAGGAGCTAGGAATTTTAGGCAAAGTTTAACAGCAAGCTTTTTAGATAAAGAAAGAATTTTTTAGAAGGTTCAATAGATTTTTATTACTGAAATTTTGTTTAAAAATGTGTTTTTGTATTTTCAAGAATTAAAGTTGAAGAAAATTGATATTCCTAATGCAGGATCCTGTTGCCGGATCAGGGGTATCCGGGGACCTACCTTCATTGTCAAGCTGATCTAAAATGGGAAACCAGAGAACAGTAACAGGCAGCAAATAAATACACACAGAAAAACAAAGTGTTATAAATAGAACATTTAGCAGTTTTGTTTTTTTAAATTCTTTATTTTTATTTTTATATTTTTGCATATCAGGGAGGGGGTACAGAAAAAAGAATGTGGGTGTAACAGTTGTAGCAGTTATAGGATACTAAGCATTGCTATGCATTACAAAGGTAACAGTTTTCTTATCATCGTACAGTTTGTACAGGCTTGTAAGGGTAACATTTATGGGTTCAGTACGCAACTCAGATGGAATCGTCAATCAGGGATTTTGGGTAATAAGGAGGGGGTACGTAGAACCAAAGAATAGTGGGATAGGTAGCGGTGTAGGTATTCACATTACTCCTTTCAAACCTTTGAGTAGTGGAAGATCATATGTGAGATAATTGCAGTGTCTTTGAATACGGGTGTACCTCTTGTCCCGGGGTTTGTAGAACATTTGGCTGTTTACAATAGAGAACAAATAAACTTGGAATCAATAACTTTTTGTCTTAGCTGCAGAACAAAGTCACCTGCTAACAGCCAGCAACATGATGCAATTCTGATGAAAGTGGGGCCGCTCATTCTTATCACTCACATTGCATGCAGTATTGGAGGACGTGGAGGCCTGTTTATATCCCAATGTTAATAACCCTCATTAGCCATCACTGTAAAGCTGTGTAAAAACGCTCTGCCAACTGAGAGACTATAGGCTATTCACAAAACTGGGAATTGTGGGAAACTGACAAAGGGCAAAACTAAAGAGATAAGTGATCCCGAGCTACAGTAGCAACAGGAGCACTTAGAGAAAAGTCCTGCAGAGAGTATGCTTGTCTAAGAAAGTGTCCTTTAAAAATAGCTTTAATGGGGGTATCTACTAAAAAGTATGATCCCAAAATAAAAAAAATAATAATATAAAATGAAACTTGATACACCATCACCACCAAAGGGCAATCCAACTTTGTTATTCTTCCACAATGACTATTTTGGTCAAAACATTTTCAAAAATCACTTTGAATTATTTATTTATTAAACTGCAAATTGTAGATAAATTGATGTTACAGGCACCTAAACCACTTCATCACAATGTTCCCCCATCCTCATTTTAACATTCCACAGAAAAGTAATGTTTTCATTGCATGTTTCAATCTCTCAGACAGCCACTAGAGGAACTACGGCTGAATTAACAGAATATGGTCTTTTATACCCTCTGATTGGAGTAGAGCAGCAGTAGTTTGCCGTTCATGCGCACTAGCCTCCGAATGTTTTACCATGGGAAAAGCTCTAGATGGTCTCAGCCAAAGAAGTGGAGACTGGTGCTGAAAAGGAGAAAAGGTAAGTAAATCTAAGGTTTTTTTTTCTCTCCTTCTCACCTAAATGGCCAACAAGACAATATAGTGTTAGGAATGTATATTTGTATTCCTGAACTGCAATATTTGTAATCTAGAGTTAAAATGGCTGATTTCAAAAACTTGTCCAACACAGTAATTAATACAGCCCGAGTGGTCTGAATGCATACTGTTGTACACACACATGGGGGGAGGGGTGAATGTCCTTTTTTAAAATGCAATACACTATTTAATGTTTTCAGTGGGAATGTTCATCAGCCTTGAAAAAGGATAATATTTGAACAGCAATCCTGCTGTTTGCAGGATTTCTATGGTAAAGGACATTATTATTGTGACTAAGTGGCTACTAAAAAAGACTAAACATATCCCACTTTCAATACCTTGGGTTGTCTACTTTTTCAAATGGTATGCCATTATGGCGGTAATTCTCATTCCTGGGCTACCACACCGTCTCAAAGGTAACATTACTAATCTGGCAAATTTCAATTTGAAAATGGAACATTCTGTATTTGACCCTGTAACTTTCCAAAACACCATAAAACCTGTTAATTGGGGGTACTGTTTTACTCGTGAGACATCGCTGATTACAAATAGGTGCGTTTTTTTGCAGTAAAACCTAACAGTATTATGACATTCACAGCTAAAATGTCAGACGGAAATACAAATTAAAAAAAAAAAATCTTATTTTCTCACATTTTTTTAAAATTTTATTCATAATAAATTATGTTCCATATATGAATAGTTAATGATAAAGTAAAGCCCTTTTTCACCTGAACAAAATGATATATAATAAGTGTGCGTGCACTTAATGTGACAGCTGTGAATTACGGTTCAACAGACATATAGCGCAAATTCCAGTTTTTGTTTACGTTTTGTTTTGATCAGAACGTGCACTATTGACTCTGTCCTGAAGGGGTTAACTAGATTGTGGATTTAGTTTATATAAATACCTAAATATATGTTTGTGCATTTATTAACTGACTTTTTATGTGATATTCAATAATATATATATTTTTTATAAGCATTTGGAGTGCAGTTGGCAATTATTTACAACACAGCTATTGTCACAACTTGGCCTTTAGCCTTAATTTTGCAGTCTTCAGGGCATACAATTTAATGATATACAGTATAATATATATAATAGAAAGATGCCCAAAACTAAATAAAAGCTTGACAATAGAATGGTTCAATGGTATTCAAATGAACTCTACCAACTATTTACCCAAATATTTTATTATAATTTACTTTAAACGATTTCCTCCTGCACCTGTGTCCCTCGTTGATTCCCGGAGGAACAGCCCTTGTGTGTCTGTGTCTTATTGAATACCAGTACATTGTCACCTGTCTTCCAGTAACCAGAGCCAGCCTCAGGATGAAGGTCTTACTGCTTCTTACAATAATTCCTGCTGCTCTCTCGTTTTCAAGTAGAGATATAATTTATTGTTATCTGTGTCGTCTAGTTGTACAAATGTAATGCCTACTGAGAGAATTATTGTGTACATTGTCTATAGTTAGGACACTATATTGTAGTATTTTTTTTGCCTGATTTATCATTTGACGTACAGACAGACGGATATATAGAGAGATGGACAGATGGATAAATACATGCATCAAATATAAGGCCAAAGTAGTTGAATGGATAGCACAAGGGACTTAGAGAATGTGTCCAGCTTGATTATTTTGACCTTAAATTTTAAAATCTCTTAATTCACTTTATTCACCTTGAAATCTCACTTTAATGAAAAGCTCTGACAGATAGATAGAAGCAATTTATCTATTTACAAAAAGATAAAAAAGATGAAGTGGATTCATATATTTTTTATAATACTTTGCTCTGATGCCTTGTTTGGGTTCTGTAATATTGTTAATTCTTTCCCATAAATATTGTAACCCTAAGGGCTTAACAGAGCTAGGAGGCGGGCATAGGGGGAAGGCCCCATGTGGGAGTGGAGTGAGAGTGTAAAAGGGGGTTGACCTAGTATAAATAGGCAGCCATTTTAGAAGCAGGCACTTCTAATCTGCTTACCTAGCCTAAGTTGTGTGCAATTTTAGCCTGCAGCTTGGGCCTGGTAGGTTTTCTGCTTTCTTTTGCTGCAGGTTAAAGGCCCAGAGGATGGATCCAGTGGAGCAGCTTCTGGCTGAAGTGAGAGTCGCAGCGTGGGATCGTGGAGCAGCATGGGTGCAGGAGTGCCTTGGACCGGCCCTGCGGAGATCCGGAATGGCAGTGGGATCAGCTGCCCGGCGCGGAGGAGGAGACCACCACAGAGGCTTAGCCCGGGACATGATGGACTGCCAGCAGAGGCGGTGCAGCAACAGCAGATTGATGCCACGAGGTCAGAGGCCCACGCATGGTACGCGGTAGCACGCGGCCGCATGGCCAGGTGGAAGGCAGTGTGGCTTTAGAGGTGGGGGAAGTCATGCAAGGCACAGGCTCTGCTGCGACCTGCATCTGGAGCCCAGGACTGCTGGTCACGGGGCCATCTGCCGGGAGGGAGGCCCCTTGCGGTGGGAGACGGCATGGTGAGCCTGCTGTTGCCAGTAGGACCAGGAGCAGTGTCGCTGGAGGTGCAGCCCACAAGCAGGCAAGTGACCGTGAGGGATGTGGGGCAGCTGGTCCTCCTCCGTGGGGTTGATGCAGCTCAAGGGGTTTATAAAGTGGTTTATACATATATATTAATCTTTATATATCATATTTTTACTATTTTATCTTTCCAATTCCTATTCACAAAGGCTGATAAATTTTTGTCTCATATTTTAAGCTGATGTTATTTTCACTTAATACTTTGCCGACATTATTATATAGGTTCACGAGCCAACCGCCCTCTTCCAATATGGTGGTTTGACTATTTCCTGCTGACATCACTACCTGTGACATCAGCAACTCAATATAGCACATTAGGGTACAGAATAGAAAAAACAAAGCAAGAAAGTAGAAGCTGAAAGAGCACTCGTATTGGGGTTAACCCAAGGGCTAGAGAAGGGGCTCTCGGTGATCCGAGACTTAACATTTATTTAAATTCAATTTTTGATCTCTGATCCCGAGTTTTTTGTAACGCTATTACTAATTTTTTCTGGGGCAACTGGGACAAATGTTCCCACTACTATGTATCTAGTTACATTACTAGACAGTTAGATTTTAAAAGCTTAGATGTTATAGCTTTTTTATCCCTTGTACCAATAGCGGTTTAGTATTTCATATCCACAGAGGTTGTTCTGTTATTTTGGCTTTTTATTATATACCTATCAAAGTATTTAAATAGACATATTTTTTGTGCTACTAGTGATATTTTTGTCTCCTGCACTGTTTAACATGCATTTCGGGTGCTCTATCTATCCTTAGGAGCACTAGTACACTATTAACCACTTTTTGTAGCAATTTATCATACACATGTTGCTGAGTTCAAAAATTAGTGTGACTTTACAATACAAATTGTGAATTGCAAAACTATGTTTTGCACACATCAGTAGGCAAAGGTCTTTGAAAACTTATGAACAGGACCTTTTATGGGTCTGTATTAACACCTTTTCTATCAGACTAGTTTTTTAATTCTTTCTTTGATCGGCAACCAGTCCTGTTAAACTATCTTTTTATTTCAAGCCTTAGACACCACTACGTTAGTCCATTACATCTAGATACTGATTTAATAGACTTTATACAGCCACCGTGGATCGCAAAACTTGGTTTTCCATACACTACTAGGTACAGGTCTCTGTAAATTTATGAACAGAACTTCCAATTTATCTGTACATACTTTAGTTATTTATCAGCACCTATCTGTATATACTTCACTTATTTATTTATTATATATATATATATTTGAGCTGACTTTGATTCATTAAAAACTGTCCATATCACAGTTTACAACTTCAGTGGGTTGCAAAACCATCTCTTGCATACACCACTAGATTAAGGTCCCTGGAAATTTTCAAACAGGACCTTCTTCTATTTTTTTTTTTATTTTTTTTTGGTGTGTGTATATATACCTTAGTTTATTATGTATTTGAACATTACTTTCACTATGGATACTCATAATAGATTTTGGAATTACTATTAAAGGTTATATTTTAAATGCATTTCTCTTTTCTTTATAGGGTACAGAATAGTTTGACCGCCCTCTTCCAATATGACGGCTAACTGTTATTCCTATGAGACGTTCGGCAACATAATGACTTATAATGGGAGTCTATGGAGATCGCATGATATGTCAGTTCCTGTGCGACATAGTCCCGCCCATCCGGAAGTGACTTCACCACACAGCTGATCGCAACTACATTGATAGAAGACCATATAAAAACAGAACTTTTGAAGCTGGACATTATTTACTTTTGAGAAAGCTACGGCGAAACGCGTCAAGTGAGGTTTCTGGACTTTCAATTTCACTGTGGACTGGTATACATTTCTAGTTTATTTTGTTAGTACCCATTTTTTTTTAATAACTTTTATTGTTTTAATCAAGTACTTTTTAAAGTAAGTATCCAGCCCTTTGGATTTCTGTTTTTTTTTCTCAACTGGCTCCCTGGATATCCATCAAATCCATAGGTGGGGATCATTCCACCCAAGTCTAGGTGTACGCTCTGGAAATTGTAAGTAGACTACTTACCTGTATAACATATATATATGTCTGCATCTGGTGCTAGGAAATTAAGGCAATATGATAACAAGCGGGTTACTGGAATAAACCATTCCAGGACACAAAGTGGAACCCTAAACCTGCATGACTGCTACTGCAATAGCAAAAACCAATGAGAGGAGCTGCATGAAACATATGTGGGAACTAGTTACACAACTTTTGAACATTGTCAAGCGAAAGCTAATGACACAACTAGAATTGGACTACTCAAAAACATCATACATGAACCATGATGAGGAAGAAATTCCCATATGCAAACCTTTACTTACAGAGGGTTGCCAACCTGAATCTCTTCCCCAACATGGAATAAAATCAGATATAAGAAAGATCACAGAAAAGCTAAAATATAGAACTGAAAGTGTTGGTCAGCCCTTGGACATGACATGATCCACATCTACTGAATAAAGCAATACAACTCTTTATGAAACTCTAGTAGCACAACTGAACCAGCTACTAGCAACAGTATACCACTCTGAGGCATAACAAAGGGCCACAACACTGGTCATGGAGGACTCTCACAAGGGAATACCATCAATACAGATCAATTACCTGCCTCCCCAGAACAGGCAGGTCCAGTCAAGCATCTAAGATAGATGGCATACGAGTCAATACATGAGCAATACTGTCATGGGATTGGAAACACCAGATGATCAAAACACCTACTGCTGGTAGACCAAGCAGTCACACAGAATACTCAGACCAGACAGACCAATCCATGCACAGTCTGGATTGTCTTCAAGAAAGCCCATATCACAATGCCAGACATATGGATAATATAATCCTATATTCTGTAGAAGGCTCTATACAAGGTCAGCAGGACACTAAAAGCCTTCAACAATAACTCGATGGACTAGTGGAAAACAACTCTAGAAGCCAATTCCAGGACAATAACACAAGTGAACATAAAATGTGGCATATACCAAGGTAATGCGCTATCTCTGATGCTGCTCTGCATAGGCCTCAACCCCGTTAGCCAGATCATTAGATTAGAGCTAAATAGGTGGAATCATATACAGCAAGGATATTGGAATGCTGCTTGGATAAAATAGGTGTCGGCAGACAATAGCAAAAAGTGGAAAGATGACCAGGACAGGAGGAGTACCAGAAGATAAAATAGGAAATGTAGAAATCAGCTAACAATATTTGGGGGGTGCCACAAACACATGAGGAAGAGACAAGGATCCTATTAAATTCAGAGAGTCAGACAGTTACTGAAGTCCCAGCTAAATAACAAGATGCAAGCCATCAACGTGTACGCCCTACCAGTCATAGGGTACGCAGTGGGAATAATAACCTGGCCAAGAGAAAAGCTGGTCACCATGGATGTCAAGACCAAAAAAACTACTCACTATGAATGGAAGATTCCACTGGATATCTAGCACCTAGAGACTGGATTTCTTGCCAGAAACATAGAAACATAGAATGTGACAGCAGATAAGAACCATTCGGCCCATCTAGTCTGCCCAATTTTCTAAATACTTTCATTAGTCCCTAGCCTTATCTTATAGTTAGGATAGCCTTATGCCTATCCCACACATGCTTAAACTCCTTTACTGTTCATGTTTTTAATATTTGTATATAGTTTTGGGTGTTAATCCAAGAGTATTGAATTATTTGGGATTATTAAAGTACTTAATTTTGAGTATCAAATCAAGGTTCAAGTTTAGGAACAGAGTTTTATTGGGAATTATCCCCATATGTGTATGGTTAGATAATATATATAGATTTCGTCAGTTAGTCCACTTGCTCGAGAAAGTGTTTTAGTACTCATCCTGTCCACTCAAGTATTTATATAGAGTGAGTGCTTCTCTCATCCGTACAAAGGCTTTCCAAAGGGAAATTATGTAAAATTTCATAGAAGATAGATTGCATGAAATATAAGCAAAGCTGAGAGAAGTACATGTTACACAAGTTAAGGGTTTAACTTTAGTCTCTAATTTAAGTTTTAGCCTGGGTAATTGATTAATTGATTATAATTAAAGTTGAGCGAACCCGGACTGTAAAGTTCGGGATCGTAGTGAACATTACGTTTTTTGGCCTCCGAACACGGACATATCACTGTATGTTCGAGTTGGAGTTCGGTGTTCGGCGATTTAATGACGTGTTTTCAGCCAATCAACAAGCGTTTGACTCGTGTGCCCTTAGAAGTCATCACAGCCATGCCTACTAATGGCATGGCTGTGATTGGCCAGTGCAGCATGCGACCCAGCCTTTATATATAAGCTGGAGTCGCATAGCGTCGCACTCACATGAGGTCTTATTAGTGTAGGGAGACAATGCTGCTGCTGTGAGGGACAGCTTAGGAAAGAATTCTGCAAACTAGTACATTAGTGGGGTGCACTTCATATCTTCAAATAGAAGCGTCAAATACTGCAGTTACAGCGCAATTGTAAACATTCTTACTTTCTGGCTGCTAATCTGCTAAATAGTACATTTTGGGGCCTGCTCTTCATATCTGAGAGTCAAATCGAAGCGTCTAATAGTGAGCTTACAGCACAGTTGTAAACATTCTAATTTTCTGGGTGCTAAATAGAACATTTGGGGTGTGCACTTCATATCTGGTGTATGTGTGCAACACTGGCTAGTTACCGCTACTCAAGAAAGTCTAAAGACAAATAAATGTTGCCTATGGTGCAGGTAATATAGAAGGCACGACTGAGACAAATCATTCGGGTTACGTTTGCCTATTGACATGTTAATTATATTAGACCTTTAAAATTCAATAATCAATGAAAAAACACAGTGTCATACAAAAATATGTATTTTAGACAAGTTAAAAACAAGACTACAAGTCATGCTATAACAAAATTAAACAAGTTTTAAAATATGTATGGGCCAACCAGTGGCTGTAAAAACAAAGTTTTACTGGTTACATTCATGACTACACACTCTAGTGAACAGGACCTTCATGTAGTGTGTGTTCTTTTTTTTAAAATCATAATGCATCCTTTCATGTGCTTTTCAGATGTCATATTGTTAATTACCAATTTTTGTTTAGCCTGAATTTTTTTTAAAAAGTGAAAAATAAGTGTTATTGTGATCGCTTCATATACAGAAGCATTAATATACATTTCTATATTGTGTAAAGACACAACTACAAAGTTAAAAACCAAACACCAAAACAACGTGCCAGACAATCTGCCTGTGCATGGCTAGTGTGATACAATACGTCTACATCTTAAAAATGCCAATAACCAACAGAAGATGGGCAAGAATTTTTTTTTGCAAATGAAACTTTGATTCTAATTTACTACATCGGTCACACTTGTTACACAGATCTAAGTGATAGAAAACAGATTTATATTTTCTACAGTAGAAAATACCAGATAACAAGCTGCTATATTTAAACCAGTTATCAATAGCTAAGAGGTACTTCAACAATATTGTAATTCTGGGGCAATACCCTCACAAGTCAAACTGAGAGGTCAGTTTTTAGGGAAAACTGTTGCCTGGATACAATTCTAAAACAATTTCCATATGTCCTTTGCAGACTTTACATGCTGGAAAAACACAGGTGCCAACTGCTGTGGCTTTCTGCAGTGTGCATACCGACAAGGAGGGCAGGGTTGAGGAGTGGGTGGAAGATGATGTGGAGGATGATGAGGTCCTAGACCCCACATGGAATCAAGGTCATGCAAGTGACGTGTGCAGTTTGGAGGAAGAGGCGCTGGCCGCACAGAGGCACCAGCACAGCATAAGAGGGAGCAGGGTGCAAAAGCGGAGCGACCGTCCCCTAGTGCTCGTCGGCATGTATTATCTTTAGAATTCCCACAGTTATCCAAGTAGCAGTTGAAGTGATAAAAAGAACCATAACAGATTTAACGAGCCATTCGCAGTTTCGCAGTCCGGTGACCGTGACCCAGACGCTGACTGGGCGTCGGTCGGATGACCGGGACCCAGTATACCTGATGTAGAAGTTAGGAGTCACAGTGTGGAATAGATTAGCAGGGTCTGGTGCAGGGTAACCGCACGCGCCCTGGTGTTGAGCACCAGCGTTTGTGCAGCCACATACCAGGACCCTGATGCAGCTTCAGTAAAAAGAGTACTGGATACCAGAAGCCATCACCAGACTGATCTGCAACTTGGAACAGGATGTGACATTCACTGTAGCGGCTGTGCGCACTTTCGGCGTTCTCACCCTGCTGCTGCTCTCCTGTCTGCGCTGCAGCGTAACTTTGGCCTTCCCACTCACTGCCTCATATGCGACGTGCCCACAAGGTGGAACCTTGCACATGCTGGAGAGACTGTTTGAGCAGCAGCAGGCGATAGTGGAGTTTCAGCTGCAGCACGCATGGGTCATTGGCTCTGCACCAGACTTCCTTCCAATTGATCAGAGTTAAAGGATTTTAAGTGGTCTCATTACAATTACAGGGCCTCCAAAGAGTCCTGTATTGTTATTTGTCAGCACTACCTTCCGTCGTCGGGAGTGGGTAATTTGCGCGTCTGCTGTCTTCCTCGCTTCCACCTACACCGCCACGGTCACCGCCTCCTCAACCTATAGGTCACTTAGTATAAACTATGTACACAATAGCAGATCCTTGTGAAGGCCTTTTCTCCACGCATCAGGAGTTGAGCATTTCTCCATGCATCAGGACTGCAAGAAATGCACCGCAGGCCACAAATGTTTCTTTTTTTGTATGGCCAAAAATTTGGGGGGCTACCCCAATTAAAATAAAAAATATATATATAAAAAACAGTGTTGGCTACCTCATCCTCCTCCTCCACCATCGCTTCCACCTACACCGCCACGGTCACCGCCTCCTCAACCTATGGGTCACTTAGTATAAACTATGTACACAATAGCAGAGGCTTGTGAAGGCCTTTTCTCCATTCGTCAGGAGTTGAGCATTTCTCCATGCATCAGGACTGCAAGAAATGCACCGCAGGCCGTAAATGTTTCTTCTTTTGTATGTCCCAATATTTTGGGGGCTACCCCAATTAAATAAAAAAATAGATATATAAAAAACAGTGTTGGCTTCCTCCTCCTCCTCCTCCACCATCGCTTCCACCTACACCGCCACGGTCACTGCCTCCTCAACCTATGGGTCACTTAGTATAAACTATGTACACAATAGCAGAGGCTTGTGAAGGCCTTTTCTCCATGCATCAGGAGTTGAACATTTCTCCATGCATCAGGACTGCAAGAAATGCACCGCAGGCCGCAAATGTTTCTTTTTTTGTATGTCCAAATATTTTGGGGGCTACCCCAATTAAAATAAAAAATAGATATATAAAAAAACAGTGTTGGCTACCTCCTCCTCCTCCTCCACCATCGCTTCCACCTACACCGCCACGGTCACCGCCTCCTCAACCTATGGGTCACTTAGTATAAACTATGTACACATTAGCAGAGGCTTGTGAAGGCCTTTTCTCCATGCATCAGGAGTTGAGCTCAGTTTGAACAATGATCTGGTGATCCTCCTGACAGTCATGCTTTAGATTTTGCTTTATGTTCTTCCAAAGCTAAAATCAAAGATTCCATCTAGTGCTATTTTATGGCTCAACTGTATTGTTAATTTGTATGTTATTTTAAGTGATTTCCCTATCCACATTTGTTTGCAGGGCAGTTGTCCTACTTTTACCCCCATTTTACTTCCTTTTGCAGCTCTCTAGTCCTTTCCAGGAGTTTTTTAGAGGCATTTTTGTGCCCAAAAGTTCAGGTCCCCATCGACTTCAATGAGGTTTGGGGTCAATTTCGAGCCCGAACCCAGACTTTTTTTCAAAGTTTGGCCAACCCCGCTGGACCCGAACATCTAGGTGTCCGCTCAACTCTAGTGGTCTCCCCAGAAGTGCACAACAGGGTATTTGAACTGTGGTCCATCTGTGTCCTAGTCTTGCTATCATGCCTCTGGGCCACTTAACTTCTTAGTTCTGCTTAATGTTTATCCTTGCCTTGTCTCCAGCACTGGGGGCTGGACTTTACCCCTGGCTGCTACTATCCATCTAGCCCACCTGAAGCAGATCATTAATTAGCTGGGTATATAAGCACTGCCTTGCTCTGGGAACTCAGTTCATTGACTCTGATTCACGTTTTTGGTTCTTGCAAATCCAGATTGTGTGCTCTCCAGTTTGTTCCCGGCTCTTCTCATCATTTTCTCTGACCTCTGGCTTCCCCTGACTTTGGCTTTCCATGACTACTTTTCTGCTTGTCCTTGCCTGTACTGCGACTTGGAGTTATATCCCTGCACAGCCCCTGTGCACAGACTCACAGACCAGCTGGATTCTTACCTGGTTACCTTGGTCTGTGTTTATTTCGAGAATGGAACATTCCAGTGACTTCGGAGGAACCAACAACACCACTGCTAAAAATATCACCTACAAGGCTTAACAAGGACTGGTCGAGCAACTCAAGGCCCTCACAGGCCTCCAGAGACAGCAATTTGACCAAGGAGCCACGCTACCTTTTGAGGTTCTATATATTATGTTTTGGTCACAGTCAAAGACCAATGTTGCAATATTTAAAGCTGTTTTCACCCACACTTGATCCACAGCTTTAAACCCCGGACGGTTGATATGTTCTGATTATATCTATGTTCTATGTAACACAGAATTGTACTGTTAGTATGACCTATATCTCAACAACGCAGTGTACCCTCCTCTGACACCATGGTATTGAATATTTTTTCCCTTAATGCTAAGGGATTAAACGTGCCCAACAAACGTAGAATGGCCCTACAAGAAGCTAAACGTAATGTAGCCCATGTGGCATTCTTCCAAGAGACACACTTCAAATGAGGATGCGTACCAACATTTAATTCCTCCTGGTTCCCCACTGACTACCACGCTTGCTTTTCCAAGAAAAAACGTGGATTGTCTATTTTAATTAGCAGAGATGTAACATTCTCCCTAAGATAGAAGCTAATGTTTACTTAAAGGGAAACTGCAGGTCCCCTCTCCCTCCCACCACCCATCCCCCGTGGTGGTTTCTGCTCGCCGCCGCTCCTCCCAGTGATTACGTCAGCCGGTGACTGATCCCGCCCGCCGGCTGAGGAAACCTAATGCGCAGGCGCGGCAATGCCGCGCACGCGCATTAGAGCTCTCCATAGGAAAGCATTGAAAATGCTTTTCAATGCTTTCCTATGGGCAATTGAGTGACACTCTAGCACAGGTTTTCTGTGCTATGATGCAGGAAGTGCCCTACAGTGGCTGTCTAGTAGACTGACACTAGAGGTGGCGTTAACCCTGCAAGGCAATTATTGCAGTTTATAAAAAACTGCAATAATTACACTTGCAGGGTTAAGGGTAGTCGGAGTTGGCACCCAGACCACTCCAATGGGCAGAAGTGGTCTAGGTGCCTACAGTGTCCCTTTAATAACAATCCATATACAATTATTAATATCTATGGTCCAAATGATATTCAACGCTCTTTTGTGACTAAACTGTTTGCAATGGTATTGTTGTATTCATATGGGGAGGTAGTCATTGGAGGTGATACAAACTTCTTATTAGATCGCTCCATGGATTCCTCCACTGAAGCAAACCTATCCTCTACTACCCGCAAACACAAAGCAACCAAAAATTTGCCAAGTCCTAGCAACACACAACTTTGTGGACTAAATGGGACTATACCTGCCACAGGGCAGCACATAATTGCTACTCTAGAATAAACAGATTGCTTATAAGTGCCACTTCATTACCCTATGAATCAAACTCAACAAGAGGCATTATATCATGGTCAGACCACGCTTCCATAACACTGTCCCTGGAGGAACAGTTCCCCAATAGAGGGAAAGGGTCATGAAGACTGAATGAGTTCCTATTGTCTGACCCCTCAATTACTGCGCAAATTTCCGCAGACTTAACCAACTATTTTCAAGAAACACTCTTGACTCTCCCCTTGACCAAATATGGCTCGCTCACAAAGCATATATGGGGTTGTTTTATTAAACATGCCAGCCATGCTAAAAATCTCCGCCAAGCTAAATACACATAAGAGACATGGAGCTGTCCAGAACTCCATTCCTACTTAGAAAGTCCAAACACTATTTTTTTCGCTATTGGTAACAAAGCAGGAGCCAAACTAGCCTCTTAATTTAAACAGAAAACCGTCGTCTCAAGGATTGCCTTCCTGAAAAAATCAACAGGCCAAAAACTTTTGGACCCACAGGATTTTGTAAGCATGTTTGCATACTATTATGGTAAACTGTATAACTTAAGAGACGACCCACAAACACCTTTTTAATACTCTCACTAGAACCGCTAGCCTGGAAAATGTGTATGCACCCAAGCATTGTGGGAACCCCCGTACTGGGAAAACACTACTGCAGCACTTTTTGCTGATGACATTTTTATTGCACTCTCTGACCCTGAAACATCTCTCCCCTTCCTGCTACCACTTTTAAAATCCTTAGGCGATGTCTCCCACTATCGACTGAACCAGGACAAAACGCAGGCCCTCCCAATTAAACTATCTCCACACCTTATTACCTCATTAGAAAGCTATTTGACTGGAGAACAACCTCTCTCACTTATCTAGGAGTCAAAATTATCCCAATATGAAACTGAATTACACCCCTCTACAGGGACTGTGTAAAGATCTACTGACCAAATGGAAGTCCCTTCAAATCTCCTGGCTGGAGAGAGTAAACGCATATAAGAGGTTTCTACCCCACGTTTTATATGTATATAGAATGTTACCTATCACTGTTCCGCAAGCTTACTGCAAATCCATACAAGTCATATGTAGCTCCTTTGTATGGGACAAAGGGGAAACCTAGAGTACCATTGCATATCTTACAACAATCTCCACATAATGGAGATGTAGGACTGCCCAACATTTGGCCGTAAGCAGCTGCATTGTCAACCGGAATCTTATTGCACTCCACCTCTGGTGTGTTACAATGGGTGGACATGAAAAAAGCACAGCTCCAAGATCGAGAGCTCTTAGCGTACATGTGGTCTCCTACCCCACTAAAAAGGTCTAAGCCCGACCTATTCCCCATGACTCAAATGCTGGAACGGACACCTCTTAACTATGGGTTACAAAGATAGACTCCATCCTAAATCTCTTATCAGTGGTTAAAGCCGCCTCACCAGACATATTGTTAAACCATTGGTTGGATGCGTGTGTCACCAACATAGCCCAACATTGGGAGAAGAAATTTGGTGAAACCCTTCCCTACACTACAGACAGAGTGCCAGTATATTCATACTTACAGCTCAAAGGCATGCTGGACTCCAATGAGGTTCAAAAATGGCTAGCCCTCCTTCCCCACAACTGATAGTGGAGAAATGCTGTTCAGGGCCCACCAAAAAAATCAAATATATGCGATGCTACTTCGACAACATATCCGTAAAATGTACACTGTTATCATTGTTAACAAACCCTTTTAATGTGCACGATGATGTTACTATTAGCCACATATCTGTGGCCCCAATACTGTCACCTGTTGTATGATATATAATATGAATGCTGTTTGAATATACTCACTATTTTATACCTGTAACTATGAAACAGATATAAAAAATGTTGAAACTGAAATAAAAAATGAATTGGAAAAAAAAAGATATAATTTCATTTTAAATCGATTTATATTTTGTATTTCTTTAACAGAGTGACACAATCTGTATAAATAAACCTGACACTGTATTGGGTGTATGGCATTACTCACCTACCCTCATTAGGATAAAATCCAAGCAAAGGTGCCAGATTTACCATCATACCTGGAGTCAGAATGCATTACAGTGTTTGAGGTAAAGTCTCTCAATCACTGATATAATCAAATGACATATAATTTTATTTATTTTTTGTTTGGATTTATTACCTTAGCAGTATGTTTCATGGTAACCTGATAATGGATGATTAATGGAAAAGATGGCCCTTGAGACCTGAGTTCTGAGGGCAATAGTTTCCTCCCTAATCTCTTTTGTTCATTCCACCAGTGACCAACAATTCTTTCCCCCAATTTTTTTTCCAAACATTAAGAAATTGGTCATAATGCATGACTCAGCCTGTCAGCAGTGACTATAAACAAAACAAATTTAAAATACAATTTCAGTTGACACTTTTTTGGTTTTATTATTTTTCATATGTAATTCAATCATTTCAACTGCGGGCACTCTCTTGAGAATAATTTCACTAATTTCTACCATGCTGATATTGTATCATACATATAATTATACATATTTATTGCTTTATATTAATTTGATCTAGCCATAACACTCCAATGAATGCAACTCGTCTTCTTTCAATCTATGTGCATCTTCTGTAGATTATTTGATCTTTGGACAATCTAAGGACAGGTAAAGTTATACCCAGGTTTTAATGGAGTGATTGGGTAAGGTGGGGGAGGGTTGGTGCAAGCGTTTTCAGTGGTGCATCCATGTATAGAAACGTCAACATAAAAATCTGTAAATATTAAAGAACATATATGTCAGTACACACCAAATAGTCATACTATCCACTCTTTAACAAATAGTTACACTCAGATGGCTAAAATATATCTGAATTAAGATGGATAAAAACTGGACACCTACCACTAAAGAAAGTGACGCCACCACTGTAGATGAAACATTTAGTTTGGGCTCCAGTACAATGTTTGGTATCTTTAGGTACACAAGTTTTACTGTCTATGCTTACACAGGAAGGACATACTACCCCATTTTCAGTCTTGTTAAAGGGAGGCACTGAGGAAGGAACAGAGATAATGATTAGGTTACAATAATATTGACTGTGAAGATCTTGTCTTATTTAAAAAAAAAAATGTCTAACTCCACCCATGCTTAAATGAACACTATAGTCACAAAAACAAATTTAGCGTAATGAAGCTGTTTTAGTGTATAGATCATGCCTCTAAAGTCTCACTGCTTAATTCCCTACCATTTAGGAGTTAAATCAATTTAGTTTCTCTTTATGCAGCCCTTACCACTCCTTCGTTGGCTGTGACTGACACAGCCTGCATAAAAACAAAACAATTTTCATTTTTAATCCGATGTAACTTACTTTAAAAGTTTGTATCTCCTGTTTTGTAAAGTGAAATTTAATTACACATAGGTGATTTCTGCAGGATATAACAAGCTATTAACAGAGCAGGAGATAAGAAATTCTAACTTAAACATGATTTGCAATTAAGTAAGTGTAAACATTAGATGACTCTTTACAGGAGGTTTTTAGGAAGGCTGTGTAAGTCACATGTAGGTGTGACTAGGGCGGCATAAACAAAGTTATTTAATTCCTAATATGAGCAGTGAGACTGCAGGGGCCTGATCTATACCAAAACTGCTTCATTAGGCTAAAGTTGTTTTGGTTACTATAGTGTCACTTTAACTTGCTCAGATGACACATTTACTAGATCTTAACTATATCCAATCATTTGAAAGATGCTTCAATACTCACGTTTTATTTTTTTTTTGTTGCATCCATTGCTTTTGCAGCACTCAGCTAAATAGTACAGTTGCGAAGATCCAAATGTCATGTTATAACTAGCAGAACACAACTTGGGGCTGGGTGCACACGACTTTGTGATCATTGGAATTGTTTCGAGACCTGTAATAAATAGATTTTAGTATCACCATAGTTTACTATTTTAGAGTAAGTAGTGTTTGACAAAACATTTCTGTACACCTTCTTGTAGTAATACTATAATAATTACACAGCTGGATTAATTACTTACCATCAAATGTAACAACTAATACAGTCAAGCAGCTGTCAACAGATTTATCGCACGTTTCAAGTTTTCCAGAGCATGTGTCACCATTCATGTTTTCACATTTCTCACACTGAATACAATTCCCTAGAATAATATAGATAGATTGCAAGTTTGTTAATGAATAAAAAAGTCATTATTAATAATGGATGAATTGAATATAATGTAGAAATATATGCATTACTCAGTTTTATTATCAGTTTTGATAAAGACTCTTTTATCAGTACTCCATCTGTGCTTTGAGGTTAGCTAGAGCAACCCCTGCTACCATGATTCAGGGTATTTCAGGATTGGCCTGCTCTGTCTGTCTGTCTGTCTATCGATCTAATACTATTAAAAATAAACAAAAAACAAAGCTGGAAAAAAAAAACAATAACAAAAACAGAAAAAAAGAGCAACACAAAGCAAAATCTATCTTCACCTTATAACTAAACCGACCAATCAGAACACTCTGACAGGTAAATGTTATCTCTCATAAGATTTGTATCAGAGTGGCTCCCATGGTTTTAGAGCCCCCATGTGGTGCCATGGGTGGTGGCAGGGGATGGAATTTGACATGTTCACCAACTTTTTATTGTATTTTAAGCCCTCCTTGTATTTTACAAGCCCATTCCTATGGAATGGGGATTTTAAAAGCTTCTTGTTCCAAACTTCTCATGTGCAGTACATGTCTAGCATGTGTGTCCTAGAATTTATTTTTAAGAGGGAATATTTTTTGGAAACATAATTATAAGAGGCATTGTTTTTTTTAACAAATGCTCTAAAAGTTTATAAACATTACAAAATTATAAAATGTGTCACAAAATAGCAATGTTTCTACAGCGATAACCAAGAGCAATTTTGTTGGCTTTATTTTCGCCTGATACCTTTCTAGCTCAAATTGAATCAAAGTGTAGATAGCGATCTAAACGAGAAAGAGGGAAGAAAACTCATTGTTTTATTACAGGGGTCTTGGGCACGCCTGGCATGGCCCAGGACGATGCAAGATGCTGTTATGATGTGTTATATGGCACCTTTTTCATAAAACATATTCATCCTATGTACATATAAATAACTCTAAGTATAAATAGGGGATAATCATAAATACACACACAAAAATAAAAATAAATAAAAGTAAAAATAAATAAAAATAAAATGTAGATTGTAAACATGGAATGAGGTAAGAAACACATTCAATGAATTAGCATCCAATAATTGTTGGGACAAGTGGCATAGATATTCTTTATAATAATAAAAAAAAAAACACTGAACACCATAACCACTACAGTCAGCTTCTCAGAATAATTTGTCAAGACGTTTTAGAACATGATTTTTGTTTATCTAGTTTAACTCAAACAATTAGTTTCATATGGTTTTATATATCCTATATAAAACCACCCAATTCCTTGTGCTATCCATAATGTTTTCTTCCAGTCTTAGAATTATTGAGTGACCTCCTCTTCCTTATCACCCAATCACCCTAAAAGTGATCTATTTTTTATTTAATACAGTCCTACATATGAAAGGAATGTTGCTATTCATCGTTGCACACAGTTTTATGACCTTGGACACATTTATTACAGAGCTTTACATTTTCGATCTTGGCTAAGATCAGATATGGTAACCAACATAAAAAATACAATGCAACACATTCATATCTTTACCTTGATTTCTTCTGTAGACTTTCCAAACAGTCTGGCGTGGTTAAGTCAAGATAGTCATCTAATATAACCATGTGGCATTCTCATTGGTCTACACACAGCACTCAATAACATTAAAAAACATTTTTCCTAGCCGAGGTCTACATGGTGACCCAGACATTGGGAACTAACTATGTCCCATAACTCACCTGTGCTGAAGAAAATAGCAAGCATGCAAAATGCACTTAACATAAAGCTCATCATGATGCTGGATCAGTGAGTTCTGGCGTCTTTCTTCCATGTTAGGAGCTTGTAGCTCGTATTTATAGAATTTAATTATATGTCTGAGATAGAATGGAGGAAAAGATCCCAAACGAACAACACTGTGATGGCAATCTAAACTGGTCTAATCTGGTTCTGATGATGAAATTGTTTTAATTATCAAAATTGTAAACACGAAAGCTCCCATCTTCTATTAGATTAATTACAGGGGTATTAATAATTAAATTTAATGACTTTCTTGGAAATAAGCCACTATGAACAGATATATCAACACACAACTTGACATTTGGTCAAATAACTAAGGTTGATGATACATATTAATGAGATGTAAATAGAGTATGGATTTAAGATGAAGTGAGGTTTTGATGATATTCAAACATAGTTATTAATGGGATGTAACGAAAATATCTTTAGATAATTGCACCCACTAGGTGTGCCGATTTCTGGTTCAACCCTTCACTAAACAGTTCTTTCAGTTTAAGAAAACAAAATATCCTTACACTTACAGTTATTTGCTAAATGAGAATTGCCAGGAATTCAAAGTGAAATAAAGGCAAATTTTTAAATTTCGGCCAGATAGCAAATCAATAGCAAGTTTTTAGTGTGGCTGTTCTGGCTTCAACTTTGAAATTCACTTTTAAATCCCAATAATTCTCATTTTATTAAATAACTCTGTCAGCTGAAACATAAAAGCATGCAGATGTTACACAAATTGAAGATAGGAGCCGTACTCAGTCACAGCAGACACCAGGTGCATTGGTGAAGGACCAGCAATCCCACAAAATTAAGGCAATCTCCAGGCACTCCAGGTGTTAAAGCTGCAGGCAGATGTATTGTAACAGAAAAAGGAAAAGCAACATTTTAACCTGCAAGAGGTCTCTGTCAAGTTAGACAAAGACCTCTTAACACAGGCTTCCTAACACGTGTTTAGGTTTAGGTTAGCAAGTTTAGGTTAGCAAGGAACAGACTACGAAAATATAAACGTTTTACCGGGCCTTAGAGTGGCCAGACTTAACGTTAGACAGAGTAAAGCGTAGTCGAAATACGAGCCAAGGTCAGGGTAACGGAAAGACAGCGAAAACGAGAACTAGCCAGAGTCAGGTACACGGTAATAATCAGAAGGGCAAACAAGACAGACAAGGGTTAAGAGAAACTCATAGTCAGGAAACAAAGCCAAGGTCAATACCAGAATACAATCCTAATCACAAGGAACGCACTAAAGGGTACTGAGAACAGATACCACAATAGGGCACAGAATCTAGGGCCAGGTAAGTTTAAATACTTTTATTTTTAATTTGATTGGTTCACATCATGCCTGTGCCCCAAAACGTGTATGAATGGGGGCCCCGGAATGACATGGGCCAATGTGAGCCAACCACTAGGTTAGGCACCCAATTACCCTTTAAGAATGTGCTCGCAAAACGAGCAGCATTCCCAATACTGTACGGGCCAATGCGCCCGATCAGACAGTACGGCACTAATGGCCCACCAGGAGTATTCGGGCCACATGCGAATCGCCTGAAGGCAGGAGTGCTCGAGCCACATGTGGCTCGATCAGAGATCCCCTGTTGGCATGCAGACCCCTACTGTTACAGTATTATGGAAAAAGAGCAATTTTTAATTAATGATCATTAGTGATGTCGCGAACACGAAATTTTCGGTTCGCGAACGGCGAACGCGAACTTCCGCAAATGTTCGCGAACCGGGCGAACCGCCATAGACTTCAATGGGCAGGCGAATTTTAAAACACACAGGGACTCTTTCTAGCCACAATAGGGATGGAAAAGTTGTTTCAAGGGGACTAACACCTGGACTGTGGCATGCCGGAGGGGGATCCATGGCAAAACTCCCATGGCAAATTACACAGTTGATACAGAGTCTGGTTTTAATCCATAAAGGGCAGAAATCACCTAACATTCCTAAATCACAATGAATATGGATTGACACCTGACATATGACATATTGACACCTTGACATATGGATTGACACCTGTCCTCAGAGCCCCTGATGCACACGGACACAGAGCAGAATAGGGACTGGTCCCCCTACATAGGGTCACTTGGCAGATATGGGTTGACACCTATCCTAAGGATCCCTGATACACACTGACAAAGAGCAGAATAGAGACTGTTCCCCTTACATAGGGTCACTTGGCAGGTATGGATTGGCACCTGTCCTCAGAGACCATGATACACACTGACACAGAGCAGAATAGAGACTGTTCCCCCTACATAGGGTCACTTGGCAGATATGGATTTACACCTGTCCTCAGAGATCATGATACACACTGACACAGAGCAGAATAGAGACTGTTCCCCATACATAGGGTCACTTGGCAGATATGGATTGACACCTGTCCTCAGAGACCATGATACACACGGACACAGAGCAGAATAGGGACTGTTCCTCCTACATAGGGTCACTTGGCAGATATGGATTGACACCTGTCCTCAGAGACCATGATACACACTGACACAGCAGAATAGAGACTGTTCCCCCTACATAGGGTCACTTGGCAGATATGGATTGACACCTGTCCTCAGAGCCCCTGATACACACTGACACAGAGCAGAATAGAGACTGTTCCTCCTACATAGGGTCACTTGGCAGATATGGATTGACACCTGTCCTCAGAGATCATGATACACACTGACACAGAGCAGAATAGAGACTGTTCCCTACATAGGGTCACTTGGCAGATATGGATTGACACCTGTCCTCAGAGACCATGATACACACTGACACAGAGCAGAATAGAGACTGTTCCCCCTACATAGGGTCACTTGGCAGATATGGATTGACACCTGTCCTCAGAGCCCCTGATACAAACTGACACAGAGCAGAGTAGAGACTGTTCCTCCTACATAGGGTCACTTGGCAGATATGGATTGACACCTGTCCTCAGAGACTATGATACACACTGACACAGAGTAGAATAGAGACTGTTCTCCTACATAGGGTCACTTGGCAGATATGGATTGACACCTGTCCTAAGGATCCCTGATACACACTGACACAGAGCAGAATAGGGACTGTTCCCCCTACATAGGGTCACTTGGCAGATATGGATTAACACCTGTCCTCAGAGACCATGATACACACTGACACAGAGCAGAATAGAGACTGCTCCCCTACATAGGGTCACTTGGCAGATATGGATTGACACCTGTCCTCAAAGCCCCTGATACACACTGACACAGAGCTGAATAGAGACTGTTTTTCCCTACATAGGGTCACTTGGCAGATATGGATTGACACCTGTCCTAAGGATCCCTGATACACACTGACACAGAGCAGAATAGGGACTGTTCCTCCTACATAGGGTCACTTGGCAGATATGGATTGACACCTGTACTCAGAGACCATGATACACACTGACACAGAGCAGAATAGAGACTGTTCCCCCTACATAGGGTCACTTGGCAGATATGTATTGACACCTGTCCTCAGAGACCATGATACACACTGACACAGAGCAGAATAGAGACTGTTCCCCTACATAGGGTCACTTGGCAGATATGGATTGACACCTGTCCTAAGGATCCCTGATACACACTGACACAGAGCAGAATAGGGACTGTTCCTCCCTACATAGGGTCACTTGGCAGATATGGATTGACACCTGTCCTCAGAGCCCCTGATACACACTGACACAGAGCAGAATAGGACTGTTACCCCTACATAGGGTCACTTGGCAGATATGGATTGACACCTGTCCTCAGAGCCCCTGATACACACTGACACAGAGCAGAATAGGGACTGTTACCCCTACATAGGGTCACTTGGCAGATATGGCGTGGTCGTGGGAGGAGGAGGATGACTTTCACCTCTTCCCCTGTTAGATTCCCGTTGTGCTGTGACATCACCCTTATACGCTGTGTAAAGCATACTTTTTAATTTATTTTGCAAATGCTGCATCCTTTCCGACTTGTAATTCGGTAACATTTCTGCCACTGTCTGCTTATACCGGGGGTCTAGTAGCGTGGACACCCAGCACAGGTCGTTCTCCTTCAGCCTTTTTATACGAGGGTCCCTCAACAGGCACGACAGCATGAAAGACCCCATTTGCACAAGGTTGGATGCCGAGCTACTCATTTCCCATTCCTCCTCCTCACACAGAGCAGAATAGGGACTGTTCCCCCTACACTTGGCAGATATGGATTGACACCTGTCCTAAGGGTCCCTGATACACACTGACACAGAGCAGAATAGGGACTGTTCCTCCTACATAGGGTCACTTGGCAGATATGGATTGACACCTGTCCTCAGAGACCATGATACACACTGACACAGAGCAGAATAGAGACTGTTCCCCCTACATAGGGTCACTTGGCAGATATGGATTGACACCTGTCCTCAGAGACCATGATACACACTGACACAGAGCAGAATAGACTGTTCTCCTACATAGGGTCACTTGGCAGATATAGATTGACACCTGTCCTCAGAGACCATGATACACACTGACACAGAGCAGAATAGAGACTGTTCCCCCTACATAGGGTCACTTGGCAGATATGGATTGACACTGTCCACAAGGACAAGCTGCAGGCTTCCTGGCAGGGCCCATACAAGGTGGTAGAGCAGGTTTGTGATACCACCTTTGTGATCGGTGCGGTCACATGCACGGGAGGCAAGCGCATGCTCCATGTAAACATGCTCAAGCCATACCACGAGCGCACGGAAGAGGTAAACGCCTTCTGTGCACCTGCCACTGAAGATTATGATAATTTGCCACTCCCAGATCTCCTAGACCTAGAGGGCCAGAGTGGAGACCTGGGAGACGTACAGTTAGGAGAACGGTTAGACCCCCAGGAGCGAACCCAGGTCCAAAGACTAATCCAGTACAAGGGGGCCACGTTTTCCAACCTACTTGGGTACAGTCCGTTAACCACTCACAAAGTCGAAACCCTAGACCAAACCCCCCTTCGCCAAACCGCCTATCGCATACCCGAAGCAATTAAAGAAAATATTCAGAAAGAAATTGAGGAAATGATGCAGTTAGGGGTGATAGAACACTCTGACAGCCCCTGGGCCTCCCCGGCACGACCCGTTTCTGTGTAGACTACCGGAGGCTAAACGATAAAACAACCTCAGACGCCTACCCTATGCCCCGGATACACGAGCTCCTAGACAAAATGGCCAGAGGCCAGTACCTCACCACACTAGATCTGTGCAAGGGGTACTGGCAAATTCCATTAGCCGAGGACGCCATCCACAAGTCAGCATTTGTCACCTCATTTGGCCTGTATCAGTTTAAGGCCATGCCATTCGGGATGAAGAATGCCCCGGCTAACTTTCAGAGGATGGTAGATCGGCTACTGGATGGGTTTCAGGAGTATGCCTGCGCCTACTTGGATGATATAGCCATTTTTAGCTGCTCCTGGCCCTAACACCTGACCCACATAGGAGCCGTACTAGACCGGATTAGGGAGGCCGGACTGACCCTAAAGCCCAGTAAGTGCCATATAGGAACGCGTAAAAACCTCCCCAAGATAGTAGTATGGGCCCCAGAGTGTGAACAGGCCTTCCAACAGCTCAAGACGGCGCTCATTAAATCACCTGTACTTTCTGCTCCTGATCCAACTAAACGCTTTCTCGTCCATACAGACACTTCTATGTTTGGATTGGGAGCAGTACTGAGCCAAGTCGGAGCAGATGGCGGCGAGCAACCCGGGGCTTATCTAAGCCGGAAACTTTTGCCCAGGGAAGTAGATACACTGCCATTGAAAAGGAGTGCCTGGCGGTGGTGTGGGCCCTCAAAAAGCTGCAACCTTACTTGTATGGACAACCGTTTACCTTACTCACAGATCACAACAAATTTGGGGCACTGCGCGTGCAATCTAATGTGCCACCAGATAGGAGTGGTGTGTTAAGTAGTACTATTCTTATCAGTTTAATCCCTGTTACGTCCCCTATCCGTTGATGTGGAGCAAGACGCAGCAGCAGAAGAGGAGGTTATGGAAGAGGATGGAGTAGGAGGAGTAGAGGAGGTGGCAGCAGGCCTGCCTGCAAGTCATGCCGGTGTCACCAACTCCTCTGCAGAGCCACGCATTCCATGCTTGGCAGCCATCAGCAGGTTTGCCCAATGCGCAGTGTAGGTGATATACCTGCCCTGACCATGCTTTGCAGACCAGGTATCAGTGGTCAGATGGACCCTTGCCCCAACACTGTGTGCCAGACATGCCATTATTTCCTTTTGCACAATAGAGTACAGGTTGGGGATTGCCTTTTGTGAAAAGAAATTTCGTCCAGGTACCAGTGAGTGAGTGGTGGCACTGGGCACAGTATCCACTGTGAGCCTGACACACCCGCTGGCAGACAACTAACTGCTATTCAATCTATAACAGTGAAAAAAGTTTTTTGTTTTTAAATGCAAGCTATTGTGACACCTTTTTACTTCGTTTGTAATACCTGTTTTATTTTTTGTTATTTTAGAAAAACCCAAACAGAGAATTAAAAAAACAAAAAACAAAAACCCAAGATAGACATAATCAAGAAGGATTTTTTTCCCTAGTTTGTAGCAAAATTGGAAATGCTTCTTTTGGATCAACAGCAAAAATATATGTGAGAAAGGCTGAACTTGATGGATGCATGTCTCTTTTCAGCTATGCAAATGGTAGATCACCAGCTGACAAAGCATTGCGGGGTTGTACAACAGAAAGGGATCTACCTTTTGAACACCCTTGTGAAAGGGGGAGGTGGGGCATAATGTTTTTGCACCAGTGCCCTATCTACGTTAGTTTCACCACTGGATCTATGGCTCTCCCTGCTTCTCTTTCTCATGACCATTCAGGATGAAAAAAAACAAAACAACGTAGGGGGTAGGCCTGTAAAAAGAGTGCCCCCCCCGAGAGACTGTATAAGTAAGAGGGTTAGGTGGGTGGGGTGAACAGCGCATGCCTCGGCAGGGTAGGAAGGGGGAGTAGCGTTTCTATAGGATCGGCCTTAAAACTTGTGGTCGGTTAATATCGTGACCGTGAAATACCTTGTGATTGGAATTAAGTCAGTGTGGTGTGCCGAAACCGACGTAGGGGGTAGGCCTGTAAGAAGAGGGAAAAATGTAATACAGGAAAACACACTTATTAGCAACATGATTATAATATAAGATTTCCTTACCTCTTCTCCTGTTGCAGAATGTATCTGTATAATATAGCTGATTCACAATTAACCTAATTTATTATGTGTACTGGCGTACTGCTACTGGATGCGGTTGATGCGGCCCTTAACACCTTAAGGACCAAACTTCTGGAATAAAAGGGAATCATGACATGTCACACATGTCATGTGTCCTTAAGGGGTTAAACTGAACGTACATTTTAAATAAAAGGCAGGGTCACAACCTAATTTAATGCATAGTTTACATGTAGAATAGAATTTATAAGTAGTTAGAGGATTGTCCAGTAGAGTAAGTGTCTTAATTGTCTTGTTTGAATGTCGGAGTGACATGAGGTAGTGGCCGTACCTTCAGAAGTCCTCCCGTGGTGGGACATGATTTCCTGTCTGATTAGCTGTAATCGTGAAGTTTCTAGGACTCAGGAATCCATAAAAGGTTAAATACATAGGGGTTTATGACCAGGTTTGTGTGGTTCAAATGCTATCTAGTTGGTCTGATGACACCCGGAATTCCCATCGATGGATATATGTTATTGTGGAGTGATGAACCAATTACCTATTCCTTGATATCCTTATTGGGTAAGCATTTAAGAAAATGGGTATGATTTGAAATGGCTGTCCGAACGTGGTGCTGTATGTCTGAATAAGTAGTATGCACTATTGTATGAAAATATGGATAAAGGTGGCAAAATGAGGCAAATTAGACCATAGTTTGAATTGTACACTTGTGGACGTTGAATTCCACTGAAAACCCTTGAAGAATGGCCACGGGTCTATTGTATGTACTCTTGGTGTTAGCGGATAAGGCTATTCATGACAACTCGTTGCCATGCGCCAATAGCCGGGCTAGACCGGGTAAGAACGTTGAAATGCGGAGTTTGGTCGGGTGTTTAGGCAGTTGGGTGAGGAACGAAGAATTCTTAATTAAAAGTGTCCGTGCATATTTGGAGTAGCCTGGGATGCATTCACGATAGAGGAAGAACTGAAAGTAACAGGCAACCAGGACTGCCCGCGAACTATCTTCACGATGATCAATAAAGATGATTGACCTGTATCAATTATATCGCAGACTGCAATGTTGTCGGTATAACCTTTAACTGACCAGGATTCTCTATGTGAATGCAGCCGCCACTTATCAGGTAAATTCGATTAAGGCCGCAAAGGACGGTGGACCAAGTCTCCATGGCCAGCAAACCCCAATCAATAGTTTTGTAGATTGCTGCAACACAGTATTAGCAGCTGCATCTGTACGAGAGACTGGGAATTGGTCAGATCCTGGTAGTATGAACATAAAAAACCCAATCCAGGATTCTAACGACTCCTACCACATGACCAGGTCTGCACTTGCCAGAGGATCTAATATCAATATCTCCATCAGACAGACCTGGTAATAAGCGTAAATGTGACTGAATGATCTCCCCAGAGGGATAATGCACATAGTGAAGTTCCAAGAACCCAGCAATGATTGCCGGTCTTCCAAGTATAAGTTCTCAGCTTAAGGAACCTGTTTCGTTTTCGCGAATGCGCACAAGCTTATCCTCTGGGAGATTTGACTGCATGGTACCTGATTTCAGTATAAAACCTATGAATGCAAGTCTGGTGGAGGGTCAGTTGTTTGTCTAGTGTCAGAGGAATGCCTAGAGTTGAAACAGTGCTATAGTGTGCTTTATCCTTGTATGAGTGCAGTTGCTAGTCCACTATTAAGAAATCTTCTAGATAATGTATCACAGTGGGGCACCTAACGATAATGAGGAGTAGCCAGCAGTGCATTAAATATTTCCCCGCTACTTCCACCAAAGTGGATATATCTGTTATTAATTATCAGATCCTTTTTCTCTAATTTATAGCTGTATAGACATTCATCTTATAAGAATGCACCTTTTTTTTTATATAGCACTTCTATACATTTTTATATATATATATTTTTACTAAAAATCTTTTTTATTGTTATATGTATAAATCATATATTTTTGAATGAATTTTTATAAAACAACTGTTGTGGTATATTTTTATTGTTATAATGTATATTTCGGAAATTGGTTTTTAAAAGTCAGGTATTCCGTTTATATATATTACATAAGGACTAATTTGGGATTAGCATATCTATCCGGAATGACATTGGAACGCATATGCGTTCCACCAACACTGCGTCTGACATAATTAGATGAAACCGGATGCAACGCGGACATTCCGGATGTGATGTAATAAACCCGGAAGTAAGCGGTGGAACGCATGGATGCGTTCCACCGGAAGAAAAAGACCGTGGAAATTGGAACAGCAGAGTACTTAAGGAATTTGAAGACAGCACTACAGCATCCACGCCAACTGAGGAAGCCACATATCGGCGAAACGCGTTTTGGCAACAAATCGGTCATTAGTAGATTTTACTTGTATTCTTTTTTTAACCATTTTTTTCAAATAAATTTACTTTTGGAATTTATTGTATCTCCACTGCCTATTATTGGAAAAGGAGGACAACACATCTCTTCAAGCACCACCAAAGAGGTCTGGGGATCACCCAAAAAAGATCCCAAGGAGATCCAATCCAGAGCCAGGTCTAGTAAATGGCTCTTACATTGTCAGTGTGCTTGATTTATATTTGCTATATTGTATATAGAGATATCTGCACTATTTTGTACCTCTCTATCTTTACAGTGTAAAAGTAAGAAGAGAGGGAAGTATATCTTTATTTACTAACTTTTGCTCCACCAACTTTCTGTGTGTGTATTATATGTGATTTAATGTGAAGGTGTAGGGGATACCTCACTTGTGTTTAGAGCAATTATCATTTCTGTAGATATACCACTCTCTCTGTTATTTCACAGTATTTAAAGTGACCTCATAGCCACTTTTTCTATCCTCTGGTATTGTCTTAGAGTGATCTATGGCGTTTCAAGAAAATAGGAAATATTCAACAGCAAATATTGATTTGGTTTTTGGAAATAATGATTCCATAAAAGTAAAAGAGATATATGCAGATAAAGAAGTCTGTAGAAATAATTTAGAGAGAACCCTCATAAAAGAAATGAAGGCAAAATGGGAGATAGCCACCGTGAATAAATATGTGAGAGAAAAAATAACCCCAAGAGGACTTAGGTTTTATAAAGATCCGGCTTTTGACAAAGAAGATTCCTATTTCATGGAAGGGTGGAATAAAATGTTAGATGGGTTCTCGTTTAGCGCAATGGGGTACATTGTTTCTAGACAGGAAGAACATCTACAGAATTTAGATACGGATATTAGAAAATGGAAGGATAAATTAAGCAATACTACTAGTCCAGAAATTTTTAATTAAGAATTCTTCGTTCCTCACCCAACTGCCTAAACACCCGACCAAACTCTGCATTTCAACGTTCTTACCCGGTCTAGCCCGGCTATTGGCGCATGGCAACGAGTTGTCATGAATAGCCTTATCCGCTAACACCAAGAGTACATACAATAGACCCGTGGCCATTCTTCAAGGGTTTTCAGTGGAATTCAACGTCCACAAGCGTACAATTCAAACTATGGTCTAATTTGCCTCATTTTGCCACCTTTATCCAAATTTTCATACAATAGTGCATACTACTTATTCAGACATACAGCACCACGTTCGGACAGCCATTTAAAATCATACCCATTTTCTTAAATGCTTACCCAATAAGGATATCAAGGAATAGGTAATTGGTTCATCACTCCACAATAACATATATCCATCGATGGGAATTCCGGGTGTCATCAGACCAACTAGATAGCATTTGAACCACAAATTAATCATAAAGTAGAAAAAGTAGAAATTAATCATAAAGTAGAAAAAGTAGAAAGAGAAGTTATAGAGATAAAGAAAAAGAAATATTTAAGAGACACAGAAGATTATAAATCAGGTAATGTGAGGACATATACCAAAGGAAATCGAGATAAGTGTATATTCCCAAATGAAGCGAATTACCGAAAAGAAAATTATAGAAGGAATTTTAATGAACCAAAACACAATTTTCGAAATAATATAAGTAGCTCCCAAGTAGAACAGAATAAAATGAGAATATACACTGAAAAGCATCAAAAAGTCAACTTTAATAGAAATAGGAATTATAGTGAAGTAGTTAAATATCCAAGAAGGAACTACTATAAATATAATGAACATGCACAAACCCCAAGAATAGACAGAAGAAACTCAAATCCTAATAGAAGTTCACCAATAAATTCAAATGAAATTCCGCTAATGAATAGATTTCAAAGTTTAACAAATCAGGAGTCCGATCAGTTTTTTCAACAGGACCGGACTCGACACCTCCAGAGACGATTTCAACATCTGCAAGTATGGGAATCACCAGGAAAGCGCCTGAGATCAGTGGAGGAAGGAGAAATAGAAGAAGAAGAACCGTTAAACTGAGAGAAAAGAGGAAGGAATTAGATATAGAAGGTATTTTTAATTTGACTGGAGCTCCACTGAAGGAGGACCAAGTCAGAATATTAAAAAAAGGTTTGAAATTTGCTCCAACAGTTGATTTTAATGAATTTAATTTTTTTATAGATGTAGATAAATTTATGAGACAACTATCCCTAAAGAAATTCTTTTTTAACAAAGAAACGAATATAGGCACAGAAATAAATACAGAATTTATACAAACAAATTTGAAACAAAGGTCACAATTTTTTCCAAAATTTATGATTTCAGATGAAATGAAAATGTTTGAAAAAAATGATTATGAGGGAAGCCCGTAGTATTAAAAAGATGAATAAATTTCAGAAAAATGCATCAATGGCCGAACAAAAAGCATTAATAGATTTTAAAAAGAAAGAAGACTTAATTGTTAAACTAGCAGATAAGGGAGGTGGTACTGTTATTTTGAAAACAGAGAATTACATTATAGAAGCAGAAAGGATCCTATTGGATACTAATACTTATAAAAAAAATAACCACCAATCCGAGTATAGAAATCCAAACAAAATTTAATAGTTTTAGAGAAAAAGGATTCGATCTCGGAATTTTGAAAGAAGAAGAAAGAAAATTATTTACAAATCCCACACCCCAAAATCCCGGTGTTTTATTATCTACCCAAAGTACATAAGAATAGAAATAACCCTCCGGGGAGACCAATTATATCAGGGATAGACTCAGTCTCTTCGAGAACTTCAGAATATATAGACCGTCTTTTACAACCAATAGTCGAGAAAAACCCTTCGTATCTAAAAGATACCATTCATATGCTCCAGATTTTAGAAGGGATAGAATGGCAAAATCACTATGTGCTAGTCACATGCGATGTTGGATCCTTATATAGCATCATACCTCATCAAATAGGGATAGAAGCGACTAAACATTTTTTAGTAAAATCCGGTTTTAACGACATACAAACAGATTTTATAATAGAAGGCATTTTATTTATTTTAACCAATAATTTTTTCTGGTTTAAGGACTCATTTTTTATGCAGATTACAGCTACGGCAATGGGTACCAAGTTCGCACCTAGCTATGCAAATTTATTTATGGCCTACTGGGAGGAACAGATTATATTTCCCAGTGAATATGCGGCGAACTTGGTAACCTATCACCGGTACATTGATGATATATTTTTTATATGGAATGATGGAGAAGATAGCCTTGAGATATTTCTCAATTTTTTGAATATTAATGAATGGGGGATTGTTTTAACCTCCACATACAGTACACATCATATTGATTTTTTAGATTTAGAAATTTTTGTCACAGAGTCGAAAATTCATACCAGGAATCATTTTAAAGAGGTAGATGCTAACAGCTATATCGAGAAAAAACGCTCCAAAGAGCCAATTTTTAAGGCTCAGAAGAAATTGCACACAAGATTTAGACTATTTAGCACAAGCGGATGTAATTAAACAACAATTTCTGCAAAGAGGCTATGATGAAGAAGAACTTTCGGCAACTATGGAAAAAATTTAAAAAATTAAAAGAAAAGATCTTATAAACTATAAAGGAGTAAAACCAAAAAACATTAACAAGGAGAGAAACAACATACCTTTTATATGTAACCATAGTGGAAATAATGGAAAAATTAAGAAAATAATAAAAAAATACTGGCCCATCCTGCAAGAAGATCCTTTTTTAAAACAAATAATACCATCGGAACCTAAAATAGTCTATAGAGGCTGTAAAAATAGGAAACAAATTCTAGTAAATAGTAGTTTTAAAACAAAGCAGAAAGATCATTTTTTAAATAAAAGTAAAGGCTTTTTTGGCTGTGGTTATTGTTTAGCCTGCAGAACAACATGCCAGAAAAAAAAAGACATACATTATCTTTTAACTATCAGGATGATAAAGTGTTTTATATAACAGATCAATTAACCTGTTTCTCTAAAAATGTAATTTATATTTTAAAATGCCCATGTGATTTAATTTATGTAGGAAGAACTACCAGGTGTTTACATATTAGAATATCAGAACATGTAAGAAATATAAGAAGAGGCATAGAAACACATAGTGTTTCTAATCACTTTAAAATCCATCATAATAGTGACCCTAAAAATACATTCTTCTGTGCAATTAAACTTATACCAAAAGACTGGAGAGGGGGGGATTTTAATAGGAAGATAGGAGAAGAGGAAATTAAATGTATTTACAATTTTAATACTTTAATTCCCTATGGTTTAAATCTAGACTTTGAGCTGTGTCACTTTTTAGTGTAAATATTTGTTATTAATTATCAGATCCCTTTTCTCTAATTTATAGCTGTATAGACATCCATCTTGTAAGAATGCACCTTTTTTTTTATATAGCACTTCTATACATTTATATATATATATATATTTTTACTAAAAATCATTTTTATTGTTATATGTATAAATCATATATTTTTGAATGAATTTTTATAAAACAACTGTTGTATATTTTTATTGTTATAATGTATATTTCGAAAATTGTTTTTTAAAAATCAGGTATTCCGTTTATATATATATATTACATAAGGACTAATTTGGGATTAGCATATCTATCTGGAATGACATTGGAACGCATATGCGTTCCACCAACACTGTGTCTGACATAATTAGATGAAACCGGATGCAACGCGGACATTCCGGATGTGACGTAATAAACCCGGAAGTAAGCGGTGGAACGCATGGATGCGTTCCACCGGAAGAAAAAGACTGTGGAAATTGGAACAGCAGAGTACTTAAGGAATTTGAACACAGCACTACAGCATCCATGCCAACTGAGGAAGCCACATATCGGCGAAACGCATTTTGGCAACAAATTGGACATTAGTAGATTTTACTTGTATCCTTTTATCCTCAGGGGTTAAAAAAAATTAGATCACAGTATACTGTGATCTGTATTTTGATCACTGTAGGCAGTGATCGACTGGCAGGGAAGGAGTTAATTTTTATTAGGACTGAGTAAAGGAGGGTGGGACTTTTTTACTTTTTAAAAAATTGTTATTAAAACATTTTCAATTTTTTTTAAAACTTTGTAAAAACTTTTTTTAACGTTAACCCCTAGTTAGCCTAACACCACATTTCCAAACTCCCCACTAACTTCCACTCACCCCAACTAGCTAAATATACAATTTTAATATATTTAAATTAATTAATAAAATAAAATTTAGCCCTGAGGGTTACAAAAAATTTAATTTGAAAAAAAAAGTAAAAAACAAAACAAAAAACGGATCACAGTAAAATGTAAACCCTGCAAATTGATCACTGTAGTCAGTGACCAATTGGCAGGCAAGGGGTTAATTTTTATTTAAAATGGGTAAAGGGTAGTGAGATTTTAATTTAACTTTATTCATTTTTTTTTACAGGGAGAAGATAATCACTGATCCGTCTCCCTGCATTTCACATTGAACCAGGAAGCGCAGGGAGGCAGTTCTTGAGTCCCTGCAGCACATGTGCTCGCTCTGACAGCCTGTCAGAGCGATCACTGCTGCAGGGGCAGCGCGATCGGGTCCTCCCAGTCTGCCTCTAATACAGAGGCAGACCAGAGCACCGTTAACCCCGCGATCGCGGCAACTTGGGTTAATTTTAACGCATGATGGACCTGGTCCGTCACCCTAGGGAAACCCTTAATGACGAGTGACGGACCAGGTCCGTCGCTCGTCATTAAGTGGTTAATTATCCATTCCAAATGGTGTTGAATTCCAAATGGGTCTGTTAATCTGTCAATACGTTTTCGTTGGAAGGATTGGGATTGCCTAAACTTCACAGTTTTACATAAAAGTAAGGATATATTTTTCTTTGAACTGTTAATGGTATAGGTGAGCTTTAAAAGTATCAGAATGGTGAAATTGTGATCATATTGAAACCATTAACAGTTCCTCATCTGTCATCACTTAGACAATTATCTAACAATAGTTTGGCCTTTATTGATTGATTAAGGTTACCTATCATTAAAGGTGGTTATGTTTAATAAGAATAATTGTAGTTTGGAATAGAATCTAATTGTAAGAAGGGAGAGACTTAAAAGCCGCACCCTCACCTTTTAAATTCAGGGTGTGGAAAATTGTTAACAAATCGATAATTATTTTGAAACCAGAACATAATGTCAACCCTTTTATTTTAAGTTAGCTTATGCAATGTACAAAATGGCATGCCAATTATTGTCTTACACCGAATTACCTAGGCCTAGGGTGTCACATGATGACCTTTATAGTATTTTACTCTTTTTATAATGATGAACACAAACTCTGCGTTTTAGCACAGTTTAGGTTTTGTGAAAGAAATTGTCTTACGCATTTATGTACCCAAAACCTGAAAAAATTTGGCCAGATTCTGTGAACTTTTATTCCCAAATGTACTTTAAAATGTTAAATGCCATGGCACAAGCACAAAATGATTTTGCACATTCTCCAACGCAGTTTGGCTATTTTAGCCTCAGTTCTGCTATTTTGATTTTATTTGCGAAAATTAAAAGTTAAGTTAATAGTTTTGAAAGAACAAAACCTGCTAAGAATGCCAAATCCACCCAGTTTTCCTGGACACATCATTTCGCCATGATGCAGGGCACCAAATAAAAAAAGTACTACTCTGAAGTAAGCATCATTCATATGCAGCAGAAAGACAAACCAAGTCACTAATAAAGCAGTTCCTGAAGATCCATAAATTGAGTAATAGATCCAGGCTTCCAAACTGTCCCAGATTTGTTCTTTGGTGTCCTGCTTTTGGGGACACCAGCAAACTGTTCCCAAATGGCATAGCAATAGACTTGCTACACTTAGGGCACTAGTACTCTGCAGAGAGCACTGAAACAGTGCTCCCCGTATAGCCTGCTCTCAGTAGGCTAGCCTGTATGATTGGCAGGCAGCCAACCTGCAAGTTCTTCGGGTGGACAGGTGGCTATTTTTCCAAATTTTGACTAAAAGAGATCATTTAGACTTAAGATGCTCTTTAACGTATTCACTAATTACTTTCACTTTCTTTTTTCACTTGATGTGTCTTCTTGTTTTTGGTGAAACACACTAGTGTGTAGCCGCTGATTCTGTAAAAATATACACAGTATATATTGAAGATTTATGATTGTAATAATAAGTGCCAGGCAGGTTTTCAAAAAAACAGTTTCACTCTACATATGTTTCTTGTTATCATTAAAGGAACTCTACATTGAGATGATGGTTTTATGATGCCTGGAGGTCCTGGGCACTGTCTTACTTTAAGAGGTGAAATTGTTTACAGACGATATAACTCCAACGTTGTGAAGATGGCACCCATCTGCTCTGCATTCTGGTTTCCACCAGTGAAGTGAAGCTTCAGACAGCACATTTTTGTGAATAGAAAGGGACAATAGGGACCGTGTACAGTGTGAAGAGTGTTGCTGATCTATTTACGCCTTATTGTTGAGTTTTCATTTTGCTAATGTTGACCCATTTGTTGAACCAAAATGTTCCTCTCTGACACTTTTATCATGTGCCTTTTTTGTTTGTGTTTTTTTTCTCAGTCAAAATTAGTGGCTCTGTCCACTGGATGGGTTGTTGTTGTACTCAGGAGATGTTGCAAACAGTATGCATTTTTGCTAAATGCGCCAAAGTGTACCATAGATACATCTTTAATTTGCCATTTTTCATAAAAACTTCACTGGGCAGTTTATAAATTCAGCCCTGTGTTTTCACAAAACCTGACAAGGGTATCCAAAGGTGGTCAGTCTGTACTCATGAGATATAGCTGAGCACAATTTAGTGAATATATTACAGTAGCATACACAAAGGTTATAAACTAAACTGCTAAAGTGCAAATTGCATGTGTAAAAAACACAAAAACAACATACCACAAACGAAAGAAATTTGTGCTAAAATGGCTGAACAATAAAAGCAAAATATACCATGAAAAAAAAAAAAGAGGTGGAATGTCAAATCTCCCCACCCCAATATTGTATGAAAGCAAGCTCCGTCTGGCAGGACCAGTAAAATATATGCCGATATATAAAGAGTTTTAGAGAGACTTTACACATAGGAAACTAGTGTGGTCAGAAAATTATGAAAAATAAAGAAAGAAAGAAAGAAAGAAAGAAAGATTTTATACACAACCCACAATGCATTCACACTCGTTAAAAGGGACACTCCAGACCAGTGGCATACACAAAAAAACATGGGGCCCCAGTGCGAAAATGATCTGTGGGCCCCCGACAGACACACACACATACATAGAGACACACACGCACACATAGACACATACATACAAACAGACAGGCCCACATATATACATACAGACACACACACACAATCAGACACATACATACAGACCGACACACAGACAGGCACACAGACACATACAAACAGACAGGCACACAGACACATACATACAAACAGTCAGGCACACATACAGGTACACAGACACATACATACAAACAGACAGGCACACATACAGACACACACACACACACACACACATACAGACAGACAGGCACACATACAGACACACATACAGACACACACACACATACAGACAGACAGGCACACATACAGACACACACACATACAGACACACACAAGACACATACATACAAAGACACATACATAAAAAACAGACAGGCACTAATACACACAGGCAGACACATACAGACAGACACACATACACGACGCACATACATACATACAAACAGACAAGCACACACACATACAGACACACATACATACACAGACAGGCACACACATACAAAGACATACATACAGGCAGACACACACACAAACAGACATACACATATACATACAGACAGGTACATACATACAGACAGACACACATACATACAAACACACACACACACACACACAAAATGTTTGTCACCCTCCTGTTTCTTACCTTTTAGGTGGAGGAGGGTGATTTTCCCAGGGGTCCAGTATTGGCTCAGGTAGATGGGAGTCAGAGTTCCCACTCTGATTCCCTCTGTTAACTCCCGCGCGGCTCTCAGTGTTGCTTCCTCCCAGCTTGTGATGTCATCACAGAGGGCCCGGTCGTGCTGTTAATGCCTTCTATTCCTTTTAGCTATTTTATTCCATTTTTACATTTTAAATTTGTATATTGCTCTTGTATTTGAACATTATGGCAATGGAACTATTATTATTCTGTTTTGATCTGTATTTCACAAACTTTAATTTATGATGATGTCATTTTGGCGGGAATATTCAAATTCCAGCACATTTAACATACCCTATATAAAGCATTACAAGTCAGGTTACTGTTTTTATTATATTCTACTTGAAGAAGCCTTTTGTGGGCGAAACGCGTTTAGAATCTAATTTTCTATGTATTTTATATTGTAATAATAAAGGAATTTTGGCCTCATATATTGCATTTGCCACATTCCTATTTTTATTATAATTTTTATCCTTATACCTGACTGAATTGAATCATCACGAATCCAAAGAATATCCCTAGGTGGGGATTATACCACCCATACGCCTAAAAATTGAGCAGAGAGGATTGCTCAATATACTGTGAGTTTATTTCCATATTATTTATATACTCAATTGCAATCAAACAGTGAGCACTATATATCTTATCTGCTTAAATTTCCGGTTGGACTCCTTGGTGAATCATCAATACCTTCAAGAAAAGGCTCCATATATCCTTGAGTGGGGATCATTCCACTTCACGCACTTCATACCAGAGCTGGATTTTAGCTCTGTAAATTGTGAGTAATTCTATTTATTTTTTAATATATTCGCATATATACAGACATACTGTACCATTGGCTGTTCCTTTTATCTCTTTACATATTATCCACTGTCAATACTGAAAATCATCATCTGGGACGATACCACATCACGTTACAAGAACATTCTGTGGACTATAATATCTGGACTCTTTTTATTTTCATCTTTTATTGTACGTTTTTATTGATACATTTTACATATTTGTATCAAGGCGCGCCCTACTTCTTTTGATTTATCTATTTCTGTTCTAGCCTTGGGGGATAGAAGGGTTACCCCCTTTAGGTGTGCTGCCTTTTTATAATTTATAATTTATACACCTTCTGTGGCATTATCAGCACTGATCCTACCTTGATACCTTTTTTACAGTCTATTCTCCGGCAAGCAGAAGATCGCCTACACTGAGATCCTCTTACGGTCAGATTTAAAGATATACACACCATATATTTGCTGCACTTCCCAGATTCAGTCACATTTATTCAAATTGTTTTTAATATTTTTTTTCTCTTTTACACTGTTACAGTTTTATTTATTTATTTATTGGGATTTTCTATTTTTTTGTCTTTTTAAAGTACATCTGTTATTGCACTCAAACCATCACGGTTATCTAGCTCCTGGAACACACACACCATATTTAAGGTGTTATTCTCTACTTTATTTTAAGCTCATCTATTGATTTACTGACCTCTACTTCTGTTATGGGTTGATTTATCTTTTTTAGTTGGTTGGGTTGATTTTTTTTGGCATATGTATATTTTGGAAGAATTTATCAATCTCTTCTTCCCTGCAGTATATTTCTTCTGGTAAATTATATAGCCCCAATACATTTTTTTCCAAACGCTTATTTTTTCTGGGGCCATTAAATAAGTTTCTTTATCCCTTATTTTGTATATCACTCTTCTGTGCTTTTCTTTTTTAAGTTTACTGGTCATTAGTGCCTCTGGCTTATTGCCCTTTAGATACCACTTAGATTGTAAGGATTCTAACTGTTTGGCTGCTTTGTTCATTAACTGGTTGTTTATCTGTTTTTCTATTTCTGCAATCTTCCTTGCTATTTGTGTGGAGGGTGTTGTTTTATTCTGCTTTTTGTAATTGCTTAATGTGATATATGGCTTAAATAAAGGTGATATTCCTTTCCTTTTTTGCGTTGGATGACATTTTTATTATGTGACCTCTAACTACTCTTTTATATGCACACCAGACCGTTATATCTGGTGTGCCTTTATTTTTATTTTCTAAGAAAAAGAGATCAGTTGTTTCTTTAATCTCATCAACATGATTCTTTTTATGTGGTATATAATCTTTTAAACAACAGTCTTTACGGAAGGTATCAAAAGTATCTTTATAGTCTAACATAATAGGGCTGTGATCTGACCACGCATTATCCTGTATCTCTATTCTTTTAACCAGATATAGCATAGTCACATTTCCCAACATAAGGTCAAATCCGGAATAAGAGTTAAATGTTCTAGAGTAGCATGTATAGTCTAGATCAGAGGGATGAAGTGTTCTCCAGATATCTCTCAAATTATAGTTATTCAGTAAATTTCGCATTTTATTCTCACTAGCTATCTTACTCTTTCGGTCATTCTGGCTTTTCCTATCCTTCAGAGCGTCAATAACGCTGTTAAAGTCCTCCATTATTAGTACCAATCCTTGTTTAATCTGCTCTACTTTCTTAAAGTCTTTTGTAATAAAGTTTCTTGTAGATTTGTTCGGAGCGTATATGTTAGCTATTGTAAATAGCTTATTGTCTATTTAACATACTAAAATGAGGTACCGGCCTTCTGGGTCTAGTTATTCATATTTAATATCTATGGAAACATTTTTTTTCAAACAGAAATGCCACACCTCTTTTTTTTTTTTTTTTTCAAAGCGGCACTTATAATGGTGGGGTATCTTGTTGAACCTATGGTATTTTTATTGGATTTTATCCAATTCTTGAAGGGTGCAGATTTGTACAAGGTTTTTTGTTAGAAAATCTAAAACTAAAGATCTTTTACTGGGTGTATTTATCCCGCAGGCATTTATTGAAACTAACTTAAGTTACAACTTTCTCTCTGTTCTTGGGGCTCTCTCTCTCCAGAAGTTATAGTGAAACTAAAAATGAGAAAACAATCTCTATTTGTATTTACTTAAAAAAATTACGGGTTGATCCAAGGATTTGGAATAAAACCATAATAAAAGACATAGGTTTTGTATGGCAAAAATCCCCCGCCATACAGTATCTCAAGTAATACAAAACATTACTCGGATATGGGTCCCACATGTCATGTGGGAAGAGCATACTGAGGGTATATGATCTGAGGAGGGCCAACCTTAAAGCACTCCTGAACATAGAGGAAAACAGTTGAAAAGGGGTGGGGACAAAAAAGAACCCCACTAATTTAAACCACACACACTTTCCGATTTATTGTAGACCCAATCATTATGTAAGTATTTCTAGTCAATATTACTTTTTATATAATATTTTTCTCTTTCTCCCTTCCTTTTTTCTTCTTTTTTTCTTTTCCTTTCCTTTTCTTCTTTCTCCTCCCCCCCCCCCCATCATGCAAAACTTATGTTATTAATAGAGTTGAGTGGACACCTGGATGTTCGGGTCCGGTGTGTTCGGCTGAACTTTGAAAAAAAGTCTGGGTTCGTGATCAAACTTGACCCCGAACTTGACCCCAAACCCGAACTTTTGGGCACCAAAATGCCTCTAAAAAGTCCTGGAAAAGGCTAGAGGGCTACAAAAGGAAGTAAAATGGGGGGAAGAGTAGGACACTTAAAATAACATAAAAATTAAAAATACAGCTGAGCCATAAAATAGCACTAGATGGAATCTTTGATTTTATCTTTGGAAGAACATAAATCAAAATCTAAAGCATGGCTGTCAGAAGGATCACCAGAATTATCCATTTGAGAGAGGGTTGGAGTGCAGGGTATTCTCTTTCATTGTTCAAAATGAGCTCAACTCCTGATGCATGGAGAAAAGACATTCACAAGCTTCTGCTATTGTGTACATAGTTTATACTAAGCAGGGCCGTCTTTAACGCGGGGCAAACGGGGCAGCTGCCCCGTGCCCAGTTACTCCTGGGGGGCCCAAAGCAGCTGCCCCGTGGCCCCACCGCCCATCGCCTGCATAAGAAAAATTCCCTCCCCATCCATAGGCCCGCGGTGCTTGTATTGCGGCCCATCGGGTGGCCAATACACTTAGGGCCACCCGGTGAGCAAGTTTCAGCAGGGGGCCCAGTCGGGTGCTGTGGCCCTTTAACAGCACGACCGGGCCCTCTGATTTACGGCAGCATGGGAGGAAGTGAGTCACTTCCTCCCTCTGAGATGATGAGCCGCGCAGGAGGGAGGCTGAGCCAGGAGGCAGCGAGATGGGGGAGTGAGCAAAGAGAGCCAGTCCCCAACTCCCAACCACCCAAGGCAGCACACTGGACCCCAGGGAAGGTAGGAAACTGGAGGGGGCTTTACAGTTTGCATATTATGTCAGTATGTGTGTGTTTATGTCAGTAGGTCTGTGTGTGTGTCAGTCACTATGTCTGTGTGTGTGAGTATGACTGTGTGTGTGTCTGTCACTATGTGTGTGTGTCTGTCAGTAGGTCTGTGTGTGTGTGTCTGTTAGTATGTCTGTGTGTGTGTGCCTGTCAGTAGGTCTGTGTGTGTGTGTGTGTGTGTCAGTTAGTATGTCTGTGTGTGTGTGCCTGTCAGTAGGTCTGTGTGTCTGTTGGTGTGTCTGTTAGTATGTCTGTGTGTGTGTGTCTGTCAGTAGGTCTGTGTGTGTGTGTGTGTCTGTTAGTATGTCTGTGTGTGTCGGTGGTGGGTCTGTGTGTCTGTTGGTATGTCGTGTGTCGGTGGGTCTGTGTGAGTCTGTGGGTATGTGTGTGTGTGTGTGTGTGTCTGTTGGTGTCTGTGCCTGTTGGTCTGTCTGTTGGTGTGTGCCTGTCAGTGGTCTGTGTGTGTTGGTATGTCTGTGTGTGTTGGGTCTGTGTGTGTGTCTGTTGGTGTGTCTGTGTGTGTTATGTGTCGGTGGGTCTGTGTGTCTGTTGTCTGTGTGTGTGTCGGTGGTCTGTGTGTCTGTTGGGTATGTCTCTGTGTGTGTGTGTTCTGTCTGTTGTGTGTCTGTGTGTGTGTGCCTGTCAGTAGGTCTGTGTGTGTGTGTGTGTGTGTCTGTTAGTATGTCTGTGTGTGTGTGCCTGTCAGTAGGTCTGTGTGTGTGTGTGTCTGTTAGTATGTCTGTGTGTGTGTGCCTGTCAGCAGGTCTGTGTGTGTGTGTGTGTGTCTGTTAGTATGTCTGTGTGTGTGTGTGTGTGTGTGTCTGTCAGTAGGTCCATGTGTGTCAGTATGTCTGTGTGTCAGTGTGTTTGGGTGTCAGTATGCCTGTGTGTGTCAGTATGTCTGTGTGTGTGTGTGTGTGCCACTATGTCTGTCTGGGTGTGTGGTAGTATGTGTCTGTGTGTGCCAGTATGTCTGTCAGTGTATGTGTCGGTGTCCATATGTCAGTATGTATGTGTCAGTATGTCTGTCAGTTTATGTGTCTGTGTAAGTATGTCTGTCAGTTTGTATACATATAATCTGTGTGTGTATATGTGCATACATATCAGCATTCACACACTAACACTACATACAAATACACCCCTGCATTCAAACTCCAACACTAGGTACAAACACATGTCTGTGTTACACACCAAAATTATATGTAAACACAACCTTGCATTCAAAAACCAACACTACACATACATACATGCTTGCAAGTACACCAACATCACATACAAACTTATTTTACAAAAAAACCTGTTTATATTCAAACACACAAAAACAGCGTTGTGCTAAATACAAACCTTCAAACATGGGTAAATGGTAGAGCCACAGCTGTCAATGCATTGCTGAAGTTGCACGACAGATGGGGAACTACCTTCTAATCACCCGTGCTATAGGGAGGCTCAAAAAAATTCTTGCACCGCTCTACTTTAGGTCTGCCTCTGCGTTGGGGTGGAGGACATGATTGCACACCTGGCGAGGGTACCAGGGGGCCCAAGCAAATGCTTTGCCCAGGGTCCAATCAATATTAAAGACGGCCCTGATACTAAGTGAACCATAGGTTGAGGAGGCGGTGACCGTGGCAGTGTAGGTGGAAGCGGCGGTGGAGGGGGAGGAGGTAGACAACCCAGTTTTTTATATATATATATTTTTTGAATTGGGGTAGCCCCCAAAATATTGGGACATATAAAAAAAGAAACATTTGCGGCCTCCGGTGCATTTCTTGCAGTTCTGATGCATGGAGAAATGCTCAACTCCTGATGCATGGAGAAAAGGCCTTCACAAGCCTCTGCTAATGTGTACATAGTTTATACTAATTGACCCATAGGTTGACCATGGCGGTATAGGTGGAAGCGGTGGTGGAGGAGGAGGAGGAGGTAGCCAACACTGTTTTTTAATATATATATATTTTTTTGAATTGGGGTAGCCCCCAAAATATTGGGACATATAAAAAAAGAAACATTTGCGGCCTGCGGTGCATTTCTTGCAGTCCTGATGCATAGAGAAATGCTCAACTCCTGATGCATGGAGAAAAGGCCTTCACAAGCCTCTGCTAATGTGTACAGGACCTCATCATCCTCCACGTCATCTTCCACCCACTCCTCAACCCTGCCCTCCTTGCCAATATGCACACTGCAGAAAGCCACAGCAGTTGGCACCTGTGTTTTTCCAGCGCACTATTAGACGCTTCTATTTGACCCACTAAAATACTATTTAACAGTTTAGCACCCCAAAAATTTTAAGTTTTAAAACTGCAATGTGACAGCAGTATTTGACGCTTTAATTTGACTCTCAGATATGAAGTGCACTCCACTAATTTACTTTTTAGCACCCAATAATTTTTCAATTTTAAAACTGCAATGTGACAGCAGTAGTTGATTATGCTATTTGACTCTCAGATATGAAGTGCACCCCACAAATGTACTATCCCACTAATGTACTATTTAGCACAAAAAAATTGACTTTTTAAAACTCCGATGTAACCGCGGTATTTGAAGCTTCTATCTGACTCTCAGATATGAAGTGCACCCCACTAATGTACTAATTTGCAGAATTCTTTCCTACATTGTCCCTCACAGCTGCAGCATCCTCTCCCTACACTAATAAGAGCTCATGTGCGTGCGGCGCTACGCGACTCCAGCTTATATATAGAGTCTGGGTCACATGCTGCACTGGCCAATCACAGCCATGCCATTAGTAGGCATGGCTGTGATGGCTTCTAAGGGCACACGAGTCAAACGCTTGTTGATTGGCTGCCCTGCAGCCTTTGAAATGTGCCATTAAATCGCCGAACACCGAACTCCAACCCGAACATACAGTGATATGTCCGTGTTCGGGTCCGGGGTCCAAAAAACATAATATTCGCTATGAAGCCGAACTTTACAGTCCGGGTTCGCTCAACTCTAGTAACAAGTAACAGGTGTTATATCCTTCATGTTTCTGCTGCTGGCCTTATTTCCTGTGTTTTTCCCTTTGATCATAACTGCATGGTAATGTGCATAGTTAGAGTGAAACTTAGCTTTGAGCAAGGCCCGAACATAAAGATACACCTGCAAGCTTGCTATAGGTTAAGATGTTAAGATAAGATAGATGATTTTGTTAGGATTGGATAATTATTGTAAGACCACCCCTGTTTCCTCTTGAACATAACCTGTCACACAGTCCATTAAATGTGAGAAGTCACTTTGAACCTTGTCTTGTATCGTTCATTGGGGCTACTCGCCAGCTGGTTTGGGGACAAGGAGAAATACAGAGAGTTGCAAATTGATACAAAAGACCATGGCAAGGGAAAATACTTGACAGATAAAATTCTGCACTATCAAACTGTATCTTAGATGTTTCTGTACTCATCTTCAAGACGATTGGTCATCATGGTTAGCTTTGGCTTAATTCACTAATAATAACTCTTTACATTCAAGTACCAAGATAATGCCCTTTTACTCGAATTATGGATTTCATACAACCTCTTTTCCTACTGATCTAATTTGTAGTACCAATCCTTCAGTGAATATTCAAATAGAAGAATTGACAAATCTGTTCAAAACCCTAAAAAACAATCTTGAATTTTCCTCCTCAATTCAAACGAAATTTGCTGACGAAAAGCAAAGACCTCCTCTTGAATATGTAGTTGGAGATAAAGTCTGCCTCTCCACAAAAACATATTAAGACAAACAGACTTTCGAAAAAAACTTAGTTGCTTATTCATTGGGCCTTTTCCTATAGAGACAATTATCAATTAAGTTGCTGTCAAATTAACTTTGCCTTCCATGGTAAAACTCCATCCTGTTTTCCATGTCTCTCTTCGAAAACCCTACATTGCAGATCCATTTCCAAGAGATAAACAACAAACTTCAGACCCAGTTCTGGTTGATGGAGAAATTGAATATAAAATCCATATAGTCTTGGATTCTTGACTTCACAATGGTATACTCCAATACTTGATCCGGTGGAAAGGATATGGCCCTGAAGATGACACATGGGAAGGCAAGGAAAAAAATACATGCCTCGATTACTTGTCTCCTTATGTGTGTGCAAAAGTCCCTACATACGTATGGAGGGTAAGTGTGTGGGAATTAATGGTTGTATATATATTCAGTTATACAGTGTGTATAAAGACAGGGTGTTTGTATAGCGTATCACCTTTATATATGCCACATTTGATGTTCACTTGAGGTATTGTCCTGGAATTGGCAAGAGTTTTTTTTCCACTTGCCCATCGAGTTCTGGATAAAGGCTCTTATTGTCTTGCTGATGTTGTAGAGAGCTAAACATTCCAGTATCCATGTGTGTGGCAACTGAATTGCCTATCTCAATCTGGAATTTGAAGGGTGCGTCCTGGGCATAGAAACTTGAGAAATCATATTTCCACAACTATCCCAGTAACCAGCTTGACATGCAAATGAGCACAGACAGGCATTGTTTCTTGTTTCTTGGTTTCAGACTTATTGATGCATTTCTCCAGATGCCCTAAGCAATGTACACTGTTTTAAACACAAGTTTAAATAAAACAGTGAATTGGCTAGGATTCAAGGATCATTGACCAGAGACCACCCATGGACAGCAGTTTTGACCTTGTGGGTCTCATCAGCATGGCACCTGTTCCACACTGAACTTTGAAGTCTCACTAAGGGCATATAGCTAGGTACCAAAAAGATTGCAACTTGAGATATGCAGGTAATGCATGCCAGTAATCTTTTTGTATTTGACTGTGGGAGTTGTTTTGACAACCTACCGGTTCAGGAACTCAGTTGAAGTGGAACAGCAACCCCTTGCAAGCACAAGAGAATGGAGGAAATCATTGATGTTCATTCAAATGGTAGCCCAGTATAGGATAGTAATGAAAATAGAGAGAATAATCTGTCCAATGACTATAATAGAAGAAAAATCAATAAAATCCTTTATTAATAAAACTAAAAAACACACACACAAACTCATTTACTTGCCACAACCGCTACTATTTTGGTATCGTTATGGCAGTGAGCAAGTCAAACTCTAATAATGATATGTGAGGATAATATACAGTGGGAAGAGGAGTGAGAAAATAGATAAATAGACAGACAAATACTGGGCAGAAACCCAGTTTTGGGGTTAAATAGTTACACCTCGGAAAAAATGGCTGTTCAATGCACGCAACAATATACAGACCGGGTTGCTAGTACACAATGTATAACCAAGAAATTTTATAATTGTATGCTGATCCTCAAAAAAAGTGGTACCAGGAGGTAAGAACAGCTAACTGGGTTACTGCCAAGAGCCAGTAGAATACCAAACTACAGTCAAGCCAGTATAGACGGAAAAACTTGTAAATCTCCGGCAGTATCTAGATATGCTTGGATGTGTGATCAAAATCTGCTCACATCTCTCAGGAGATAGACAGGGGTGACTTTCAATCTCGGTTAACAATACCCAAATGACCTGGGATAAGTATAGCAGAGAGTAACATATGGAGTGTCTGGCCCGCAGCTAGGTATGGCTGTAACGGGCAGACAATGTAGTTATATTCGGGACGACCACACACATATATCCATATGCCAGGCAGATGTATATTGTCTGTTGGCAAAGTGCCAGAAGGGTAGAGGCTGATCCAAGCCTTAATGGGCACCTGTCGGGTCTGCAAACTCACTCTCTGGTAATACTAGATGATTAATTGGAGTAACGGATAATCACACTGTGTGGTCTAAAATCCCTAGTCTGTGCCTTCAAGGGCACCTGTCTCTGGCTGATTCGTGAAGCTAACTAAGTAGGTAATCTATGGTATTAGAAAAAACAGAAATTTATAGGCGCTCTCTATAATACAACAAATAGGTGAGGGCTGCTGTATACAATACAAGGATTCCCAAAACCTTGTGTGATAGTGAAACAGAAATAAAATATGGCGTATGCTGCGCCCAAAATCATACGTAAATACAACTGGAGACGGGAGGGTAAATACCTCAAAATAATGAAACAGAGAAACAATAATAGTGCAATACAATTTTGTAAAGTGCAAGATATTAGCTAAATGGCTGTAGGAAAACCACTCACATTGGATAGAGCTATATAAGAGCTCTGCTGTATTGCGCGTGGACGGTATAATCCCCGTCTAAGGATACAGGATTATAGAGATGGTACTGATCCTTCAAGTGCGAGTGCAAATAAAATATAAAAGTAGAAGAGAGAAACCCTTGATAGTGTAGTAAGTACTATAAACTGGGATTTTTAAAAAAAAAAAAAAGTAATGTATTTACAATTTATAGAGCAAGACCTGCTCTAGTTTTCACAGCATGGGTGGTACTATCCCTACCTAAGGATATGGTGGCACCAGGTAGCAGGCAGGATACAAAGTGGAATACAAAATAGTTAAAAAGTATTAAAATTAACTATTTATTATAAAAAACATATATAACATAAAAAAATATGTATAGGTACAAATAAATGTTCAAATAGGTCCCACTTGACGCGTTTCGCCTCTCCAGAGATACTTTAATCTATGGTATTGCTCAGTAGAAGGTCAGAGTTAAAATATACGCGCAGTCATTATTGTCACAACTGCACTAATCTGTGCCTTCATGGGCACCTAACTCTGACTAAAAAATAGAGCTAAGCTGGCTGACTAATCAAGTAAGATTAATCTAGTAGAACAGTCAGTAAAGAGGTCCTGTGGTGTCGCTATTCAATCAAGCATATCAGTGCAAGGTAGCAAGAAATATCATCATTTACACCAGAAAGGACCCAGTGTCAGGAGCCCCGACGCGCATTTTGCCGAACTAAGGCTCATCAGGGGCAACCGACTCCCCGGAAAAGGTAAGTTTAAATATCCCGCCCATGGTCCTCATTGGACCAACCGTCAAAGTGATACGGTGGCTCAACTGGTACAACAGTATGGAATAAGCATATCCTTAGAATTAGTGATGTCCTTATATACTATACATTTCGCTGAAGTGAGATCATTATAGCTTACATGATAACAATAATCTCGTAGAAATCAACCGATCGAGCCCATATAAACATTGTCTCATGAACTGATACTTAAAGACAGTATTGTGTCCCTGCAGAGTTATTTGTTAAAACGTGCTTAATAAACATTGTCTCATGAATTGGTACTGATACTTAAAGCAATTATTGTGTCGCTGCAAAGCAGATTCTCGAACTTAGTTGCAATGTTAATACAAAAATATTGACGGGAATATTACCCAGAGGTAGGAATGAAAAATAATAAAAAATAAAAAATATATATGTACAAAATAATGATAAAATAGATGTTCATTATACGTGAGTTTCTGACCAGATAGTAAGATCATAATAGGAGGAGAGGCCCATCCAATGTCAATGTTGATGTAAGGAATGTAATAGGGAAATAATATCGTTGAGAGAATCATATCATCACGCTTAATAAATATATATAGAGAAGCCTATCCGATGTCAATGTTAGTGTAAAAAATTTAATAAGGGAACAGTATCTGCTGAGAGGGTCGTATCATTGCGGTTCATATATATAACCTCGGCGGAGAAAAAAATATTATTACAATGAGTCAATAATTTTATTAATACTTCTGTCAAATACAAAGATCGTCATATAAGTAAAAAAGCAAATATGCTGGTGAAAAAAAGTGTGAACTGAAATCAAAATAGAGTGCCTAAATATTAGTGTATAAATGAAGTATAATTAAATTCTTCATTTAATCCTGATGGAGCCAACATTAGGTCCCCCCTCTATTTGTATTTAGGGCCCCTACCCGCCGCTCAGGGGTGGGGGCCAGGGGGGAGGACATTAGGTCTCCCCCCCAATTTGTATTTAGTGCCCGCACCCACCGCTCAGGGGTGGGTGCCAGGGGAAGCACAATAGGTCCTCCCCAATTTGTATTTAGGGGCCCCACCCACCGCTCAGGGGTGGGAGCCAGGGGGGAGGACAATATGTTATGGGCAAATGCAAATATTACAAGTTTTAGAATTAAATGTTGTATTTCTTAAACTGTGTACTTTGTCTTTAAGAGATATTGCAAACTGACAAGGTGCTAGAAATAGAACATATTGTTTTTCATAACTGTTTCTTTAAGCAATAACCTCAGTGCATAATATGTTTGCGCCATTTTGTCCCAGACGAATTACAATAATGCATAAACAAGCTTCAAGGCTATGCTACGACTCTTGCAGTACACAATATACTGTGGTAACCCCAAGTTAATCGAACTTCCCCAAATCCGGGAATCTCCCACGACTATACACTTACGACTTAGTATAAACAACAGATAACCTATTCAGACTTTAAGATGCCATCTTGAACTAAGTCAGGAAAATTTCCATGACGTTTGCACCCTTTAGTTATGGCCTTGTATGTTTGCCAAATTAAGGGAGGTCCTAAAATGAATAAAGTAAATGAACTACGGTAACCCTAAAATGGAGACACCTAAGGTATAAATAGGTGTACTTTTAAATGTTAAGACACAGAGGAGAGACTTGGAGACAGACGCTGCTCCATCTTAAAATGACAGAGAGGCTGACATGATGACATGTTCAGATGGGTATGTTAACCTATATTTGTAAGCATGTAATTTAATCTTATAAACTCTGCTTTAATGGATTTTATGTTTTTATATAATAAATATCCAAAAGACAAAACTATTGCTTCCAAGACAATCCTTATTTTATATTGTATTCTCAATTACTTATACACGTTAAATAGAGGATCTCTTACACTATATAAAATTATGGCTAAGATATCTGTATGGTTAGCCCTACTAAGTTCTATGCTTTAAGACATTATAGTGGTAAATAAGTAAACCACCAGCGGTTACATTTGGCGACCACGAAGGGACTTTGTACTTGGAAGCTTTAAATATAAAATAAACACCTAGGTAACCTCTTATACGTAAGAGAAGACACAGTACTTTGTCATGGCACAAGTCTTGAAATATCAAGAATCTATTGAGCTATGAGTAGCCCAGACTCAGAGAGAGATCTTCATCATTAGAGATGATTTTAATGTGAACAAAGCACTGTAAGTTCAGGTGCCAGGTACAATGTAATTAGCATACAATGCTGAAATTGTGGATCTTAACTAATATCATAATAGAACAAATATACATATTTGGTAAACTCCCTGATATGTCTAATACACCAGCATAGCATGGCCCATTAATTCCAGGACAGTGGATTGCAGACAGGGGATATGTTCTCTTTGTAGCTGCTTAGTATGCATGCTTAGGAAAAAGATTAATGCAAAATGTTGTCAAAAGAAAAGTGATAAGACAGAGCAATGAAATTTGAAGTCTAATTCCAAGAGTGCAAAGAAAATTGCATTATGGCTTAATGAAAACATTCATGCAACAGACAGACAGGATTTTTAATTATTGCATTACTGCGTTCTGGATTCTAATGTCCACTATATAAGAAAAGTTTTATAAAACAGTGATATTTCCATATTGTCAGTTATGCTAGCTGTTGATTGAAAATCAGGAATTATAACAGCATAACTATTTTTGGAGTCTGGAATTTCCAGCCAAGGTTGCGGAGATAGAGACATGTAAACATTGCTTCCATTCTAAAGCATTGAGAAGTCGTTTTTTTTTTTTTATATTCCAAATTATGAACAACATTATAACATACAGCCATAAAGAGAAAGACATGGATTTTAAATACATTCAGTGCAGTACAATGCAGTACACTGCAGCATATATTGTATATCACATATGCTAACTAGCTCATATTTTTTCCTAAACAGAGTTGAAATTATACTACCCTCCTAGAAAAAGGGGCAACAGGTGTTTATACATCCTTTGCTTCTCTAAATCCTCTGCAAAAATAAAGATTTATAAAATGATTAAAAATAATATATATGTAAGATAAATCAGGGCTAAATAAAATTGTAACTATACAGGATCTCTGATAACTTTTAAACTGAAATTATTAAAGGCTTATTTAAATAAAAATTTTAAATACATTTACAGTTTTAAATGTAACCAAAAGATATTAAATGATGTGTTAAGCAGCCAGCCCAATTCACTAGAATAGCATAAGTATTCTACTATTTAAAGTGCACAATTCCTGCACATAATGACTTTGCTTACTCAGGTACAGTCTTTAGTCTATTGCAATGGCAGTAAAGTCCACCAAGTTTAAAAGGGAAAGCTTAAGTAAATCAGTGTTACTATCCCACCGTACTAGCAGTAAGGAAATTAGAACAATTATATTGTACTACTGACTGTAATCAGGTCAGACACATGTAATCTCAGTGAATTTCATAAACTAGGCTTTCATAAAATAAGATTAAATATCAAAGTTGTTTATATATCAATATATCAATGTTGTTTATAAATAAAAGTATATAGACTAGGCAATAACAGCATTTACATGCATTCAGCAGCCTGCTCTCTCAGAGCCAGAAACGGATTTATAAAAAAATAAAATAAAAAGTAGGTTTTAAAAAGTCCACAGTCAACCACACATGAAGGGTGAAATAATTGCTTCTTTAAAAGCTATATGCTGCCGCAATTATGTATATAAATACAGATTAGGGCACAGCGTAGAAATAAAAATACAGTTTCAAATCTCATATATGGGGATTCAGTTCCACCACATATTCTACAATTCTGAAAGAGGCTAATTTTAATATGTTGTAAGAGCACTGTGAATATATATAATGCAAAATTAATTTGATATTGCAAAGCCTGCAATATTCTAAACAGACATTAAACTTTAAAAGAAAAATAATAATGCATAAAGAATAATGCATAAAAAACGCAGTGTCAATTAAAGTGATAATACTCTGATATATTAAATCAGATTGCATATTACATATCTGCTATATGAAAAGTATAATTAAAGTGACATTACTGTCCAATGCCCCCTCACATCTATTTTATAGAATCTAAACTTTTCAGTGGTCACCTCCAAAGAAGCCTCGGAAACTGGGGGGCTCAGAGGGGTGCTCATCCCAAAAGAAATCAGATTCCAGACTTAAAGAAAAATAAATGATAGAAAGGGAATCATGGGAACACCCAGAACATGCATTTTTGTATATAATCTTAATTTGCAGATATTTTATGCCTTAAAGACATAATTAAATATTTAGACATAATTTAATTAAAAAATTAAGCAAACTTAAAAAAATTAATAAATAGAATAAATAATAATAATAAAAAATATATTTTACACCACAATATAAACAGCTTTGTTAAACAGATTTAAGTACAAGTACATATGACAAGAAATATACAGAATATGTTTATAACAGGCAGGTTTAGCATAAATGCAAAATTGTTCTTTTGGGGATTTATTATTGCCCAAGAAATCCTTGAACGTATACAGCAAGTATAGATAGCAGATTGCAATGGACACCATTACAATATTGCTTTGCCGATTGATGTCAGAGCTTTAAAGAATAAATAAATAAATGTTCTATAGCTCACTAGATCACTGGCTTTTAATGAACAGTTTGCTCAACACTTATAAATAGTTTGTAATACTGCACATTATAGCTGTGACAACATGATATACATGGTAACAATGCTATGTCACTGTTTAATAGACTTACCCAGTATTTAAGGACGACCTGTTTCTTGCAAAGTCATCGGGACTTTGAGGGAGGTTCTAACTTTGTTTAATTAATTAATTAATTTACTAAAAAAAAAAAAGAAAAAGAAAAAAAGTTTTGTTTTTTTTCCCCTGCAAGTGAATTTTCAGCGCAAGGTCATTTTGTGTTCACAGACTATTCGGTTTTTAAAAAAGCTGTTCTTTATCTCACATTATGAACAGCCTTGTAATTCCTATCCACACTAAAAGTTGGCTTTTAAATGTTATTGTTTTAACTTTAATATTTCATAGTTAATACAGAGAATAAAGTAATTTAAAGAAAATATATTGAAAGTATATTAATTGATAGGTTTTCATTTATATATTTTGGTCCACTGTTCACTGTTCTCGAGTCTCAGTCTGGAGTTCAAACTGTTTTTCTTACGATACGTCGTGAGTTTATATCCACAACTGCATTTTGCTTTGTGGTAACAAATTGAAAGCCTGGCATTGTAATACGTGTATGGACATGCTTATAACAAAGCATGGTCCCTCTCCTCATGTAGTTGGTCATTAACAGACACTTTGATGCAATGTGTCTACCAACGCTTTTCTGTGGTCATTGATCACAAAAGCATACCCTATCTCTCAGTCATGATGCAGAGTTTATGCTTGCAAGGATATCCAGACCTTATCCACCTGATATCCGCATAAATACTCCTATCGTTTACAGGGGTTAATTACATAATAACCATTGAAGGTAATATGTTGGTTGTTCTTCCTATAGAGGAAAGATGGACCTGCCCTAAAAGCTTTTTCATGGCTAGGACAAGCTCTTATAGAGAGAGGTAATGTACTTCTGACTCCTGAAAAGGAATATTGGTGGTCACAATATGGGAAATACTGTAATTCATGTGTTTAGTAATCATAAGCATTTGCTTATTGCCACATTACTGATGTACTGTTTATTGAAATATTAATATCTAACGTAATTTTTGAATTACTATATATTGGAAGTGTGCCAACATCTCATGGTTATAAATATGTTTTTGTATGTGTTGATGCGTTTACTTGGATATATCCTGTGCGAAGTGCAACCTCTGATGCCACGTTTTCTAGTCTCACTTCCTTAGTATGCATTTGATAATCCCAGGACCATCCATTTGGATGGTGGTCCTGCAGTTACTGCAAAGAAAACCTAAAACTGGGCAACCACATTTGGGTTACTTTGGGATTTCAGTGCCCCAACCACCCCCAAAGAAGTGGGGTTGTGGTCTGGGAAAATGCTGAGGTTAAATGATTATTAACCAAGTTACTAGTTGCTTGCCCCACACAGTGGTATCTATTTATTCCTATGGTACAGATGAGCATTCACAACATACCTGATGATACAAATGGTGAGACACTATATGAAATGTTACATGTTTTTTCACTGACAATTATATTTCTGCACCAGGGAGAGCTTAGAACCATTGGTTCTATTAGAGAAATTTAGGGATTTTTTTTTTCCAGCCCACCTCGCCTTGCACGTTTTCTTACTGTTGGCCAATTTGTCCTGGAGAGGGTGACTCTGAGAACTTTTACTACAGAGAACAATCAGAGCCAACAGAGAACAGTAAGTTTTGATATTTTACAACTTGCTAAATACTAACAGGACGTTCACAGAACCACTGACTGATACAATGGATGCTGTTAAAGATGACAAGATAAAAAAAACAGATGACGACAGAAATGCCACCAAAACACAGCCACCAGAATCATAGCCACGTAACAGACTGAATCATGATCTGACATCTGAACCTGCAAATGTGAAGGAGAAGGATGAACAGACAGAGGTGATACATTCACAGTTAACATGGAATGTATGAAAATGAATCATCAACATCATTATAAGAAAGACTCTGGAGAAAACAGACTGAACCTGAATTATCTTATACAGTAAGAAAGAAATGCAAAGATGGAAGCAAAAGCATGCTAGAAAATTGGTTATGGTGTCTCCTTCTTACAATCTGCAGCATTATCATAACATCAACCCTAGCTGTCATTTTAAAGCTGCATTGGGATTATGTTAACAAGCAGGAAGCACCTGAACTGAATCGAACTGCACACTATACAAGTTCTGTGATCGTGAGGACTACCTCCAAGAACCATCTCAAAAGGAGAGACACAGCTCACAGTGAAATGATTGCTGATGTGGCCTACACTGGTATTTCACAAGGAACCTATTGAGATCATTCCAAAAAACGATTATACATGAGAAAGATGTGATTGGACTATTACAAATCCTTATAATGGACTCAACGATGATGGCAAAGCATGCTGAAAACAGGAAAAGACGGGACAGATGCTTGTGAAAAACTTTGGATGCACCTATGAAGGTGATGCAAGAAAAGACTTTGCCATATAGTTTATCATTGAATGACTAGCGCAAACAGCCTTCTTATGCTGAAAAGAAGTGCTATGCTAATTTTGGACATTGCTATTATGTTTCCAGACAGAAGATGACCAGAAAAAGAAATAAGGGCTGATAACTGTCAACACCCTGCTATTTCTTAAGATGGAACATGGTACTGAGAAAACTTGATTAACTATCAAAGCAACTCACAGTACAAGACACAGATTGTTGCCTACAACTCATAAAAAGTGGTTAATAGGAAGGAGCAGTAGAAAAGGAATATAGATTTCCTACTGGAATGAAAAACAATCCTGGAACAATATTCTGTAACAATGAACTTTACAATGACATTTGGTGGCATATGAATTTGAATTCGGAAGAAACACATCAATTAACGAAAGAAACCTTGATGCAATTAATAAATAATAACAATACCGGCCTACTAAGAGCAGATGCCCTGCCAATGGAATATAAAAGGCCGGCAAAATCTTTCAGAAACCTGACATCACGGGACACTTGTACTAAAGCACGATTTGCAGCTTTTGTTAAACTCTACATATTATGTTCATACTTGCAAAGCAAGGAACTCCTGTAAACATAAACACAGAGACATTGATACAACAAGGAATCTGTAATGGTTCTGTTGCAGATGTGATCTACCGATGTACTCCTTGCTCTTTTGGTATAACTATACCAATGAAAACGTTAATTTGCTCCATAGAATCAAACGACAAAGCATTCTTGCTATATTCTGGACTTCCAGGAATGTGGTGCATGGACCGAAAATTATAATTACTAAAGCAATCATGCTATTTTTTTCCCTGTATCAGAAATGTGTCAGTGACAATGTGTAATATAATACAGATACTATAATTAATGGTATAAGAAACATATAATCTGTTAATTACAAAGGTGGATAGACTTGTGAATATCTGAAACGCAATTGAAGATTATTGCTAAAATGCCATATGCAGCTGCAGTCTGGACTACAAACAAATATATTAAACATACGTAGAAGAGTATAACAGCTAATTACCCAGATGAATAATTGAATCATGATAGTTAAAAATCATATGATTGCAATAACAACTGCAATAATGCATGTTTTAAACTTTAGAAGAAAATATAAAATGTTTTTATTAAATCAGAAACTATTCTATATTCGTTTAAGTTTGCAGAGTGGTATAATTAGTATAAGTGAAGTACTTCAACAGTTAAAATTTAACTGAAAGACAGGCAGAAACTTTTCTTCAACTATCATAAAGTTTATTTATAATGATAAAACATATTCAGTCTGCCAGAGCTAAGGCCAGTTAATGGAAAGTAAAAGAGTATTATGGATTAACCCGTCCAGGTGATATACATGATGATTTTGGAAATTGATCATTTAGGTCAACTATTGCAAACTGGTGAAAAGATGTCAAAGATATAAATTCAACATCCATACCACTCTATGTATGTATATATATATATATTAAAATACACGTAATCAAATATTTTATCAGTTTTTCAAATACCAAGAAAATGTTTTTTGGTTTGTGATGATTAAAGGTACATATACCTTGTGGTAATGATCCTGCCACATCTATTGATTGTTGAATCAATACATCATGCATATGATTATTAATTCATATTCTGATTGTAACATACCCCCACTTCAACCAGTTATAGTTACAGCAGATTCTGATATCTATTGTTATGAAAGTGTTAAAACCACTTATACAAAGGTAGAGTTAAAATCTAAATACCTTCAATATTGTATCTGAGTGCTTTCTTAACTCACTTTTAGAAATAATAAATATTCAAATCATCTTAAATTACACCCAACAGCCACTAATAAATATACTTAAACAATTAAGATTCACATTGTTAAACATCCAATCTCACGAACTTAACTTTCCACAATGGCTGTCAGATCTTGGTAAAAAAAAAAAAATGTCAATTTTTGGGTGTTTCTGGTATTTTAAGCCACTAATAACTGTAGTTATTATTAGGGAATAAGTTGTCTTCTCTCTAACAGGTCAAAGAAAGATAATTAACATCATATTTCCAATTAGCAACTATTCTAAATATATTGAGAGATTTTGAATAAAGGAGTATTTCTAACATTTAAAGAGAATGTAATTTTACATACCATTGTGAACAAAGGTGGTAAATGCTGCTTCAAATTATTCTTACATATCTAAATCATATACAAGGGTGTTTATCTTTAAAACAAAACACTAGAAAGATTAACTATGTTACTATTTCATCTATCATTATTATACAAACTATAACAAATGTAAAGATTTTTCCACAGATTTTACCTGTTAACATTTTTAGCACAACATCACCTGATGTCAGTGAGATGTCTATCACTGAGATGTTACAAAGATTCAAATACAGCAAAAAGAGGCGTTCTTGAGAATCCACTTCAATTGCTGTATCAACATAACATTTACTATAATGGGATCCATGTCACTTAAGACAATGTCTTTGAAATTATGTCAATTAATTGATTCCGTAAAAGAATATCGGAGAGTATCCAATCTATACACATTATAAACGGTGTAAAAATGTTTCATGGAAAAAACAAAATAAAAAAAGACAAAGACAAATACCAACGCCATCACCACGGTGATAACAGATGATGCTGATTCAACCAATTCTAGCCAAATATTTGGAAAGCTGGACTCTACAACCAATACTAAACAACTAATACCCGGGTATTCTACAAACACAACCTCCAGCAATGTATCTAAGGAATGTAAACTTCTACAGGCCTTTAAAGACTTTGGATTACAAATACAATTACTACTTTTAACTTTGGATTACAATTCGTATCCGGATCCATCCAAGAATATCTTACTCTGGAACCTGGTGTTCTTTTCAATTCTTTCCCAGACAAAAGCTTTGCTCATTTTAATCAACCACCTTTACAGGCAAAGATCACACTACGGATGTTTTACTGTTACAACAATGATCCATGATGCTGGGAGCACAAAAAACCTTAAGACTATTGGAGAACTTTGGTTCACTAATTTAAGGAAGAAATGCGCTACAATGCCCACAGTTTAATGGAGAGGGTGTTATGGGCAAATGCAAATATTACAAGTTTTAGAATGAAATGTTGTATTTCTTAAACTGTGTACTTTGTCTTTAAGAGATATTGCAAACTGACAAGGTGCTAGAAATAGAACATATTGTTTTTCATAACTGTTTCTTTAAGCAATAACCTCAGTGCATAATATGTTTGCGCCATTTTGTCCCAGGCGAATTACAATAATGCATAAACAAGCTTCAAGGCTATGCTACGACTCTTGCAGTACACAATATACTGTGGTAACCCCAAGTTAGTGGAACTTCCCCAAATCCGGGAATCTCCCACGACTGTACACTTACGACTTAGTATAAACAACAGATAACCTATTCAGACTTTAAGATGCCATCTTGAACTAAGTCAGGAAAATTTCCATGACGTTTGCACCCTTTAGTTATGGTCTTGTATGTTTGCCAAATTAAGGAAGGTCCTAAAATGAATAAAGTAAATGAACTACGGTAACCCTAAAATGGAGACACCTAAGGTATAAATAGGTGTACTTTTAAATGTTAAGACACAGAGGAGAGACTTGGAGACAGACGCTGCTCCATCTTAAAATGACAGAGAGGCTGACATGATGACATGTTCAGAAGGGTATGTTAACCTATTAATGATATTTGCAAGCATGTAATTTAATCTTATAAACTCTGCTATAATGAATTTTATATTTTTATATAATAAATATCCAAAAGACAAAACTATTGCTTCCAAGACAATCCTTATTTTATATTGTATTCTCAAATATTTATATATGTTAAACAGAGGATCTCTTACACTATATAAAATTATGGCTAAGATATCTGTATGGTTAGCCCTACTAAGTTCTATGCTTTAAGACATTATAGTGGTAAATAAGGGAACCACATGCGGTTATAAATAGGTCCACCCCCAATTTGTATTTAGGGCCCCCACCCACCGCTCAGGGGTGGGAGCCAGGGGGGAGGACAATAGGTCCACTCCCAATTTGTATTTACGGCCCCCACCCGCCGCTCAGGGGAGGGGGCCAGGGGGGAGGACAATAGGTCCCCCCAATATGTATTTAGGGCCCCCACCCGCCGCTCAGGGGTGGGGCCAGGGTGGTGGACATTATGTCCCCCCCTTATTCTTGTTTAGGGCCACCACCCACCGCTCAGGGGTGGGGGCCAGGGGGGAAGACATTAGGTCCCCTCCCTTATTCTTGTTAAGGGCCCCAACCCACCGCTCAGGACCTATTGTCCTCCCCCTTTTTTTACTTTAGAGCCCCCACCCGCCGCTCAGGGAGGGGGGACCCTTTTTTTTTTTAACAGCCACAGGCTGCTCAATGTTTATTAGACATGCCCCTACTCGCAGTATAGCGAGTAGGGGCACAATTTACTAATACTAAGTAATTTTTACTTAATATTAGTAAATTTGGCTTAAAGACCAATTTAGGTCTTTCAGCCTTTTGGTAGATAACTCCCTAATACCATGGGAATTAGGGAGTTATCTACCAAGCGGCTGCAAGAAAAGTCCCGAAATGCCGGAGTTCCGAAGTTGCCGAAGTTGCCGAAGTGCCGAAGTTCAAAAGTGTCTAAGATCCAAAGTGCCGAAGTTGAACCATACACCTTGCTGGCCAGCTTGGATGTTGTCGCTCTTTATATGAACATACCCCACCAAATGGGAATAAGAGCCTGCAAACACTTCTTGGAAAATACCTTGTATAATGATCCCCAGAAGAATTTCATTCTTGCTGCTTTAGATTTTATATTGACCCACAATTATTTCACCTTTAATGGCCAGTATTACTTACAAATCTCGGGCACAGCTATGAGGACTGCCTGTGCACCCACATATGCCAACTTATTTCTGGGATGGTGGGAACAGCATGTCGTCACATCAGCCAAATTTGAACATTTTCACGGCTACATTTTGAGCTGGGATAGATACATTGTGTGACGAGACCAATCTCGCCACTGTGCATTGGAGGAGCCTGGTTGCCTGCCTGCTGCCTTTAGACTATGGCCCCATGTTGAAACGCTTGATTTTCCCCTGCAAAGACACAAAAGCTGGGGCTTTCGGTACTTGCCCTATTTGAAAAGTGATACCTCAGCTAGCTATGAAATGGAGCCCATTTGTATAACGAAAGACTATGTGAAAGACTTTGGCTCCATGGCAATTGAACTGTACGTATGACATCTGAGTGTCATTCAGTAATAATGTGCGGTCAGATCTAAGCTATCTGGGGATATGTTGAATGTACCTGTTTTATGCAATAGCTGCACAGTTATATATTTTTATGTATTTTATTGTCTTTTGTTACAATGTGTTCAATGGAATTTTCGCTCTGTCCTTGGAGATAATTGGATTACTTCCCAATTGTCTACAGGATAGAAGACTCTGTGGAACTGGTTTTGGGCAGAAAGGCCATGCTTCATTTGGTCACAAAGGACTTCGATCTATCTTTTGAACCATTAGACCAATTTGGATGATTTTTACATATGTTTGTATTTGGAGTATGCTCATTCTGAAATCAATCAATCTGTAAGTTTTATGTGAATGTGATGTATACTTTTAAAGTTATGAATAATGTGGAAAAACTGTAAATCTCTGCCTGTGATAATTACATTAACCCATTGTGTAAGGTAATTGTATCACAGGCAGAGGGGAAGATTTTGTGTGGGAGTGTCTGAGTGTATTGTACGTGTTTATTGGTTGTTTTACAAAACCCTGTGGGTGGTACTAATGTTTAAGAATGTGTATATAAGAACAATAAACCCACAGCTCTGTCTATTCCTGCTTAACCCTCAAAACGGAGCCTTGTCTCTTTCTTGGGGGGTATTTATTGTATGCTGTTCCAGTTCGACTGCTAGGAGTGTAAACCTATTCGTATGTTTTTTCCTATTCGGCTGTTTACAGCATTCGTATGTTTGAGAGCATTCGTATGCTTCTCCGGTTCGGTAGATTTGTGTCTACTGTAGCTGCCTGTATATCTGGAAGGGAATATCTCCTTAACCCCTATTATGCCTGATAACATGCTGCTTCTTTGGACAGGCTCTATCAAGACCTTTGAGGAATTTGTTATAGCCCTCAATGAAAATGAGATAAATCTAAAACTAACCTATGTGATCGACGAACACAAACTTGTGTTCCTAGATCTCAAAATCTTACTAACACAAGATGGGAGTATCCAAACTGAACTATTCCGGAAATCTACCTCTACCAATAGTCTTCTCCATTGGGGAAGTTATCACCTGTACAAATTAAAAGCATCTATCCCGTTTAGCCAATACTTACGGGAGAGAAGAAATTGTTCCGAAGACCCAACTTTCCACCAAGAATGTCAACTCATAAGGTCAAGATTTAAGGAATTAGGGTACCCTAACCATGTCTTGAAGCAGGCTTTTCAAAGGGCTAATGGAATTGACAGGCACGTTAGTCTTACAACTACCAGGCCAAAACTGGATTCCAAGATCCCAAGGTGCATTGCCACTTTCGATCAAGGCTGGAACACTATGTCCCATATACTTCACAATAACTGGCCAATATTACTACACAACCCATTTCTCAAAAATACCTTACCAGACTGCATGCAGACCTACTAACCTACAGGACTTACTTGTCCACAGTCATCTGACATTACCATCTCCACCGAGCAATTGGTTAACTAGCACAAAAGGAACCTACAGGTGTGGACACTGCAAGGCGTGTGAATACATTACTCCCTCAAAGACTGTTAAATCAACCAGATCTGAAATCAGTGTAGATACTAATGCCTTGGTGAACTGCAGCACTACATGCGTGATTTACCTTATAACATGTAGCTGCGGCATTCAGTATATTGGTAAGATGTTTCAGCAGTTTCGTCTGAGAATTTTACAACATGTCACTTCTATTAATAATACTATTACCCCGACACCCGTGGCTAGACACATCAATAATTTTCATGAAGGCAAATCGGAAAACGTAAGATTCCAGGCAATAGAAAGATTATTGCCTAATCAAAGAAAAGGCAATTTCAACAAGGTTTTGTCGCAAAAGGAATCCAAATTGATTAATTTCTTTAAGACATTGGCTCCATCAGAATTAAATGAAGAATTTAATTATACTTCATTTATACACTAATTTAGGTACTCTATTTTGATTTCAGTTCACACTTTTTTTCATCAGCATATTTGCTGTTTTACTGATATGACGATCTTTGTATTTGACAGAAGTATTAATAAAATTATTGAATCATTGTAAAAAAAAATTTTTCTCCTCCCAGGTTATATATATTAACCACAATGATATGGCCCTCTCAACAGATACTGTTCCCTTATTACATTCTTTACACTAACATTGACATCGGATGGGCTTCTCTATATATATATTTATTAACCTTGATGATACGATTCTCTCAACGGATACTGTTCCCTTATTACATTCTTTATATTAACATTGACATCGGATGGGCTTCTCTATATATTTTTATTAACCGTGATGATACGATTCTCTCAACAGATATTGTTTCCCTATTACATTCCTTACCTCAACATTGACATCGGATGGGCCTCTCCCTCCTATTATGATCTTACTATCTGGTCAGAAACTCACATATAATGAACATCTATTTTGTCATTATTTTGTACATATATATTTTTTATTTTTTATTATTTTTCATTCCTACCTCTGGGTATTATTCCTGTCAATATTTTTGAATTAACATTGCAACTAAGTTCGAGAAACTACTTTACAGCGACACAATATTGCTTTAAGTATCAGTACCAATTCATGAGACAATGTTTATTAAGCACGTTTTAACAAATAACTCTGCAGGGACACAATACTGTCTTTAAGTATCAGTTCATGAGACAATGTTTATATGGGCTCGATTAGTTGATATCTACGAGATTATTGTTATCATGTAAGCTATAATGATCTCACTTCAGTGAAATGTATAGTAATTAAGGACATCACTAATTCTAAGGATATGCTTATTCCATACTGTTGTACCGGTTGAGCCACCGTATCTCTCAATGAAAAGTGACATCATTACTTTGGCGGTTGATCCAATGAGGACCATGGGCGGGATATTTAAACTTACCTTTTCCGGGGAGTCGGTTGCCCCTGATGAGCCTTAGTTCAGCAAAACGCGCGTCGGGGCTCCTGACACTGGGTCCTTTCTGGTGTAAGTGATGATATTATATATATATATATATATATATATATATATATATATATATATATATAGTGTGTGTGTGTTTGCTCACATACACATACATTCTGCAGTTTGTCTTGTCCTGCATGCTAAAGCTAGTTGCTCCCTGCCCTGCTCAACATTGGTTTAGTTAACTCAAATGTTATTCAACATCCTGCTTATCTCTAAAGATTTTCTGTTATTTCTTCCCCCCCCCCTTATTTTATTGATACCCACCCGAATGTCTTGCTTGACCAATCCTCACCTCCTCTGTGCATCTCCATTCCATAGCTTTTATTGCAGTCCTGTTTTGACCCTATCATCTCTGTCTTCCACAGTCTGAGTTTTAAAAGACCACTTCTAGCAAACCTGAACAGTGCTCAGATTCCCGCCCACCCCTCCCCTCACCACCCCACCCCAAGTTCCTTACTACATTTATAGATAGAACCCCACACACAACTTTAGATAATTCCAAAGAGCAGCTGCAAACACTACCCGTAATGAGCACAATCCACCTTCTTAACCCCTAACACTCACTCCTTCTCCTCCCTTATGCTCATTCTCCTTCCCTCTAATTACCTACCCATCAGAGCAATGCTCTACGTATATTCTCCTCCTCTCCTTCTCTCTCATCTCCCTAAGGATCAAAATATCCCCTTCCACCCACTTCCCTCAACAAAACACTAACATTTACATTAATCCCTCTCTGTTACACTCCCCCCTTCTCTCATCTCAAGCCCTGCACTCATTTCTCTATTCTCTCTCTCCTGCTCTAACGCAATCTCACCCTAGTCGCCGTCCATATAAAACCCACTCACACCTCCTGTCTCTATCTCTCCTCCTACTTCTGGCAGCTGGTGACGTCTCTCCCAACCCAGGGCCCCTCACCTCATCTGCTCACACTAAAATAACCAGAAACCATGCAAACCTCCTCCAAATACCCTGCAGTCTATCCTCCTCTACCAAAATTCAGTGTGCACTCTGGAATGCTCGCTCCATTTGTAGTAATATCAAATCTACAGCTATACATGACCTCCTCATCTCTAACTCTCTCACAATACTGGCACTCACTGAGACCTGGCTATCTCCATCCGATACCGCTACTCCTGCTTCTTTATGTTTCGGTGGTCTACAGTTCTCCCATACTCCTAGACTTGACTGTAAAGGAGGTGGTGTAGGCATCCTTCTCTCCCCTCAATGTACCTTTCAACCTATCCTTCCTGCCCTATCCTTTACTTCCTTTGAAGTTCACACTGTACGCCTTTTTAAGCCCACTCCTTTAAGAATTGCCATCATCTATCGCCCCCCCCGGTCACCCTAAACTATTCATTGAACACTTTTCCTCCTGGTTACCCCACTTTCTTTCCTCTAGCACTCCCTCTCTCATACTTGGGGACTTCAATATCCCTATCAACAAGCTCAATTGCCCTGATGCATCTCGTCTGCTCTCTGTAACCTCCTCCTTTGGACTCACACAGATTTCTTCCTCAGCAACTCACGCTGCAGGAAACACTCTTGACCTCATCTTCACCAATCTCTGTACCACCTCTGATCTCGCCACTGCTTCATTTCCTTTGTCTGACCACCATCTGCTAACATTTAACATCTGCATACCCCATAACAAAATCTCACCACCATCCACTCTCCAACCTCGCAGAAACCTCAACTCTCTCGATCTCCAGCACTTCTCCACTGAACTCCAAACACTCCTTTTACCCATCTCAAATCACAACTGCCCTAACTCTGCAACCTCACTCTACAACTCCACTCTCTCCTCTCAACTTGACATCATGGCACCTCCTACAGTCAAACGCAGCATGCGCCCCCAACTACAACCCTGGCACACCAAGCTGACCCGTTACCTCCAAAAATGTCCCAGAACTGCTGAACGCTGCTGGAGAAAGTCTCACTTTGCATCTGACTTTGTCCACTATAAATTTATGCTGCGCTCCTATAGCATGGCTCTTTCCTCTGCAAATGTAAGCTACTTCAACACCCTGATAAGCACACTGTCCCACCAACCCAAACACCTGTTTCACACTTTTGATGCACTTCTTCGCCCTGTGACTCCCCCTCCTTCCACCACCTTGTCCGCCACAAACTTTGCATCTCATTTCACTGAGAAGATCTCTACAATCAGGAAAGAGATCTCTAATCTTTCTCCAACCAGTATCAATACAACACCCAACCCCACTCCCCCTGCCATCCTAAGCTCATTTGCACCTGCTACAGCACAAGAGGTTTCTGCTCTGCTCCTGTGCTCCCGCCCCACCACCTGCTCCCTCGATCCTATTCCCTCGCATCTCATCCGCACTTTGTCTCCCTCTCTTGCTCTTCCTCTCGCTAACATTTTCAATCTCTCCCTTTCCTCTGGCACATTTCCCTCTGCCTTCAAACATGCAACCGTAACCCCAATTCTGAAAAAGCCCAACCTTGATCCCAACTCCCCATCCAACTACCACCCTATCTCACTACTGCCATTTGCCTCCAAGATCCTCGAGAGAGTTGTCTACGCCAAATTGACAGACTTTCTTGAATCCAACTCTCTGCTTGACCCCCTTCAGTCTGGATTCCACGCTGGTCACTCTGTCGAAACTGCTGTGACCAAAGTATCCAACGATTTAATTGCTGCTAAATCTCGCGGCCAATACTCTATCCTAATCCTCCTTGATCTTTCTGCCGCTTTTGACACTGTTGATCATCAACAGCTTCTTCACATTCTCCGTAACTTTGGTCTACGGGATTCTGCTCTCTCCTGGTGCTCCTCCTACCTCTCCCAGCGCTCCTTCAGTGTTTCTTTCTCTGGCTCTGCCTCTTCTCCCCAACCCCTCCCTGTCGGCGTTCCCCAAGGTTCTGTCCTCGCCCCCCTACTGTTCTCTATCTATACTGCCTCCCTTGGTAAACTCATCAGCTCTTTTGGCGTCCAATACCATTTATATGCAGATGACACGCAAATCTACCTGTCCTCCCCTGATCTCTCTCCGGCCACCTTGACTCGGGTTTCTGACTGCCTCTCTGCTATTTCCAACTGGATGGCTGCTCACTTCCTTAAACTCAACCTGTCCAAAACAGAACTTCTAGTTTTTCCTCCCTCAAGTGCTGCTACTCCTGTGTCTGTCGCCATCCAAGCCAACGGCGCTACTATCACCTCTACCTCCCAGGCTCGCTGCCTAGGGGTTCTTTTTGATTCTGATCTCTCTTTTACTCCCCATGTTCAATCGATAGCCAAATCCTGTCGCTTCCAACTCAAGAACATAGCGCGCATCCGCCCATATCTAATGCCGGACGCTGCTAAGGTACTGGTTCATGCTGTTGTTCTCTCTCGCCTTGACTATTGCAATCCCCTTCTCACCGGTCTTACATGTTCCCAACTTGCACCGCTGCAATCTATAATGAATACGGCTGCAAGGCTTATTTTCCTGTCCGGTCGCACCTCCCACGCCTCCACGCTCTGTCAGTCCCTGCATTGGCTTCCAGTTAGATATAGGGCCCAATTCAAAATTCTGGCGCTTGCTTACAAATCCCTACATAATGCTGCTCCAACATACCTATCCTTCCTCATACACAAGTATGTCCCGTCGAGACCCCTGCGCTCAGCCCAAGACCTACGCCTATCCTCTGCCCGGATCCCCACCTCTGATGCTCGCCTTCAAGACTTCTCCAGGGTTGCACCTATTCTGTGGGACTCCCTTCCCTCCTCAATCAGACTTTCACCCAGCTTCCACTCCTTCAAAAAATCTTTGAAAACCAACTTCTTCATTAAAGCGTATCAATTAAACTGTCAGCAGGTTTCTCATCCCCCACCCCATGACTCCATTCCTGCACCTGTCAAAAATGACCTACCAAGCACTCAATAAACCCTTCTGTAACAAACTATTTAATTCCCCTACTTTAACCCTTTGTGTCACTATACCCCACTCCCTCTAGCATGTAAGCTCATCGAGCAGGGCCCTCAACCCCCTCTGTTCCTGTACGCCAGTGGTCTGATCTCAATTATGTGTCTGTTAGTCCACCCATTGTACAGCGCTACGGAATTTTGTTGGCGCTTAAGGCCACAAAATACAATACAAGGCTGGCTGGCTACATGTGTTCTGGGGTCAGTTATGTTGGTGGAGTGCAGAATTATTAGGCAAATGAGTATTTTGACCACATCATCCTCTTTATGCATGTTGTCTTACTCCAAGTTGTATAGGCTCGAAAGCCTACTACCAATTAAGCATATTAGGTGATGTGCATCTCTGTAATGAGAAGGGGTGTGGTTTAATGACATCAACACCCTATATCAGGTGTGCATAATTATTAGGCAACTTCCTTTCCTTTGGCAAAATGGGTCAAAAGAAGGACTTGACAGGCTCAGAAAAGTCAAAAATAGTGATATATCTTGCAGAGGGATGCAGCACTCTTAAAATTGCAAAGCTTCTGAAGCGTGATCATCGAACAATCAAGCATTTAATTCAAAATAGTCAACAGGGTCGCAAGAAGGTGGAAAAACCAAGGCGCAAAATAACTGCCCATGAACTGAGAAAAGCCAAGCGTGCAGCTGCCACGATGCCACTTGCCACCAGTTTGGCCATATTTCAGAGCTGCAACATCACTGGAGTGCCCAAAAGCACAAGATGTGCAATACTCAGAGACATGGCCAAGGTAAGAAAGGCTGAAAGACGACCACCACTGAACAAGACACACAAGCTGAAAATGTCAAGACTGGGCTAAGAAATATCTCAAGACTGATTTTTCTAAGGTTTTATGGACTGATGAAATGAGAGTGAGTCTTGATGGGCCGGATGGATGGGCCCGTGGCTGGATTGGTAAAGGGCAGAGAGCTCCAGTCCGACTCAGACGCCAGCAAGGTGGAGGTGGAGTACTGGTTTGGGCTGGTATCATCAAAGATGAGCTTGTGGGGCCTTTTCGGTTGAGGATGGAGTCAAGCTCAACTCCCAGTCCTACTGCCAGTTCCTGGAAGACACCTTCTTCAAGCAGTGGTACAGGAAGAAGTCTGCATCCTTCAAGAAAAACATGATTTTCATGCAGGGACAATGCTCCATCACACGCGTCCAAGTACTCTACAGCGTGGCTGGCAAGAAAGGGTATAAAAGAAGAAAACCTAATGACATGGCCTCCTTGTTCACCTGATCTGAACCTCATTGAGAACCTGTGGTCCATCATCAAATGTGAGATTTACAAGGAGGGAAAACAGTACACCTCTCTGAACAGTGTCTGGGAGGCTGTGGTTGCTGCTGCACGCAATGTTGATGGTGAACAGATCAAAACACTGACAGAATCCATGGATGGCAGGCTTTTGAGTGTCCTTGCAAAGAAAGGTGGCTATATTGGTCACTGATTTGTTTTTGTTTTGTTTTTGAATGTCAGAAATGTATATTTGTGAATGTTGAGATGTTATATTGGTTTCACTGGTAATAATAAATAATTGAAATGGGTATATATTTGTTTTTTGTTAAGTTGCCTAATAATTATGCACAGTAATAGTCACCTGCACACACAGATATCCCCCTAACATAGCTATAACTAAAAACAAACTAAAAACTACTTCCAAAAATATTCAGCTTTGATATTAATGAGTTTTTTGGGTTCATTGAGAACATGGTTGTTGTTCAATAATAAAATTAATCCTCAAAAATACAACTTGCCTAATAATTCTGCACTCCCTGTACATAGTAATATTTTTTATAGTGCCTTCAATTTCAGTATAATGAGTATTGACATTTTTTCTTTATGATCAGCTTATACTTGGTGTTCTTTTAATATATGCTTTCTTTTCGATAATCTTTTGAAATATGTTTATATAATCTCCACCCTACATGTGCTGGTTTGATAGTGACAGGTCCATTTTTTGCAGTTGATTTTACTTTGTTATTAAATTCTTCCTTCTTTTTATTTTTCCAATTAAATGCTGATTGGCCAGGGCTGTGTTTGGCTTGTACTGGATCTGCCCCTGATCTGCCTCATTGGCAGTTTCAGACAATCTTAGGGAAAAGCATTGTGATTGGCTCAGAGAATTACTTCTGATGATGTCAGCCAAGCAGGGAGATCAGGGGCAGAGACAGCAGCTGCAGACTTGAACAAAAGTAAGATTTTTCTATATTTAGGGAGCACCAGGGAGGCTTGATGGTGGTTTTAACACTATAGGGTCAGGAATACATGTTTGTGTTCCTGTCCCTATAGTGTTCCTTTAATAATATCAATGCATGTGTTGGGGGCAAAAAATATTTTACTTCTAGTCCTCTATGTTTAAACTCTCTATTGAACTTATTTGTAATGTTTTTATTTTATTATTTAACAGTGTTTTCTTAACATATGTATATAGATATTCACTTGAAAATCACAAGATGGTTTGTCTGAAGCAAACTGTGGATTTTTATTTCTGTATCTGAAAAACCCCTATTAATTATATTAAAATTACCACTTACTGATTATGTTGATTCCTTTTTGCTTTGTATTTTATTATACTTTTTTGCTTTTTTGTGCTCATCTTGCGTCCATCAAGTTCAGCCTTCCTCACATATGTTTTTGCTGTTGATCCAAAAGAAGGCAACAAACCTAGTCTGAAGCGCTTCCAATTTTGCAACAAACTAGGAAAAAATTCCTTCTTGACCCCAAAATAGCAGTCAGATGTCTCCTTAGATCAAGCAGCTATTACCCCACTAATTAGAAATTATATCCCTGTATGTTATGTTTTTGCAAGTATTGATCCCATTGCAGTTTAAACATCTGTAATGACTCTGACAAAACTACCTCTTCAGGCAGAGAATTCCATATCCGTATTGATCTCACTGTAAAAAAACCTTTTCTTTGCCTTAGATGAAATCTCCTTTCTTCCAGCCTAAATGTGTGACCTCGTGTCCTATGTATAGCCCTGTTTATGAATAGATTTCCAGATAAAGGTTTGTACTAGCCCCGAATATATTTGTATAATGTTATCATATCCCCTTTCAGGCACCGTTTTTCCAAACTAAACAGATAAAAAAATTTTTTTAACCTTTCTTCATAACTAAAATGCTCCATTCCTTTTATCAATTTTGTAGCTCGTCTCTGCACTTTTTCTAGTGCCATGATATCTTTCTTTAGAACAGGTGCCCAAAATTGCACAGCATATTCAAGGTGTGGTCTTACCAGCGATTTATAAAGATGCAAAATTATATTTTCATCCCGAGAATTTATGCCCTTATTTATACATGATGAAACCTTACTGGCCTTAGCAACTGCAGATTGACATTGCATATTGCTGCCTAATTTGTTGTCTATAACAATTCCCAAATCCTTCTCGTGTGTGGTTATCCCTAGTTCACTACCATTTAGGGTTTAAATTGCTTGTGCATTCTTGACCCAGAAGTGCATAACTTTGCATTTCTCTACGTTAAATTTAATCTGCCATATTAGTGCCCAGTCCCCCAATCTATCCAAATCCCTCTGTAGCAAAGCAATATCCGCTCACATTTTATTACTTTACAAAGTTTTGTGTCATCTGCAAACACTGATACATGGCTTTCAATGCCTATTTCAAGATCATTTATAAATATGTTAAATAGAAGTGGTCCCAAAACAGAACCCTGAGGGACACCACTTGCCACTTTTGTCCAGCCTGAAAATTTACCATTAATGACAACTCGTTGTACTCTATCCTTAAGCCAATGTTCTACCCAAGAACAAGAATATTCATCTAGACCAATTTCTTTTAGTTTGAAGACTAACCTATTGTGAGGAACTGTATCAAATGCTTTGGCAAAATCCAAGTAGATCAAATCCACTCCAACACCCTGATCTATACTTCTTCTTACTTCTTCTTAGAATGCAATTAGGTTAGTTTGACATGACCTATGTTTCATAAAACCATGCTGATTATTGCTAATAACAAAGTTCTTCCCAATTCATTCCTGAATATTATCCCTTAATAGTCCTTCAAATATTTTCCCAGTTACAGAAGTTAAGCTCACAGGTCTATAATTTCCAGGCAAGGATTTTGAATCCTTTTTAAATATAGGAACAACATCTGCCTTTCTCCAATCCAATACCTGAAACAAAAGAATCTTAAAAAATTAGGTTCACTTATTTCCCCACTTAGCTCCTTAAGTACTCGTGGGTGAATACCGTCAGGCCCCGGAGCTTTATTTACATTAATTTTCATTAATACCTGTAGCACCTTGCCTTGCAGCAATCATTTTAGATGTAGAGAAGTAGATAGATACACTTTCAAAATTTAAGATTAAAAATTTTATTCCAACAGACAAATAGAATTTATAAGGCTAAAACCATTATTTTAAAGGGATACCCAGACCAATAAAGGGTTAAACACATTTTATTTACTTACCCGATCCCAGCGCTGATATCCCTCTGCGCTGGGTCGGTGCTCCACCTCCTCTGATGTCATCCAACAGGGGGGCTAATGCACATGTGCAGTGAGCACTGTGAGCACATTAGGCACTCCCCATAGGAATGGGAATTTTACGCTCGATGTCCGCATGCAGAGCGTAAGGAGGTCCAACGTCGTTGCCCAGCAAGCAGGAAGTGCTTCTGGTGGTTGTTGGTAGACAACCACTAGAGGCTGTCATAGTGCTGCAATGTAAACATTGCAGTTTCCTTAAAAACAGCAATGATTTACATTGCAGGACTGTGTGACAGGTACACTGTACCCAGACCAATTCAATCAGCTGAAGTGGACTGGGTGCCTATAGTGTCCCTTTAAATAAAAGTATTTGAAGCTTTATCATTCTTATTACAGAGAGTAAAACTATAACATCATGATACCGCTTATATGAAATAGGGAAGTCATCTGTTTTAAATAAGTAGCCTGATGCCATTTTAGAAATTTGCATGCAAAAGGAGACAGAGGCCCTGTAGCAAATATTACTAACATTGCAAAGATTACCTCTGCTGGTTGAGCATGGTGTAAACTATTTAAAGAATGTGACATTACATCTTATACATACCACATTTGGACTCTGTACTAACCAACGTTGAAACCTGAGATGGAAAAAGTTGGATTGGGCTAGCCCTATTTGATC